>JAMXBB010000012.1:67406638-68054383 GCA_024138015.1 Lumnitzera littorea | reverse complement strand
TATAAATACATACATATATATTCGGCATATATATACTTATATAGTATTTATCATAAAATATGTATACTATATATTATATATATATTATGCCATATATTACAATACCTATACTCTATATTATATTTATATATTTATATATCACATATTATTACTTATGGAAGTATACTAATATATATATATATATATATATATATATACTCAATTTATGTATTAGTGTACATATACATGTATTAACAATATTATATGTATAAGAAAATACTATACAAATACTATATTTATATATGTATATACAACATATTATACACCTATACTACTAAATAATTACTCACCTATTTTTTTTTTTAATTTCTCTTCTTCTTTTCTTCTTTCCTTTTCCTTTCTTTTATTCTTTACGTTGTTGCTTCTAGGTTTTTCTTTTCTTTTCCTCTTGATTTTGTTTGCTGAATGTTCCTAATTTTTGTTTTCTTTTCCTTTTATTTCATGTGTATATTAGCTTAGATAATAAGCTAAATCTTAGATAATTATTGCAATATTTTTGTCTGTTTAATTATCCAACACCTGGCAATATAATCCATCACGTGGGCTGCTGGTTGGGGTTTTATTTTGCTGATTTTGGTTACCTTTTGTGCAGGACATGAGATTGAAATGAGAAAGGGAAGAAAGAAAAGAGATAAATTGGAAATGAAAGAGAAGGAAAATGAAAATGAAAATTATTAATAAATATATGTAATTTTTCGAATCATATAAATTATAATGATTCTCCTCATAAATTAATTTTGAAATTTTTGTAAAATTTTATCAATTTAATTGGTACTCGTTATAATTATAATTTTTACAAGTTATTGTGGCGATTTCGTTAGAATTTCATGCGAATAGATGATTTAGTCGAAAATTACATTCGACTATGATTTTATCACTATTGAGTAATATTTAACTATTTTATAGGTTTATGTTTATAATTTTAGGGTTTTGAGCAATTTAGGGTTCAATTTTGATTAATGGTGCGTAAATTAGTTTTAGGGTTTTAGTAAACGATTTAGGATTTCGATCAATTCTTAAGATTTTGTTATTGGTGTTATATTTGATTTATTAAACTTCGTAATCTTTTATTGTTACTAGCCTTATCGACTTATTGTACAGTTTAGAATATTCGAACTTCAATTTGGATTCAACTACTGTTTTTCCTAGTGTTTACATTAACAATTGCGAACTTTAAGGCCATATATTACCGGCTAACTAAGGTTAGCATGGAAGCATGGGGAGATTTAATGAAGACAGACTTAAAACATTGGTGTATGACTTCCTTTGGGGTGGATGTATGTTGTGATATTGTGGATAATAGTCTATACAAATCATTTAATTGCAAAATCTTGGAAGTTAGATGTAAGTCCATTATCACCATTTGGTAGACATTCGGCTTTATGTTTAAGGCCGAATCCAAAAGCAATGGGAGGAGAATGGGAAGATACGTACAAGAATTGAATCTAAGCTTGAGCAAAATAAAAAGAAGGCATGATGGTGTCAAATATATTTTGGAGTTGAATCAGAATACGAGATTCAACATGAAGGGAAAATGTACATTGTTGATGTTGACAAGCAGACATGCGTATGTTAGTGATGGGACTTAATTAGCATTCCTTGTTGCCATTGGTTTAAGTGCTATTGTCAACTTAGGTCGTGATATGGAAGATTATGTTTTTAAGTGATATACTAAAGAAATCTTCAAGAAGATTACACTCATAACATTGTGGGTGTAAGGGGTGAGAAGTTCTTAAGGGTATTAGAGTTAAAGGTCCCGAACCATTGGCCAAGCATTCAAAGAAAGGGAAATTGCAAAGGCAAAGGAGAAAGGAAGAATTGGAGAAGTCAATTATGGAAGGGACGAAAGGGAAAGGGAAAGGAACAACTACGGAAAAATTGTCGAGGAAATGATGGATTATGACTTGTAAATTGTGCAAACAAACTAGTTACAACAGTAGGAGTTGTTGTTTGACTAAAGATTCCTTACTATGGCAATTTGAGTAGGTAAGGCCATTTAAAAAAAAAAAAAGATATGTAGCAAAAGACTATCATTTTACGTAAGAGAATTTGCGTGTTGTTATTTTGCAATGTTCAAAGCACGGACAAGACCAAAGCCAAGCTAAGGAAGAGGAAGAAGTTGGGCATAAAGAAGTATCAAGCTACCTTAGTAATGCTTCTCATTACTTAGAGCAACAGACGGAGGTATGTTAGATTTACCAATGTATTGTGCAACCTAATTGAGTAGTTTGATTAGCTTAACTTGTTTTGTTTGGAACCTCTAAATTAAAGGAATGTATTACAAGTTCTCTCAAGCTAGAGTAGAAGGAGAGGATTTTTCAAACATATATGCAACTATCTGAGTATACTTCGAGAGTACACCATTCCTAATGGAGGATGAGCAACAACACAACTACCAATAGTACTTTATTACTAAATTTGATGGCTAGCAACATAGGGTGACTGATATAGAGGTAGTCATGGAGGATGTCACTAAAGAAGAGGATTGTAGTGAAGATCAAATGATGATAGATGTAACTGAAGATCCTAGTGACAAGGAAGATGATACATATGAGAAGCATGATGATGAGAACCTTAATAAGTTGAAGAAGTAGTCACTCAAATCCAAAGTGGTTTCATTTATAAGAAGGAAGAGTTATTGGCCTATGATGACACCATAGAAGAATTATTCAAAAAAGGGGAAAGGAAAGGGCAAGCAATCAATTGGTGTGGCAATCATTAACTAGCACCTTATAGCCATGAAGTGAAATGGGGTTTTTTGCTGAAGCTTTTTTGTGGTAGGGTTGAATAGATGAGTTATAGTCAAGTTCTGTATAGCTGTTTCTTTTTGGGTTTTGGTATGTTTTGTCATAACTGGTGCTAGCCATGAAGTGGTTGTAGCTCTAATAGAAATGAAGGTTTTTTTTTTTTTTTTTGGGTCTGTTTGGTGGTATAGTGGTTGTGTTTCATGATGATGGCTACGTAAGCTTCAATACACATGTTTAAAATTTGGATACAAGTAGGATGTAATGAACCCTATGTTATCATTAAAAGGATATATGTCTTGGCTGTTTAGATTCTTAGTCTTCATTATTTTAATCTTGGCTTTAGTTTCAGTTTTCATTTTGTTATCAAAATTATTCTCAAAACTCTATGTGATGCTAGAACATATAGAGCATTAGAAAATTGTGATTCTCTTAGATGCCATGGCAAAACAAGGATATTATCTCAACATCTAGTTGTCTACCATTGTAGTAATTTTAATATTCTCTTATAAGATGTTAGTTAGATATTTGAAAGGATTGCATCCTTGAAAAACTTTATTTATTTATTTATCTAGTTCCATGAATTTTTTGTTGTGGTATCTGTTTGGAATTTGTATATGCATATGTTTTAGATCGATTTCCTTAAAGATTAGATTCTTCATGTTATCGCCTCAATCTGTGATAAGCTTCATTTGCTTCGTATTTTTGTTTGCACATGCATGAGAAAAAGAAAACATAGAATTGATCTATAATCTAAGGTCTTTGAGTTAAGTGGTGGCTATAAATATCATACATTCATATATAAAGAGAAAGAGAGAGAGAGAGAGAGGGGGGGAAAAGAAAAAGAAAATAAAAATAAAAGAAAAATCAAGTGATTGTTCTAGATCTTTTGTGAGGCCATGATATATTGCTGGGTGAATTTCTTTTTCCTAAGATATAATGCTTCAAGTATATCCTTGATGGGTATGAATATTTATCACTTCTATGTTGATGAGTATGTTATAGTCATCCTAGCAATGTGATTGTTAGTCTCTCTAATCATCCTTATCTAGTGACCTTATTAAATTCTCCAACCATGTTACATCCGTATGACTATTCCCTTACAAAAAAATCTTATGACTATGTATTATTTTGAATAATTTTAGAATAGTAGAGGGCCACCTTAATAACATAATATATTCGTGTTTGAAATTTGAAAAGAGTTTATAGTTTCATTTCCTTGTGTGCTTGAACTTGGATGTGATACGATTATTCAAAAATTGAGGTAATTTTCTTGGGCATTGGGGCATAAAATGAGCAACTTTGCTCATTGAACCTTCTTATTAAATGTGCTGTAAAGTAATTGATGATATATGATTAAGTAATGCTTGGAGGAACTAGCATAATGGGATAACTGATGTTTGTATAGTTTTTTGTTTTTTGTTTTTTTTTTTTTTTTATGTTTCACTTGCATAGTTTTTTGGTGTATACTAATCAAAGGAAACTAGCAGGGCTAATGGATACTTTCTCCTTAATCATTTTGTTGTTGGTTAATTTCCTTGTTTCCTTTTCTCTCTTTTTACGAAATGAATATGGATTGAAGTGTGATTAATGACTTGTAGGCTTGAAATTTTTCTTTTATTCCTTTGTAATTTGGAGTTCCATTTCCTCATTCCTTCGAATATGCTACACTCTCCCTACTGTGAGTATATCGATGGAGATATACACTTTATTCACCAAGACATTAAACTAACGAACTTGCTTGTTAACATTATGACATTTAGTTAAGTATCAACTAAAAGCATATTATCCTACAGTCTCTTGAATACAACACCCATGGTTTAGCTAGAGTGAAAAGTCAATGATAACATGATGAAATTTCCAATCCTGGCATTGAATTTACATTGTTATGGGAGTAAGAAGCGGATATAGGAAATAGGAAATATAAATAAAAAAAAAGTAGAGAAATTACAGTCTACATAACCATTAATTAAGGTTAAGAAACATGATTTCATTATCACTAAATGAGCTCATTACATAATACACCATTGTTAGTAAGGGACTTATTCATCTAAATCCTTGCTTATCATTTACTGTAATAATTTTTAGCCTCTTAATGCAGAAAAAAAAAAACAAAATAAAAGGGGAGAAACAATAAAAGAAGATAGAACAACTACATTCACTACAACTTAAAGGTATACATGACAACAATTGATATGATGCGTTTAAGAGTTGAGTTAATCACAAGGGCTTACTGTAGGAGATAATAACTAGGTATGTCCTTTGAAATATCGAAGACAGAGGAAGTGGATAGGCAAACATAGTAGCTTCCATGAAGTTGCTCTTTGGACATGACTCATTGAAGAATACTACACAACTTAGTATTTCACTTGATATAACGTACAAGATAATACTAAGGTGTACACATTAATAATATCGAGCTACTCGGTGAGATTAGATACAAGTGTAGAAAAAATGTACTTAGAGGATGGTATCTCTCAAGAATAAGAATATTCATTAACAATGGTGTATATGATAAGATCATTTTGACTACAAAAGACAAGGGAATATTTATAGTAAATCCTTAAGGCAACAAAAAAATATGTGCAATTATTGATAAGGGTAATACAAGAATAATAATCTAGTACATTGCTAAAAGGGATAAATGAGACAATTACTATAAAGAGAATATAGTATAATGCTAGGAAAAGTGAAGGATAGGTATCATGTGGCTACTGCATTTGTGTTTAGCACCCTTGGATGTCGTAATCAAGCTGGTTTGGTGTTATTATAGGTTTGTAGTAGAAAGGTTCTTCTATTTAGTAGGGTAACTCTTATTGGCAGGAGTCAAGGACTTCAATCTCGACACTTGGTAGGTCAGCAATTAGGCAAGAGTCCGAAGAGAGCAGAGTATGTCCATAGCTCTTCCATGTATTAGAGCTTGTCCTCAGAAGGCTAAGAAGATGGCATCCTCCTTGTGAGAGATTATAGGCCTTAAAGGTAAGTATGAGTGAGAGGTCTGAAGGTTGTTAATCCATCAATAACTACGATTAAAACAAAGCCGACAAGCTGCTTCAATTTCTTGGAACGAGCAATGTACACTTCTTGCTAAAACTGTCCTGATCTACCATCCAAATCATACGTTTGTAAAGGCCTTCTTTTAAGAGGATGATTATCACCTCTTTTGCTGAAAAGGAAATATAAGGTCATATCATCCAAAATATCTGCATTTACCCTCATTATACCTTAAGCATTTGAAAAATCGCTTACTTAGGTTGTCATGTGTCCATGATGTCAACAATAAAGTAGGTGACCAACATTTGCAGCATGGGTTCGTTACATTGCCATCTTCAATTGTGATGCTGGAGGATATAGCCAGTGATGAGAGTTGCTTGCTCTAACAACTGCTCCACATTGATTAGCTGGTCATTATGTCATGATGTGTCAATTATGTATTTGTCAAGATGAGATTTTTAGGGTTAGGGTTTCGAAATCTAGATGGAAGATTTAGGGGAAGAGAGGTTAGAAGAAAAAGTAAAGTTAGGTACTCTAATATATTGATTTTAAGTCAAACTCTACGTGTTTCTTGATTTTTTTCTTCTTCCTTTGACCTTTTGGAACACATCCACCTAGCAAAAATAAATTCTAAATAGTTTGCTACGTTAGCTGTAAATTAACAACTGTTGCATAGAGGCACTAATGTGAGTAAAATTTCAATTTTTTTGGCACTAAAATGTACGTTTTTCATGTTTAGGCACTAAATTACCCAAACTTAAAAGTTCAGGCGCTCTTATATCCTTTTCCCTAGCCTTTGATTTTTTTTTTTACTACAATATACGCTTCAAATAATTTAAATGAAAAATTAGTACTCTATTATATATAAGTGTAAGCCTTTTAATTTCATGTAGTTGTTTGAGTAAGTAATTTAGGGCATTGGTGAAACTAACCCAGATGACCTCAAAATTTATGAGTAGGCTTAAAACATTAGTCGAGCATACCCTGTAGACTTGGATACTAAAAATATGATCAAACAATAATAATACAACAAAAATAGTATAATTTAATTATATACGTATTATTTATAGTAAATACATAAAATATATTCCATTAGTTTATAAACTATTAGAGATAAATAATATATGTAATAAAATTATTATTAGACATAAAATAACATGTGAAAACACGCAACACACACACACACATATATATGTATTGTATATAATTTTTATGTTTATACATATGACCAAAACTAATTAAAATACTTAAAAAATAGCATTTTAGGCTAAAATAAGCTAATTAAATTCATAAAAAATTAATAAAAATCACAAAATCACTTGGGGTAGTTAGATGTAGTTAGTTTAGGTGTGTAGAACAGAATATGATAGGTGTTAATGATTTAAGTGAGGTTAAGCATGCATTTGGACAATTAAAAGCTCCAATTTTAGAAGAGAGAGAGAGAGAGATCATTTTTAAACTCCAAACAGTTTTGACAAATTTGAAAACACTCTCCAAAACGTCATATATGCAAAGGAGGATTTGAAAAAATTAAACTCAAGGTTTAAAGGTTTAAGGAAGAAATTAGGCAAAATTTAAAAAAAAAAAAAACTAGTGTTGCCACCACCAGGTGATAGAGAGGTTGCATCTAAGCTGGTCGACAAGGTAGTATCCACCATTGATGGCTGAAGCTCCTATTTTTGGCGAGGTCTTATTTTTTGGCTAAATTTCTTAAAATTACTACAAATATAAAAATTTCCTGGAAAATTTTAGAAAAAAATTATTTCTAACTATTTTCACATGTAGAATTTAGGAAAAATATTATTTTGTAAAAATTTAATAGATACAATATATATGCTTAAGAAATCGATAAAATTAGGTACTTTTCAATGTTGAAATAAATAAGTCTAATGACATAGTTTTGACTTCGAAATTTTTCTACAAACTTTCCTATATTTATGCTAAAATGCTATGAAGAGATTTTTCACAAAATTATTTTCTATAATTTTTATGATTTTTTAGCCTTAAATTATTATTAAAATGGTGTTTTTGGTAAAAACTATTATATTTTTCCTAAAGACCTCATTTGGATTATAAGCTCTACTAGTTATTAAAGTATTTCGTAGTGTTTGGGTGCTATTAGAAGGGGTTTTATCGAGAGAAGTTAATAAAAACAAGTATAAGTACTTATGTGAATAATTTGGTGATATGGGATTTGGGGAAATTGGTGAGTGATGATGTGATATACTAGGAATTAGGATGTAATGAAGTTGAGAAGTATGGATTGTAGTGTTATTTCGGTTAGTCTTGATTAGAGTAAGAAGTAAATGAATCAATGAATTGATTATAAGGGAATTAAGTGAAGACAGATGATAACTCAAAGGATTCTATGAAAGAACTTTGTACTAGAATGATATTCACAAGGTGAGTCAAAAGCAAAACCTATGAATAAAATGTAAAAACAAGAGATTCAAAAGCTTAGTCAAAGGATGATTTTCTTAAAAACTCTATAGACAATAGAGTTAGAGGGTATCCTAGAGGAAGTTAGGGAGTAAATGTTCTACTTGATAATCACTTAAAAGTTCTATCAAAGGCAAAAACTCGAAAATAAGTATAGTTAGGAAGGCTCAAAGGTTGAGTCAAAGGGTAAACTCTTAAAGAATTAGAAGTTGACTGGGCTTAGAAGATAGCTTAGAGGATATTTTGTCAAAAGATCTAAAAGTTGAGAAAATTACATAATTAGTTTACAAGATGCCTTAAAGGGTACTTGAACCAAAATACATGAGCGAGAGCACTCAAAAGTTGTCTTAGAATGTAACCCATAGGACATCTTAGGAGTTTATTAGACTCAAAGGATAATTCAAAGGACAAACTTATTAACCCCTTAATCTTAATATGACTCGGGGGATAACTTATAAGCTTCTAATTTAGGAACTTCTAAGGTGACTTAACTTAGAACTTAGCTCAGAAGTTGTATATCCAAAATCTTGGAGATTTACCAATCTTAGAGATTAACATAGAGGCTAAATCTGTAGTGAACTTCAATGTCTATGTGGTGTAGAGGATATCTCAAAAGCTTCTCTAGTAAATATTTTAAGGGCATCTTAACTTAGGGGATAGCTTAGAGGGTATCTATGGTATATTTCCATGATGAGATGACTCCAATTCCCTATAATAATGCCAACATGACTTATAAACTTAGTTCCAAATCATCTTAATTTCTAGGGAATGAGCAAGTAAATGGTTTTCCATCTCTTATATAGTTACTAACGCAACAAATTGACTAAATATATAAGGAATTCCCGAAAGTGGGATAAGTAAATGACTAAGTTGGTGAGCAATTAAGTTCAAAGTAAGTGGGATCAGTACTTTACCGTACTTTAGAGTATTGTTTAAGTATACTTAAAGACCTTAATATGTGTCTTATTTGTGATTATAAGTTAATAGGCTCTGTATGTGCAATACATGTGCTTAGATATTATATTGTTGTTATGGAGTGCTGGACCTTGTATATTGATTGATTGCTTTATGGTATTGCATTGATTGAATTGTGTGAAATTGTTGATCACCCCTAAAAAGCAATCTAACACAAATACGACTTAACTACTAAATAGACTTGCATCAGAATCTAATAAGGGAAATGATTAGGATTTTTGGGCCAAACACGGATCCTTCAATGAGGATAGCAGAAATGGTCTTTTCTCTACCCTTAGTAGAACTAAGTGACAAGAGAGTAGGTCATGGCAAGGTTAGGGACTGTAGTTTGAAGTGAAGTCTCAAGCACAGCATGTTTCTCTATTTTACAAGCTCTGTTTTGGTTCCAATTAGCGAAGTACGCAACATCAAACTCCTTGCAACCCGAATTAGAGTGAGTACAATTTCTTTAATCTTATGGTGATTGGTCAATGTTGTATGATTGCATTTGCTTGATCATGCATTGAATCTAATTAACCTTTCTTGAAAACCTTAGTTGTCAATGATAGATATGTGATAATATCTCTATCCTACTTACTAAGCAAGTTATAGCTCACTCCCTTATAGTTATTTTGCAAGTTTCCAATAGACTCGCTAATATTACATCAAGTCCCAAGAAGACTAGATAACGAGGTTGGGGAGTGAGATTCAAGACTAATGGGTTGTGTTCTTAATTATTAGTCAAATTTACTAACTTGTACAAAAACTAATAGTGTCTCTATTAAGGACCTTCTGGTTTTCAATTATGGATATTATCATTATGCTTTATTAATCTATGATCTTGTATAAACCCTTTTACTAATTGCTCTATTTTCTTAACTCATATTACTTTGAAAACTTTTGTTGAAATTGAGATTTTATCCTCTAATTGAATTGTAAAGCTTAATCTTTTCAATCATTTGAGCTACAAGTTTATTTTTCGAAGATATTTTGAAAAGTTACATCACAAATTAATATATATTGACCTAAAATTGGATGGCTCAAAGCACAAAAGTAGTAAACATCTCGTGTAAGCTATATTTACATTAGTGAGTAAAGTAGCTAGCTTTTAGCTTACGTTGGTTTATACGATAGAGCTATTACGACTCTTTAGTTTAAGGCATGACACATAACATTTGGGAAATGCTCCTTAGTGTGTCATAGGTGATTTCAATGACATTATTAAATGAAATGAATGTTGGGGAATGGGAGCTTTTCCTAAAGATTGAGCTTATAGATATTCCTCTTGCATGAATAATTATGGGCTCATTGGCATGGGGTACATGGGCCTTACTTTTACATGGTCAAAAGAGTAGGAAATATCTACTTTAGTACAAAGAAGATTAGATAAGGGGTAGTGTAACCATGATAGGAGAGATTTATACCTTGAATAAAAAATTTATCACTTGCCAAAATGGCTAAGTGATCATAATGCTTTGCTCTTAAAAACTCATCTGGACATAGATATTATAAACCATAGAAGATCATTTAGATTCCAACTTATGTGGTTTATGGATAAGTTTTGTGAATTACTAATTAAAAAAGTATGGACAACCTCAAATAAAGATATTCTAAGAATTATAATAAGCTTGCCAATACATATAAGGGAATGGAATAGGAAGGTGGTTGGTATTATTCATTTTCAATAAAAGAGGCTGGAGAGACACTTAAATGGAATAGAAAGAGCCTCAACCCTAAGTCCAAATCAGTTCGTAATTGCCTTGAAGATAAAGCTAAAAAAATGACTTAAATAACATCCTGGATAGGGAGAAATGGCTTTGAAAGATGAAATCAAGAATTAAGTGGATCAAAGAAGGAGAGAGAAATATGGCCTATTATCATGCAATAATACATAACAAGAGAGCAAAAAAATAAAATTTTAGACCTACAAAATGAAAGGTGAGAATGGGAGTACAATTAGGTTCAAATATGTAATCTTTTCAACAATCATCATAGAAAGTTATATACTACTACAAGGTTAACATGCTCCTATAAAAATCCTATAGTAGAAGAGTTGAAGTATGGGCTAACTGAAGAATAGAAACTTTAGCTTAGTGGTGAAGTTAGTCATGAGGAAGTTTATTAGACCTTACAACAACTACACTTACGGAAAGCCCCTAGAAAGGATGGCTTCCATGCTTTTTTCTATAAAAAGTGTTGGAGTTTTATGGGGACGAGATTAGTTATTTTATTACCAAATGCTTTAATCAAGAGGCTATCATAGAGGAAATAAATTAGATTATGATTTGTCTTGTGCCAAAGCAGATTGGAGCAAATATTGTACAATCTTTTAGACCAATTAGCCTTTGCAACACTTTATATAAGCTCTTGACTAAATTTCTAGCAAATCAGTTAAGAAAATTTTTGGAAAACTTGATTCATCTAGCTTAGGCAAGTTCTTAAAAAGAAAGAAAAGCTATTGACAACATCATCTTGATTAATGAAATATTACATTGTTTTAATAAAAAAAAAAAAAATCTACAAAACAAAGTTTGATGATCTTAAAAATAGATTTAGAGAAGGCTTTTCATAGCATTGAGTGGATTTTATTTATTGGGCATTACGAAGTCTAAATTTCCCCTATAAGTGGATAAGATTGATTATGTCATGTATCATAAGAATTATTATTGAAATTTCCTTAAATGGATACCGTTAGGAGCAATTTACACCTTCCAAAGGTATATGACATGGTGATTCACTCTCCTATTATCTTTTTATCCTAAGCATAGTATTCCTAAGTCAAATGATAGAAAAAGAAGTATGCGCAAGAGGGTTGGAAGCTTTTAGTATAAAAGGAAGTTTTCAGATCTTTTGTTTATTGATGATGTTATATTATTAGCAAGAACAAACAAAGAGAATGCTACTATTATTAAAAGAGTATTAGATGATTTTGCTCAATTGTTAGGTGTAAACCCCTAAAATTTTTTATATAAGTTCATAATTATTAGGATATAATTTAGAGATATAATTAAGATGGGCTAAAATCACTAAGGGAAATTTGAGAGTTATAGTTTAGACTACTTATAAATTTCATAAGTACTACCAAATAATAACTCTTGTAGACTTAAAATGAGATTTATAGAAATCAAAGACTTTAGTAAAAATTTAAATCTAAAGGCATAACATAACTTATCTAAATCTACCTTAAACTTAACATAACCATGCTAATTCACCTATGATAAGGACCAAAATCTATCAAACAATTGAAAAATGGAATGGATGGATTTAAGAGGCAAGTGGCTTAAGGTTAGACCAAGAAAAGATCTCCATTTGTTATCTAAGTGTCATTTTCATCATCTATCTATTACCTTATTATGTCATCTAAGTATTATTTTCATCATCTATCTATCACCTTATCTACACATGTCATCTAAGTGTCATTTTTATCATCTATCTATCACCTTATCTACACATGCCATCTAATTGCCACCTTTATCATCTACCTACCAACTTATCTACACATAAGCATGAAAATAACCTAAAGAGAAATCTAGTCAAAGTTGATCAATCTCAGTAAAAAATAATGGCTAAGTGGAAAATGACATCTTAATGACCAAAGACCAATCATATGACCAATTTTAATCTTAGATTAATTAAACTAATTAATTAACACCTAAGTATTTAGGTCAATATCATATACAAATCCTAAAGAGTTAAGAACCCTAACATCATATCTTAACATTTCTTCTAATATGTAATGAACAACTTTCAAAACAAGTGGAAGAAACCGAATCACTACATGTGGTGTGTGGAATGGGAGGAAGAGAATTCCAAATTGACTTCCTCATGTTATTTTCATCCAACTCATCGACTTCCATTAATACCTTACTAAATCATCAACATAACTAAGAATCAAAGGGACATAAATAACATATGACATTATCCTTAAAGAGTCCAATTCCTTCAAGTAACTTCTAACCAATATACAAATAATATCCTAACTTTAGTAAAGAGGAATACTTTATCACTTTTGGGACCACATCTTGCTCTTATAATCCACTACATCCTTCTCTTTCCTCTTATCTTCATTCTATAAACCAACTAACCAACATTCTACCTCTCCACCTAACCTCCAACCCAATAATAAAGTGTAGTAGGTTGTTTTTGAATTTCAAAAGCAGCTCCTATGTAAAATGTAGCAACATTTACCAATAACTTATCTTTGATTCCATAAAAGTCTTCTTTTCAAGTTAAAAGACTATTCTAAACTCCTATTACCAAAAAGTTTTTCAAGACTCTCAAATGAATCAAGAAGTACTTTTAGTAAAGCCATTTTATGAAACATTCAAGTCTTTTCAAGATTAATTTCATCTTTACAACTTTCTTCTAAAAATCTTTTTCAAAACAACCAAAAGCTTTTCATCTACTTCTCTACTTCATATAAGTTTCAAACTTATCGACCATTTTTCAAAATCAAGTTTATGATAAGCAAAATCTTATCTTAGCTAAAGTATGTTTTTGAAAACCCTAAAAATCAATATCTTTGTCAAAGTCTCTTTTAAAAACCCTTCTTCTGTGTAAAACCCTTCAAAGAAGGTTAAGATGTGTTTTCTACAAAAGGAAACCTTAAGTTTGTCAAAACATTCTTCATTTCATTTTTGGATTCAATTTATAAAGTATCATGACTAAAAGATTATGATGTTTTTTTTTATCAAAATAACTTGATAAAAAAACCTAAAGGAATCAAGTGGACAAATTCATGCCTAAATAATGATGCCAAAGGTTTATATTTGAATCTTTACTATTAGAGAGGAATGCTAATGAACTGACAAATATATAGGTATTGAGAGAGTATTATAGAAAGTTTAACATTGCAATTTGAGTTACATTCAGAAACTTATTTAGAAAGTTTGAATTGTTTGGGAAAGAGACAAATATTAAAGCCTTTAGAGAATGTTTCAGAAGCTTTGATAAGAAGAGTTAGTATAAGTACTTTAGAAAATAATTCAGAGACTTTGAAAAATAGTAAATTGATACTCTTCAAAAGGTTATGTAGATAGTTAATTTGGAAGAGTAACATTGAAAAAAAAAAATATTATTCAAAGTGAACAAGACCCAACTCTACTAAATTAGGTGTATTAGTGAAATACATTGAATCCCATTTCACTTAAGTTAGAATTAAGATCCTTAGGGATTATTTCCAAGCGGATTATATTTTAGAAGTGATTAATCCACAAAAAAATATGTAATTTTAGATAAGGATAAGGATAAAGATGATTTCTAATTTTATGGTATAACAATTCAAAATTCAAGATTATCTGGAACTGCTGATCATAGTATATCCATTAAGGAATAATGACCAAGATAAGATCAGATCCAGATTCAAATTCCAAGATTTTCTCCAAATATCCATGGATCATTATTTTTAAAGTTGAAAATGGATAAGCATGAAGTGAAGATAATCTTGAACAAATTTAGCCATTGGAAAACTCTAGTATAAAAGGAGAAAGGATTCAAAATTTCGAGTACGATTTTGAGAAAAAAAATCCATATACTTTATACTCTAATTGTAGTCATTCTCTATCATTTGAAGGAGTATAGAACATCTTAATACTTTAGAAAGTTGAACTGAAGCTAATCATTCATCAATCTTCATTTTTGTTTTTGTGTGAAACTTTTTGAGAGTTGCATTGTTGTTTTCACTTGTAATCTGTAAACTTTATATGTTGTTTGAGTGTTAAGAGAAGTTTGATTGTACTTTGTAATTAGCCTAGATTGTAGAGAGGTTAGATAAGCAGAGTAAAGAGTTGTTGAGGCTAAGTGTAGTTGATATCTATAAACTTTTTGTATTTTTGATTTAGTGAATCAAGTGGAATGGCATTGATGAAGTAAACTGGGTCCTCGATAGTGAAGTTAGAAGAGAGTAGTAGGTAAGAGGTCGAAGCTTTATAAATCCTAAACTTGATATTCTCCTTCTTATCTCTTTTAATTTGGGTTATTTAAATGTGCTATTTGTGTTGAATTATTAAAGTATCACTATTTACGAAATTAAGTTATTAAGGAGGGTATTTTCAACTTACATTAAAAAGTTTCAAAATTTTAAAGACATCAATTCACTCAAACTTACCACCCGCCCCCCTTTGCTCGACATCTTATAAGGGAACAGCATTTATGATATGTAAATATCTTGAAACTATGACCCTATAACATATTTGGACATATTAGACTTATTGAACATGTGGACATGCTCTTGACCTTGACTATTTGGACCAAAATGATTGGATCTATTATGAGGATTGGAAACCTGAACATAAGGACTATGGACATGAAATGACGAGGATGATTCGGACATAACACCAATTATCTAAAAGACTTTATAAAACTATAAGACTATAACCAACAAAGAAATTTGATATGTAAATCTAATATTTACTTCTTATTGTGTTCTTTTAGGTGATTGTAAGTTTGAGCAACCTAAATACTTTTATGACGAGTAATAGTAATGGCTAGGTAAGTATCCATGATGAGTATCACTTGCTTATGCTTGTAGTTAGTGGCACTTTAAATATACTTATCAACTTGTTGTGTGGGGGGTATCAAGAAAGTGCTTATGCTTGATTTGTTTGAAAAAATACTATAAGATATTCCACATAATACAATTGATAATTATGATGTTATGTATTTGTATGTGAGTGTTTGACATTTGGTTAATCACTTATTAATCAAGCTTAATCATATAAAAACTTTAATTTGAAAATGGTCATGCATGACATACTACATAAACCTATTTCTACCACCACTACCATATAAGGAATAGAAAGATGAGAATCTTTCCCATCTTTTACAAACTAAGTGACTTTAAGGATGGTTGTATATTGGACGAGGCTGTGTCCCTTTTTCTATTTTTAGTTTGCATACATCTAGAGGTTGACAAGGGATTTGATCAGTCCCTAGTCATTGGTGATCAAGGAAGGTATTCATTTCTTAATTTCATTTGTGCCTTCTTGAGATCGATTAAGAGATCTTTCTCTTGTGACTTATTTATATAACCTTTATTAACATTTCTTTTAGCTCTTTAGCCTAACAGGAAGATCCTTCTTCTTAGGTATTATAGTGGATTCCAGGATAAACATTTCTTTGGTATTCTTAGATAACTAAGAGATTAGTTCTCTCATGAGGTCTAAGAGAATGTTACCCATTTGGTTCTCTTAAGATCGATTAAAGGGCATCATCTATTGATCATTATGCTGACATGGCTATTGATTTAGGCAAGAATTGAGATTCTAAGGCTATTCTCTAGGACAGTAAGGATGTTATGCCAAGAGACTTTATTCACTAAATTTAATCCTATAGGCACTCATGGAACTACCAATCCTTAACTTAAGGTCAAGGGAGTGAATATGCCTTATATTGCATGCTAAATAACGGTTGATCACATGTATTGCTCCATATGCTTGATTGATTGACTGCAAATCATATGGTTGAAAACTTGCTTACTATGCTTGAATGGTGGTATGAGTAGATTACTTACTAAGTTGGTTGTAATTTACTCCCCTATAGTTCTAACTTTTTACAAGAACCTTACAGGCTATATCTAGGAAGGTTTAAGCCTCTAGTGAGCATTAAGAAAATAGAACTGGGCTTTAGGAGAGAGTATGGAAGGATCATGAAGTTTATAGTTAATATGTTTTAAGTACTTTAGTTGTAATGGTTTGTAATATTAATTATTAGAAAGACTCCATAAGTTTTGTATCATTTATTCTATAATATGATGTAAAATTTTATTTTGTACCACTAAATGAATGCTACTCTATAGTTTGTTCTAAAGCTGATGCTTCATGTACTCTTCAAAAGTAATTAATGGGTAAAGAAAGTGCCAATTGATTACTTCTGGTTAGTACATGGCGGTTTATCACTACTAAACTATCTAATGGGTTATAACATTAGGGATAAAAATAAATGTGCAAAAATCATCTATTTACTTCTTAGGAGATACAATGAGTGAAGTAAAGGAAGATATTGTAAATATTTTACAAATAAATAAAATAAATTATTTTGGGAAGTACCTGGGCTTTTCACTACATCAAAGAGGTAAACCTCCTATGGAGCAATTGAACTTATTAGTTGAGAAAGCCTAGAAGAAGCTGTCTAGGTGGAAGATAAGGCAACTGAAAGTGTGTAGGGGGGTCATTTTAATTAAATTTATATTAGAATCACTCCACACATACTATATGCAAGTTTTGAAATTAACAAAGAAGGTATTACGTAAATTAATACAAGTTATTAGACTTCTTTTACAATGGAGTAGAAGATAAAGATTGCATATGTTGATTAGCTTAATGTGAGACCTTAGCTGGTTAACTATCAATACAAGTTAGGGCATTTGGAATGATTTAGGGTTTCTAGACATTTTTCATTTGAATTGAGTCAAGTTTTAATATGAGGTCACAAAGTTAAACGAGAAGTCTTAGTAAGGTCAATTTTTCAAAATGAAGTATGTATAATATCTACTTTTAATAAAAGCTTTTTTATTAAGTTCGTTTGATAATTATTGACAACTAAATGTTTGAGCCTCGAAACGTAAAGATCCATTAGAGATAAATTATCTAACTTATAAAAATAATATTTAGAAGTCAAATAGCATATAATATGATTATATAGTCATGTGATATGCTTTCTATATACTTGGCATGTAAATATATTATTAAAATTATCGATTAATTAGCTAAAATTGTATTAAATTAACAAAAAAAATTATAAGAAGTTTCAAACACACTTACAAATTCTTAGAGGTGGGCATGGCAAGTTCTCTTAAGATTAGGATGTAGCATAATGACTTGTTAATAAGCAAATAAAGCATAGCATATGAGGATTTCAATAATAAACATGAGGGGGGACACTTATAATTGCTTTTTGCTATCTTAATTGACTTGATTTCTATACAAGGGTATGGAGTGTTCATTTTCATCATTTTAGTAGTGAGGATATCAAAAACCTCTCCTAAAAAACATAACATTTTCTATTAAGTAAAAATAGGAAAAAATAAGTGAAATTATAGATAAATTGTGGTTCCTATATCATACTACAACTTGACAAGGCATGGCTTAGGACTTAAGCATTTGAGGGTGATAGAGGAGCTATTGACAACTAGTGGTAGTCTAATGGTCGTGTGTTAGTGAGTGCAAAATTTGCATCTAGTATTCATTATTATCTAAAAATAGTAAAAAAGCTAGAAAAATTATGAAAATTTGTTTCCCTAAATTATTTTACATGTATTTTCATGTAATAATTTTATTTTGTTAAAATAACATTGATTTATAGTACTTTCTTAATGATGTGCCCTATTTTAACGAATTTTGAAGAAAAATTTCAAAATATTAAATGACGTTATTTTAGGTTTAAAAATTTTGTATAACAATCCTTTAATATATATTAATTGTGATAACAAGAATTTTTGAAAAAAATTTATGTTTACTATTTATTGTAACTTATTTAGTTTTTGTTAGTAATTTTTTGAAATATAGATAATAATGAGATTTTAAAGCAATTTGTGTATAAAATTAACATCATACAATTTCTAGCGATTGGCAATATTGACATATATTATACTATGATTTTAATAAAGAGTATAATTATTATATATTGATAAAATTGAGGTAAAACAAGTACATTAGATGATTTTAGTATTTTTAATGACCATAATATAATAACTATTATTTTTAGAGTATAATACACTTTTGTGGTTTTAATAGAGTTTGGATATTAATTATTACATTTTTTTCTTACTATTCGTGCATATTTTGCCATATATGACAATATAAGGTAAATTTGTATGATTAACCTTGTTGCAAGGAGAAGTTTTAGCTACTATTGTATTGGAAATACTTTATATTGGTCTTAGTTTAGTTTAGTTAAAAAATAAAAATATTACAATTAAATATAGTATTTGAGTTGAATCGAAAGATAATTTAGAGATAGAATCAAAGGTAGTACTTAGGGGTTCTTGTGTAAATTAAACTTAGATGATAGAGTTAGTTGAAATGCTGGAGACTCTTAGTAAGCAAACTCATAATATAAGTTAAATAGAATTTGATTAGTAATTTTGAAGTTACATTGAATCAAAGAGTAATTCAAAGGCTAAGTTAGAAGTTAAATCAAAGGCTATGTCAGAGGCTGAGATAGAGGCTAATTTATGTATAGTCTAAGGTAAACTAAAAACCAATAAGCTAATATCAAGTTGAAATAATTATCCACGCATGAGCTGTAATTGATCTTAGTTGCATATACCCTTATTAGGTGAAGTCGTAGAAGAAGGAGCTCATGCTAATGAGTAAGCTTGGCAATGAATCATAAGCTGGTCAAGTGGATATGTGTATAGAGAGTAGATTTACATCTACTCCTTAGGGAGCAGGTAAGTATTATATATGATCTTTTGTTAGATTTGTGTCTAAATATAATAGATTTACTTATATGATGGTATATCTTATGCTATGCTAAGATGTGACATTTGGGAAAAACCTACAAAAACAAAAGAGTAGGGTGGGTTAAGACTTGTAAATCTTCAGAATAGAAATTTAGCCTATGGAATAAAGAGGCTATGGTAATTCAAAGTGAGAAATATTACTTAGGCAAGCCTAATAAGAAAAAAGCACAGAAAGTTAAATACAAAAAATGATGTTCCAAAGCTCATTGGTGCGTAACATTTTGTAAAGGAGCTTCATTGTAGTCAAAAGTAGTACAGTGAACATAACTTCGTATCTATATGCAATGGAAAGCAAACAAGATTTTGGTAGGATAAATGGGCAAGGAAATTTATAATTATACAGATCATACATGGCCCAACATATAGTTAAGTTGGGAATCTTACAGTAGCTGGCTATCAAGTAGATCCTTATACATGGAATGAGGTTAAATTGAAATTTCAAATCTATTATTAGAGAAATCAAGTTTAGTCATTTTACTAAACAAAAATGATGTGAGATATATCATAAGCAGCATGAAGGAAGTGCCTAGACTAAAGGATGTCTATTTACAACTTCTCCCTAAGAGAAAATTACACAATAAGAGTTAGAACTGGTTATGGCAATCTATTTTTCCCGTTAAAGTAAAATTGCTTATCCATAGATTATTAAATAATGCCTTGCCTATAGCAAACAATTTAAAAGAGAGGCATATTCATGATCGCATTGCCTAAGATATGGGTATAGTTGGGAAAGCATAGTACATGCTTTCAATCAATGTAGAAGTATACAACATATAGTTGAATACTGTTAAGGAAAAGAAATTCAAGATTCAAACATTAATGGGGATTTCTACAAATGGATCAAAACTAACATATGTGTAACTAGAAAACAAACCATAGAGCTAAGACCTCCATAAAACTACATGTTTGGTATCATGCTGTAATATTTGTGGATTATAAAAAATAAGCCCTTATTTTAGCTAGAACCAATCATAAAAGATCTAAATGCTACTATTAGAAGGCTAGGGCATTATTACTGGGCATCTTTGAAAAGAGAGTGCAAGTTATGCATTATTGAAAGTGCAAGCATCACATAGATTCCCCCAATATTGGATTTGATAAAACTAAATATAGATGTCACAATAAATTGTACAAAGGATCAAGAAGCAGCAGAAGGGATATTGGGAAATTGTATAAGCATCACATGGATTCCCCTAATATTAAATTGGATAAAACTAAATACAGATGTCACAATAAATTCTACAAAGGATCAAGTAACAGTAGGAGGGATATTGGGAAATTATGAAGGCAAATGGATTCAAGAGTTTTCACATAAATTAGGGAAATTAGATATAGTGGCTACTAAATTATGGCACTATGTTGGGGTTCGCATTATTGTATATAAAATTATTACCTAAATGTAGAGATTAAATCAAATTCAAAAATGGTAGTATACTTTTTAAATTCATGCACAAGTATACAAATCAAATATAAGCATGTTGTTGGTTTGTGTGGGGTAAAAATATTGCAGCTATGTTAATGGAGGATTAAGTATGTACCTTGCAAGATTAATGTAGTAGTTGATCAAATTATAGGATAAGCATGGCAACATTAAGAAGCTTTTATTGTATACATAAACCCTCCTTCTTTTCTTTTGTCGCTTTTGTCAAATGATCACGTAGATATGGTATGTGCAAGACCAATCAAAGGTCAATAAAGGCTAGTCATGTTAGAGTTTTTGATGAGGTAGCTTCAACATTAAGGTTTAAGTCTACTATGGTAAAAGGAAAGTTTTCCTTGTAATTATGTGTGTTAACATTTCTACTTTATAAGACTCTATTTTTATGTAATATAAATCCTTTTTTAGCTGAAAAAAAATTATTATTTTAAAAATTAGGATAAGAAAATGAAAGCTAATAAATAAATAAAAAGACAAAACAATGTCTCTCTTTAAAACTCTTTCTCCATTATCTTGAACACACATGCACACACACACTCTCTCTCTCTCTCTGATTTTGTGTTTCTAGAAAACATCTCTCCCTTTACCTCCCCTCCCCATTTTCCACTCTCTCTCTCATTCATCGACCACCTTTATCACCAAATTGCTCAATAGCATTTCAAAGATGGAAGTCACGTAATTTGATGTTAAGATACTAAAATAAAATAAATTGATATGGAAATATTTTTTTAATGTTTTAACTTAAAATTATTTAATAGATATTGGAAATTTTGATTATTTATTTTCCTTTATGCTATTAGCAGTTTGATTTTGTTATTTTAATTTTTTTTTACTATTTCGTTTTTGTGCTTTATGTTTTAGTTTAGAAATATGATGGTATGATTTATGTAGAAATTATATTGAATAGCACAAAAAAGTAGTGGCATGTGTACTCCTTAGAGAAGAGAGCATTAAGGTTTTGCTAGGAGTGAATGTTCTAATGATATGAATAAAACCTATTATGAAGTCAAATCGAAAACTTGAAAAATTGATAATGTTGTTGTAAGATGGAAGATATTACTTTATATTTGGAAATGATCAAAGAACAAAAAGTAATTTACTTTTGTGTTTTTAGAATAAAGATAAACAAAAGTAAAGGCATATGGACGAATCCATGAGTTAGATAGGACACACCAAATTATATATTTGAATTGGGGGTGATTGAATTTAGGAAGGATATTACTTATGATTAAAGACACAATCAAAAAATAATAATTGGATTTAAGGTATAGCATGCCTAAATGAATTGAACTAATTTAATCAAAGTGATATTATGCATAATAATATTAGAAGATGTTGGCATAGCTTTTAATAAAGTTGACAAGACAAAATTGTGAAAATGTCATAAAGCTAAAAATTCATTCACTAACTAGTGACTCATATCTTCTTGTGGTATTTACATAAACAATTACATAAAATTGAAATAACACAACTTAGTTAAATAACTTTACTTTGGCGTGAAATAATATAATCAATACCAAAAATAAATAAATAAATAAATTGAAAAGACTTAAGACAACTCTTCATGAATCAAAAGGACACCATTTCAACTAAACCAATGTGACTTACTTTTAGTTTGCATCGCCCTCTAGGTCTCTTCTAAATAAATTTATCTTATCATGACTGATATCTTATGACTTGAAGCATTCCCTCTTGGAAGATTTTGAATTGCAACTCCTCATGAACTGAAATTATATGGATTCAAATTGAAAAGTCACTATTTGAATTGATATGATTTAATTATCCATGGCAATTAATTAAAGGAACTTTTAATATGGAAAAGAAAAAAAAAGGAAGAAACTTGAATTATAATAGCCCTTGGAGAATCAAACCATCACCAACCATACAAAAAATAAGTGACTTTAACTTATTGCACCATTTTATGACCAAACCAACACTAGTGGAGAATCAAACACCCTAACCCCTTTTCTAGCATAGCCCCATGCCTTCAAACCATAAATATTGACCTAATGTTGGCCCCTATGTTGACAGTTGCTAGTCGATAATAGGGGTTAACCATTAACCCAATTTTCTCACCTAAATTGGTTGATCAAGTTAAACCCTAATGTATGCATTTCATTTGTTTGCATAGCTTCTCTAAATCCATTTTCTCTAGATTTTTCAAGTGCATTTGGCTTATTTGACACTTGAATATCTTAAAAAAGGACTTGTTTGGTTCTCATAAGCACTTAAGAAAATTTGCTCATCTTCAATCGAAGTGATTAATAGATTTCAAGTCACTAGGATTTTAGAATTCTTCTCCTCCAATTTCTAAGGGCTCTGATCCTCAGTTGAAGAGTCATATGTTATGATGACCCCATCATAATCCTTATCTTGGAGAAGATTTGACTAGGATCTTGAATAGTGAAACCTCTAGGATTAAAAGATATGATGTAAAATATAAACAAATAAATTTTGCAATAGCCTAACATTTTCTTGCTCTCCTCAACAACTAGGGCTATTTCTATTCAACATGGATTCTATCTGCAACACTTACCACATGCAAATGAACTTCATAGGAGATTACTACATTAGAAGAATTATTATTCATATAATGCAAAAGAGGTTTTTATGAAATGGCATCAATAGATAATATATAATTGTTAATAGAAATCTATTTTGAATTTTGTAAAACCCGAAACAAAGGAAAAATAAAGCATAAAAATAAATGGAAAAAAGTAAGCAAAGGTATTTTATTTAAGGGAATGATTGGTATTGTATTACTTAAGTGATGACATTTTGGGCATGGAAAAAGTTCCATGAGCCCGAGTATAAAAGCCACACTTCGGGTTTAGGAAACCTTTTTCCCACAACTCTCTCATGTGTCGCTTTAACTGCTAGGGTTTATGCGTACATCTTGATTCAAGGAAAGAAGATCAATGTGTTTCAACAAGATCTGAATAGAAAATGAGTTGAGATGAGTCGTAGGATCCCCTTTCTATTGAGTTTTTGATCAAAACTTGTTAAAGGTTCGTTTTTCCAAGCTAAGGCCACATCTAAAACGAATTTGGGGTTTTGTTTTGAGGATTCCACAATAGATCTTGGGTAGTGGAAGCGAAGCCTAAGGATCTCTAAAGGTAAGATTTGTTTACTATACAAAATAAAAAAAAAAAGATTTTTTTTTGAGAATTGCTGAGATGATTTGTATTGGTTGATCTAAGTTTTAGAAGTGGAAGTTTGTTTAAGGGTTGTTTGGAGTAAGGTAAAAGTGTGTCATTAAAGGGTTTTCGTTTAGGAAAGGGAGGTTTTCGAAAACGGTAGAAGGTGGTGTCATTGCCGAGGGATGAAACATAGCTGCAATTTATAGAATTCAATAGATTGTAACTAATGTTTGGTTGCTATCCCACTTAGCGTCCAAATGCTAGAAGCAATTATGTACCCTTCAACCATTGCGTCTGGATGCCACTTGATGTAGCATCCGGACGCCATGTATCCTGTTTTGTATAGTGACATTTGTCCCAATTTTTCGATGTTTTCTAAGCTGGTTTTACTATCCTAAACCCTTTCCTAAATTTTTCCAAACACATTTCTTCATCCAGAACAGTTTACAAACTAATCTAACGTCATAGTGATCTTAGGTTCCTTAAGTAACATGAGTTATATGTGTATGAGGTTTGTGACAATGAGTTAAAGGGTGATGTTAGATGTGTTATAGACTAAGAAATGGGTTTTGTTTCGGCATAAGTTTAGGCTCTAAATCAAGTTTTAGTATTTATGTATGATAGGCTTTAAAACAGTTGTCGATTCGGTTTCTAATGAGTTGACGAAACTAGGTATGAGACACTTACTTCTTGGTTATAAGGTTAAGTTAGTGAATATAACCAGATGAAATAATTATTGGACATTAAATAAATGTGTGTTGTGTGTGCTTGGCTAAGCCTAAGGGATTAGGAGGACGAACCCTTGGGGTAGTACCTCAATGATCCTTGTGCAACGGTATCCTAATTGGAGTTTCGCTTAGAAACGATTTGGGTAGATGTAGGTTATTCCATGATTACTAAGGTGTTGGGGAGGATCTACACCAATACTTTATGGTATTATATATATGTGTATGTCGGAGTCATAAGCACCCCTATTTTGTTGTTTGGCTAAAAACATAGATAATAACTAGTATGTATTGCATTATTGGTTTCATGTGATGCATGTGGAATTGAGAATGCCTACTCATACGCATGTGGTTGTGTACTCTATGCTAGGCTTTAGCTCATCCCATCTTTAATTTTTAGGTGTAGGTATAGGTTTGGCAATGTAGTAGGTTGTTTTGGATATTACGATGATGATGGGACGGTTACGTATAGGTTAGTAGTATTGTGGTTTTAGGTTGAATTGTGTTAACAAGCTTTAGTTATTTATTTCAATTTATATTGTTGGTGATGAGAAGTCACTTGTATTAATCCCTTCATTATGTTTTGATGATAACAAAAAAGGATGATAATGAGATGTTATCTAATAGGTTTGCATGTAGTATGCATGATTATTTTGATTAGATATTGCTATATTTGTTTATCAATTTCTTAAGTATTTTGAACAAAGTCTTTTAAGATCTAATAGAAGATCAATTAGAGGACTAATGAGAAGGTACGAGAACTCGAAACAAGTAATATGTTTAAGATATAAGAATCATCGGCTAAGACTTAAAGAAGACCCAACTTCATTTATTGGATACATTTGGGAAAAATGTTTAGTACATTCCACTAAGTAAGATTAAAATCTATGGCAATAAAATTAAACCTCTCTTATTATAAAATTTATCAAGGTTGGAAAGTTTTGTAATTTAACATTAAGGAGATTTCAATCAAGCTATCTTAGAATCAATCGAGGTTAAGAGATTCAAATAATGATAGAAAAAGTTTGCCTCACATATACAATCAACATATTTAGAGAAAGGAAAGGAAATCTCATTTCTTTTGTAGTACGTGTGTTATGGAAACTATCTTACAAATATGAAAGGTCAATAAGGAGACAATTCACAAAGCATTTTTGCAAAGGAAAAGCTTAGAATAACTTTTTTTTTTTAAGACTTGCCTTAAATCAAGCCTCTAGCCATTGCAATTTTCATTATATAAAGGAGGCTAGATCTTCATAGAAAAAGATGAAAGAAATTCTGCTATCATCGTAAGGTGCTACAAATATCCAATTCTAAGAATAAAAGATCAATTAGAAGCTTACATACTTTTCTTTATATTAGTTCTTATCTATAAGAAACCATTTTGTTATTTTCCTTAATGATTTTGTACTCTTGATATAAGTTTTGATTTAAAAAGTTTTTTAATCTCTGTAGTTTTGAGTATTAGCTTAGGTGTAAGGCTAAGTGTGTTAGAGTAAAGAATATTTTTTGTAATCTCTCAAAGTGCTAGATATTGTAGATAGTGGAACAACTTTGGAAAGTGAATCGGGTCCCTTAGGGTGAGGCTGGAAGAGTGCAATAGGTACAAGGTTGAAGCACTATAATCCATTTGCCTAATTTTCTATCCCTCACCTCTTTACTTTTGTACACTTTATTTATATTGTTTATCCATTTATCTTCTATCTGATAATTTAAGTAATCAAGGGGATAAGTTCTTTTTAAGTATTGTATGTGCTTAAAATTAGAAAAGTAACCAATTCACCCCTACCCCCATCCTCTTGGTTACTTAATTAGACCTACAACCTAAGACTTCTCTATTTAGATAATGTGGTTAAAGTAGAATAGTTAGAGTTTCTTGTATGATTCTTATAGGTACGTTTAGAAATTGTAAAGTTTTTTTAGTAATTATGTAAGTTATTCAATTTTTAAATTTTACTAAAATATTGTTGGAGAATATTACATTTATTTGAATAACTAAATTTTGCAATATCAGTGGCAGTTAATATGTGAATGCTTGGTGATTTAAGTCAAAGTTTATGCTTGATGGGGCATTACAGCTAATGTGGTATCAGTGTTTAGGTTTTAGATCATAGAAAAGTTAGAGGGGTGAATCATAGTACAACTTAAGTTGATAAATCATAACAAAGTTTAGGTTATAAATCTTTAGGAAATAATCTGTAGGATAGTAAGAAGGCAAAAGTAGGTAAAATAAGGGGTTTGTTTAGAGTCGAACTAAACCATTACCATAGCTATTTTTCCTTATATACATGATTTTTTTTTCTATATCTTCCTTTCATATTTTATTTGCTACATTACTATGTTTCACCTATGTATTTAAATATCTATTTATTTACTTGGTTGATTATGCCATCTTTTTGAGTTGCTTTTCTCTTGTTTCTTTTGTTTTCCTAAGTTATCAAGTGTTGGATGTGTAGAGTTGAAGGAGTTTATAAGATGGAGAGTGATATTGCATTTTAGATAAGATTGACCCTAATAAGCTCAGCATAAAAAAAAATTAAATGGTTGAGTGTAGGCATGAAATAACTTCAAATATAAATAGTAATAAGTGAAAACAAATTTAATTTGTAGTATTTACAGAGAAAAAATTTGAGAAGCCACCAACAACTATATATCTATGCCTACACATAATACCCTCAAAGATATAAATAGCAACTTACATTCCAAAAATTATAGACATGACTCATAACCCTAGTAACGATAAAGATTGGATAAACTCAAGAATTAACCAAGATACACGTTAGGTTAATCAGGCACCTTCTTGCTTGACCAAAATATTTACTTACATTGATATTAATAAACATACTTATATAAAAGACATAAGGATGGTTACAAATCCAAAACAAATAAACACAGTATTGAACCAAGAAGCAAACAAGTAGGACATGAAAATCTTTACAATCACAAATACCTTAATAAAAGAATAAATAAACAAGTAGTAATATTAATAATAAATAAGAAAACTCTTATGGATACTCAAAAGTCCCAAATACTGAGCTGATTCACTGAACCATACAAAGTAAACGATAATGCATCAAAACTAATTACAACATAAAACTATACCATGCAAACATCATTAATTGAAAATTAATGAAGACAATAAAATTGATAACTAGAATACAAAGTGTAAAACTAATTTTAAAAAGGGGTTGAATAAAAAACTTATGTAGACTTATATTGGAGCTGATGTATATTTCTTCCTTTTAATGTTATAACATGTCGTGTTAGTTTTTTTTAGTCAATACAAGTCTATTAATTGGTCGATCAATGTTGAGTCTAGGTGTTGGTATAGTTTTGTTGAGTCAATTTAATGTCATGTCAATATTCATCAGCCCCACTCATGTGCATACTTATGCTAAGTTGTAAAGGATATAATTTACTCAATGCTCACTAAAGATAATGAAAGTAAGAAAAGTTTTTTAACAAATAATAGGTATAGGAGGAACAAATAAAGGATTCAAATAAGTCACATTCCCCCTTCAAGAATTAAGTACATTAACAATAATAAGAAGGAATGATAAAACTATTGAAATATAACAAGATAATATTGAGCATAATAAAATTTATTAAACTCAATTAAACCATATATAGAATTAATTTTTTAGTGAACACTAAGTCACACTAACAATAGACACCATAACTACAATATAACCCCCAAGTCAAATGAACAAAATAAAACAATCAATACAACATTGAAAATAAGAATACAAAAACAATAATAATAATTTACTAATAATAATGAGCTTCGGATAAGTAAAGAGGATGAGTAGTGGAGTGACTTTTATCAATGGTGCGATTGGTAACTATTATTAAGTAAAGAAGGAAGAAGTATGTGTTCTCCTTGAAGTTTAAGAGTCACTTAAGGACTTACACGATAATGTAAATGTTTTCCTTGATAGAGAACATGTTAAGGTACAAGATTGGTGATAGAGAGGAAGTGATTGGGGCAATTGTTGTTTTCAATTATATTGCCACATTATAATGATGAGAGGTTGAAGCCTAAGGTAATAGAGTGAAGTGTATTGACTTTAGGATGTTAAAGTAGAGGTTAAAAGTGTTGTAATAAGTTGAAAGTGAATAAGAAGTGGAATAAATAAGAATCTTATAGGTGGATACGGGAATACTTAATGCAGTAAGGAGAAGAAGCAGAGTCATATGGATCAAAGGAACTAAAAAGTAATTATAATGGAAGTGTTTGTAGACTAGTTAGTGGAGTCATCGCATAAGTTTGTATATATGGAAAGAGTTTACTTTTGGGCATTTAATTATGAGGAAAAATTTTCCAAAGTAGTTGTAGAGAAAATTTATGGATCGTAATTGGAGATCGAAGGATAATATGGTGAAGGAAATTTGGAGAGTTAAGCTTTAAATGGAGGATTGAAAACAAATAAAAGGAAGTGAGCAGAGGAAAATTTTATGGATAAAGGATGCTTAGAGATGACCCTATTATTTTGAGGAGATATAGTTATAACCTAATGGTATTGGGACAGTAATCCTAGCCTAAATACTAAAGTGAAAGTGGATCAAGGAGTAAATGTGGCAGATTTTGATATTAGATATTGAAAGAAATTTATAATTAACATGGAGAGTTTCTAGAAAATATGAAAATATTTAATTTAAGAAAGTAATGTAGACTTAAGAATTTGATTTTATAACATGATGAATGCTTAACTGAACAAAAAGGTAGATTTTAGGGGAAAAAATTATTTGGTATGCAAAGGTCAAAAAGTGTAAGGTACAGTGAAAGAAAGTTCATGCAAGTCATAGGTTGGGAACTTTATGGTGGATTGAGAAGACTTAACTATTGGTAAGTTGGAATGAATTTGAAAATCATATGATAGAAAGAAATAATTCCACTATCTAAATAAATGAGATGCTAATATGAAGGCAGACAACCTAAAGATTGTAATTGGAAGATTAAGTCTACATAGAGAAGGACATATGGAGATTTAAATTTTAATTGAAGAATTGTAAAATATGAGAAATAAGGAGAATAAAAAAATTTTGCTAATAAGAGTTGCATGAGTTTGAGTTTATAAATATTACTATGGGAGCATTAGTTAAACCTTAGTGAAACTAAGAAGATAAACCAAGCTTGAGTTCCTCATAACAAAGTGGACTAAGAGATAAAGGAGACAGAATATTAAGATTAGACATTGATAGAGTTTAAAATTATGTGAAAGACCTCATGGAGAACCCAAAACTATTTAATTTAAGAGATCGATAAGGGATATAAGAATCTAATCATGAAATGGCAGAGCTACACAAAGACAAAAGGGCAAACCTCGAGAACCATAAGTAAGAATGTTTAGATATAGTGGAGTGGTCAATCATGACAAGAGGGTACATAGGAGATGCGAGAAGAAATAAGAAGGAAGTATTAACTGTTTTTCAGTGCAATGATTCAGGCAAACTTTCAAGGGCGAAAGTTTTGTGTAGAAGAAGAATTGTAAAACCTAAAACAAAGGAAATATAAAGCATAAAAATAAAAGAAAAAGAGAAAAAAGAGGTATTTTATTTAAGGATAGGAGCGATATTGTAAAACTTAAGTGAGGGCATTTTAGGTATAGAAAAAGTTCCATGAGCCTTAGTATAAAAGCCATGCTTAGGGTTTAGGAAACCCTTTTCCCACAACCACCTCACTTGCTCTTTATGTGATAAGGTTTACGCATGCATCTTGATTCAAGGAAAGAAGATCAGTGCATTTCTAAAAGATTCAAATAGAAAGTGAGTTTTTGATCAAAATCTATTAAAGGTCGTTTTTCTTGTTAGGGTTGTATCTAACTCGAATTTTAGGGTTTTGTTTTGAGTATTCCACAATAGATCTTGGGTAGTAGAAGCAAATTCTAAGGATCTTTAAAGGTAAGACTTGTTTACTATACAAAATTAAAAAAAATTGTTTTTGAGAATTGTTGAGATGATTTATGTTGGTTGATTTGAGTTTTAGTAGTGGAAGTGTGTTTAAGGGTTATTTGGAGTAGGGTAGAAGTGTATCATTGATGGGTTTTCATTTTAGGCAATGAGGTTCTAAAAAACGACAAAAGGTGGTGTTGTTGTTGAGGGGTGAAATGTAGCTACAATCTGTAGAATCCTATAGATGGTAGCTAGCATTTGGACTCCATCCCCTTTAGCGTCTGGATACTGGGGCAATTCTATACCCTTCAACCATAATGTTTAGATGTTACTTGATGTGGCATCTAGATGCTATGTATCGTGTTTTGTGTAGTGATGTTTCTCCAAGTTTTTTTATGTTTTTCGAGTTTGTTTTCCTATTCTAAACCCTTTTCCAAATTTTTCTAAATATGTCTCTTCTCTCAAAACAATTTACAAACCAATCTAACACCATAATGATCGTATGTTCCTTAAGTAACATGAGTTATAAGTGTGTAAGGTTTATGATGATGAGTTAAAGGCTGATGTGTATTCTATATTAAGCTTCACCTCATCCTGTTTTTAATTTTTAGGTATAGGTATAGGTTTGATAATGCAATAAGTTGTTTTGGATATTATGTTGATGATGGGACGATTACTTGTAGGTTGAGTAACATTATGGTTTTGGGTTGAATAGTGTTAATAGGCTTTAGTTATATATTTCAGTTTTTATTATGGGTCATAAGAATTCACCTAAAACTTCTCTAATAAGATTATGTGGTGTAGTTGAAGTAGAATAGTTGGAGTTTCTTGTATGGTTCACATAGGTACATTTAGAAATTGTAAAGTTTATTTTGTTGTTATGTGACTTACTTAAGTTTTAAATTTTATGAAAATATTTTTGGAGAATACTACATTTATTTAGATAACTAAAATTTTATAATATCGTTGGCAGTTAACATGTAATTACTTTGTGATTTAATTCATGGATTTACGCTTGACGCATCAATAGAAGCTAGACACTTAGCTAGCTATAGCGTTCAAAGTTTTGAAGCATTACAAATTTTTTGAAGTTTATTCAATAGAGAAATTCAACATTTGGTTGTCCTTTAATAATTAGTGGTTGTATTGGTGCTTTGATTTCCTAAAAGTCTATTTTAATGATTTTCTCCCCTTGATCTTATATAGATATCACATACTTAATATGTACATAATTTGCAATAACCTTCTCATTAACATTATAAGGAGCCTCAAACACCATTACTCTTTATATACCAAGACTCTTCATTTTTTCTTTCATCAAATTCAATGCCCGTTTATTATCTCTTAAATATTAACATATGCCTTTTTTGGTCATCACGTGGTCTTGATGACCCTCATCATGTAATAAATTTTATGCATGTCCATTTGTTAACAACCATATATGTTATTTTTTCTGTTTATAGGAAAGAACTCAAATATATTCACAAGCTTTGTAAGAATATGAGATGTAGTACCAAAAAGCAAGTATATACTATATATTTTAGAAGTGTCTACATCTAGAGATATATAAAAAAAATTAAGCGCAAACATGTAATACCCAAAAAAAATAAAGAAAATAATAATAATATGATTGTATAATAAAAAGGAGGATTAAATATAAGTAGGGATATTAAGGTAACTAACTAGAGTTAATGATGGAAATATTGGGGAATGCATAAAAATCTAGGTTAACAAGAGTATAAAAACCCTCCTAATGTTCTTATACCTAACATAGACACTTCTTGTATTATACCCTTAGACTCAACAGTAAACCCTTGAGCAAAGATTAGATTTCTACTAGGATTATCATGGTTTTCTTAGTAGATTCTCGTATAATTAGATTTTATTTCTTTATGGTAGTATAAGAAAGAGATCATTTGTGAAGCATAGAACTTAGGGCTTTAACAACCCAAAAGGATTTCATGGGTAAGCATTAAAACAAATATGAAACTAAACACTTTATTTGGAATCTAACTGTTTTACATTGATCATTTAAGGTTGGGCGTTAATCTATTGAGAAAAAACAAAGGACAGCTCTAGATTTTCTTCAAGTGTTAAGGTAATGTATCTTTTCAATTTTCAATCATTTATTTTTCAAAAGAATTGAGGATTTGACTGTATTTAGTGATGAGATTTGATGTGTAAACTATGAAACAATGTGAAGATTATGGTGCATTAGAGTTTTAGTTTTTCAGGATTAAGAATTGCTGGTAATAGTAGTGATTTGTTATGAAAGGAAAGATTAGGATGCTAAGAAACCTTAGTGTCGAGCCTACTTTTCAGTTTCTTTTTTCCTTTTTCATAAGGTGATTGAAACTAAACCTTGTACTTATTTAGTTTGAATCCCCAATTAAAGTTAAGAAAAACTTGGTTTCTTTATTTTTGAAAAACTTTGGACTCGCTTCCCAGTAGAATTAGGAAAGTTTATTAAATTTGAACCAATTATGCAAATCTATTCTCATTTAACTACTAGCCTGCGTTTTGAAAACCTCTTGAAAAATTTTCAAGAAACTAAGTATTCTGAGTTCGGGAATTATCTTATTAAACCTTACGCGAATACCAATGTAACCTTCTAGATTTAAATTTATTTTTTAAAATACGCTTATTAAAAAAAAAATCTCCATTCACAAGTAAATAAATAAATGAAATGGTGTCTACTTACAAAAAAAAAAAGGGAAATTGATGAATTATTTCCAAAAGTGAAAAAATAAAGTTTTCGTATTTTAAGTGACCTCGTAAGTGCCTATGTATCCGCTATTGAAGATTAGACTTCTATAATTCAATTTCTATAAAACTTTAATATGTTGATTTATTTTAATTTTGAGAAAATTAACCATTTTTAACCATTTAATTTTATTATTTGGGAAAATTCTATAAGGAGGTCCTCATTTTAGTATTTAATTTTTTTGGAAAATCTTAAAACAACATAATTTTGAAAAAGGTTTTTTCATTCACTAATTTGGGAAAAAATGTTCTTTTTTATGTAACAAAATGCTTTGTATTAATATTATATTATATTATATAAATTTTTAATTGAGAAAAATATTTTATAATAAATATGTAAAAGAATAGTTTTAATAAGGAGAAAAAGAAAAGGCTTTTACAGGAGAAGGGAAAACAAAAAAACACGTCAACAAAGAAAAGGAAATTCTCTTTTTGTCTCCTTTTTTTCCTTGCTTCCTTTTTTTATACATTTTTTATTCCTTTTTAAGGGAAAAAAAAAGAAGAAAGAAAACCTAACTTGGAATTCAAGTTGTATGTACATCAAGGGATGGAGCAAGGTCGGTTTTGCGGGTCAAATTTGGTCTTAAGCTGCAGTTTAGGTTGTCAAATAAGAAAAAAGGGGTAATGTTTAGCGAGCTTCCCACAGTGATTTTTAGGCAGCAAATCAAATGGGTAATCACACTTTTATGTCATTTGTATTGATGAAAATTTGTTTGGACACAACACCTTGACGAATAGTGGTGGTTCTGGTTGTTTTCAAAAGTAGCAACAGCGGTAGTTATTGTTGGTTTTCATTTAGTGTGGTTTAAAGTGAAGTGAATGGGGTTTAGGGGTTTTTGAGGTTATAAACCTTAGAAATGTTGTTGGTTTGTTTCAAAAACCACCGAAAATGGTGGATTTTAGAGAGAGAAATCAATTGCTTGCAGATTAATGGCCTATAGAGAGAAAATGATGTTTAAGCTCAAGTGGGAATGATTCCATTGTTTCTTGGTGCTGCAAATGATTCACATGGCTCCTATTTATACTTTGGTCATCAAAGATTTCAAATGGGAAATTCCTATTTCATCTAAAATCATTGCTTTTTCTTTATGGATTTTTCTAATGTACTGAATTTGATTGACATGAAAATGATGTTTTTAATTAAAATTACTAGTCAAAATGAATTAACCCATATTTGAAACGTTATATTTTATTAATCTCTTGTATAGAATTTCATTAAAACACTCCGATATTGAACAAATGTTGACTGGCCATGAATGGAGTGTTCAAACTTTTTCAATCTTTTGAATCCAATTTTAACCCACTTTCCATTATCGATTCAAGTAATTAATGGATCAAACTTAATCTATTCCATGTGCACTATCAATTCTCACTTTTATTATGATAAAAACTTAGCTGAAAAGGAGTTTAATGGGGTAAAAAAGAGCAACGATTGCATAAGGCATATTGTTATAAATCCTAGTGCTTCTGGAGAAGAAGGCACCACATCATATGGCAAGCATGTGCCACATGCTTGGTGTGTGCATTTGAGAAATGCACCATTTGGAAAAAGAAGGCATTGTGTGCGCTTGTTGTTTGGATTCAACTATATAGGCTAGGCTCTTTTGGGCAATATAATCATTAGGCCCACAAATAATCTCCCCTTTTTTTTGTTTTATTTATTATAATCATTGTCATCATCATCATTTATTTGAATTAATTTTTCCCAATAAATCTGGTTTTTAAAAAAATCTAGTCATATTTGAATGACCTTTTGAGAATTGAAAATGCAATGCCTCTATTATTAATTCTAGTGCACAAAAAGGAAGTCAATTTTCAAATTGAACCTAATTTGATAGGTTTGTGAGCTTCAATTCAAAGCTTGCATGGTTAATTCAAAATTGTTTTCATCGTAAATCAATCAACTTAAGTCTAATTGAGACATTGTTCAAACCCATGATTAACTTAAATTAATTTTATTTTTACAAGCCAAAAATACATAAAATCAACCATGGCCTCAAAATTAAATTTTCAAAAAAATTTAATACTCTCAAATATAGATTGGAATCGTTAAATTACATATGTGCATTTTGAACTTTTTGACTTGAAAATTGAAAAGACCCTCTTCTAGGGACCTTATGATTGACCTAAGGCTTCTATTTTCCCAAAAAATTCAATTTTCCTAATTTTTTGAATTTTTAAAATTTTTTAATTTTTTATTGTATATTCTCTAAATTTTCTAATTTTTTTATTTTATTTTTTGAATTAGAATTCATTCTCATTATTAAAAAAATAAAAATCTTAAAAAGCATAAGGGAGCAAAAATGGGCTGTTTACACTTGATTTTCTAGGTTGATTTTATGATTTAGACTATTTACTGGTGGTGTGCACACAGATGATAACCATGTAATAGTTTTCTCCAAGCCACATAAACCAGCATAGTCAAGAGTACGCCATGCTTACTAGCATCGGCAAGAGTACAATCGTACCCCCTAGCATGGCCAAGTTATTCCATCTAGCGATTTTTTCCTCTTGCAATCCATGTTCATTTCTTATTCTTCCTCTAAAGTTATACACCTCCTTTTAGATAATTAGGTCCCTAAAATTTATAAGTTCAAGAATGTGTTAAGAAAAGCTTTAATTTTAAGATGAAAGTAATAAGGTTTTTTTTTTTTTTTTTATTGTGACAAGAACTCTTATTTTTGGTGCATAAAGTCTTATGGGTATGTGATACTTTTTTGTTGTATGTGGTTGTTAGGTTAGTTTATCTAAAATAGACTAATGAATATTTGGTTCAAGTTGCTTATGCTTGGCTAGTCTTAAAGGCTTAAAGTGGCAGATACTTAGGGAGAAACCTTAATGATTCTTGTTACTCGTTGTCCTAGTGGAGTCTTGCATGAAAATAATTTGGGATAGATCTAAGTCATTGTAGAGGGGCATGAAGAGGAACATTTAATGTTAGATTATAGAGATGCTTGAAGAGGTACTTCCAATACTAGGTTTTGTTGTAAGCTATGATATGATGGGGTTATGAGGACCTTCGTTGTTTGATGTGTGATTGACTGGAAATATAGATTATAATTGATTGTATGATTTAATTACCTTGTATATATCGCATGTGATTTGCTATTGCTTGTTCATGTGCATGTGATTGTATATTACGTACTAAGTTTTGACCTACTCCTTGAATTTTCTTACAGTTGCAAGTTAATTTGATGAGCTTGCTAAATTTTATGAGTATAGAAAGTTATAAAATAATTAGTAGGATGAGGTTAGCTATATTATTATTTTGTTATAAGAATGATCAATAAGAGAAGTTGATATTGTCTACTTGGACTCTAATTGGATAATCATGTGTTGTAAGAGTTAAGTTCTAGTTTGTCAGTAATTATATAAACTAGTTTAAAGTTGTTTAGTATATATTAAATTGAAAAGACTTGAGATCATTAGTGGACTTACAAATGCATGTTTTTGAGATTTTAATGGCTTGTATGCATCTGATGTGTCATTAGATATTAGGGATAAGTGGCAGTTTGTGGAGTTCCTAATTCTAGGGCGTTATATAGAAAGTGGTATCAAAGCTTAGGTATATGATCTATATGGAACTTAGGAAAATAATTCAATGATGAGATGGCAAGAGTGGATAGATAATGGTTAAGTGTTTCATTTTTTGAAGATTATATTATTAGTTTTTCCCTTTTGTAGATTGTTGGAAATTTTGTCATGTTGATATTATTGAATGTTTTGAATTACATTAAAGACTCTTCTTTCATTGTAGTCAGGTTTTGGAGATAATAGGTGTATCACAAGTTTTGGTAACAATAATAGGCTTAAATCATTTAGAGAAAAGTAAATAGGCATAGCATATAAAATAAAGAGTGGATTTGCATATTATAGCAGATTAATTCCCTTAATCCATAAGATCTAATAACACATTAGATATTAATATACTTATAAGCTAGAGGTTATAGATACCTACTTTGGATACCTGTAAAACCTCTAGTAAGGATGTAACACCCCAAAACTCGAGAAGCTAGAACCCTACCATGTGACAACCCTACAAGTAACACGCTAAGGCATACAATAATCTATCACCTGTCTATATTCCACAAATAATTGAATAACCACCAACTCATAATAAGTGACTACACAATTAATTAGTAAAGAGTGGTATGATTAACCACTTGTCTTTAAGTACAAGACACAAGTTTGTAATCTGTTTAGTCATGGGAACTCCTAAACTTGTTCATATATTAAATAAACTCATGACTCTATAACATGATGTCCCAAAATGCCAAATAACACAATAAACATTAGGGTGTCACAAGAAACCCTAACATAAGTCCACAAATAAAAAATAAAAAAGAAGAAGCTACAAACTAGAGTCAACTAGTTATAATCTCCATAGCATCTAAGTATTTAGTCTAAATTCTAAATGAATCTCATCCTAGCATCAAAATCATTAATGGCCAAATTTTACCCTAAAGTATTACTTAGCCATTTAGCTAACGAGAAGTCGACTAATTTTATTCTTGATTGATGCTGATTAAGACTTAATCTACTTGATGGGACTTAAAGCTTGGCCTGTTAATATGTCTAGTTTGATCTTAGGAAAGTGGTGCGAACGGTTATGATTTGGTACGATTACATTACATAACTACCTGTTATTCCTATATTTTAGGCATGTGTTTGATTATAAGATCTCTACGTAGCCTACTACCAATGATTAACTGCTATTTCAAACACTTGATATTCACCTATAAATATGAAGAGAAAGCATTGTAAGAATTCTCGTAAAACGTTCAATTCTATATTTGGTCACTTACCTCTCTCTCAAACACTTATCAACTTTAGCATTGAAGTTTCTACACCGAATTAGCCCTAGTACCATTTAGCCTTTTATGTTTTTGTAGGAATAAAGTCTTACCTAAAATCACTTGACAACATTTGTTGTTGGCTATTTTTTATTATACACCCACATGGCAAAAACAAGAATGATGAAACGTATAAGTGCTGGTTTTTCACCACATCACCAGGTAGGGGGAAGTAGGTATACTGATGAATAGTACTTAGCTAAGTTGCAGCAACTTAACTTTGCCTTGATTTAGCTAAAGAAAACCAAGAATTAGACAAAAAACATGAAGAGATCCTAAACCATCTCCATAAAAATGTCTACCTAAATCAAAACTAAGAACATGATGATAACAATGCCAAGGATAATGGTGATTCAATCTATTCTCCTGAATTATCGAGAAAGTAGGCTGAAGTTACACTCAGACCTTTAGCCCCTACTCTTAAGAAAAGTAACAAAGGGAAGCAACTATGATAGGTGCACCATGTAGGACCTTTGTTGCAGCGAGTAAATAATTCCAACTAAAGAAGGGTCCTTTCATCCCTAAAATTTTGGATGAGGTAATACTATGGCATATCAAGCTACCACAATTTAAGACTTATGATGGATAACCCTGAAGATCATCTTAAATATCATCACACCTTAGATAAGTTGCACGCCTTAAGTGATTCCATGGCTTGCTAGGCTTTTCTCTTAACATTGAGGAACATGGCTAGTATATGGCTTAATAATCTAAAGCCGAGCATAATCTCACGTTTGAAAACTTTGGCAAAAGTGTTCCTATAAGCTTTTAGTTAAGGATTCTTCTATCCTTAACAACATAGAGCAAAAATCAAACTAATCTATCAGGGACTATTTGGCCAAATTCATGGCAAAGATGGTCTAGATTCCAAAGCTAGACATAAGCATTGCTCTTAATGTAGTTATTGATATAGTTAAACCCCATGGAGACTTTTTCAAGTCTTTAGCCAAAAATAAACCAAAAACTTTTGTTGAGTTTAAAGCCACGGCCAAGTCTTACATTCGCTAGGAAAACAACATTAAAGCTCATTGAGAGGCCAATCAAAATAGATAAGATTGGAAAGGAGACAAGAAGAAGAGTGTAGAAGATTGACTTTGAATAACTGATGACTAGTGTTCTGAAGATTATAATGCTAAGAAAAAGAGGCTACGCATCCCTACATATTCTATTCATACGCCACTCAATCATCCAATTATGGACATATTGATGGAAGTGCACGGTCAAGGGGGCATGTTGCAATGGCCATAAAGGATGAGAGGAAATCCTTTCCGATGGAATTCTAATAAATATTGCTATTTCCATTGCAATAGAGGCCATAATACTGATGAGTGTATTTAACTCAAGAATGCAATTGAGGATGCAATCCAACAAAGGTATTGAGTAAGTTTCTTGCATACGATGTCAAGAATATTGAGCGACTAACTTAAAGAAGACAAAATGAGTAGGAGAATGTCACATAGCCTTCTCAACCTGGTAAAGATGCAAAAGATGGAAGTAATAGCACGTCACATAATGGTACAATAAATATTATTGTTGGTGGACCTTCTATCTTCGGCTGGTTAAGCTCTTTAGGCTCGACTAACACCATACATTATGTTTGCAATGTGTAGAATGAGAAGTTCAAGGTTGACAATTCAATTTCTTTCATAGAAGAGGATTTCAAGAGCATTTAAAGGTCCCACAATGATGTACTCGTAACTAGTACGAGAATTGCTAACTTCAAGGGTAAAAAGATTCTTATTAATATTAGATGTTCGATAGATATTATTTTTCAACATGCTTTTAATCGAATGAGGTTGAAAAACCAAAGTGTAGTGAGATCTTATGACTATGATTTATATGCTTTCAATAATCAAACCATTGGGGTCAACAAAGTAATTTCTCTCCCAATCTAGATTGGAGATGACCAACATATTGTGGGAGATAAGGTGGATTTCCTTGTTATCAAGTATTGGTCCCTATATAATAAGATCATGGGTCGGCCATGTTAGTATTTGTTCGGCATGGTCCCTTTTACTATGCATCTTAAGGCCAAATTCCCTACTCTTACTAGAGTTGGTGTTTGTAAAAGGGATCAATAGTTAGCAAGATCTTTGTATATAAAGGCATATGCCAAAAATAAATTTTTCAAGTCAAAACTTGTCTAGAACAAAAATCAGTTGGCATAGAAAATTCTAAGGAAGAGATAAAAGAAATCCTATTAGGAAATGATCTTAAGAAGACGACAAATATAAGGAAACCTTTGCTTGTAGACATTTGCCAAAAGTTTGATCAACTTTTTACAGGACAACACTGATGTGTTTGCATGGTCTCCCTCAAATATGCTGAGCATCCTTAGGGATGTTTTAACACACAAACTTCAAATCTATCCAAATGCAAAGGTGATTCAGTAGAGGAAAAGACACTTCACTCTTAAACAGTAGGCAACCATAAAAGAATAATTTCAAAAGTTGCTAAAGGTAAGGTTCATTAGGGAATAGCCTTATTTGACTTGGCTAGCTAATTATATACTAATTAAGAAGTCTAATGGCAAGTGGTGTATGTGTATAAACTTCATAGATTTGAATAAGGCCTGTCCTAAAGATTATTTTCTCTTGTCAAGAGTAGATTAGATGGTCAACTCAACTGTCGGATATGCCTTACTATCTTTTATGGATGCGTTTTTTAGCTACAATCAAATCAAAATAGATGAGGAAGATGAGGTTCACACATCATTTATCACCAACATTAGGACGTACTGTTATATGGTGATGCCTTTCGAGTTAAAAAAACATTAGTGTGACCTATGAAAGGCTTGTCACCAAGATGTTTAAGCCTTAGATTAATTGTAATGTCAAAGTATACGTCAACGATATGATAGTGAAAAGCATGATAGAAGATCAACATCTTATAGATCTTGAGGAAACATTTAATACTCTTAGGAGGTACAATTTGAAGTTAAATCCACATAAATGTGTTTTTAGTGCTATCTTAGGAAAATTTTTACGTTATATGGTCACGCGATAAGGCATTGAAACAAACCCAAGGAACATTGATCATATTCGAAACATAAAGTCTTCTTGCACAATCAAGGAAGTTTAGGAGTTAACTAGGTGGATAGCCACCCCAAACAAATTTACGTCGAAAAGTGGCAACAAATGTGCATAGATTTTTAAAATTGTAAAGAATCTAAAAGATTTCATGTAGACAAACAAGTGTAAAAGAGCGCTCAACAAGCTAAAGGAGTTTCTCATGTCACCACCGATACGCTCGACAACCGTTTTGGAAGAAAATTTGTATCTACATATGTTAGTTAGTAACCGAGCACTTTCTCATGTCGCTATGTTTTGCAATGACCAAAACTCCAATAGACAAAAATTGAGAAATTTTTATTAGTAGTGGTTCTCTTAATAAGAAAGTTAAAGCCATACTTCAATGTGCATCAAATTATTATCCTTACTGATCAGCCCTTGCAACAAGCTTTACTACAACCAAACTTCTCAAGGAAAATGATGAAGTATGCTCTAGAATTAAGTTCTTGTAGTATATAGTACAAACCTATAATGGTATTAAAAGCTCAAGTATTGAAAAATTTTATGGTTGAATTCACTAACCAAGAGGACATCATAGAGATGGCCAAGAAGTCGATATAGTATCTATATGTCGATAGCTCTTCTACTAAAATAGGATGTGGTATAAGTCTCATTCTACAAGGACCCCACAATGTGAAAGTTAATTAAGCTTTGATGTTTAGGTTTTCAACTAGCAATAATGAAGCCTTGATAGTTAGACTCAAATTGGTGAAGGAAGTTAGTGCCAAGAAAGTTGAAATTTTTTTCAACTCACAACTCATTGAGAATGAAGTTAAAGGGAGTTATGCAACAAAAGAAGAAGTAATGTGCAAGTACTTACTAATAGTAAAACATTCATGGAAGAGTTCTCGTCCTTTTCAATTGAGAAAATACTAAGAAGTAGAAACATTACTGTTGACAAGTTGTTAAAGTTGGCCAGTATGGTATGCCCTGATTTAAGTGACAAGCTCTTTACTGAGTGTCTCCTTAATAAGAGAGTACAAATTGTTGAGTAGAGTTGCGGGTTAGCTCCCTAACCATACAAGAAGTCTTGGATGGACCTAATCATAGATTAGTTGAAGGATGGTTTTCTTCCTAATGACAAAAAGGATGCTCAAAGGTTGATTTATTAAGCTGCAAATTATATGTTGATAATCAATTGATTGTACAAATGTAGATTTTTCCAACCTTACCTTCATTGCCTTCTACTAAAGGATGCACAATGAATATTGTCTGAATTACACTACGGCATCTGTAGTTGAAGGATGGTTTTCTTCCTAATGACAAAAAGGATACATAAAGGTTGATTTATCAAGTTGCAAATTATACGTTGATAATCGATCAATTGTACAAATGCAGCTTTTTCCAACCTTACCTTCATTGCCTTCCACCAAAGGATACATAATGAATATTGTTTGAATTACACTACGGCATATGTAGCAACTATGAAAAGGACAAACCCAGTATGTTCATGTATTATGACTTAGCTATTAATGGACAAATATGAAGGAAGGTGCAAGATTCTCTGTTTGGCAATGTCCACAATGCTAGAAATATGAGGCATTAAGCTATGCGCCTTCTACTAAATTGCACAACCTCACCAGTCCTTAACCCTTTGCCCAATAGGGATTGGACATACTTGGACCATTTCCAAAATCTATAACCTAGCAGCAATTCATTATAGTCGCCATGGATTATTTTACAAAATGGGTAGAAGCCGAACCTTTTGTTTTCAACTTTATTATATTGAGATTTAGAGTTTCATTTATGATAATCACTAATAACGAACCACAATTTGATAATGATAAATTTTAAGAATTTTGTGAGAAACACAACATTCATCTGAATTACATGTTGGTGGCTCATCCTTAGACTAATAGGCAAGTAGAAGCCGTTAATAAGATCATCTTACATAGTTTGAAGGGGAAAGTTGACCAAGTCATTGGTAAATGGGTTGACAAACTACTAAGTGTTTTATAGGGGTATAAGATTACCTATAGGACTTCAATAGGAGAAACACCCTTCAAACTAATACATGGGTCAAAAGCTATAGTGCTGATTGAATTGGGCTTCCCATTCTTCGTATGTAGAACTTTGACATAATGGCCAATCAAGTTAGTCTTACGACTAATTTGGATACAATAAAGGAGATAAGAGATGTTGTAAGGACAACAGTTGTTGCATATACGCATAGAGCAACAAGATATTACAATAAAAAGGTGAAACATAAGGTATTTTAACCTAAAGATTTGGTTTGTAGAAAATTAAAGGCAATTGGCACATAAGTTAATCAAGCGAAGCTCGTGCAAATTAGGAGGATCATATCAGGATCCAATAAGTCGTAAGTGAAGGGGCATATCGACTAGAAAGGTTAGATAGGACAATCATCCCTCAAGCATGGAATGCTAAGAATTTGAAGCTTTATTTTGTTTAGTTCCTTTGATGTTATGGTTTGTTTCTATTCTAAACGTTGTAAGGCGATGGCCTATGTCTTGTTTCAACTATGAAATGTCCATTTCAAGTTTATGAGTATCATTACGTCTCATCATTTTCATTCGTATTCAATGCATGATTAATAGATTAATAAAGTTCTAGCAATAAAGTGAATAAACTGATATTTAAAGAGTTCAGACCTATAATGATTAACGCACTTAATAATTATTGACAAGTAACATCAATTCTTATTTAAAAGTATGCTAAGAAGCTAAAGAATGAACTCTATTATGCCTTTTAACAAGTAGTCTCATAGCTAAGAAAAAAAAAACACATTAGTCCATGTCCTATGAAACTAGCAAATGTTATGTCTTCGAAAAGACATCTTATATGCGCGTGAAATAAAATGGACCCAAAAGAGAGAACATGCATGTGAATCAAAACGTGCTAAAAACTAATAACGTACGTGAAATAAAATGTACTGAAAATAAAAGCTATAAATTTCAAATATCACTTAACAATAGATAGTTGGCATCCTGACTATATAAAGTTCATAACATTTATGAAATAAAGTACAAATTAACAGAAGCTCATGAATTGGGAACATTCTTGCTCTTTGATTAGGTGGAAGTATTGTCCTAATTAGAAGAAGACGAGACTCTCTTAGAGCTTATTTCTTTTTTGGTATTGGAGCCTTTGGAGCAGGTAGATGTCTCTTTACGAATGTAGGGGGTCTCCTTAAATAATCATTCCTCATCATCGATAAGAGTTTCAACATTGGCTTCATCATTGTCACCTTACCTTTGAACCTTAGTCTTCGCTTCTTTACTTACTTCTTCGTCATCACTGCTGGTGTCATTATCATTGACATTCGCAAAGTCCAGACATGAAAGGTCATAGTTAGGTTGAATATTTAAAATCTCCTTTCTCGCCTATTAGACCCCTTATAGAAGCTTCTTCCTAAGTAATCTTTCGTATTACTGATTGGGAGTCACAATTTCTAGTACCTCCTCTGTTGAGGGCTTAGTTTTCATTGCCTCCTCTAATTTAATAACACGAGACTTGAGCTTAGAGCCATTTATCCTCAACTCCTTTATTTACATCCTTAACCTATCCTCCTCATCACTCATTAAGATGATTGTTCAACCTAACCCCTAACACTCCTCTTGCTTCTTGCGAAGCTTCTCCTTCTGGTCCTTAATCTCCTTATACTGCTCTTCTCTTATGGCCTTGAGGCTTGAGACTTCATCGGCCACTAAGGAATGTGGTAGCTTCTCAACTGAAAGTTCTTCTTGAAGTTTCTTAGCCTCTATCTCACCCCTAATTCTCACACTCTCGGCCATGATAATTTGAGCCTTTGAGAAGTTATATGCCTCCTCAACGTTCCGCAATAAGTTAACAAAGATGAATAAGTCATTTGCTTCTCAACATAGTAGCAACATGTAAATTTTACCTTCTTCATTTCTCTATCGACTTCATCTAGAGCCATCAAAATGTGGCTACTAATCTGTACGTAGATGGGATTATGTTAGCAATAGAACATGAGTTGTAAGTGAAAAGGTGATTAGTACTTACATTGTATAACTTGGTAATAATATGTCCTTAATTACAACTGCCCACTTTGTTAACATCTTTTCTTGCAATCTCCTTATCCTTAGGGAGAATGACTCTTTCCATCAAAGCTAAGGATTTTATCTTGTTACCTAAGGCCAAGTTAGTGCGTAGGATATTATGGCTCTAGTATGGCACAAAGTACTTGCCTACCTCATGGTTAGGAATGAACTAAGGCTTATTCCTCATAGCCTCCTTCATCCTCTTGTCTAAGGCTTTGAATTTCTTAGATAGGGGTTACTTGGTAAGCTCCTTCCCACTTCTTTTTTTTTAAGACTTAGCTCATTGTCTGTTTAGCCTGATGGACCTTTAGCTATCTCATGAGGAATGACCTTAAAGCCACTATTACCACTAATCTCTCAACTAGAATCACCCGATTCTTCCTCTCGAGGAATGTTTTCCAAGGAAGGGATCACTTCAAGTTGTGTAGCCTTAATGGCTCCAATCTGTTTAGTCCTTTGACTCTTATTAGTGAGACGACTAACCTTTTTCGAAGCAGTAGCCTACTTCATGGCTTTCTTCTTTGTGACCTTTTTTGGTACAAGCGATCAAGTGACATGTGCTTTGATGCTTGCACATTTATTGAGCATTAGCTTCTTGGCCTTTGCTTGAGCTAGTAGTTTGGTGGAATTTACATCACCTACACCCATATCTACAATAAAGGATAGGAGTATTAAAAATGGAAAAGAGAGAAAAATCAAGAACTTATGAGATCCATGCCAAGCAAAGCTCAAAGGTGACTATTCTCCCCCTAAATCACAAGAACAACTTTCCTTTTATAGCTCTACTCAGTATGTCAACTGCTTTAACATCTACCTTCCTTTTTAGAAAAGATTGGATCTCCATAAGGCAAATGACGACTCAACTACCTTTGAAGCAGTTAGATGGGCACCTGTAGAGTAACACTTTATGACATACATTTTCTTATATTTATAAATAGATCAATTCTTATACATAACCTTCTATATATCAAAAGTTTTCAAAAGAAATTATACAACTCTACAAGAGGACTACAATTCACACATACACACATACACACATATATATAATAGCTAGCCAACGAAGATTATAAGGCCTCCTAAGAAGACCTTATAATGCTCCTACAAAAGAAAAACAAAAGTGTTGTAAGCTTCGATCCATTCATTAGACTTCATAACTTCACTCGCCAACCCATTAAAGTTAACTTGAGCATAACCACAATGAGGCATCTTTTAGTACTACTCTACACCTGTAAAACAATCTATTAGGACGTAAGCTCAACTAGCTTGGTACAAAGGGATGGAGTTGTAAGAATACATTACAAACATGGTTGTTAAATCGTTAATTAGATGCAAATGGAAGAAACAAATGATATATCATCTCATAATATTTAATTGGTTTATTATGAAGTTAGAGTAATTTCATGCACTCTAACTTGGATTCTAAGGAGTTTCAATGTAGCACTATCAGGCTAATTCAGGCTTATGCAATGAAGAGCACCCTCCACCTTAGACACATTTGAACCACAGATCCCAACCTTGCTGTAACCACTTCTCTTATCACTTAGTTCGACTAAGGGTGGAAAAAGACCATATTTGTTATCCTTAATGAATGTATCGGTATTTAGTCTAATAACCTAATCATTACCTTTATTAGGTTGTCATGAATGATAGGTTACATCTTTAGTCAACTTAAGATTAGTCTAGATTTTAGGTGAGCAACCAAGTTCATACATACAAGATATGATATGTGTTCAAGCAGAAAACAATACTTGGAGTTCAACTCCCGATCAATAATCAGTATCCTAAGTACACATATAACATGCACAAACAATCTAGTTACAACCACAAGCAAGCACTCTTACTCCTCTAAGTGTCTTGATATGATACTTCTATATGTCATTAAGTATTGATCCCAACTTATCTAGATGTAATGTCACATACTCCTATACATCGCATTCGTGATATTTGTCAATAATTCCTATAAAATAATACACAACTTCAATTTTAAATTTACATATGAGGTAAGAACTTATTTTCATTATTAAGTAGGTTTACATTATGATATAACTAGGTTCTTTAGTTATTTACTTAATTTTTAGTTAACTTGAGATAAGCTCTAACTAGGGTTTTGACTTAGTTTCTAATTAAGGTTCTAACGCAATACCTTAAGTTAGGTTTTTACTTAAGAAGTTCTTGACTTACATTTTGACTTTAATATAGTTATAAAGTTCCAATATCAATTACTTTCTAACCCAAAGCCCATTTTTAGTATAATCAAGTTATTCACTCCTAAAGTATACTTTAATCTACTTTCTAACATAGTTTTTGACTCTTTGGCCGTTACTATAACTTACTATTTAACTCATATACAAACTTACCTTACATTTTCAAAGTTTCCATACTCTATAATATCAGTAAATATCTACTAAGAATTTCAATTATATACACCAACTCCTAATATGCTAAATACTCATTTATACTTACATAGTAACTCAGAGATTTAATTTCAAATTCACCAAATACCCACTTTTTAATTAAAAATCATCATTTCTTAAATCATAATAATCCACTTTAAGTTACTGTAGGGTAATAATTATACATCACACTATAGTTTTACAGAGGATCAATAAAGCACTTTTGGAAAACACCCATCCAGTGTATTGTTTCAACGGAAACGAATTTTTCCATGAAATCCAACAACATGATTTTTTACAATCCAACCAGATAATATCAAAATTCAATATCTTAAGAGTATAACTACAAAATTTCAAGTCGAAAGTACATTAATTAGTCTTTCAATTATTTGCTTAAAATTAGGTATATATAATGTTTTTCTTAAGGATCCCATATCTATACTCAAAATTTTGAAAATCCAATTGAATATTTGAATTCTTCATTATAGATATCCCATTTTTGCCCCTTGTAATTTTAGAAATTTTTAGAATAGGTAAAAGGTTCCTAATTTAGAAAATAACAAAAAATTGAAAAATATAAAGTGTTAAAGGTGTTCGACCTGATCAATCAATTGTTTAGGGTTAGATTAAGTTATAGTCAAAAGTATATTTAATAAATTTAGTGTCTTTAAAAATTTTGGGCTTCATTGAAAAAATATCACAATAAAAATATTTAAATGGACTTTTATCCAATTTAAAAACATTTTAATGGGATTAAATCAAGTAAGACTTTATATTTATTAAATTCAAAAAGGGTTTAGAATATATTCAGCGTGTATATTTTGGAGTATGGTTAATTTAAAACTTTTGAGTCAAATTGGGTTTAGGTTTGAAAACCTAAATTAAATTGGGCACATGTCTATAAGCTTAAGAGTTATTTGCGTGTATGTTATTTTGAGAAACTAAGCATAGCATAGTTGGTAATTACATGTGGGTGAAAGCATTAGGTTATTGGTTCAATTCTCTTAGAAAGCATCAAGTGGATTTTGTTTTCCCTTTCGCTTAGTCATGTGTTTGGCAGGTGACCATCTTCTTCTTCACTAAAGTATCAACCAAAGACTTCTAGAAACCTAAGTTGCACAAGATATTGTTAAATCTTGTACCATATTCTGTAGATTTTAATTGAACACTTAATAAATCATGGTTAAAACTATTAGATCTTCAGAAGATTCATATTAAAATCCATCTAATAAAGATTTGGTAAAACTAAAAGGATATGAGCTTCATCTATGAGTAATCCAAAATCTTGGAAGGATTTAGAGGATGGACTTATAAAAAAGGAACGTGGAAGAAATTTGGGGGGTGGTCAATTAGCAGTCGTAATGACATGCACATACACTCTCCAAGCCTGTGACCCACGCCGTACACCTAAAAACAAACATCCTACACCCGCTCTCTCGTGCCTCAACACCAATTCCTACGCGATGATAGCCAATGTCCATCCTAGTGTTATCTAATCCTAATCTTTAGCCACAAGCGCGCGGCAGCGACCATCAATGCTGCTGCACGACCCACCATTGACCCGCTCACGGATCGACCGCCAATCATCAGTAGCGCTATGTCATGACTCAACTCCTACTCTCACCACTGTCCGCATCTTAGTACCGCACCAACAACAGTCTTCTTTCTCCCTCGTACGCATCTACTGTAGAAACACATGCCAACAACAAGCCATGCTTCATGGTAGCAAACCCTAACTACCCAACATCAGTATAGTAAGCATGACAGCCATAGCCCCTTTTGTACATGACTGAACCCCAACTCGCACAGCGAACCGCAGCCTCACAACACCATCCGGAACCACCCTCGCATGCACCTAGTAAACACAACCATAGCAGCACATACAAATCTATCCTCACAGTTGACAACCTACTATATAACCCACTACACTCCTGAACTCCAGATGCCATCAGCATCCCTGACCACCACACAAGTAGTCCCGACTGCTTCTTAATCTCCAACAAGTAATGCACTCGACCATGAAGCCTCTTGCGACTCATAACTCGTGTCGCAACTCCACGCGACCATAGCGCACGCCACCTAAATGTCAAACCATTCAAATCGTAACTGCTACTCAAGCCATACACGCCAAATGACATTTCATCAATAATTTTATCATGGAAGTGGAGTCACCAATTCGATTTAGTGTCCAAAATGCTTCGTAGGATGTTAAATCAATGCCCCTTTGGGGAAGACCCAATCCAGCTTGTGGTTAGAGCCTAAGATTCGAACCGAGGCCGACTCTGACCGTACCGTGATCCATTGCCCACGTTTTTGGGACTTGTTTCAGGTTATTGCTTTGGTTTCTTTTTCTTATTTTATCTTGTTTTGTTTATTTAGTTTATTTGTTAATTAGTTATTAAAAAAATGGAATATTTTACAACTTAGAATGAAAAATCATTTTAAAATAAATAATAATTAAAATAATAACAAACCATTTTAAAAGATTAGGATCTTTTCCAAGATTTTTTTCAAAAATAGATACTCAAGTTAAGACCCTTTATTGATTGTTTTTTAAATTAAAGTGGATAAAAATGTAAATTTGGCAAATTTTCATAATTCAAACAAACCAACATATTAAATTTTTTGAACTGAACTACAAATGTTTGATCTCGATTAGCAGTTATGTAGGTACTTTTGAGATTACGTAAAATTTGTAAAAAATTTATTTTTCATATTTTGTAAATTAAAACTTCAATTCCCCATTATTTTTTTAAAGATAAATACAATTTAATTTATTTACTAGTGACTAAGCTTTATTTTAAAAATGGGTAAATTTTGAAAATAAAATCTAATTTTGGAAATTAAAGTGGTTCCCATAAAGGTTTGATAAGGTAGCTCCCGAACTCAAGAAATCTAATTTCTTAAATTCTTTTCAAAATGTTTTCAAAATTTAAGCTAGTAATTAAATTAGAATCAATTTACCTAATTGGTTCTAATTTAATCATTTTTCTTGGTCTTACCAAGTGATGACTCCAAATTTTTCAAAATAAAAAAATCGGGTTTCCTTTAACTTTAGTTAAGGGTTTAAATTAAATAGGCATTGAGTTTAGTTTAAATCAAGTTAAGAGAAAAGAAATTAAAATAAAAAACTAAAAAACTAGACTCGATAGCTTGGCGACTCTACTAGGGATGTTAGGAGGGCTAGCCACTTAAATTTTCTAAAATTATGATTATTTTTCAAAAAAAAAAAAAAACCTAAGTTGTAAATTTATCCTTGTAAGTTTCCTTTTGTTGTAAAATATAAATTCTTATACTAATCCTTCTTGTCACAACTTACATATGGGGCTTTCTTAGGAGGTTTTATTCTATGATTCATATGTATAGTAGTTGCAATCAAAACCAGGTCATCATATGACCTTAGGAGGGAGGTAATTGTGTAAGTTTCAAATATTGTAAAGCAACTACCTTCCAAAGCTAATCATGTTACCCTACTCAAGTTACAATGTAACCAAAGAATTATTTCTTTAAAACATGTGAGGTCATAGAACTTGAGAACTTTTAGAACTCGCTCTAATTACATACACGAACCCTAGCCGATGAATAAATAATAATGGGCATGTTAACTAAGGATTTTTATTTTGTGAGAATTCCCATATTATCCATGTAAATCTAATGTAGATTAGTTTGGTATATAGGAGTTTCTTAATGTAAAATCGTAAGTCTCCATGTACCTTGTATTTCTTTATATTTATATGTATTGTTTATACTTACTTGTAATTTCAAATAATGGAATTCCGATATAATTACAACCCTAAACACTTAGTATTGGCACATTACTATTTGATAGTTGATTCTTTGCATTTGTGTGTCTTCATTTTATATTTTTGTTCTTGTCTTTATTCATCTGTAAATATTCATGCTTGATAATTATGTCCTAATTTCTAAAAGTTAGGTCAATAAAAATCACATTTTACTGTCCTGTAAAATACTACACTTTTTTTGAAAGCTTATCCTTAAGTGATTTAAAGTGAAAAGGGAAAAAAAAAACGAAAAAAGAATTAATCCTGTGAAATAATTTTAGATAGTTGCAATTTTGCTAAGTATTTTGCAAGCCATTAATATTCATTTTTTCAAATTGATTAACACCTTATAAATAGGCTTCCTCATTCAGAATAAATATGATTTAGAAATGATCTGTAGTTCCATTGAATAATAATCGAGCACAATGTTGGGCTCCTTTACTTTATTCATATATTATGTCCTCTATAATAAAAAGAACCTTTTCTCGTTTAGAATATTATTCTTTCATTCCTTGATTGTAAATAAGTCCTTTAATAGCATTCATTAAACCGTTGTTCTTTATCGATAAAAAAAATGTAAATATGTAGGCTTGTAAGTAGAATTATGTATAGGCTTGTATAAAGAATCCTAAGAAAGAAATCCCCCATTTACAATTTGATCACTCAGTCTCTGTAACATAAAGTCATATCTTTCTCTCTCTCTCTCAAGAAAAGAAAAAGAAGAAAAAAAAAAAAGCAAGAAGTTGCTAATGGTTACAAATCCTCATGAGACTTGAGCAAACACGAACCATATGGCCCGTTAAGGCGGTCAACCAAACATGAACCCTTAGCCCATTAAGGTAGTTAAACCAACTTAAAACCCTCAAGCCATTGAGTCCAACCATTAATCAAGTCAAAACACAAAGTCATGCAATGAAACTATCCTGAGATTGACACTTGGTACAAACAAAAAGGGCAATTCACATTTCCTTCTACGTTAAAAGACTCAATACTGGCCCATTTGACTCTAAAGAACTAGGCCTGAAATCATACATGGAAACTAAGGGGCATTAAGATCTATAAGTCTGGGGCAATTTAAGCATGAACATGAAAAGTAAAGGGCATATGGTATTTAAAATTTCATTTTGAACTCACATCAAATGAAATGGTATAGTTTCACAACTGGAGAATGTTTCGAGGAACTAAGGGCAAGGTCAATCTCCATGCTAATAGGAATTAGGTTATTGGGCTTTTAACTTGCAACAAGCATACGGACTAAAGGGACTAGCGAGGTGAATCCTCCTACTCCAATCGACTCCTACCGAAGCTGAGTTACTCCTTGCTATTGATCGACTTTCCATGCCGTGCCATATGATTACACATCTCTTACAAATTATGTGTCGACTCGAAGAATGCCTTGACAGTAGCTAAACCTCATATGCCTACTTGGCTATATCCAAGTCGACCACTTACTCAACTTCACCCTTGTTGAAATGCTGCGAGAGTAACCCTACATTAATACTTAGCCACCCTTGTTTGAATAAGTCTACACCTACTTGATACACTTGCTCGACCACCTAATTAGCTCATATTGTTTTGTCTACATCTTCCAATGGCATCATTAATACATTACCACCATGTGTTTAGGACCACATGAAGAATCTGCTACAATAATCATTATTATTCTTGAATTTTCATTTTTGCCCTTTCCTATTCTTTGTACATTACTTTTCTGGAACAATACCCTTTCTGTCTTTTCCATTTTTGACAAGTTGCCTTAAATTCTTCGATATAAATATCCATTGTACATGTAGCTAGAATCATCAGATTATCATTAATACATAAGATATTTTCCTCTTGTGAACATTGTTTGTTTACTCTTGTTTTACTCTTATCTTAATCCTTATGCAAGGTTAGGTGGCAAGTAACCGTACCGGACCAACTTGTATGTCATATCGAGCTGTGTCATGAGTCCTCGAAAGTTCCATTGGTGTGTCATATCATTTGGAGCTATTCGTAGGATTACTTACTTTCTCTCATCTCTATCCTTTCACACGTTTTCCTATCACCCTTTTTCAAGATTTTAGTAAGCTTAGGCCCATTGCCATCGGCCTTGTTTGTTCTTAGCTACAGTATGCATCATCTTAGTATTAGAGTGGAGGTTTCTCCGGATGAGTTGTGTAGAGATTCGGTGGAGATTGTTGTTTAGTATTCACCTTATTTTGCTTTATTTCAAACATCTAAAAGTAGAGTAAGTTCAGTGTTAGTAGTTTATTCGTTGGTATTGTTACTATATTACTACAAAGCCGACCGTTTGTGTGGAAAGTGTGTTGTATTGTTAGATTTAGAGAAGTAGTGTTAGTGGTAGCTTAAATTTAAAGATTAAAATTGAGTTTGTTGAGGAAAATGATAGACCCAAGTGTTAATGCTGATGTTAAGGATGAGAATAATGGTATTATCCACTAAGGCCGACAATCTTAAGGCATACCTAGGAGTATGGACAAGAGACTAGATGAGGTGGCTAACCTTTTAGTAGAATTGACCCGAGTAGCTCATGTATTAGCCTATAAACCTATTGAAGCTATACATAACACTCCACAAGTTCCCCTGCTTACTAAAGGCCATAACCTAGCTCGACAAGCTTAAGATGGAAGAGTAGGTAGACGAGTAAGAAGAAAGATTGATTTGGGAGATCTAGATGAAGAGGACAAAGAAGAGTATGAAGAAGAAGAACCAACTTAAGTACCTTGAGCATCCAACCATGTGAAGCTTTAGATTCTGAGCTTCAATAAGTTTGGAAGTGTAGATGATTACTTGGATTGGGAGGAGAAGGTGGAGCGAGTTTTTTATTTTTACCAATATAAAGATTATGACAAAGTGAGAATTGCTACTGTTGAGTTCTTAGATATGTTGCCATGTAAGCCATGAGAAGATGAGAAGGCTACCGAGAGCTTAGTACTTGGGTCAAGATAAAGAGAATACCATGAAACAGGTTTATGCTGGATACATATGTACAAGATACTTTCGATTAGCTTCAAGAGTTGAGGCAAGGAGGTCGAACTATTGACGAGTATGTTCAAGAGTTCTAAATACTTATGATTCGCTGTAAAGTAGAGGAGCCATTAGCGCAAATAGTTTCTAGATTCCTAATTGGGTTGAGGAGTGATATATGAGACGTTATGGAACTTCAGTAGTTTACTACAATGGATGAAGCTGTATGGATAGCCTAGCGAGTAGAGAGGTAGAGAAGGAGTCGAATGCTAACCTGACTGCTAACTAGCTAACCTGTTCATAGGAGCTACTGAGGTTAGTCGAATACTAAGGCAACCAGATGAAGAGATGTTAAGATTGACCAGAAGGGCCGAACAGAAGGTGATGTTTGACTCGAACATACAAAAATGGGTAAGGATTTAGTAGGAAGATGAGTTAGATTAAGTGTTTCAAGTGCCAAGGATTCGGGCATATAGCTGCTTAGTATTTAAACTGAAGGACTATGGTTACCAAGGAAGACATCTTAAAGCTAGAAGTGGAAAGTACTGATGAGAAACTTGAGGTAGAAAGCATTATTGAGAAGTTATTGAGAAAGAAACTTCTCAAGAGAATGAATTGATTGAAGATGATGTGTTTGCCGCGGACCTGGATCAGTTGATCATAGTTATTTGAGGCGCAATGAACTTAGAACCCTCATGTGAGGAGGAGCAGAGGGGATAACTTGTTCTATATCACCAACAAGGTGAATGACCAGTTGTACCCTCTTATTATGGATAATGGTGGTTAGATTAATGTAGCATTAACCAATCTGGTCATAAAGTTGAAGTTATCAACCATCGCACATTCGAAGCCATATAAGTTGCATTAGCTTAATAAAAGGGAGCATTATATGTCACTCGGTAAGTACTACTGCAAATTATAATTGGAAATTACTCTAATGAGATTCTTTGCGACGTATTACCCATGTACACATCAGACATGATACTAAGCCGACCATGGCTTTATGATAGAAGAGTTATCTATGATGGATATAGGAACACCTATGTGTTCGAGAAGGATGGAAGGAAGATTACATTAAACTCAATGCCACCAATCACATTAATAAACTATAGGCAAAACTTGCTTAAAGATAGAAGAAGAATCTGATGATGAGTAGAGCTAAGCTCCGAGAAGCTATTAAAGCTAACATGTTGACCTTCATGTTAGTTAAGCGACTATTAGAGTTGAGGGAGCAAGGTGAACTACCCCTAAAAGTAAAGGAGTTATTGAGTGAATATGCCAACTTGTTTCCAGAACAGTTGTCGGAAGGTTTGTCACCCTTCAGAGGCATCAAGCATTACATTAACTTGATACCTAGCACTGCATTGCTAAATAAACTAGCTTATCGGATGAATCCCAAACAAATTGCTGAGCTTCAAAGGCAAGTTAATGAATTACTAGAAAGGGGATATGTAACGGCGAGTCTTAGCCCTTGTGTTGTTCCTATGCTCCTTATGCTGAAAAAGGATGATATCTAGCGAATGTGTATTAATAGCTGAGCCATAAACAAGATCACAACCAAATACAAGTATCCTATCCTTAGGTTAGAAGATAGGCTGGATGAATTGAGTGGAGCTAAGATCTTCAGCAAGATTAATATGAAGTTTGGCTACCATTAAATTTACATGAGGTCAAGAGATGAGTAGATGACTATATTCAAAACTTAGTGTGGACTCTATGAGTAGATGGTTATGCCATTTGGCTTGTCCAATGCCCTAAGCACTTTCTTGAGACTGATGAACCATGTACTAAGAAATCTGATAAGAAAGTATGTCGTAGTATACTTGACGACATCTTAGAATACTGTACTGACTTGTCGAGTCACTGTAAACATCTTCATGTTGTATTAGATGTCCTTCGTGCTAAGAGGTTATTTGGCAACCTTAAGAAATGTTGCTTTAGCCAGGAGGAAGCGGTATTCCTAAGCTATGTAGTAAGTGGGGGAGGCTTATGAGTGGATGATGAGAAGATCCAAGCAATCGTCGAATGGCTAACTCCTACTACTTGTGCCAAGGTGAGAAGTTTCCATAGACTGACTTCCTTCTATAAAAGATTTATAAGGAATTTTAGTACCCTCGTTGTATACCTCATCGAGCTAATGAAAAAGAACACCAACTTTAGATGGGGAGAAAAGGAGGAGAGAAGCTTTGATGAGGTAAAAGAAAGATTGACATTTGCCCCTATATTAGTTTTACTTCACTTTGAGAAAATATTTGAGTTGGAATGTGATGTGTCAAGCATTGGGATACATACTGTCCTAATGTAAGAAGGTCGACTAATCGCCTACTACTATAAGAAGCTCAAGGGACCCCAATTGAACTACTCCGTTTGTGACAAAGGAATCCTAGCACTTGTTTGAGCACTCCAAATATGCTAGCATTATCTATTGCCGAGAGAATTTGTCATCTATATTAACCATGAGTCCCTAAGGCATGCACTCTTGACCGAACTATAGACTGGATTGTTTAGGTTTACAAGTATCAAGAAACAATACTCTAGAGATCCACACTTCAGACTTATATTTAGGTGTTGTGCAATGGAAGAGCAGTGGAAGAGTATCTTATGGAAGATGGGTACTTATTCTAAGTGGGAAACTGTATGTGCCGACCTGTTCACTAAAGGAGATACTCATTAGGGAAGCCTACAGTAGAGGACTATCCAGACAATTTAGGAAAGGAGAACTTATGAGTTGTTAAGTAGGTGTTTCTTTTGGCTAAGAATGAGGCGAGAGGTGCACTGAATTGTTGAGGACTATGTTGTATGTAAGAGGGCCAAGTAGCAAGCCTAACAAAGGAAAGCAATGCCTTTGCCCATCCTAACGAGACCATAGACTAAGTTGAGCATAGACTTTGCTCTCAAATTACCAAAAATAGCTCGATGCAAAGATTTCGTAATGGTCATTGTAGATAGATTCAACAAGATGGTACACTTTGTGCCCTACTTCAAGATTAACGATGCTTCAGCTATTGCTTCTCTTTTCTTGCAAGAAATTGTTTAGTTACATGGTGTGCTGAGAAGTGTAGTATCAGACTGAAACCCAAAGTTCTTGAGTTATTTTGAGAGAACTCTATGGCAACGGATGGAGACTAAAATACTATTCAGTACTTCCTATCACCTCCAAATTAATGGCCAAACAATGGTAGTTAATCGTACTTTGGGATCATTGCTTCAAGCTATAATAGGTAAGAACTTGGCTAATTGGGATGTCTGTTTACCCATAGTTGAATTCTCTTACAACTGAATATTACATGACACCACCAAGCAAACTCCCTTTGAAGTTGTCTATGGTTTTAACCTCGAGTTGCCCTTCAATCACATCCCCGTACCTATATCTAAGCAAAAAGACCTTGATACGAGAGCCCGAGCATAGTCCTTACAACACATCTACAACAAAGTTACTCAGTAGATTGACCAAGCTACCAGTCGAATGCGAGAGAAGGCTAAGGGTAAGACGACAAAATAATTTTAGCTTAGAGACTTAGTATGGCTACACCTGAGTAAGAGGTGGAATAAGCTATCTACACAGGTTGAGGGACTCTTCAAAATCATCTAGAAGATCAATGACAACGTTTATAGATTAGAGGTACTAAAAGATTATAGGATTATGAACACCTTCAACATTGCCAACCTTAGTCCATATCATCCTAATGGAGAATTGATCAAAGACTAATTGGATTTGATTCCAAATCCAAATCAACTTAGAGGGAATGATAGGAATCAAGCTATTAGGCCCTTAACTTGCAGACGAGCCCATAAACTAGAGGGACTAACAAGGTGAATCTTCTTACTCTAGCTAACTCCTACTGAAGCTAAGTTACTCCTTGCTGCTAATCGACTCTCTATGCCATACCGTATGACTACCCTTCTCTTAGAAATTGTGTGCCGATTCAAAGAATGCCCTAATAGCAACCAAACCTCATGCACTTACTTGGTCATATCTGAACTAACCATTTGCTCGGCTTTACCCTTACTAAGAGGCTGAGAGAGTTGCCCTACACTAATCTTCATCCACCCCTGTTTGGATGTATCCATGCTTGTTCGGCACTCTTGCTTTACTACCCAACTAGCTCGTATTATTTTGTCTGCATCTTCTAATGACATCACCAATGCATTGCTGCTACGTATCCAGGACCATATGAAGAATCTGCTACACTAATCATTATTACTCTTGAATATTCATTTTTGCCCATTTCTATTCTTTCTACATTACTTCTTTGGAACAATATCCTTTTTGTCTTTTCCATTTTTAAGCATATTGCCTTAAATTCTCAGGTATAAATACTCATTGTACATGTAGCCAGAATCATCAGATTATTGTTAATACATAGGATATTTTCCTCTCATGAACATTGATTGTTTACTCTTATTTCACTCTTATTCTAACCCTTAACCAAGGTTAAGTGGTGAGTAATCTCATTAGACCAACTCGTACGTCATATTGAGCTCTACCATAAGTCTTTGGAAGTTCCATTGGTGTGTCATATTCTTTGGAGCTATTTGTGGGATTACTTACTTTTTCTCATCTTTGTCCTTTCGCTTGTTTTCCCATCACCTTTCTTAAAGCTTTCAGCAAGCTTGGACCCATTCCTACGATTGGCTTTGTCTATTCTTAGCTATGGTGTACATCACACCCTATGGCAAATCAATCCCTATGTAAGGAATTGGTAACTCATTTTTTCTTTAAAAAAGAAAAAAGTTTTAGAGTGAAAAAAGGTAAACTGCATCCTATACACTAACCCTTAAACACTTTGAGAGATGAGAGACATCATAGTGAGGGATTTTTAGACTCATTCTATAAAGCAAGTTCATTTTGATTGTGATACGTAGATTAAAATGAAGTTAGGCATTTATTTTCAAATCCTAAATACAATTATCCTTTGTTAACCTTGTTGAACAAATTTGGAGTGCTTTCAAATGTAAACCTTCTCAAGAACTACACCACAATAGGACAATTCAAAGGTTAGGGTCATTAATTAGGAGAGAAGGATAAAACTAATTTGTGCTTATCTTAGTAATAACAATTCAAGGATAACTTTTATTTTTGATAAATTGTTTCCTTTAAAGAAGAGCCAAATGCCTCAAGACCATACATACCTTGCCCAAGCCAATACACTTGAAACCCATGGATTTAGGGCTTTGATTCATCCAAAGACGAAGACTCGATAAAAGAGATAATTACTTTTAAGGAGAGAAAAGCAAGAAATGATGGGGTTAAAAAAAAAGAAAGAGAACAAAGAAAGAAAAAAGAGAAAAAAATTGGAAGAAAGAAAAAGGAAGAAAGGCATGAACATCAGGCTTAAGAAAAACCCCAAGTAAAGAAGGCCTAAAAGCCCAAGTTGCTCTAAAAACACAAGGTCCTAGATCACATTTAGAACCACTAACACAAAACTCTATATCCATTTCAGAATCACACTCCAAATCACGAACATAAAACCTTCCTATCCATTTTGAATCACAAAAGACCTTCTTACCTATGATACCTTACTACTCAAAGCTCTTCTAATCTTAAACAATAATTTATCTAAAATAAAAATTATTTTTAAAACTGGTGTAAGCATACATCTAATTTTTTCCTAAGGATTCTTAACTTGTATACTCGGGTTGGATAAAAGTGTTTCCTTAAAAAATAGCCCTCTCATTAATCCCTTTTGAAACCATTTGACCAAAAACCTAATTATTGAACCTAAAAGAACCTAATAGATTAATCAAACCATATCACTTGCAAACTGAACTATAATCGTAAGTTGCCTTTTCCTTAGGAAATGAATGTTTAAAATCATAAGGTCTCACCAAGAAGCTCAACATTAAGGCCAAAAACCAAGAAGGATGAGAGATGTCCGACGTGGTTACCAAGGAAGGGGATGGTTATAGCACTTTTTTCTTAGATAAGAATTTGTATTCATTAGCCAATTTTAAGAAAAAAAAAGAAGCAAAAAAAGAGAGACTAAAAAAAACAAAAAAGGAGGAGAGGACAGACATAAGAAGAATGGAAAAAGAGGGAGGGAGGGTAAAGGCTTATTACAAGTTTTTTCATCCATGTCAGCTCAAGTGGCCAAATCTTCAGTTCATGTCATGTACTTCTAAGTCATTCTCTTAATGTAGTTTTTGATGTCCATTAACTCCTTTTCAAAATAAGGAACCTTATCTCTAATGCATTTTTTTTTCATAAATGGTTTTCACCAAAGTCTTCGTGCGTAAATTTCTCAAGTCAAGAGGTTTCTCAAATTGGTTATGTACCTCAGTTTCACTTCTTTAACTACCATATAAGGTTTTAGCAAGCTCACAGAGCACTATCCTAATTCATATTTCTTTAGGGTTTGATCCAACTCAAGGAGTGCTTCACCTATTCACTTAAGGTAGTCAACTAGGAAGGGTACAATCAGGTTCTCATTTATAGTCTTAGTCAGCTTAAGAAGTGCTTCACTCGTTCTCTTAGGTTAGTCAGTTCAAAAGGATACAACCAGGTTCCCATTGAGGGTCTTAGCTAGCTTAAGGAGCGCTTTACCCATTTGCCTAGTTAGCTTAAAAGAGCATGAATAAGTTCTCAGTTAGAGCTTTAGCTAGCTCAAGGAGTGCTTTGCTAGATTGCCTATGTCAATTAGTTTAAAGGAGCACAGCTAGGTTTCTTATCGACCTTTCAGTTAAGGTTGCTAGTCCTTTAGAAATACTCCCATTTATGTTAGTCAGCTTAAAGAAGCACAATTAGGTTTCATGTTGACTTTTCAGTTAGGGATGCTAGTCCCTTAGAGATGCTCCCGCCTATGTTAGTCAGCTCAAAAGAGCATGGTTAGTTCTCATGTTGACCTTTTAGTTAAGGTTGCTACTCCCATATAGATGCTCCTACCTATGTTAGTTAGCTTAAAGGTTTCATGTCAACCTTTCTGTTAAGGCTGCTAGTACTTTAAAGATGCTCCTACCTATGTCAGTTAACTTAAAGGAGCACGATTAGATTTCATGTTGACCTTTCAGTTAGGGTTGCTAGTCTCTTAGAGATGCTCCTGCCTATGTTAGTTAACTTAAAAGAGTACGATTAGGTTTCATGTCGACCTTTCAATTAAGGTTACTAGACCCTTAATGATGCTCTTGCCTATGTTAGTCAGCTCAAAGGAGCACAATTAGGTTTCATATTGACTTTTCAGTTAAGGTTGCTAGTCTCTTAGAGACGCTCTAACCTATGTCAATCAGCTTAGAGGAGCATGATTAGGTTGTTATTTACAATCTTAGCTAGCTCAAGGAGCACTTTGCCCGATCACTTAGGTTAGTCAATTGAGAAGAGTGCAACCAAGTTCTCATTTAAGGTCTTAACTAGCTTAAAGAATGCTTCGCTCGGTCATTTAGGTTAGTCAGCTTAGAAGGGCACGACTAAGTTCTCATTTAAGGTTTCAGCGGGCTTAAGGAGTGCTTCACCCACTCATCTAGGTTAATAAGCTTGGAAAGGTATGACTAGGTTAGCTTTAGGGTCTTAGCTAGATTATAGAGCACTTTGCCCATTCTCTTAGCTAAGCTAGCTCATAAGGCGTTATCCTCCTTTTAGTATCTTCTAGGGTTCTTGCGAGCCTACAAGGCCACTACCCTTACCACCTTTCTTTTTGAAACTTTTAGTCACCAAATTTGTAGTAAATCATGCTTAGGATAGCCAGTTAATTATAGCACTTCTTAAGATAACTTTCCTTTATAGGATAAAAAAGATATCTCTTTTATCTTTCTGATAAAGTTTTACTCAAACTTTACTACAAAGAGAAGTAATTGTAGATACCTCATTTTTGCCCTAAGTAGTTTTAGAAATTTTTACAATAGTCAAAAGCATCCTACTTTGGAAAATAACAAAAAAATTGGAGAAAAAAATTTGATAAGTACAAAGTGTCAAAGGTGTTCAAGTCGAGTAATTAGTTGTTTAAGGTTGGATTAGGCTATAGTCAAAAGGGCATTTAATAAATTTAGAGTCTTCAAAATTTTTAGGCTTCGTTGGAAAAATACCACAATAAAATATTTAAATGGATTTTTATCCAATTTAAAAATATTTTAATGGGATTAATTCAAGTAAGACTTTATATTTATTAAATTCAAAAAGGGTTTAGAATATATTCAGCGTGTATATTTTGGAGTATGGTTAATTTAAAACTTTTGAGCCAAATTGGGTTTAGGTTTGAAAACCTAAATTAAATTGGGCACATGTCTATAAGCTTAAGAGTTATTTGCGTGTATGTTATTTTGAGAAACTAAGCACAGCATAGTTGGTAGGTACATGTGGGTGTAAGCATTAGGTTATTGGTTCAATTCTCTTAGGAAGCATCAAGTGGATTTTGTTTTCCCTTTTGCTTAGTCATGTGTTTGGCAGGTGACCATCTTCTTCTTCACTAAAGTATCAACCAAAGACTTCTAGAAACCTAAGTTGCACAAGATATTGTTAAATCTTGTACCATATTTTGTGGATTTTAATTGAATACTTAATAAATCATGGTTAAAACTATTAGATCTTCAGAAGATTCATATTAAAATCCATCTAATAAAGATTTGGTAAAACTAAAAGGATATGAACTTCATCTATGAGTAATCCAAAATCTTGGAAGGATTTAGACGATGGACTTATAAAAAACGAACGTAGAAGAAATCTAGGGGGTGGTCAATTATCAATCATAATGACATACATATAAACTGTTTAAGCTAACGACCCACACTGTATGCCTAAAAACAAACAACCCTGGCCCTCTGTCTCATGCCTAAACACCAACCACTACGTGATGATAGATAACGTCTATCTTAGTGTCATCTGACCCTAATCTCAAGCCATAAGTGTGCAATAGCGACCAATAACATAGCTGCACGACTCACCATTGATCCACTCATGTATCGACCACCAATCATTAACAACGCTATGTCATGACCTAAATCCTACTCTGACCACTGCCCATATCTCAGCACCGCACCAATAGTGGTCTTCTTTCTCCTTCGTGTACATCCACTATAGCACCATATGCCAACAATAAGCCATTCTTTACAATGGCAAACCCTAACTACCCAATATTAGTACAATACGCATGACAGCCATAGCCCCTTCTACTCACAACTATGAACCTTAACTCACATAGTGAACCACAACCACACAACATCATCTTGAACCACCTTCTCATACACTAAGTAAACACGACCATAGTAGCACATACATATCTATCCTCACCATTGATAACCTACTGTATAACCTACTATACTCTAGGACTCCAAACACCATCTGCATCCTTGACCACCACACAAGCAGTCTTGACCACTTCCTAATCTCCAACAAGGATTGCACTTGACCACGAAGCCTCTTGTGACTTACGACCCTCACCGCAACTCCACGTGACCATAGCACATGCCGCCCAAACGTCAACCCATTCAAATCACAACCGTTGCTCAAGATATACATATTAAACGACATTTCACCACTAATTTTACAATGGAAGTGCAATTACCCATTCGATTTGCTGATCGAAACACTTCATAGGATGTTGAATCGTTGCCCCTTGGAGAAGACCTAACCCAACTTGTCTTTAGAGCCCAAGATCCAAACTAAGTCTAACTCCAATCATGCCCTGATCCACTACTTGTGTGTTTGGGATTTGTTTCTAGTTATTGCTTAGGTTTCTTTTTCTTATTTTATCTTGTTTTGTTTGTTTAGTTTATTTGTTAATTAGTCATTAAAAAAAAATGGAATATTTTACCACTTCGAAAAAAAATCATTTCAAAATAAATAATAACAATAAAAGCTAACAAACCATTTTAAAAGATTAAGACCTTTTCCAAAATTTCTTTCAAAAACAGGTACTCAAGTTAAGACCCTTTTAGATTTTTTTTTAAAATTAAAATGGATAAAAATGTAAATTTGTGAAATTTTTAGAATTAAAACAAACCAACGCATTAAATTTTTTGTAATGAATTACGAACATTTGATCCCGACTAGTAGATATGTAAACACTTTTAGGGTGACATAAAATTTCTAAAAGCTTTATTTTTCATTTTTGTAAATTATAACTTGAATTTCCCTTTTTTTTAAAGATAAATTTACTAGTGATTAAGCTTTGTTTTAAAAAAGGGAAATTTTTGAAAATAAAACCTAATTTTGGAAAATTAAAGTGGTGGAAATCTAGTTTTTTGAATTCTTTTCAAAAAGTTTTCAAAACACAGAATAGTAGCTAAATTAGAATGAATTTTCCTAATCAGCTTTAATTTAATCTTTTTTCTCGGTTGTACCAAGTAACAACTCCAAATTTTTTAAAATAAAAAAATCAGGTTTCCTTTAACTTTAGTCGAGACTTTAAATTGAATAGGTATAAGGTTAGTTTAAATCAAGTTAAGGGATATGAAATTAAAATAAGAAACCAAAAAATTAAGCTCAATACTCATACAAAAATATGTAAGGAAACTGAATTTCATAATTTTTGGTGATCATTTGCTATTTTTCCCTAATTTTTTATGAAATCGAAAAAATTTAGCTACTTACTAAAAACACAAGCTCTGGCCACCGTTGGGAAGGGAAGGTGTGTAGGCCCATGTTTCTTTTGCCTCCTACTTTAGACCACCACGTGGTTTCATTTCCAGTTGATAGTTTTCCTTGGCTCCTCTAAAAACCCTAAATTCTCCTACTAACTTTCTTAAATTTTGTTCTTTACTCTCTCTCTCTACAGTTTCCACTTCTGGATTTTTCCTAAACCAAGAAGTGACCAAACTTTGTTCTAGAAAGCTGTAAATGGTTTTTATAATACATTTGAGAAGCTTTTGATTTTTTTCCTTCTCCATTAGCATGTGTAAATGAGTATGATTAGGTGTGAAAAATCTAATTCCTTATCCCATGCATCACCACTTTCATTGCCATGCATTCTACAGCATTCACATGGCTTTGATAATTTTTTATGAATTTTCTTATATTTTCCTTTATTTATTTGGTGATATTTATGCATTTTCGAGTATTCATAATAATTACGGGTATATATATTTATATAATAATTATTCTCGATGCACATACATGTTTTTTATATATTATTTACTATCCAATATTAATTATATTTTTCCTATAATATATCTCTAAATGTTTGTTAATTTTCGAAACCTTCTTCCTAAGTAATCGATAATATATTAACCATACATTATATTTCTACTAATTTAGCTACATTTTAAATATTTTATTATATTTTTAAATTTCAACTTTACGAAATCTCCTCAACTAATGTTTCAAGCATATATGTAAGTTTTTAGGTTAATCGGGTTAGATTCACTTGCATCCTGAATTTATCCACTCAATTCCTATTTGTTGAGTGCGGGACTCATATTTCCACCCCTTTAGATAAAGTTTTATCCTCAAAACTTTAACATACATCTAAGTACTCTAACATTTGTTTGGTTATCAATAACAAAAAGGATTTACTAACCCGATCTTCTAGAGCTACTAAGGCTATCTCTTTTGTATCACTATTTTTGGTTCCTATGTCAATTCTGCTTGAGGGCCACTTTCCTAGTGAACTTTTACATACTCTACATCTTAGTTTCGTAATCATTGAACTCATTCATCAAGTATTTTAGTTGGTTGTTCTTCCATCATATAATTCTTTTGTAAGTTAATTGGCCTTATTTCCACTATTGAATCTAAATTCTTCAAAAACTTTCAAAGAATAAATATATGAAACACATCATGGTATCTTGATAGAAATGGGGGTAAGGCAAGTCAGTATGTTACATTTCCAACTCTCTCAAATACTTTAAACGGTCTAATATAATGTAGACTTGACTTTTTAGTCATACCAAATCATTTAAATCCTTAAAATGGACTTATCTTCACATATACATACTCTCCAACTTGAAATTCCTATGGTCCCCACTTTAGATCCACCACTTTTATAACGATCCTAAGCTACTTTCATCCTTTGTTAAATAAGCTTCACCCCTTCATTAGTTTGTTTAATTAATTCTGGTCCTATTATTGCATGCTCTTCACTATGCTATCATAGTTGTGATCGACACTTCCTTCTAATTGACGTTTCAAATGGTGTCATTTGTATAGTCGCTTGATGACTATTGTTATAAGAAAACTTTACTAGTGGTAAATATTGATCCTAATCTCCACCAAAATCCAATATACAACCTCTCAGCATGTCTTCCAATATTTAAATTGTTCTTTCTATTTGACTATCTGTTTGTTGATGATAGGCTATACTAAAGTGTAACTTCATTCCTAAAGATCAATGTAAGCTCTCCCACAACTTTAACATAAACTGACTATCACTATCGAAAATGATATTCTTTAGTACACCATGTAAGCGAACAATTTCTCGCACGTATAGCTTAGCCAACTTCTCCATTGAATCACCAATTCAATAAGCTAGGAAGTGTGTGCTTTTTGTTAATCTATCAATAATTAACCAAATAGAATCATGACTTGCCTTAGTTCTAGGTAGTCTTACCACAAAATCCATCATGATGTTATCCCATTTCCATTGAGGTACTTGTAATGGTTGTAACAATCCACTAGGTTTTTTATTCTTAGCTTTCACCTATTGATACGTAGTATAACTTGCAATATATTGAATCACATCCTTTTTTGTTCCCCTTTACTAGTACATGGTTTTTAAGACTTTATACATCTTATTTCCTCCAAGGTATAATGTACATCCAATAACATGTGCCTAATCCATGATCTCTCATTTCAATTCTACATCGTTAGGTACATAGACTCGAATTTTAAATCTTAGCAATCCTTTTTCATCAATATGGAAACCTGGTATTTCCTCCAAATTCATCCGTTCTTTCACAACTTTTAAACTTTGATATTGTTCCTATTATATCTTAATTCTCTAATAAGGCCAGTTGAACAATTAAGTTTATCAATTTCCCTTCATCATCATGCCACTTAAACTCAATTCTCAATTTCTCAAATTCCTATATCAAATCTTTTTTTAATGGTTAATAAAGAAGTTACTTACTCATACTTCTTACAACTTAAAGTATCGACTACCACATTTGCTTTGCTGGGGTGACAATTAATAGTCAGATTATAGTCCTTAATTAGCTCTAACCATTGCCTTTATCTCAAATTCAATTCTTTTTAAGTGAAAAGGTATTTCAAACTCTTGTGATTAGTATAATTCTCACAATGTTGACCGTATAGGTAATTTCTCCATATCTTCAAAGCAAATACAATAGTTACCAATTTTAAATCATGTGTTAGGTAATTTCTCTCGTGAGGCCTTAACTACCTAGAAGGGTAAGTAATTACTTTGACATCTTGCATCAAAACATGTCCTAATCCATTTCGAGGGGCATCACTATAAACATATACGACTTACTTAGATCTAGTAGGGTAAGTATTGGAGTTGAGATCAAGCGCTCTTTTAACTCTTAGAAACTTTGCTCACATTCCTCATTCCATGCATACTTAACATCTTTCTAAGTTAACCAAGTTATGGGTCATGCTATCTTTGAAAAATCCTTGATAATATCCTGCCATTCTTAGAAAACTTCTTACTTCTATAATTATAGTACGTTGTTTATAATCAGCTATAGCTTTAACCTTTTCTAATCCACTAATATCCCTTCACCAAATATTATATGACCCAAGAATGCTATTTTCTATAACCAAAAATCACATTTGCTTAGTTTTCCATATGACTTATTGTCCCTTAACTTCTGTAATGACAACCTCAAATGATTAGCATGTTCCTTCTTCATCTTTGAATAGATCAAAATATCATCAATAAACACCATTACAAACTTTTCCAAGTAAGGTTGATAAATTCGATTCATTAAGTCTATGAACATTGTAAGTGCATTTGTCAATCCAAACGGTATTACTAAAAATTCACAATGTCTATATCATGCATGAAACGTTGTCTTTGGTATATCTTCCAATTTAATCCTTAGTTGATGGTATCCTGAACTTAAATCAATCCTTGAGAATATCGTAGATCCATGTAACTGATCGAAGAAATCATTAATTCTTAGTAATGGATACTTGTTTTTAATTTTCACTTTGTTGAGTTCTCTATAATCGATACATAATCTTACTCTTTCATCCTTTTTTATTAAAAATAGCATAAGGGCTTCCTAAGGCAACACACTTAGCTTAATAAATCCTTTATCCAAAAGTTCCTGTATTTGTCACTTCAATTCTTGTAACTCCATTAATGACATTCTATATGGTGCTTTGGATATCGGCTCAGTTTTAGGAATTATCTCAATAGTAAAATCCAATTCCCTATGTAGTGGTAAACTAGACAAATCATCTAGGAATACATTAGGAAATTCACAAACTATTGGTATTGTTGATACACTTAGCTTTTCCTTCTTTCCTTCTAAGGTAAATGCCAAACAATACTGCCAATCTTCATTATCTATTTTCTCTTCCTTAATTACTTCAATGACAGCTAACTTCACACCACAACTTTCAATCTTACCAGTATATACAATATTTCCATCATCCAGTATCATTGCCTTACTTTGACAACCACTTTTTCCTTATGCCTCAACAACCAATCAACCCCCACGATAGTATCATAACCACTTATAGGTAACACTATCACTTTAATTTGAAATTCCCTTTCTTGAATCATCACTCGCCCTTCATTTACTACTTTTTGAGTAGACATAAGCTCTCTTGTAGGAATTCTTATTCTACATGTAGTTTTCATTTCAACTACTTTAATTCCATGGTTCAACACAAACTCCTAATTGATAAATGAATGAGAAGCTCCCATATCAAACAATGCATACACCAACTCGTCCGTTTATGTTCACATGACTTGTGATACTATTATCATAATTACTAACAAGTTTTAAGAACTTTTTATAATTCTACTAACTACTATATTACTTAACACACATAATTATCTCATTAAGTATATCTTATGCTATAGCTATTAATTAACATCTAATGTTAGTGTACATACCTGTTACTAAACTTGATTTACCTCCATTTGTACCATCATCATCCTTATTCGAACCTTTGCAGAAATATTCCTCTATCATTTCGTCAAATTCTTCAGTGTCCTCAAGGACCATTGTAGTATCTACTTCTTTAGCATTCTTAACATTGGGTCCAAACTATGTACAGTATCTTGAAAAGTGTCCAACTAGTCTACAATGACAACACTTCACATTCTTCATCCTTAGACATTCTTTACATACATGATACTAATCTCCATACGGATAACATTTTCCTTCCAATTGTACACAATGGTGAGGATAATGTTGGTCTCTACATTTCCAACATTTAACATTTCCATTCTTATCATAAAAACTGAACCCTTTATTCGATTGTGTTGTTCCTCCAATCATCGTAGCTAACTTCTTTCCTTTTCGATTTGAATTGCTACTTTCAATACTAGAGAAAGATCTCTTGAAAGTAGGCCTAAATTGATTCATACTATTGAACTTCTTGCTCTACTCTAACTACATCAGTATCCAATTATTTTCCAACTAATGCACCTTGTCCGCCACCTCGTTATAGGTTTTAAAACCATAGTTTATATCCTTATACCTTATTGTAGGCTCAAATCCTCTAAGAAACAAATCTTTCTTAAGCTTTGAGTTATCTCTATATGATAACAGTGCATATCGAATCGATCGATTAAACTCCATTTCGTACTGCACCATATTCATCGTACCCTTTTTCAAATCCATTAACTCCTTAATCATTTGGTTTTGAACACTCAAAGGAAAATATTCATTCTTAAGCTCTTCTTTGAATGTCTGCCATGAAGTGGTCTTGGCAAAGTCCTTGCTTTCAAGTCCCATCATATCCATGCTCCAAACTTTAGTAAGAAAGTTCCATATGAAAGCTTTTATGCTTCTGGTAGTCAAAAAGCTTCGAAACTTCGCTTAATTTAAGCCAGCCAATCACCAGTTATAGCTGGTTTTCCCATCTCTCTTTTGAAATACCAATTAGTTTTGATAAACTCCATAAGCTTACCAACTTCTAGTGGTTGTTGTTCCCTTAGCTCCACTTCAAGTTGCCTTCGTCCTATAGTATTTCCACTGGTTATAAGATGCCGAATTAAAGCTCCTTGTTGTTGGATGATAATTTGCATATTCATCATCATCTATCCAAATTAAGTAGGGTCTAACATATTAGGAAGAGGTGGAGGTGGTGGTAAATCATTTATTGGTGGGTCTTGTGGTACAAGTAGAACTAGAGGTGGTTCTCTATTTGCACTTTGTCCATTTCCATTCTTGTTTCCTTCCTTGGTCATGTTACTTAATTATTATAATATTTCACTTAAACCTATACTCAAAATCTATTTACTTATTGGTTAGTTTAGTTTTCTAAAACCTCTTCACAATCCTTTAACTGCATATTTCCTACTCAATTTATCACCATAAACTTCTAACTACACATCTTTTGGCAATTATTCATTTTCACCAAGTTGCCTAAGTTAAGCATATCCTATATGTACATAACAATATAAACACAATTCTCCATAACATCCAAGTATTAGTTCATAGAAAAAAAAATAATATTGATTAGTACCTATAAATATCATATCACCTATAATCACCTGTGTATATGATAATACTAAAGAATTACTTGTATCAAATCACTTTGCACTGACTAAATCATTAGCTTTTAGGATACACTTCACAACTTAGGAATGCATATCATAGCTTAAATTTTTACATAGGAAAGGAACAATATCACAACTTAACTTTACATTAAGATAATTACATTAAATTGAACTTTTTACATTACTAATTACATATAAACATAGCTGTACAAACAAATATTACATTAGAACTTTCTAATACATAAGTTCTAAATATAGCTTTCTTGCCTCGAGTATAAAAGTATATTTAAAATTCCAAAATACTGTTTACATAAAAAAGAGGCTAATACATTCAAAAAACAAAGTACATAATATAAACTACACGATCCACAAATAGCCAAACTTCTATTCACCCCATCAATTTGATTCGTCTGATTCTGTAACACCTTCTAAAGGAAACCAATTTTCATGATCATTTAAGTCCATATTATCATTTTCTATTTTTGAGTTAAAACTTACTACTATATACTTAGGTGTCTCAAGAATATATATAACTTCCTGTATGTTCTCAGGTTCTCCATTTTGATTCACTTCTTGTCTTTCATTTGCTTCTACTTGAATTCTTGCTTAATTCCTTGAATTAGCTATTGCCTCATTTTCAATTTTTCCTCAATCTCATTTTTAGCTTCCACTTGAGCTATTGTTGCTTTTAAGTTATACTTAAGATCTTTTTCAAGATCTTCCTTAGGATCCTCTTCCCCAAAAATTTCACCTAAATTTTCTTGTTAAACTAGAGCCGGACTCTTAGGAGGTTCTATAGATGATTCGGGCTCATGTGATTGTAAAGGTACTTCAATTCCTACATTCCCAATCAACGGAAATATTGGAAACCAATCTATAATTCCAAGTAGATAATCTCTAGGTATATGAGGAGTTCCTATAGGTTTCTGATTATAACCAAGTGGATAATTCTTACTAGGTTCTACTATAGCAAGAAAATACAATACCAGAACCATCATCAATACAATCCCCTTGGTTATAATAGACATCTAAATCTCCTATACATCTAAATCTTTTACGACCCACTTACTTTCCCTACTCTTAGTGTTCCTATTGTCTAGTTCATTTTAATTAAACCCTTCAATGCTTCGTTGTCTACCAACCATGCTCTGATACCACCTAGAAACTATCATGCCCCAAATTCGAGGAGTCGTAATAGTCCTACCGGATAAACCAACCTAGACTAGAAGCTATTCCCTTAGTTGCTAACATAGGAATAGTTTACACAAGAAGAACGATGACTCAACCGACTTTGGAGCTGTTAGAAGGGCACCTATAGTATATAAAACTTGTGGAGCAACACTTTACAACATAAATTTTCTTATACTTATAAATAGATTAGTTCTTATACACAACCTTATATACATCAAAAGTTCCAAAGTTTTCAAAAGAAAATATATAACTCCATCGGAGGACTATATACATATAGATATAAAGGCCTCTTAAGAAGACCTTATAATCCTCCCACTAAAGAAAAAAAAAAGTGTCATGAGCTTTGGTCTGTTTATTAGACTTCACAACTTCACTCTCCAACCCGTTAAAACTAACCTAAAGACAACCACAATAAGTCATCTTTTGCACCGACAAAACAATTTATTGGAAAGTGAGCTCAACTAGCTTAGTAAGAAGGGATGGAGTTGTAAGAATACATTACAAACATGGTTATTCAATCATTAATTAAATGCGATTGCAACAAACAAATGATATAGCATCTCATAATGTTTGACTGATTCATTATGAAGATAGTGTAATTTCGTCCAATCTAACCTAGATTTTGAGGAGTTTCCGAGCTTATGCAATAGAGAGCATCCTCCTCCCTAAACAACATTCAAACTACGGATCCTAACCTTGCCACGACCCTTTCTCTTATCACTTAGTTTGACTAAGGATAGGAAAAATACCATTTTTGCTATCCTTAACGAATGCATCAGTATTTATTCTAACAACCTAATCATTACCCCTATTGGGTTGTCGTGAATGTCAAGTTAGATCTTTAGCTAACTTAAGATTAGTCTAAAATATTAGGTAAGCAAGTAAGTTCATATATGCAAGATATGATATATGTTTAAGCAGCAAATAGCACTTGGAGTTCAACTCTCAATCAACAATTAGTATCCAAAGCACATACATGGCATACGCATAAATAATCTAGCTACAACCACAAACAAGCACTTTGACTCCTCCAAGTATCTTGATGTGATACTTCAATATGCCATTAAGCATCAATCCCAACTTACTTGAACATAATGTCACATACTCTTATACGTCGCATTTGTAATCTTCGTTAATAATCCCTAGAAGGTAATACATAACTTCAATTTTAAATTTACATATGAAGTAAGAACTTATTTTCATTATTAAGTAGGTGTCGAGCCTAGTTTTTTCCTCCTAGTTTTATATAAATTAGTCTTCTTTAAACCGACTAGTGTGAAACCATACCCGTTTAATACTGACCCTCGACTAAGGTTTAAAGAAAACCGATTTTTTTTTATTATATTTAAAAACATTTTTGGAGTCACCACCTGATCGAAGTTGGGAAAAAGAGTTAAGTTATAATCAATTGGGTGGATTGATTATAACTTAGCTACTAACCTTATGATAAAACCATTTTTTTTTTTGTTAAAACGATTTTTGAAAATTAAAGATTTGGATCCAGGGGCTAATTTTTAAACCCTAAACAAGTATCACTTTTAATCTTTTTAAATTTAAATTTACCTTTTAATATACCCTTATAATGACATTTATTTACTAGTTATAATTGAAATTATGCCTATTTACAAAAGATAAGGATTTAAAGAAATAAATACTAAAGGGAGAAAATAATTTTTTTCATTTTTTAAGTCGCCTCATATATATGAGTGCCTATGTACCCGTTATTCAAGATTAGACTTTCACTATTCGTTCAATGAAAACTTTAGTGGGTTAAATTGATTTTAGTTTTGAAAAAAGGCTAAATTTATGTTTTTATCTAGTTTGATTTATTTAAGGAAATTCTTAAAAGGGTCTTAATTAGGGTTTTATTTTTGGAAACTCTAAAGTAGTCTTAATTTGGAAATGGTTCATTTATTTTTATTTATTTTTGAAAAGTTGGTTCTTTAAGTGATAAGATGTTTTTATTTTATTATTCATTTATTTATTTGTTTCATTTTATCTATGCTTTAGTAAAAAATATTAATAAACTATTCTTTTCTTTTTTCTTTCTTCTCTTTTTCTAGCTTTTCTTTTTCCTTTTTTTTCCCTTTTTTTTTCCTTTTTTGTTTACTAGTTACAAATTATAGTAATAAACAAACAAAAATAAAATAAATAAATAAAAAATTGGGCTAAATCTAAAATAAACAAAGTCGGACTAAAAACACTCAAACGTAAGTCGGACTAGGTTTATGGATCGGGTCTATTTAGATCAGCTAAGTTGGATTGTTGGGTCGAAGCAAGTTAGATAGCAAGTCTAAGTCGAGTCACATAACTCTCCTTTAGCAATGGCGGTAGGGTATGTCTAGGGTAGATCTAGGCATTTTTTTAAGCGAGTAAACCCATTTTCATGGGTATCCTACTGATGATGGGGGATTTGGCGAGGGTACCATGGATTAACTCGGTTGTTGGTGGTGATCAAAACTTAGGTTAATGGTAGCAATGGTCGTAGTGTTGTAGATTTGGGTTAGGCCATTGATTTAGGTTATTTATGTGGTTATTTGGTTGAGAGGGGGTCGTTGGATGTTAGGCTATGGAGTGTGCTGTATTCGTGTACAAAAGAGAGAGAGAGGGGTCAAGGATGCAATGGCTAAATGTACTACAGATGAGGGTCTTGGTCAGTGAGTGAGTGGTTGTTGTGTGCTCAGAAGAGAATGGTGATCTGTAGGTCAGATCGTGGATAGAGGAGTTAGGGTGCTTGGCTTGTGCAATTACAACAGTAGTCGTGGTAAGAGAGAGAAGACAAAGGTCTGCTATGCAACATGTTGTATGTTGTGGTGGTAGTATGTTATTATTAGGGAGAGAGAGATCTATGGGTCTGATGGTACATATGTGTTATTCATTCATGTAGGGACATTGATGTGTATGCATTAGTGGTTGTTTGCCTTAGCTGTATGTTGTATTAGTGAGAGAGAGAGAGATAGTGGTACGTATGTAGTTTGTGCATATGTTTGTGTATCATGTGTGTATTCTGGGTTTGTTGCGCTGCATGTCATGTGTCGTAGTAGCCGTGTATTAGTGTCAAGGAGAGAGAGATCCATGGGTCTGATGGTATATGTACATTAGTGCTTGTTTGTTGTGGTTGTATGCTGTACGAGTGAGAGAGAGAGAGATAGATAATAGTGCATATGTAGTTTGTGGGTGTATTTATGTGTTGTGTGTGTTATTTATGGTGTACGAGAGAGAGAGATCAACTTGGCCTAGATTCAAATTTAAGCCCAAGCTTAACAATCCTCTCCTTATTTTTACTTAAATTAAAAAAAAATTTATTCCATTAAACTATCTAAAATAATTTATTCCATTAAACTATATAAAAAAATTTATTATTTTCTAAATTCCTTAATTCCTCTATTTTTTCAAATTCTTTTCTTTTTTTTGTGACTTTTCAATTTAAAATTTATTTTTTCTAAATTTTTCCCTTTTTTGTATTTTTTTATAAATTTCATTTTTTTTAGCTTTTTCCTATTTTTCTATTTTTTGTATTTTTCTAAAATTTCTTATTTTTTTTTTCTAAATTTCTTAATTTTTTTGTTTTCTTAATTTTCTATTTTTTTGTATGTTTCCTAATTTTAAACGCTTTAACCCATTCTAAAAGCAAGGGTGGAGTGCTATACTAGGTTTACATTCTAATATATGTAAGTTTTTTTGTTATTTATTTAATTTTTAGTTAACTTGAAAAAGATTCTAACTAAGGTTCTGACCTAGTTTCCAATTAAGGTTTTGACCTACTACCATAAGTTAGATTTTTACTTAAGAAGTTCCTAACTTACATTCTGATTTCAATGTAGTTATAAAGTTCTAATATCAATTACTTTTTTACCCAAAACCCTTTTTAAGCATAATCAAGTTATTTACTCCTAAAGTACATTCTAACATACTTTCTAATATAGTTTCTAACTCTTCGGCCACTACCATAACTTACTATTTAACTCATACACAAACTTACCCTACATTTCTAGAATTTTCACACTCTACGATATCAGTGAATATCCACTAAGAAATTCAATTACATATACTAACTCCCGATATACTAAATACTCATTTACACTTACATAGCAAATTAGAGATTTAATTTCAAATTCACCAAATACCCATGTTTTACCTAAAATCATCATTTCTTAAATCATAATAATTCACTTTAAGCTACTGTGGGATAATAATCATATATCATACTATAGTTTTATAAAGAATCACTAAATCTCTTTTGGAAAACACCCGTCTAGCATATGTTTCAAAGGAATCGAATTTTTCCCTAAAATCTGATAACATCATTTTTACAATCTAACGACATAACATCAAAATTCAACATGTTAAGAGTATAACCACAAAATTTTAGGTCAAAACTACTTCAATTGGTCATTCAATTATTTGCTTAAAATTCGGTGCGTATGATATTTTTCTTAAAGACACCATATCTATACTCAAAATTTTAAAAATCTGATTGAATATTTGAATTCTTCATACAAAAATATGAGGGGAAATCAATGTTCATAATTTTTGGTGATTGTTTTGGTATTTTTTGCTAATTTTTTATAAAATCAAAAAAATTTAGCGAGTTACCATAAACACAAGCTTTGACCACTATGAGGAGGGGAGGGTTTGTCGGTCTACTTTTCCATTGCCTTGTCCTTCAGATCACCACTTGTTTCATTTCCAGTTGATGGTTTTCCTAGGGTACTTGAAAAACCCCAAATTCTCCTACTAACTTTCTTAACTTTTGTTCCTTACTCTCTCTCTAAATTTTCCACTTCCAAAATTTTCCCTAAACCAAGAAATGACCATACTTTGTTCTAGAAAGCTAAAGATGATTTTTATAATACATTAGTGAAGCTATTCTTTTTTTCTTTTCCTTTTTCGTTAACATGTGTAAATGAGTATGATTAGGTGTCAAAAATCTAATTCCCTATCCCATGCATCTCTACTTTCATTGCCATGCATTCTATAGCATTCACATGGCTTTGATAATTTATTATTAATTTTCTTATATTTTCATTTATTTATTTGATGATATTTATACATTTTCAAATATTTATAATAATTATGGTATATATATTTATATTATAATTATGTCCGATGCACATACATGTCTTTTATATATTATTTACTATCTAATATTAATTATATTATTCCTATATTATAGCTCTAAGTGTTCATTAATTTTTAAAACCTACTTTGTGTGCAACTGATAATATATTAACGATATAATTTATTTCTACTAATTCACCTACATTTTTAGTATTTAATTATTTTTTTAAAATTATGAGTTTATGGAATCTCCTCAATTAATGTCCGTAGCCTACACGTAAGTTTTTTTGTTATTCAAGTTAGTTTCATAAATACTCTAAATTCACCTACTCAATTCCTATTCGTTGAGTACGGGACTCAAATTCGAGTAAGTTTTTTCCATTGCTCCATTATGCTATCTATCAAACTACTTTAAGAAAATACTAAATCATTCCTTCTTTTTCTTCTTTTGTAGGGGAGGAAGTAGCCTTGGTTTTAGTTGCCTCAAAATTTGAAAGTACAAGTTGACAAATGATGCTTTGAACCAGACTTGATTAAAGCTGTATGAGAGAATCACAAACTAGACAAAAGTTTAGAAGATGAAGATGAGATGTCAAAAAATGAGAACTTTAATAGTAGACACAAATGAGAATAGAGTAAGGAAATATTTTATTAGTATAGAAAAATCCTTATATATGAACGGTTTCTCCTTGTAACCTTAATACGTTTTTTTTAGGAATGCAGTTCTAATTAGACAGTCAAGTATGGATTAATGATACATGTTATGAATAAAAAATCTAACGGTTATAGTGTTACTAACAGTTATTAACCCCTACAACATAATGATGGTTAAGATGATAACTATTATGCCTACTTCTATAGAAGAGTGAATGGGCAAGTAAATTAAAAGCTTGCAACCTTTCATTTAGGATATAATTCGTCGCATTTCAAAATAAAAATCAAACCTTGTCACGTCATTTGGCATCCAAAAAACTCATTTTGGTCTTAACCATCCAACTGCCTAAGCTGAGCATTAAGCTTTATTTACTCCCATAGTCAAGCTCTTGACTACGGTAATTGGAAGGCAAATGTTGATGGTTAGATTTTACCCTAAAGTATTACTTGGCCATTCAATTGATGAGAAGTCAACTAATTCTATCCTTGGCTGATGTCGATTAAGACTCAATCCACTTTATGGGCTTTGAAGCCCAGCCTGTTATTATGTTTGGTTTGAACTTAGGAAAGTGGCCCGAATGATTAAAATCCGGTACCATCTCATTACATAACCACCCATTGTTCTTATATTTTAGGCATGTGTTTGATTATAAGATCTCTACATGACCTACTATCAATGATTAACTGTTGTTTTAGACACCCAATGTTTGCCTTTAAATACAAAGAGAAAGCATTTTAAGAACTTTCTTAAGAACTTCAATTCTATATTTAGTCACTTATCTCTCTCTCAAACACTTACTGACTTTGGCATTGGCATTGCTACACTAAACTAGCTCTGGTATCATTTAGCCTTATGTGTTTTTACAGGATCAAAGTCTTACCCTAAAATCACCTCACAACAAAAATAATAATATCCTGTTTACTCATCATAATAGAAGCAATCATACTTAGTCTCATCTAAATATTTAATATTATCCATGGAACTTGTACCTACAAATAAAAAACAAAAGCTTCCTCAAAAGGTAAGTTACGCCCAATATGGAAACACCAACACAAGTATGTGATATAATCATTCAGAAAACACATACATTCATAATGACAACTAATGCAACAATCACTATTTATTATCTTTTATTATTAATTGGCATCAAGCATAGTCTCAACGTCTTAAACCTTAAGATAACTCATGACCCCTAAACAAGCAATATATATATATATGTTGATCGTGTAGAGAACAATTAAGATGGGCGAAGTTGGATGGCCTTAGACTTCACCTCCTACTTCTCAATACCTGCAAAAAAGCCCCCAATAGGTGAGGCTACATAGCCTCTCTAATACTCAAGTCAAGAAGGAAGATCAAGAAAAGGGGAGACGAGCATTAAAGACTTAGAGGACTATACTCGCCTAGTGTATGTGTGATGGGGGTTCCACCTGTACTTACTACGGAGAGAGAAGAGAAGAAGTTTTAGAGAGTGAGAGAGAGACATAACTATTTTACTTGTTGGCATTAGGCACCTTTTATGTGGGTTACCAAGATATATAATAATCAAGGATTTGCTTGTACTAGATACCAGTAGATAATGCATTCTGTAGTAGGAACTGAGCTTCACTACAGGTTGCATGTTGTAGCAAGACACCAAATCCACAGCTCAGTGATTTGGTAAGAGCAGGAATGCCAGACATGCTAACCATGCTACGGATGTTAGGCGCTCATTAATGTAGTATAGTGGAATGTAGGCACTAAAGACAAAATTTGAGTTGAGAGACTAAGGAGGGAGTCAATTGATGCTCGATGGGCATGAGTCAAGTCCTAAACAAACGTCAAGTGGTGAATGAATGCTATCTCATTTGTTGGAGTTAACCAACTTAGATAGTTGTTAGTTAGCTTGCTAGATAAGTCATAAAGCAGAGGACATGCTCGCTATTAGTTCACACTCTTTGTTGTTGCAAGCTTATGGCTTTATGAGAGGTTACAACCTAACATGCGATCTCGCTGTTTGCTTGGGTGCCACTCAATGTTCCTTAAGGTAGGCTTCACCCATTGGGCCTTGGTTTGGGCGAGAATTAGGTATCAACACTTATCCCCCTACTCTTATCAGCGCTAGAGATGCAAGGAGAGTAATCTATGCAGTATGAGCAAACTAAGGCCAACCCATCGAATAGGGGATAAGTTCTACTACATGGGTTGTGGGGGATCATTTTCCCACAAATTGAGTTACTGCTTTATTGACATGATGGTTGTACTACTTAATGTGTCATCATAGCTGTCATTGGGAAAAGTAGTGTGCACTGATGGTTTGTAGAGAATGGTTATGTGTGTAAGATAACCCATTTTCAATCTACATCATGGATCTGCATGTGAGGATTAATCAAGGTCCTTAATTGAAGAGTGGAGCATGTGGATGGTTGACATTTAGAGCACGTCCTATTGTAGGTTCGTGTTTTGATGGTGGAGAAACTGTTTGCCTTCTTTGCTTGCTTATCCATATAAAGGGGGGCTTAGGTGTTCATTTTTCACTTTGTTTTGCTCACTTAGGAGAAACTTTACCAAAAACTCGACTTGCAAGTAAACTATCCTTTTATTGTTTGTTTTTTTCATTTTTGTTGATTGCTTGCGATGGCCAGTCAAAGCACAATCGATATTCAAGGTGAGTCCTCCCATCCTTCCATTTCAAGGGAAGTAAATGGGGCTTACGAGAGCTCGTCTCGAATAGGGGGTGGTAGCCTTACTCCTTCTAAAACAATAATAGCGACAACGGTAGTGTAAGGAGAAGAAGTTTAAGTAATAATTTCTTTAAAGGAGAGGATGGAATGTGGGCGAGGACATCCCTATGACACATACCTACAAGATGGCGAAGAGGGCAAAGTTAGCTAGGTGTTATGGACAACATGCGCGAATGAGCACACCTATACTCGAAGCAAGCAAGGAAAAACTGAAGTTGGTCTGCCAAACTACAAAAGTAATACTTGGGTGGTGAGTAGAGGAGTCTTAAGATAAGTAACAGGCATATGACATAAGGGATGCCCGATCGTTATGCATTTATGCGAAGCCATTTAAGCTTGGTCTATGGCTTCCTTTTTTAGAATTTTTGCTTAAGTTCTTCCTATATTACAAAGTTATACCTAGTAGTTTGAATGCAAATGCATGGATTCAGTTTCTTGCTTTCAAGGAATTATACATTTGAGAGTTGCAACGGCCAACTGTGCAACGTTTTAGGCATTTCTTCCTTATAAGGAGGTTAGCTAATGGGTGGGTTTACGTCATTACTAGAGGCATAATGCAGAGTATTATTAATAATCCTCCAAATAAGGTGAAAGTAGTTCTTTTACTGCATTCATGCTCCCAAGCATCTCGATTTTCCGATGGAGTGAAGATGGCCCATTAGGGGTAAGAAGTTGAATACCTTGGGCTACTAAGACTCAATGGCTAGCATCAAGCTCCTAAATTTACTAAGCTAGAAGAAACTCAAACCCTTTGTTGGTAAGTAAGAAGTATAAAAGTGGAGTACATGTTGTTTGCAATGGAGATAGGTACTTGTTGTGGACAACTGAGGAGGGGTGGTTGGTTGTTTGTTGAGCCATGTCACTTTGTCGCTAGAGTGGGGCACATAGGGCTGCTCGTCCTCAATGTAGTAAGTTCTTTATCTTCCTTTTAGTTAATCTTTCTAAGGAGTTCACTTATTCTTTTGCGCCTTCTAAGTTAGTGTTGGAGAAGCTAAAGGTAAAGATGCTAACCATGTAGAACATGTGGCTCAAGAGTGCTTTAAGGCTTAAGAAGGGAAGGTAACTCAAGCTAGAAAAGGATAGAGAGAGTTCACATCACCCCTCAAAAAGGTCTAAGAAGAAGAATGGAAAGCTACAAACCCTTCCTAAAGTTGTTCAGTAGGAGGGTAACAACGTGCCTACAAGAGTGCTTTTGGATACTTCAGTGGTGGGCTTGGGAGCACTTGGTAGGGGTGCAGTTTTGAAAGTTCCAATTAGAGTTGCTATGGCCGAGCCGATCCCTGTGGCAGTAGGAGCTCGAGTAGATGTAGATCAAGTAAGCTTAGAGCAAACCCTTAAAGTTGCCACTACAGTTGCTATCAAGATTCATGATAACAAGTATGTTGAACCTTTAGTTCATTAAAGCAGGCAAGTAGCTCTTGCACAAAGGTTTAAGTAGCTACAAGCATGGTTTAATAGGTTGCTGCATGTAAAAATGAATTAGAGGCTTCAATGGTAATGCTAAGGAGGTGCAATGAGGTAAGTTGCTCGTATACTTCTATTGAATTGCTTACTTTTAGATCAATTATTAATTATGTGTTATCTATTTAGTTGTATGACTTACTAGACTTCATTCTGGACTACAATCACTCGGTTCTTTTATTGGAGTGAAACGAGGTGAGGGCTAAGGTAGAAAGGCTCTATAAGGCACTGGAGGAGCAAGAGAAATTGCATGAAAACTTAGCTGCTATGTTTAGTAACCTAAAGTGTCGGCATAGGGTACTCCTCGATCAAATGGATTGGCTAAATGATGAATTGAGGAATAGTGTAGAATCTAGTAAAGTTGTAAAGGGTAGATTGGTTGCCAAGTTGAAGGCCAAAGAGGAGGAACTTAAGAAGGCATGAGCTAAATTTAGTATGAGGGAAGCTGAGCTCTTATGAAGCAAGGGGTTGTCAACCGAGGTCAAACATGATATCTCCATTGAAACCTTAGAGGACCCCCTGATTGAGAAGGCCCTCACCAAGGCTGGGTATGCAATGGCAAAGTAGGTGAGGAAACAAGTTTAGTAAAACATACCTAATGTGAACTTATCCTTCTTACATCGGCTTGATGACCCCAAGGTTGCTACTAGAAGTGGGTTGATTGGTGAGTCGTCCGGTGACTCATCAAGAACTCCTAGCAATGGCTCGAATGCTAGCTTCGAGGATTGAGGTGGTGATAGTAAGATTGGGGAGGAGCCGAAGCAATAACAACAATAATAGTAAGTCAAAGGTTCTTAGGAGCATCTTCAAATTTTTTGTTATTTTCTAACACGTGGAATGTGTGCTTGTTCCTAAACTTATATATTTTTCTTTTAGTTGGGGGTTGAGGTGTTGACCTCCCTTAATGTACTTACTCAAATGAATTAATGAATGAAAGACATTCTATTAATTGTCTTTGATCTTGTGCTTTCTTTGTTTATACCATCTACATGCTCGAACTCCATTTTTTTTTCGCCTAAGTCTTTTTTGCTAGAGATAATGTTTATTGAGCAGAGTTGTATGTCATGTTGCCTTGTGAGATTAGTTGAACCCTATATCCTTGAGTAGGTAGACTGTACTTGCTAGTTAATAGCTCCTTATGAACCTACTCGTTTTCTTGTTTGCTATCACCTCACACTTATCCTAGATCTTTGTCTAAGTCTTTTTTTCTTATGATGATACTTACTTGTAAGTTGATGTGCCTTGTCTCTTTAGTAGATTAAGATTCTTAAGGTTCTCACTATGGCTTAGCATTGAGCATTAATAAGCCTACAAGAACGTATCTTGTGATGATGTCTTAGGATCTCCTTGGTAGAGGAATTTCAATAGGGTGAATCTCTTACTAACATACGTTACCCATTTCACAGAGTTCATTTCAGGTATTGTACATTGGTGGCAAGTGGAACACCTTAAGCAAGGTGCCTTCTAGAAGATATTTAATGCTTGTGCAACCCATAATCAACTCTGTAAAGGTCACTTTGGTTCTCGATGCTTTGAGGCCATACGATGGTTAACACATGTACAGTTGGGGACGTCTCATGGCTTCTATGGCCTTACTATACCAATCACCCAAATAACTTTAGTAGGGTGTACTTGAGAGTAAACATGAGTATGTTTGAAGCAATCGTGTTGAAGGATAGGGTACTCAAGCTAAGGAGATGGTCACCTTCAACCTCTTCCATGGGGTTATGATTGTAAGGCATAGACAACTGCTCAATAGTACTTGTTGGATCATGAGCTATGATTGAGAGGCATATATGGCCTCTAGGTCCTCCCCTCTTTCAATCCTAATGATGTTAGGCATAAGAGGGAGGCTCAGGTGCAACCTACCACTTATTCGTTGTGACTTTACTACAGGGTCACTCATCTATATAGGGTGGTAGGCAATCTTTTAGGTACACTATCCTAAATGACTCTTAGTAAATAAGAGCAATTGCAGTGACTAGGCGGCAAAGGGGTTCTTTTCTCTACGTTGACATGAGGACTAAGCTACTCATGGGAATCCCTTACTTCACAAGACCCCCTATCTACTTTGGGTGAAGCATTAACTTTCTTTTGTTGCCAACAGAGCTTAGACAACTTGGCACTCTAGGTGGAGTAATTAGATTGGCTATCCCTACTGCTACTTTTATAGAAGAGAGGCTTTAGAAGGTAGAGTGGGGACCTTCACTTGTAGGTTGAGAGTCATTAGGAGCTCTAAAGCTTGGGGATTGGCCATGAAGGACTTCAAGGATGTAGTCATAATGCAAGAACTAGTTGAGTTAAAGTTGGCATGAATTTCTCTTAAGGTAGAGTTTCTAGAGTAAGAAGTCAAGTTGGAGCTAAGAATAGTCGTTCAAGCCAAGTGAAATCTTTCCCTCATGTTGGGCTATAATAGTAATTCTTAAATTTAGAGCTACTTAATGTTCTAAATAGCCGTAGTGTAGGAAGCCATCATATATTTTTCTATCATTTAGTTTTCTTCTTTAATGTAATCGGGCTTAATATTCTAACCTGCTAAAATTTGTACTTCATATGGTTAGTGAAATAAAACCTTTCTTCCTATTAATTGATTTTCTTTCCTTCGACTCTTGTTGTCTAATTTGACTTTGAGTTGTGTTTAATAACTACTATGATAGCTTTTTTACTAAGATGAATGTTTAAAGATGAGAGATCAATGAGTGTTTAAGGGTATGGGGTAAATCAATGCCCTAGTGGGGTACCTACGATGCTCGTACAGGAACTAACTTAAAAATAGCTTAGGCATAAGGATTGATCTAAGGTTAAAGGCTCGATGTAAATCAATGCTCAATGGAGATGCTTACATCATCAGTATAAAAACTAACTTGGGCAAAGCTTGTGGATTGTAATCGACCCATGGTTAGTGGCTTAATGTAGATCGATACTTGAAATAGGCACCTACTTTACTAGTGTAAGGATTGACTTAGGCTAAGCTTAAGGAAGAAAATCGACCCAAGGTTAGGGGCTCAATGTATATCAATGCTCGAAGGAGGCACCCGCATTGTCAATGTAAGGTTTGACTTGGGCTAAGCTTAGAGATGAAAATAAACCTAAGGTTAGGGGCTTGATACAGATCAATGCCCAAAGGAGGTGCTCGCATCACCAGTGTAAGGACTTACTTAGGCAAAAATTAGGGATGGAAATCATCTTCAAGTTAGGGGCTTAATGTAAATCAATGTTCGATGGAGGCAACCACGTCATTAGTATAAGGACTGACTTAGGCTAAGCTTTGGGATAAAAATCAACCTAAGGTTAAGGGCTCGTTGTAAATTAATGAGTGAAGGAGGCGCCTGCATCATTAGAATAAGGACTGACTTTGGCTATGCTTGGAGATGAAAATTGACCTAAGGTTAGGGGCTTGTTATAGATCGATGCTCAAAGGAGGTGCTCGCGTCATCAATGTAAGGATTGACTTAGGCTAAGCTTAAGGACAAACAATGGCCCAAAGTTAGCGGCGTGATGCATATCGATGCTTGAAGGAGGTGCCAGTGTCATCAATGTAAGGATTGGCTTGGGCTAAGCTTGGGGATAAAAATTAACCCAAGGTTAAGGATATAATGTATATCAATGCCCGAAGGAGGCACCCATGTCATCAGTGTAAGGATTGACTTAAGCTAAGCTTATGGATGAAAATCAATCTAAGGTTAGGGGCTCAATATAGATCGATTGTCGAAATAAGCATCTGCATTGTCAATGTAAGGACTGACTTAGATTAAGCTTAAGGATGAAAATCGATGTAAGGTTAGGGCTATGGGGGCCCTCTGATGCTCAAGTCAGCAAAGAGGACTAAGAAAATGGGAGACTAACACTAAAGACCTAGAAGACTATGCTCACCTAGTATATGTGTAATGGAGGTTCTAATTTTCTTCTCTATGGAGGAGGAGAAGAAGTCGTAAAGAGTAAGAGAGAGAGGGAACTGTCTTTCTTACTGGCACCTGATACCTTTTATGCGAGTTTCCTAGACATGTATTGATCAAGGATTCGCTCATACTAACTACATGCAGATATTGTGTTTTGTAGTAGGAGCTAAGCTTCATTGTGAGTAGCATGTTATAGCTAGTCAAGCCACTAAATATGTAGCTTAGTGATTTAGCAGGAGCATAGGTGCTAGGTGTATTGGTCATACTATGAATGTCAAGTGCTCATTAATGCTTTGCAATGGAATGCAAGAACTAAAGAAAAAAAACCGAGCTAAGAGGCTAAGGAGGGAGTTAACTGGTGCTCGATGGGCATAAGTTGAGCCCCAAACTTACGTCAAGTGGTAAATGAATGCTAGCTCAATGCCTAAGGTTGACTAGCTCAAACAATTGCTACTTAGCTCACTAGACAAGTTGCAAAGTGGAGAACATGCTTACCATTGGTCTACACTCTGTTATTGCAAGCTTGTAGCCTTATGAGAGGGTCGTGGTGTGACATACATGTTTATTGTTTGCTCAGGTGCTTCTCAGTGCTCCTTGTGGTAAGCTTCACCCATTGCGCTTTGGTTCGTATGGGAATCAAGTATCAACACTTATCTCCCTACTCTCATCAATTCTTGAGGTACAAGGAGAGTAATTTGTGTAATGTGAGCAGTCTAAGATCGACCCCCTGAATAAGGGACCAGTTTTGTTGCTTTGGTCATAGCAGATCATTTTCCTACACATCAAGTTATTACTTCATTGACATGATGGTTGTACTACTCAATATGTCATCATAGCTATCATTAGGAAATGTAGCGCGCATTCTGTAGAGAATGGTTATGTGCGTAAGATAACCTATTGTCAAGCTACGTCATGTATACGCATATAAGGATTAATTAGGGCCCTTAGCTGAAAGTGTGGGGTACGTAGACGATTGAGATTAGCACATGTCTTATTATGGGTTCGTGTTCCAAGAGTAAAGAAACCATTCACCTGCTCCCCTTGCTTGGCTCTATAAAGGCAGGCTTAAGTGTTCATTTTTCACTTTGTTTTGCTCACTTAGGAGAAACTCTACCAAAATCTCGACTAGTAAGTTAACCATCCTTTCTCATTTGTTTCTCATTTCTATTGATCGCTTGCAATGGCCAATCATAGCATAGCCGATAGTTAAGGTAAGTCCTCCTATCCTTCCACTTCAATGAGGTAAATGAGGCTTACAAGAGCTCGTCTCAAATAGGGGGTGGTAGCCCTACTCCTCCTAAAATAATGATGACAGCAGTGGCGGTAAGAGGAGAAGAAGACTAGCTAATAATTTCTTAGGAGGATAGGATAGATTGCATGTAAGGATGTCCCTATGATATGTACCTACCAGATGGCAAGGAAGGTAAGGTTGGTTTAGTGTTCCAAACAATGTGCACAAATGAGAATACTTGTGCTCATGTTCCATATGTAGTGAGCGAAGAAAAACTGAGATTAGCCACTAGGCTATTAGAATGGTACCAGGTGACAAATGGAGAAGCCTTAGGACGAGTAATGGGCCGATCATTTTGCAATTATGTGAAGTTGTTTGAGCTCGGTCTATAGCTTCCTTTTTTAGAATTCTTGCTTAAGTTCTTCTAGTATTACAAGGTTATGCCAAGTAGTCAAAATGCAAACGTATGGATTCAGTTGCTCACTTTTGAGGTGCTATGCATTTGCGAGCTGCTATAGCTAATTGTACAACTTTTTAGGTGTTTCTTCCTTATAAGGAGGTTGACTGATAGGTGGGTTTATGTCGCTACTCGAGACATGAGGCTAAGTATTATTGATAAGCTACCAAATAAGGTGAAAGGGTGGAAGGAGTCCTTTTACTACATTCGTGCTTCCGAGCATCTCAATTTTCTGATAGAGTAAATATAGCCCATTGGGGTAAGAAGTTAAAGGCCTTAGGGGATGAGGACTTAATGGCTAACATTGAGCTCTTAAATTTAGCAAGCTAGAAGAAACTCAAACCTTTGTTGATATGTGAGAAGTATAGGAGCAAAGCACTGTTGCTTTCAATGAAGACATATACTTACTAAGGTTAACCAAGGAGGGGTAGTTAGTTATTTACTGCACCATGTCACTTTGCCATTTTAGTTGAGGACATTAGGCTACTCGTCCTTAACGTAGTAAGTTCTTTATCTTCATTTTCGTCTATTTTTTTAAGCAGTTCACTTGTTCTTTTGCAACTTCTATTTAGCATTAGAGAAGTTGAGGACGAAGCTACTAGTTGCAAATCAGGTAGCTTGAGAAGAGAAGGTGGCTAAAGTTAGAAGGGAAGGGTGAAAGTTTACATCACCCCTCAATAAGGTCCAAGAAGAAGAGTGGAAGCAAACAGACCCTTCCTAAAGTTGTATTTCTAAGGGGCGACGACATATTAACAAGAGTACCTTTAGGTACTTCAGTGTTGGGCTTAGGAGTACCTGGTAGGGCTACAGTTCCAAAAGTTCTAGCTAGAGTTGTTATGGTCGAGCTGAGCCATGTGATGGTAAGTGCTTAAGTGGATCTAGATTAGGCAAACTCGGAGTGAACCCTTAAAGTCGCCGCTGCGATTGCTATTGTGATTCCTAATGATAAGTATATTGAACCTTTGGTTTGTCAAGGTTAGTAAGCAGCTCACAGATTGGCATGCTTAGAGGTTTGAGTAGTTGCAAGCGAGGTTCAAACAGTTTGTTATGGATCAGAACGAATTGGAGGCCTCAATGGTAATGCTAAGGAGGTGCAATGAGGTAAGCTATTCATGTTTAGAATAGGCTTGGTTATAATTTAAGAGGATAAGAAATAGAAATAGAAGGAAAAATGAAAGATATAGGTTCACACCTAAAAAATACGGTCGTGAACCTAGTTGTGTTTCTCCTACTTGTAAAACCAACATGTTTACAGCATAAATCACGGCCATAAACCTTGACCATGATCCTTTTGACCACAAATCTCCTTTAATTTTCACTCTCAATCCTCACCTCAACAAACTTTTGAGGATTATAGTCAAGATTACACTCTTAATCTTTGCCGTATTTTCCTTAATTTGCAATATTCAATCTGAAACACCACTTCTAACAATTTTAACAGCTAACCCCCTTCAGAAGATCCTCTAACACTACAATACAGTCCATTAAAATCTTCATCATCAACAATTCCATCTAAGATTGATCAATACTTCATTAATACTACAAACGTCAACCCAATCTAATTATCCCTCATATAACCAAATTATTAAAAAAAAAAAAGAAACAAAGATAAGATATACTTGTCTTCTAAATTGAATAACTCTAACACATAACTTTGCATCCCTTTAATATTACAATACACAAATCTTTTAGGGTTTTTCATTTGTCTTAGGAAGACAATAGATTTTCATTTAATAAGGATAAATAACTTACCTTAGATCCTTATTCTCTTGTGTTTTCTATGATATCCCTTGATTCCCAACACCCAATCATCAAAGATCCAAATTTGAATTTAGATTTCAATGGAGATTTGAGAACTTCCAGCTCTTAAGGATAGTGTAAACAGAAAGAGGATTGAGGATAAGGACTTGTTTATTTACCTTGTGCAAAATTAGGAGGCGGGATGTCTAAATTTTCCTTGGATTAAATTGCCTCATTTGGTATTAGTAAATCACATGCCATACAAAGCCTTATAATCCCTTAATTTTATTATATTTTTTAATAATTTTTTATTATTTCAAGGCTTTACAACCTTCCCCTTACCCCCTCTTTCTTTAACAAAACTTTCGTCCTTAAGAGACAATTACCTTGGTCCTGAAATATCTTCGAATGCTTCTTTCTGATTTCCTGTTCTTAGTCCCAAGTCACTTCTCTTTTAGATGGTTTTGACCACTATACGTTAACATATGGTATATTTCTTCTTCTCAACTTCTAGACCTTATGTCCACTATCTTGATCAGTCACTCTTCCACTATTAAGTTAGGTTATAGCGATATGTATTCTAAATCTATCCCTTGCATGCAAGATTCCTCTTCCTACTTTAGGCTAAGATTTTTATATTTCCTCAACTTCATCACGTAAAACACGTCATGCACTTTTTCAAGCCTTAGAGGGAGTTCTAATCAGTAAGCTATCTTTCCAATTCTCCCCATGATACTAAAAGGAAAAACATATCCTGGAGTTAAATTTCCTCTTAAACTAAATTAAACAACACCCTTTGTTGGAGACTCTCTTAACAATACTTCATCCCCCACTTGAAATTCTAAAGGGTGTTGGCTTGTCAACAGTACTCTTCTAGCTACTTTACACAGCTTGCATTCTTTGTCTGATCAACCTGATCTTGTTTTCCCACTTCTTACACTATGTTTAGTCCCATTAGTTATCTCTCACCTACTTCATCCTAGTGAATAGGTGACTTGTACTTCCGTCTACACAAATTTTCAAATGGGGTGATGTGCTTAAGAGCTCGATAATCACTAGGGCTTGTCATAGAAAGTAGTAACAATGGGTCCTTCAAAGTATCAAAGAAAAGGAAATGGATAGGTCAACAAACTTAATAGCTTTCGTGAGGCTGCTTAGAGGACATGATGCACCAACGAACACAACGCAACTTACTACTTCACTTGATATGACTCACAATCTAATACTAAGGGCCACTCGCCTCTAATCTTGAGCTACTCAACAAGATTAGATAAGAGTGTATAAGAAATGTACTCAGAGAGGGGTGTTTCGTAAGAACAAGAATATTCATTAACTAAAATGTGTAAGATGATTTCGGCTACAATAAAAAGGATTATTTATAGTAAGTCCTCTAGGGCAAGAATACAATAATGGAAAATTACATAAAAGACAATGTAAAAAAGAGATTCCTAGTATGTACGAAAAAGGATAAATATGACAAAGGACAAAAAGGTATATAGTACAATTGTCAAAAAAGTAAGGTACAAGTGGTAGCCTGTCACAGGGTACGTAGTTAAGGATTATGGGGCATTATATCTAGGTAAAAATGATGCTGGGACTAATCTATACTTAAAGCTACCGAGGTGATTGAATGATGTTGTAGTTTTGTACACTAGGAGAGTAAAGCTTAGTGTATAGTAACCTTAACCTCGGTACTCGGCACTCAGTAAGTCAACCACGGTACTTGGTAAGGTAGCAACTAGCAAGGGTCCAAGTAAAGTAGAGTTTGTCTAAGATGGGACTTTAAAGAGTCCACCCATAGCTCTTCTACATATAGGAGCTCGGCCTTAGCAAGTTGACAAGAGAGAATCCTCCTGGTGAGAGATTTGAAGCCTCAGAGATGGGCATAAGTGAGGGGTTTGGAGGTCAGCAATCCATTAATTCCTTGGGGTTGTAGAAGATCTTCCCTTAAATCTTGATCTTCTTCTTCCTCTCTTGGCACATAAGGTGCTAGGTCTACGATATTGATGGTGGGAAACACCTCATATCCATCGGGTAGTTCTAGCTCATAAGCACTATTGTTAATACATCAAAGGATCTTAAAAGGGCCATCTAACCTGGGTGATAGCTTGTTTATCCACCTTCTTCGAAATTGTTCTTTACTAGGATGAATCTAGACATGGTTCCTTAGGTTGTAAATGATTCGCCTTTTACCTCGGCTTCCTTACTCTCTCTATTGGGCTACTATCTTAGCTAATTATTTAACAACCTTCTTATATAGTATCCGAAACTCTTCAACTCACTACAGGTTGGTATAATTTTCTCTAAGTAAAGTTGAGTCAATAATCATATCCAATGTTAGGTTTGGGTTAAGTCCATAGACAACCTCAAAAGGCATCCTCCCTATGAAGCTATGAGTAAAGTTATTGTAAGTAAACTCAATGATGTGTAGGTAAAGATCTCAATCATGTAGATTCTTCCTAATAGTAGCTTGAAGGAGGTTACCTATTGCTCTGTTCATAACTTTGGTTTGGCCATCGGTCTGCAAATGGTAAGAAGTATTAAACATGAGATTAGTACCAAGCTTCTTCTATAAGGTTCACTAGAAGAAGTTTGTGAACTTCAAATAACAATCAAATACAATACTCCTTAGTACTTCATGTAACTGCATGATCTCCTGCAAAAAGATATTAGCAACAAATAAAGTATCATTAGTTTTTTAGCAAGAGATGAAGTGGCTCATTTTGTTGAACCAATAAACCACCACCATAATAGAGTCATGTCTTTGAGGAGTTCTAGGTAGGCCGAGCATGAAATCCATGCTTACATTGATCCACATCCACTTGGGTATGGGCAGAGGTATGTACTCTCGATACGGTTCCTTTCTCCTTTTGGCTAGTTTACATACCTTACATTGCTTAAGGATTTACGTACATCCTTTATCATCCCAAGGCAATAGAAGTGCTCTTTGAGTAACTAGGTCATTCTCTTCTCGCTAAAATGGCTAGTTAAGCCTCCAGCATGGGTTTCTCAAGTATGTAAGTCCCTAGTAGAACCATTTAGCACATATACTTGTTTTCCCTTCATCATAAATCTTTTACTCAAGTAGAACCCATCTACTACTTCTCCAATGTTGCATTTGGCCACTAAGGGTCTAAAATACCAATCATGTTCATACTGAGTAGGTAAGGTGTCAAACCCAAGTGTTTTAACCTACAATGTTGTGGCAAGAACATCCCGACGAAAAAGGATGTCACTACAATATTAGCACTTCCTTTTTTGTACTTGATGACATAGCAAAAGGCTTCTGGAAACTTAACCCATTTAGCATGACATCAAGAAAGTTTCTATTGTCCTCTAATATGCTTAAGAGATTCATGGTCAGTGTAAATAATGAACTCTCTCGATAGTAAGTAGTGTTCTAGTTTTGAAGTGCACAGAAAAGGGCATAAAACTCCTTATCATATATCGAGTAAATCAGTATGACACCTTTAAGCTTGTCTTTGAAGTAAGCAACTTATTAGCATTCCTGTATGAGAATAACTCCAATACTAACTCCAAATACATCACATTCTAGTTCAAAAGCTTCCTCAAAGTCGAGGGGGACAAGTATTGGGGCAAAAGTCAACTTAGACTTAATCTCATCAAAACTATTCTGAGCTTTCTTAAACCATTTTAATTGAGAGTTCTTCTTAGTTAGCTCAATCAATAGGGTAACTATGGAACTAATGTTTCAAATGAATCTTTGACAAAATGAAGCTAGACCATAAAAACTCCTTACTTTAGTAGCATTGGTTAGTGTTGGCCATTCAAGAATAGCTTAAACTCTCTCATCATCAACTCTAATACCTCCTTAGTAACAACATAACTAAAGAATACTACCTTACTCTAGCAGAATATACATTTCTTCAAATTGTTGAATAATTACTCGACATGAAGGATATCAAATACAAATCTCAAGTACATGAGAAATGAGATTGACACTATATTGCCAATCAATGATCTTAGAACATCATTTACAAGCCCATAAAAGGTGCTTGACGCATTTGTGAGCCCAAATAGCATCACCATCTACTCAAATAAATCGTCCTTAGTCTTCAAAGAAGTCTTAGTCATCTTTAGGTCTCATTCAGATTGGTAGCCACTCTTCATATCAATCTTTGAAAATACTCATGTACTATGCAACTAATCGAACATATCATCCAATCATAGGATTGGATATCAGTACTTGATAGCAATTTTGTTGATTGCTCGACTATCAAGGAACATTCTCCATGAGCCATCCTTCTTTGGCACTAAGATAGTTGGTATAGGACAGGGGTTCATGCTCTCTTGGACATGTCTACACTCAATCAACTCATCGAGTTGCTTCCTTAGCTTGGTTACCTACTTGGGATTGAGCCCATATGTAGTTTAGTTAGGTAAAGTAGCTCTAGGTTGGGGGTCAATGCAATGCTTTATCCTTTTAACAAGAGGTAAATATCTCGGTAACTCGGTAGGAAACATATTAGCATACTCTTGAAGTAATGTCTACAACTTGGCTAGTAATGCTTTGACTAACTTCAACTTTAGTTGTCTCCTGCTTAAGAAATCACTAAGGACTTCCTATAAATTGATTTGGAAATCTTGTTTTGTGACTCTTAAACTTCTTTGGGGCTCATTAGCGTCAATATAACCTTCTTCGCATCCTTTTAGAACATGTAGCACCTTCAAATCAAATAGCTAAGGTTGGCTAAGTGGTATGTGTGAAGCACACCTGAGTAGGACATCACACAATACGTCATCCTTGTATTGATCACCCACAGTAATCAGTACTTTGACTTGCTTGACAATAAGTAAACCTCTCTTCTCATTTAGCTAGTGAATCTTGTAGGGTTTAGGGTAAGGGTAGGTCGGCAACTTCAGAGCCTTCATTACTCCTTATGCTATGACATTAATACAACTCCCTCCATCAATGATCAAAGCACATAGGCAAATGGGGCTTCTCTCTCTATTCATTCTCATTATTAATAAATGTACTAAGAGATCTTTGTACAATCATACAGTAGTCTCCCATTTCAAGTCAGGTCACAACGTCTAAATCTTCTTAAAACTCTTATAGTAGTTGATTGATTCCTACTTCTTCTTCCTTACCTTTAATAGCACTCTCTACTTAAAATTAGGGCTTCTCTCCCTTAATGGTCATAAGTCATGATGCATCGGTTAGGACATTGACTAGCTACGTATTTGAAATCAAGGCACTTAAAACAATTTATCTCTTGGGTCTTCCTATTAGAGCTTTAACCTTAATCCTTTCAAACCTCAAGTTCCTCAACCTTAGTCTTTCCTCAACCATCATCGGGTTTGCTTGGCATCTAACTTCGGTAGTCCACCTCAGAACCATACTGAACTCCAACATATCCAAGTTGGCTCGATATACCAATTTTATTCAGCTCACTATAAGCTGCTTAGTACTCAATTGATCTAATTTCTCCTCTACCTTTCAACCTTCTATGCTACTCGAATGGTCTCATTTAGACTTCTAAGCTTGTAAACCCTGCTACTTAAGGGACATGTAATTAACTAAGAGTACTTCTCGATTATTCCTAAGGATCAACCAAACTAAAAACTAAAGTTTACATTTAGAAAATGAACATAGTTTTTCAATTCAAAAGTTCATTGTTGGTAAAAACTCGAATTCAAGAATATCGAACCTTAAGTCATCCAAAACCCTACATCCTAAGATAATTAAGGACTTGTGACCCTAAATAAATAATTAAAAATATAATTTGAACAAATTTTATTCAACTTTAGAAAACTATTAATCTCCATAGGAAACAAATTGTAATCTACAAATTATTTTAAGAACCAAACCCTAAAAGAATTACATTTAAGATAATTCCCTTATTTCCCTTATAAGCTATGTTATGTATGGATAGGCAAACCAACCAATCACATTAATTAACTTATCATTTAAGAGTTGGAATCACATATCACTTGATAAACTATCAAAAGCTTATAATAAGACCATTTTCTTATCTCACCATAACTTATACTGCACATGGATAAGTTATCTCATCACTTTATCAATTTAATTTGATACATGTGATGTAGCAAAACCTATACCCTAAAAGGCAACTCTATGGCTAGTTGAAAAGAAATGATAGGGGAGGCCATACCTTGTCATATAACCATCAACTTATTGTCCTTCACAATCACTATTTGCCCCTTAATGCTTATATCATCTAATCATTACAAGGTAAGGCCTATGTACTAAGCTTAGAAGCAACCAAAAAGAGACTTTGTAGAGGCATTATAAACATAGACACAACCAACACACTCTCTCATTTCCTCTCATCTTCTACTCTCTCTTTTTTCACACTTCAAACATGCAATCAAAAGGAGAAACCAAACATAAAACCATACACAAGCACCACTTTTACACCAATATACTCATAGTACAAAAACATACTTTTGTTTCCTTCAATTTGTCTACATCAAAAGCTATTTTAGGAAACCTTAGGACACCCAAAACCAACCTTAAACACAAAAGATTTGGCAACACAAGGAGATTGCAAAAGGAAAAGGAAAACAAGGACTAAATGAGGACTCTTAGTGCATAACCACCCACTCATCTAAGACGAGTAAGTTTTCTTTTGTTGAGTACCTTAGTATGCCATACTTAGGAGCATATATATATGATATCACCTTATATGCATGTCAATATCCTCGTATTGTTGAGTACCTTAGTATGCTATGCTTAGGAGCATATAAAATAAGCTAGCTATGATATCACCTTATATGCATGTCAATATCCTCATATTGTTGAGTACCCCATAATCAATTAAAAATGCATGAATATGCAATCACCTGCTTGATTTACCCACTAGAAGTCATCACAATAAGTTAGTTTAGCCATCATTATTACTTTCCTCCTTTAACCTACTTAGATCCTCTATGATCAAACCCAACTAGCGAAGTTTAGTAAGATCTAACCCATGCTTAGTGTTAATTGGTCTTTGGGTTTTTTTTTTTTGTTTTATTTTCTTTTTCATTTCTCTTTATTTCATTAGTTTTAGTTTTTTTTTTTTCTCTATTAAAAAAATTCATAATTATTCTATTTTTTGTTTGGTATTTGATCATTTGCATATTAGATGTATTTGTGAATCATTGATTAGAATGTGATTTGTGCTGCATAGCTTTTACTAACTCAATTGTGTAGGTCCTTAATCAAATTAGTGTTAGTCATTAGAAATTACATCTTTTCCCTAGGACTTGCATATGTTTGCATTTTTTTTAATTAAAATTGCATCTTTTATTAAATTTCATATCTTTTTATTAAAATTAGCATCAATTGCATCTTTTCTAGAAGTTGTATAAAAATTGCATTATTTAAAAAAATTAGGCATTTTAGGGTTTTTCTAGAAAAGAAAATTATTAATATTACTATTTTTTTTGTCACATGGTTGTTATTTTTTATTTTAGAAAATAAAATTTTAATTTGCATTTTTTTTTTAAAATTAGGTTCTTTAGGTTTTTCAAAATTGGAAATAAAAAATAGGGTTTTCTTACTTTTTTTTAAATAAAATGGTTAACAAATGTAAATATGGCCTGATTTTTTAAATTAAAAGAACCAACCTAATAATGTTTTTCTAAAATAAATAAGAACTATCATCCATTTGATCCTAATTATTATGTACGAAACACTTTTGGGGAAATCGTAAATTTTGAAATTTTTTAGTTTTCCTTTTTTCTTTTTAGGGAAAATTCATAATAATTTCATTCCTATAACTTATTATTACCGATCCCTATTACATGGCATGCGTATAGCATACTCAAACTATTTGATATCGATACAAATTAGGGCATTTAAAACGATTTAAAGCCTTTAGATAATTTTGTCCAAATTGAACCAAATTTCAATATAAGTGCATAAAAGTTAGACAAATAGCTTTAGTAACATTAATTCCTCAAAATAAATTATTTATAATATTTAATCTCAATAAAATATATTTTTACCGGATACAATTGGTAATTATCGAAAACTCTAAATTAGAGTTTCAAATCATTGCAAAACCTTAGAGATAAATTATATATGTAATAAAAATATTACATGACACAAAATAACATATAGAATATATATATATATATATATATATCCTGCATATAATTATTACATGTAATTATACACCCGTAATTAACTAAATACACAATTATGTATATCTTAAGCTTAAAGGAGTAATTTAAATTATAGTAAATCAATAAAAAATTATAAAAATAATCAAAATAGCTAGGATTGCAATTTTAGGGTGTATGGAGTACTTTAGGACAGGTGTTTAGAAATTATATCAAAAGATCATGCAATCTTAAGTATAGTTTTTGGGGGGAAAGGCACGAAGAAAGAGAAAGGAAAATTCATTCTCCTTCAACTAAGTCTTGAAAAATGAAAAACTTCTCTTTGGAAAATCATACATGAAAATTAAGATATGGGAAAAATTAGAGTGGGTTAAAAGGATCAAAGAAGGAAATTAGAGAAAAATAGCAAAATTGGTGTGCGGTTATTTGGTGGTTCATGGGTACAAGGAGTTGCTGGACATGAACCTATCCCACCACCACAAGGAGTGGCCCACACCCAACTATCCTGACAAGGTGGTAGCTACCAATGGTGGTTGGAGATCGATTTTCCATTAAGGTCCATTTTTAGTCTGATTTTGTAAAAATATAAAAAGTTCCTAGAAAATTATAAAAAAAAATTATTTCTATATATTTTCATGTGTAGAATATAGGAAAAATATTATTTTGTATAAATTTAGTAGGTATCTTATACATCCTTAAGAAATCGAAGAAATTAGACAATTTTTTATATTAAAATAAATAGAAACGACATAGTTTCGCCTTTAAAATTTTTCTCTAATCTACCATATATTAATAATGAATTTCTATGAAGATATTTCTTGCAAAAATATTTTCTAAATTTTTAAGTGATTTTTTATCCCTAAATTATGATTAAAATGGTGTTTTTGGTAAAAATTAACAAATTATTCCTAAGGACCTCACTTGGATTGTAAGTTTGGGTGATTTATGGGGTATTTATTGTATATTGGAGCTATTGAATTGGATGTTGAAAGGAAGAGTATAGGGAATCAACAATGTACCCTTAAATGTATAGTTTAGGAGAGTGTAAATTTGAGGAATTAGTGAATGATGATATGTGATATCAGGAATCTGGATGTAATGAAGTTGAGAAGTATGGGTTGAAGTATTACTTTGGTTAGTCTTAATTGAAGTTAGAGGAAAATGGACCGATGAGTTGATTATAAGGGTATTGAATGAAAGCAGAGGATAACTTAAAAGAAGTTGAAGGTATCCACTCAATATGCACTCAAAAGCTAAATGAGAGGGAAAATTTAAGAATAAATGTAAAAATAGAGTATTCAAAAGCTTGGTTAGTGGTTGTTTTCCTAAAAACCTTTGAGATAATAGAGTCAAATGGTAGCTTAGAGGAAAATTTAGTTAAGGGCTTAACTTGAGGAAACTAAAAAGTTATGTCAGAAGATAAAACTGATATTATGAATGACCCTTATGAAGCTCAAATAGTAACTCAAAGGATTTTTTAGTAAAGGAAATTACGATAGAATCACTCAAAACTTAGCTTAAAGGGTATGTATTGAAGAATCTTAGGGATGTACCAATCTCAAAGGTTGAATCTAGGATGAACTTTAACATCATATGGTTTAGAAAGTAACTTAGAAGCTCTCTAGTTAAATACTACAATGGTATCTCAACTTAGGGAATAGCTTAAAAGGTAAAATAAACTTATATCACCATTCTAAATTTCCAATACTTAAGGCATAAGGTAATTACCTAATGACTAACCAACTTAATTCTTATATGGATAAGTAAATTAACAATATTTCATAATTTATATGCAAAATAAAATCCTACATCGAGAAAAAATATTAAGGGGTCACCAACGAGGACAAATTAGCAAGTTTAGTTAGCGAGCAACTAAGTCACAAGTGGATATTTGTGTGTGCTTCGAGTAGACTTATGTCTATTGCTAACTTTGTATGCTTTGTGATGTTTTGGCTTGATTGAACTTGATTTTAGGTTTATGTGCTTTTTGATGAGCCATATGGAGTTATTTGTTATAATTGTTGCTGATTGAATAGTGACATGATATTAAACTTGATTGTTATGTTAGTACTAATGAATGCATATGTGACATTTGCTAGGGTATGTGTTATGTTGGAAAAAAATCTAGAGACCAACTCTATCTCCTAAGGTGTTCACCTAAGTGAACCTAATACCGAGATCTTAGAACTGACGAAACTACAAAGTAAAGGCTAGGTAACAAGTGATGAATAAGTTTGCTTAGATTTGCTAGGTTTTGTTTGGTGTATGCTCTAATGCATTCATGGCATGGTATTAAAAAGACCTATAGTTCAAGTGTTCTAAAAACCAAGATATTGTTAAGTTGATTTCCATATGAAAAGCTAGGTTTATCAAGTGAACTACTTGATTTGTAGAAGCTGGGTTTATCAAGTAAACTATTTGACTTGTAAAAGCAAGGTTTTTAAGCATATAGAGACTGCATTGTATCTACTGGGCTAGGTATATATTGGATTTTCCAATCACTCTATGTGGTTATTGCTAAGTTGAAATGTTTGCTAAGTTCCTACATATATTATCTAGATGCCCAATTTGAGTTGGCCAAACCGGATGAGTTGCTAGGCTAGGTTAAGATATCGATACTAATGCATATCATGTGCATGAACATGGCATTCTCTTGATACATTTGCATTGTTTGATTAGGAAACTATAAGATAAAATAATTGGACTAATTACTTGAATGATGTGATTGTTTTGTTATGCTTGTTGCTATATATTTATCTATTCTCACTAAGTTCGTAGTAGCTAAAGAGATAAGTTTCTCTTATCCTCAAGTTACAAATGAATAGTTAGAAGAAGGTATTGGAGTGATAAGGAGACTTTAGAACTCTAGTTGAAAATGGGCTCTTGAGAGAAATTGTTGATTATAGGATATGGCCTAAGTATACAAAGATAGCTTTTAAAAAAAGCAATGTTATATGAGCTAAGGGGATAAGTTTCTCTTATCCTCAAGTTACTGGTGAATAGTTAAAAGAAGGTATCCGAGTGACAAGAAGACTTCAAAACTCTTGTTGAAGATGTGCTCTTAAGAGAAGTTGTTGATTATAGGATATGGCTTAAGTACACAAAGATAGCTTTTTAGAAAAGCAGTGGGCATTACGCTTTCATCAAAGTTTTAGCATAGTTATGGTAATATAAAAACATATATTTGTAAAAGAGTTACTATTTGTATAGAAGTATGTAATTGTGATACTCTGAATATGGCTCACTAATGTAGAAGCTTTTGTTATTATGGGTCATACTAAATGAAAAATTATTTGAAAGTAGTTTATGGAACAAAAGAGCAGGTCGAATACAGGTTCCACCTTATCCTTAACTCAAGGATGACAATAACGAACGGTCTTCAAATACTAAGAGTTTGAGAAATTTTTTAATTAAACACTTAGAAGGTGAGGCATTATTGTAAAGATTATTATGAAACTATCATTTTATTCTAATGTTTTCCAACATATTTTGAAAAAAAAGAAGAAAATTTCAAAAAAAGCATTTTCTGACAAAAACCAATTTCATGATGATTTTTACTTGGTTGGTTTCTATTGCAATAGCATATACGTACCATACTATTAGGAAATAATAAGGTATAAAACAAGAAAATTTTTAATTTTAGGTTTCCATTGTAAATTATTTAGCATGTTAAGGTCAACAACTTTATAAATACCTAAGCTTTCATAATCCATGACATTTGTAATAAATTTATTGGCCCATTAAGTTGTCATAGTTTTAAGAAAAATTCATTCCCTTCCAAGTGGTCCTCTTCTAATAGGTCATCTTATAATTAACTTTCCATCTCTCTATGTCGTCTTTGTAATATAATTTTTCTTGTCTCCTCAATTGTTAATCCTATTGTTCACATCACCTTTTACCTTTTATCTATGAAACAAGTTAGTTAAACCTATCAATGTTAATGAGCACCAATTTTCAATAAGGTTTCTAGAAAGAGAGGTTTTCAAAATTAAAAAAAAAAAGAAAAAAGAAAAACTTGTATCATTTTAAATGATTGTTCCTCCTCAACTGTTACCCTTAAGTTACCCCTTTCTAGCATCACATTTTGTAAAATAATCACTTAATTCATTATAAAACAATCTCATCATAATTGTTGTCTATACAATCATGTCTTTGTCATCCTACCTTTACAATAAATTTCTTATATTCTTTAGGAGATGTTAGTTATCTTTTTCTTTGCAACATAAGTTATCTTTTGACTCTCCTTAATAACAATTTTCAAAAAATATATATCTAAAAAAGGGAATTTTTAATAAAAGAGAAGGGTAGGGTTAGGGGGGGTCATTGCCTTGCTAACAAATGAGAAATTTCATGAGGTTTATGAAGATTGTATTTAAGCATGCCAACCCGGTCCATGGTCTAATGATCACTCATTTTAAGCTTAGAGTCCTTGGTAGCCCATGAGCTAATACCTAATACTAAAGGACATATCCTCAAAAATAAGGGAGATGAGACCCATACACCAATCCCTAAACCAAAGAAACTCAAGAAGCTCACTATCAAACCTTTTCAAGAGCCCTAAACAAAGCCTAAACACAAACACTAGACCTTCCCATCTACTTTAACCCACTTTAAGCCAAAAAGAACCTAAACACATGGACCATTGACTTCACCCAAAGTTTTGCCCATCCCCTTTCCCAGGCTTAAGTGGTCTTAAATATGATACCACATAAAATTAGCCCACCCATTCCACCTTGAAACCAAACACAAAGCTCATCTCCACTATAAATTATCCCACTAGTAAGCCCAATAAGCCTAAGCTTAGGGCAATAAATAGGGCATTATTTCAGACTAATCCATCTAATTGAGCTTTAGGTAATTCTTATCTATGATTAAATCTAATTAAACAACCACTTTTTGCTTGGGGAAAGGCAACCAATGACTTAAAAAGTTCAAGATAGAAAGAGACAAACTATATCCTAAACACTAATTCTAAACATATCAAAGTTGAGTGATGCAATGTATGTACTTAAGCTTATTCCTTAAAGGAGGTCTATTTTGAATTTGGTATACGTGTCAAAATGATGTAGCCATTTATTTTGCCATTCCTAAACACAATTATCCCTTGCAAGCCCATTTAAGCCTTTTGAGAATTTTTCTTAAAATTAGCCCCATCAAGAACCACCTTACACTAGGGCAATCAAGAGGTTATGATCACTAATTTGAAGAAAATGAATAAACTAACTTGCCCTTGCCTCAGTTGCACTAATTCATGGGAAAATATTTCCATAAGTAATTCAATTTTTTTTAAATGAAGAAGAGCATCAAACCATATACACCTCACTTAGACCTAAACACCTTAAGCCTATGAATTTATCCAAAACACTCCAAACTCATACACACTTTACCTAAGATCATATGCCTTGAACTTATGATTTTAGAGCTTTGAATCTTGTTAAGTGAAAACTCAACAATGGAAGATGATCACTACAAAAGAAGAAAAGAAAAAGGAAAAGAGAAAAGAAGAAAAAGGGGATCAAAAGAAAAAAAAAAAAAGAAAAAACAAGAGAAAAGGAAAATAAAAAAGAAAAAGAGAAGAGATTGAAAGTGAGCAAGGTGATCACGTCAAAAGATAAGCCAAATTGCCAATAAGTCCAAGGTCAAATTTATAATGGTATCGTAAGACGAAACCTACAAATTTCCAAAGGTATTGAAAGGCTAAACACATCAAATTCTTGAGCCCAAAACATGAAGTTCTAATTTTATGGTCTTACCCACTATACTACCCTAATGAAGCTCTTCTGACCAAATAAACTGACTTATCTTAAGCAATGATTGCTCATGAAAACTAGGGCATGCCTATGTTAAGTTTTTTCAAAGGTTCTTGACTTGTAAACCTAAGGTTGAGTGAATAAACATTTTCTTTCAAAATTGGCCACAACAATGATATCCCTTTGCTCTAACCATTAATAAAAGCCTTAAATTGTAAACCTAGAAAAGAACTAATTGATTGATTAGACTATACCATTTAAAAGGACGATTATAATTTTTAGGATTGATGTCTAGAGTGAAAATAAGCCTATGAGAGTATAGGGAAGTCCTCTTAGACTAAACATTTTAAGTAATGATACTTGTTCCCTCGATGGAAAATCAAAGAATACTTATGTGCTTTCTCAAGAACATTAATCATCATTTGCCCCTAATTTTGAAATCAGTACTACAAGAGATTGCAAAAACCATGAAAGATGCTCCAAGAATTATGACTAAGACAAGAATGAGTGATTAATGGGTAAGGGGCGAACCGACTCCTTATTTTAGATCTTTATAGCCTTTGAGATTTTCTTACTTGTTAGTAACGCAATTTTCCACCAAAGAGTATATTTATTGAATTTTTTGCAAAAACCTTCTTAAAAGAGATATGAAGAGTTTTCAAAAGTTGTTTTTGGAGATTTCTTGAAAAAGTTAAAATTTTCAAAGAGTCATTAGAATCCATCAAGCTTAAGTTTAGATCAATTTGTCAAAACTCATTGAAGTCCTCAAATTTTCTGAATTGCTTACCCTTTAATGCGTTATCCATTTCTTCATGTAATCTTGGATCGCCTACTCATTAGAGTGCTATCCTATCCCTTATTAGATCACTTGCTCATTAGAGCATCATCTAGTCCTTTTTAAGATCGCTTGCTCAAAGGAGAGCTATTCTATTCCTTTTTGGATTGTATGCTCATTGATGTGCCATCTAATCCTTTCTATGATCGCTTGCTTATAAGAGCGTCATCCTAACTTTGTCGAATCACATGCTCATAAAAGCATTGTCTTATTGTGTCCTTAATTGGATCGCATGCTCATAAGAGCACTGCCCTATTTTGCATGCTTACTAAGAGTGTCATCATGTCTTGTCTTTGAAAGATCTATCCTTTTAAGCAACTAGTTCTTAAAGAGAATTATCCTCTTAAGGGTACCACCACTCCAAGCTGGGGTTTTCTCTTCTTTAGATTTTTAAGAAAGTTGTCCTCTTAAGAATATCTGACTTTCCAAGTCGAGACCTTATTTATCCAACATTTGAAGTCAAAAACCTTTTGCCCTGATCGTTCAAGTCAAGAATCTATTTTATCTAACATGAGTTAGAAATCTTTTAACTCAACAAATCAAGTCGAAACCCTATTTATTTAACATTTCAAGTCATAATCCTTTCAAGTTGGGACCCTTTTTATCTAACATTATAAGTTAGAATCCTTTTACCTTGACCTTTCAAAGTTAAGACACTATTTTTAAGTCAAAGCCTTTTTACCTCAACCTTTAAAGTTGGGACTTTATTTTTTCTAACATTTTAAGCCAAAGCCTTTTACCTCAACCTATCAATTATGGACCTTATTTATCATATAATTTTAGTTAAAAAAATTTTACCCTAATCTTTCAAGTCGAGATCTTATCCCTATTACCCCAACCATTCAAGTTAAGATCTTGTTTCTTTAACATTTTTTATCAAAATGCCTTTTACCTCATCCTTTCAAGTTGAGAAACTATTTAGCTAACCTTTTAAGTCAGGAACCTTCATAGTTGATCTTTAAAGTTAAATTCTTTTAACTAACCATTTGGATTAGAAGTTTTTACTCTACCAATTCAAGCTAAGATTCGGCAAAAATGACCATATTTTTTTTGTCTTTGTAACTAACCATTTGGGCTTCATTAAAAATATATTTTTTAAGAAATATCTAGTGAAATTTGAAGTCGTGAGAGTAGGCCTTGGTCTAATTTTAAATATATTTTAACTAGACTAGTTAAATAAGACTCAAGATTTATTAAATTTAAAAATGGTGTTAAAAATCTTTAGTACGTATATTTTAGGCTATATAGGTAGACTAAGTTTTTTTAAAACAATTTGGGTTGAATGGAGCTTAGGTTTGAAAATAAAAATTAAAGTTGGGCTTAGTCAAGGAATGATGAATATATTTGAAGTTCATAATGTAATGAGAAAGATGCTTAGCCAAGTTGATTAGGCACATGGACTTAGGTGTAATAGGATCATTGGTTGTGGGTTCGAGCCTTCATATAAGCATATGGCCATGTTTTTTTTTTTCTTTTTGTCAAGTTGCACGTGACCATCTCTTCCCTCAACAATCTCCATAGCCAAAAAAGAAGTAGCTAGGTCTAGCTTTGAATCTCCACTTGATTTCATTAAATCTTTGATATATATTTTTGGAATTGGTTAAAAACTTTTTAAATCATTGTTAAAAACATCGAATCTCAAGAAGATTTGCATAAATATTGACTAAATGAAGATTTAATAAAATCAACTTGAATTGGAACTTAATCTATGGGGGGTTTAAAATAATCTAAAGCTTCAACCAAGATTCGAATTTAGCCGATACAAAAGGAGCTTAGGAATCAAGTTTTAAAGGAAAATCTTGATGCGCCTAGAAAACAACAATATATAGAACAATGATCCTCATTGTGACCTTCATCTTCATTAAACACCTAATCCTATACACACTATGCCCATAGGCTACAATGGACGACAACCACATCTATACAATTATACGTATACGTAACACATAGTTTACTTACACAACAACCCATATGTAATGCCCCAAAAGGGAGCTTGGTAATTTAACCTAAAATCTTTATATTATGTGTACACCTATAATATAAAGACTATCTTACAAGTCAGAGGTTATAAGACCCTAGCTTATAAGTTTTTAATCCTACTTAATCTTTTTACATATATCCACTTAAATATATATAGTGCTATACGTGATTAAGTAATTTGCAGTCACTAAAACCATAGAGATTTAGAATCATCTACCAAATGATAAGAAAGAGTATCCACATTCCAACAATTATAAAGCCACTAGACACTTTAAAAGTTTAATTTGACTATACTACTTACTTCTCTAAACTTATGATTCTACTTTCTCTACTCGATAAAGCACTTTACACTTGAATCCTACCCCTAATCTTAACTTTGTAAGACCTACGAAAGAAATTATTAGGGGATAAGCTACATCCAGCTTATTGATTAACCTTCTTATCTTACCTTCAAAAAATAACAAGCAAGTTATTTATTAAACATATAAATGTATGTACAAGCATATAAAATGCAAATAGTGTATATGATTGACTAGTAACTACATATAGCATGGTTTTATGCCTACCATTGTTCGATTAGAAAGTATTTAAGCAAGTCAAAACCTAGGTATCCACATCTAATATGAGTTTTCTCAACAGTATAAGCACCCTCAATGGTAGACATGGCTTGGCCTTAAGCAAAAGGCAGTAGTCTTAAGAGCTATGTAGATCCTAAAAGTTGAGGTAAGAACATGTCATATGAATATGTCATGCAATAAAGAATTACAACATATAATATTAATATGAATCCATCTATACATGATCTCTCACTCTACTATATAATACTAATGCCCTTTAACTTATGCAATAGGTTGCAATGCATGTTTGGTTTAATTAAGAGCTGAATATTTATTAATTCAGATTCATGAGGTAACCAAGTAAATATGTTTCAGACACTCCAAAACCCTAAGCTCTAATGCTACAAAAAAAGATGTTTAAAATATCTTAGGGTATTTTGTAAGAAAGAGTCAATGAAAGTAAGCATATATAAGTTTCCATATACCCTAACATGCAACAAGTTCAATTATCAGATGGTGCACTAACTATAAGCACAAAACAAAGTAAAATAGGAGGCGATATACTCACTCTGCCATGAAGTCTAATATTCCCAAAAGCCTTCAGTAGCCTCAAACTTAGTATCTCAAATCACTTGAATAAGGTAATTAAAGTAAATAAGACTCACCTTAAACTTAATATATTTGCTAGCCTTGTTATAATTTCCCTATTTCTACTTATTTTGTACTTTTATTATAACTTACTCATTTTAAGTCAGAATTTCATGTTCCTATAATCAATTTTCATCATTTTCAAGTGCTCATTCATTTGGTGAGGGCCTTTTTGGGTGTTTAGACTTGTAAGAATTCAATTTGGGTCAAACAAGTTTATTGGTCAATGGTATTGGTTTGACTAATTTACGGTATGGACCTAATTTTGGACTTTAGGCTTAATTTTGGGTGTTGGGCCTTACAATCAACCTTTTAGGCCTTTATTTAGGTATTTTTAAGTTTAAGTTTAAGTTTCTATCTAAATTTCTTAACATTTAATTTGGCCCTTAATGTTACTCCTATAGGCTTAATAGGTTCTCTTTACTAGTTTAAAGCATTAGCTTATTAAGCAGCCTATAAGGAATGGCTTTAATGGGATTTTAGACTTAATGGGCCTTTTATATTTTGTTTTATGAGCCTTTTAATTTAGGGATCAAATCTGGTCATTAAATTATTAGACTTTATTCTTTGTCCTTTTAAGAGCTTTTAGGGTTGTCTTGCATTTTAGGGTTTTAAGCCTAACTTAACTTATTATTTTAGGCCTAAGCCTACTAAAAGCCTTAAGTTTAGTCCAATTTCATCTAAGTGCCAAATCTGATTCTTTTATTTAATGAGGCTTCTAATACTATTCTTCAGGCCTTAATCATCAACTAAGCTAGTTTAGGCCACTAACTCATCATTACCCTTTTTAACTTAGTTAATTACATCGTAAATTATACTTAACACTAAATAATCATTACACAGCATTAATTAATCAAAATTTACAGATTATTAACTCCATTAATAGTGGCAACTAAGTAGGGTTCTTCAATGCTTTCTTTCAACTTCTTCCATCTAATACTTATTCTTGTATGTTTTCTTGTTTTAATCATATTTCTACTTGTTTTAGGCTAATAACATTACATAATATGGTGAAAACAAGATGAATATTCACAAAAAAAAAAAGGGTGGCATGCATGGTACTTAAGGTTTTATGGAGTTTTATCAACTTCATTTCAAGTTATTTGCATAAAATTATCTCCCACGCTTCTAAAATATAAGTAACAAACTAACTAAGTATATGAATGAAGGTGTGATTATATAGCTCTAAAATGACATATATACGATTGTAACATGTTTAGCTAGTATTTATAATCCTAAACTCTCAAGATATCATAGGTATATCTAGTGTAAATAGAACACTTAAGTTGGGTAAGTTTTACCATAAACTGATCTATATAAGTTCCAACTTTTCTAGTCAAAAATGAAGTTGAAACATACTCATTTGGAAGAAAATATTTGTCGGTAGGAAACTAAGGGATGTGGTGGTTCAAATAGTGGTGGCCTTTTGTGATTTGGTAGTGTATAGTGGTGGTAGTACTAAATGATGCTAATGTGGCAAGGACCTCAAATAGCTCCTTTTGTTTTCTTTCCTTTATCTTTGGTTTTTGTTTTGATTTCTTAAGAGTATTTCCTAAGGTTTTGTAGTAGTGAAGAATAAGGTTAAACGAAGGTTTTATTAGGATGAAATGGCAAATGTGAAAGGTGTATTAAAGGAAACAAGTTGTAGCTATTTCGGGATAAGGGTACATGGTCATTTCTTGGTACTATTGTACCTTATTTGCTTTATGCTAAATGAGGGATGATTTTGTTTTATAAAGGACAAGCGTCCTTTGATGCCTAATTAACTTTTTGTCCTTTGTTGTTAATTGAGTTTGATTTGTTACTAATTAAGATGTAATGAGAGTAAGTAGATGGATTAAAGGGTAATAAAGCTAACTAGCCATCATACAACCAAATTAAGAGGAAACCAAAGATAAGGTGTAGTTACCTATCTTCTTAATTAAATAACTTTAGGGTATGGACTTGCATCCCTTTAATATTGCAATATGCAAATCATCTAGGGTTTTTCATCTTTCTTCAGAAGATAGTAGATTTTCATTTAACAAGGATAAATAGCTTACCTTAGATCATTGTCCTCTTATGTTATCCATGATATCCCTCAATTCCCAACACTTGAGTAGCGAAGATCTAAATTTGAATTCAGATTTCAATGAAGATTTGATAACTTTTAGTTGTTAGGGATAATACAAAGAGAAAGAGGATTAGGGATAAGGGGTTTTATTTAATCACATTATGTAAAATGGAAAGGTTTTAGGGGGTGGGGTGTAGGATACCAAGCAAACATGAATCCTTTTGGTAAGGATTGTGGTAAACAACCTTAATTTATACTTTATGCGTAATATTAAAGTAAAGATTAGTACATATAACGTCCATTTGGTGCATCATATCTTTATAGGCAACTCATGAATTCACTAAACTCAATTCCATTTACATTTATTAGATATCTCAAATAACTCATTTTGCCTACAACGGTAAGATCTTGTGATAACTCAACTCCAAAGCACATTATATGTTCTAGTATCAAAGCTTGAGATTCCAAATAGGGCCTAGAGTTCTTGGGTATGCATCTGTTCTATTTGGTATTGGAGAAAGTGCTGGTTCATCGGTTCATGTGGTGTTAACGGGAATTTATCAACTGAAGATTAACTTTACCATTTTCCGTTCTAGTCATTGAGATTACGAATTGGGTCACTTTGGTCACTGTTTCTCTTTTGTTGGCTATTTGGGTTTTGGATATTGTGTTCGAGGGAATCAATATTATCACCAAAACCGAGGGAAATGTGCTGTTGCTGTAAGGTAACTATGATAGCAAAATCAAATCTGGGTTGGTATTTCTTTCGGTGAAGTCATAGATAATTTATATATATAAATGAAAGGGAGAAGAAGAAGAGAGAAGATCGTTGGCTGGGGTTACATTGGCTTCTCATGTGTTAGGGTTTGGAATTACAAGTGAAAAGGTGATTCAAACTGGGCATTGTATCGCTATTTGTATGCCGGATGACCAATAATTTGTTGTTGCGTCGTACAATGTTTACGTGTGTTTCTAGGTGACAGTGGTCCCTATTACAGCAGTAGTAGGTGGTGGTGGTTTTGTTGGGTTTTACGTTGGCCGATTTAGTGTGCTACGAGTAGGTGGTTGGTGTTTGCTGCTATTGTAGGTGTTCTACAATCTTGTGTAGCGAGTGTACGAGTGTGTGGTCGAGTTACGCCATCGTGAGTGTTGGTGCTGTGCAAGCGAGGCATAGTAGTGCGTAATGTGGAGTGGTGTTGTGCCGTGCTGCGGTGCTTCTTATAGCGGAGGAAATTGCTGGTGCCAGTAGTGATTATAGTCATGTTAGTGGGTTTGTTCTATCATCTTAGGTACTAGTGTAGTGCTAGGTCCTATCGTGTGCATGTTCAAAATTTAGAGCCGTGAATTGTGTGTGGTGCTCGGAAGGAGACAGCGAGTGGTGGCCGAGGTATCGTGTCTTTCTCAAGCTCAAGCGTATGAGCTACCTAAAGTTGTGCTGTATCGAGCTAAATTAAAGTGCGCGAGTCATCCATACTGCCGTATTTGACCTGCTGTGGGCACAAGAGAAATTGCCGATCTAAATTGCAGGTGTATATTGTGTGCAGGAGAGACGAGCTGACCTATTTAGTGGAACTCGCTTGTAGTTGGTTGCTGTGTGTATAAGGTGTTGGAGTAGCATGCTGTTCTATGGTGTAGCCGAGCTTCATAGAGCTTGTGCCGAGTTTTCGAGCTGTTAAAGTTGAACCTAGTGTAAGCTGTCAAGAACACGTGATATGAACGTGAGTATGCTCTTCTGTTGGTGTAGACGCGTGGAGGTGAAGATTGGACGGACAAGTGGTGAATGAGCTATTCTTTTTCCAAGTTGACGATTTGCAGTCCATATCCGAGCTAAGCTAAGTTTGAGAATCCAAGCTACTATAAGCTTGCGCATCCGTGCTGCTGTCCTGAGCTAATTTCGACTGAACTATTGTTTTGTTGTGGCATATTGTTGAAATAGTGACCAACACGTGCGGTTAAATTTCTATTGAAGAAGGAGCTTATTTAAGCATGCACGTGTCCGTTACTATTAGCTTTTATTTGCTGCAGTCGATGCCGAACTGAATGTATTTCCGACCTACTGTCTTCCGAAGAACTACTGAGCTGTTTTGATGCAATTTGCTGTTGCTAGTGCCGTACTTCTATGATTGGGAGCAGCTGAACTATTGTGTCTGAATTGCTACTGTTATAACGTGAAGTGTTGCTGTTGTTATTTGAATTACTGAGCTATTGCAACTGTCGAGTTACTGTAAAGAGCTGTCGTCTAATTACCGCCGAGCTACTGTATGCTAGTGCTGAGCTGCTACAATCTGAAGTAGCGAGCTGCTGCAAGGAAATCAATTGCCAAGCTACTGCATCCAAGTTATGGCCGAACTGATTTGACAGTATATATGCCAAGCTGCTGGTCAGAATATGGCAAAGATGAAGCTTTACCTTGATGGAAGACTTTAAGAAAATATTATATTAATCCAGGTTAGTAATTATCTCATAAATTTTATCTCTGAAGCTGTGGTTGGGAGATTCAGCTATGCAACTATTGATCACCTGAGTCCATATGAATTTTCCCACAATAACAAGGAGATTCAGGTTACCAAGCAAGTAAAGATAGCATTCTCTTTTGATAGATTTCAAGATAAGGTTCTATGTAATATAGCTTATATTGATGATTACTATGTGTTTGGGAAATCCATGGAAGTCAAGTTGCGATATGTGCTATATCCTATTAAGGCATGCTTATCCATTCTATGATAAGATGTGTGCTATGATGCCTTGTAACCTTTAAGCAAGAATTGAAGAAGGTATAAGAGTTATCAAGATTTTCACACAGAGGTGGAGAGTCGAAATACCAATTTATAAAGAGCACAACAACGAAGTAAACATAGTTGTCTTACCTTCCAAGACATCTTAGGAAGACCGGGTTAAATCACAACCTATCACCCATGTTCTCAATGTGATTCCATTATCAACCATACATGGTACTGAAGAAGACCCCAGGTACTACTACATCTATCTCCCACCTATTGGACCACCTTATCTTGATCCATTAATGGCATTATCTAGTATTGGTGAGAGCCATAGTAGTTTTGTGTCCGTAAGATATTATAGATTACTTCTTAGTATTTATTGTAGTCATGGTGATGGATGTTCATATTAGGGTTGTGTTGTGCCCCTATTTGGAAAGCTTATGTCAAAGTGCTAGAATTATATCGACGGAGAGAGAAAGAATTGAGTTATAGAAGAATTGAAGAGGTAGAAGTAGATAAAGAAGAGGAATGGGTGGAGGCCTTAAATGTTTAGGTAACCTAAGCTCCTAACCTAATACTTGAGCTAAAAATTGTGTTGTTCTAATAGACTATTGACCTTCAGACCCCTCACTCGCACTCATCTCTGAGGCCTTTAGTCTCTCATTAGAAGTTGCCAAGGACAAAACGCCATATACAAAAGAATAGTGGATGAACTCCTTAAGAACCCAACTTGGATACACCCTGCTCTATTCTGATATTTATACCATTGTCGACTAGCTAAGTGCCAAGGCTAAGGTCAATATGCATCAAGCTTACTCCAACCTACAGGAATCTCATGTGCCAAGGCTGACTTGATGAGTGCCATGGTCAAGGTTGAGGCACTTACGCATCAAACTCTTTCTTCCAATGTACTAAATTACCAACTACCAAGGTTGAGTGCCTACATGCTAAGTACAACTTACTCGGCCTATCGAGCTATAGAATCTTCTATTCATCCCAGCAACTCTAAGTACCCTTCGTCAGTAGCATCCCCAATGTTAGTACAACTAAACTCCAGCATCCCCAAACTCTAAAACATATACCCAACAGTAGTGTGCCACCTATCATTCCTATTTTTAACATTGTACTATATTCATTTATTCTATTTATCCCTTTTTACCCTTTTAGAAATGTGTTATGATAGTATTTTTATAATACCCTTTATTGTAATTACTTAGGTTTTCTTGATACTGTAGGGACTTACAATAAATAGTCCATGTTCACTATAGTCGAAATATCTTCCATTCCTCTTAGATATTAAATATACTTATTCTTGTGAGATATTCCTCTTTGAGTACAATTTCTTTACACTCTTATCTAATTTTGTTGAATAGCTCAAGATTAATGATGGATAGACCTTAACATTAGCTTGTGCATCATATCAAGTGAAGTATTGAGTTGTATTGTGTTCGTTGGTAAATTACATCTTTCGAGCAACTTCAAATAAGCTACTATGCTTTTCAACTTCTTCACTTCATTTTCTTCATTATTACAAAGGTCCCATTTGGTTTCCCTTCCCTATAATAAGTCCTAGTGATTATTGAGCTCCTAGAGACATCATATACTTTTTCTGGTATTAGAGCTTGAGGTTGCAATCAAGAGCTAAGTTTCAAAGTAGTTGATCTTGTTATAGTGTGTGTTAGTGTGTTTTGTTTTACTCTATTTTCTTATAGAAATATAGAGCAAGTTCTAAATCACTGTAAGAAGTTGTGTTGTCAAGTTGTCTGAGGATTTTCTACTAGAGTAGCCGATTTTCTGCAATCTTTTTATTGAAAATGTTGAATCCTATTGCCCAATGAGAGATTAATGATGTTGAGAGTGATGCTCATAATCGTGCTTATGTTACCTAACAAACACTATAAACTATTGATGAGTAGATACAAGACCTTACAACTGTTGTGGCCAATCTAACTATTTCTGTACAAAAGGTCATAAAGACTAGGCCTCAACAAAGAGTTATTGTTTTACAAGGTTGAGAAGTGAGAGAAAGGCTAATTAATATAAACCAAGCTCTACCTCGACATGCTGATAGAGTTGCAAGAAGGAGGCTTAAATTAGATGAAGTTGAGGACTATGAAGAGAAGGAGGAGCACTACGATGGAGTTGATGAGCATGAGCTTAAGTTTCAAACGCATGTAAAATATTTCTACCCTAAATGTATATAAATACCAAATATTTCATCCGAAAGTGATAAAAACCCTAAAACTATAACTTTAAGGATATAAAAGCACTAATTCACCATAATTTACCCTAAAACCCTAATTTATAATATATTCTTTGTATTTTGCCAAATCATTAGTAAAAGACTAAAGATAACTTTCAATCATTCATAAATACATATAATACTAAAATAATCCTTTAGAAACTAAGATATTGCATCATAAATCACATTTATCTTTTAAGTATATAACTAGGTTAGTATTACATAGAGTTAAGAGTTTAGTTGATACTTAGGTTATATGTAGTAAACATTAATAGACTAAATGACACTTTTCATAATAATTATACTAAGTAACTTACCAAATGATGTATGTAGGATATAAATACTAAAAGGAAAATCTCATTATCTATTTTTACTAATCAATTCACTAAACTTCTTATTTCCTTTCGTTTCCTTAATTTTTCTCCTAATTCTCCCTAATTACTTCATTATATACACTAAATAATATATAATTTTGGAAAGTTGACCAAGTCAACACATGTTGACTAAAGTCAAAAGGTTGACTAAGTCAACAAAATGTTATTTTCACTCTAGAATCATCTCTTCCTTTCTAATGATTTCTTTCCTTTTCTTTTAGATTTTTTTTCCCCTTTTCTTTTCATTTGTGCTGTCCACTTCCCCATCCCTTAGACCCCACATTTCTTCATCTTTTCAAACATAAAATAACACAAAACAAAGTCCTTTTCTCCACTTCCCAAAACCGTGATTCCATTTCCCTTTCACCCTTTCTCAAGTTTCAAACTTTACATCCATAATTCAAGAAGAAAAAATGTATGTTATTATGTATTGCTTCATATTATTTAATAGTTAGATGAATAGGTAAGTTAGTATAAAAAGTTTATGTGTTATGTACATATATGTTGTTAAATGAATAAAGTTCCAATCTTTATGCTTAGAAGTGTAGGATAGCTTTAATAAATAGAAGAAGAGCATGTGTATATATATCTAAGTATGTGTACATAAGAGTATACTTGATAAATACATATATAAAGACCTTTATACATAAGTATCCATTATGTACATAACCTAAGATAAGCCATATACCAACTATACATATATATACCATGCCAAATACACCCTTAAAGTACAAAGATATGAAAATTGTGAAGCTTTCTTAAGAGGGGACTTTAGGCATACGAAAAATAAGTATAAAAATACGTATACCACCATATGTGTATATGGGTATATGTACTAGTATATGTATAAGTACATAAGTATACATACTAATACGTTAGGAGTATAAGTATGTATATAACATATATATAAAGTGTATGAATACATAACGATAATAATGAATGATGATGTAAGCAATGATGCAATTAAATGATAACATAAGCAAATGATGACATAAGTATAAGCTTATAAAATAATAACTTATAAAATTACATGAGAATATAACATATGTATGTACATGTACTTAGGATCCGAAAATCTTTTAAACTTTAATACACTTCCTAAATTAAATTAAACTTAATTAAGTACATAAATTAGTAATACCAATGTAAAATTCCCTAAGTAGAAGAATCTAATGGCTAATTAAATCATTAAGTCCTAAAATAGGATATAAACATAAGTAATAAGAATAATTAAGCTTCAATAGTTAAAATTTCAATAAATTTAGCCCATATCGTAAAACATGGGTTTTAACATCCAAAACGGACATCACCATATGAATGTACGTTCGAAAATGACTATAAATTCGTAAATATCATAAATAGAATGAAAAATTTACATACAGTTAGTGATAAAGTATAATCAAATCAAAATTAATAGTAATCTAAGTATAATTAGGTAAATAGATATCTAGAGTTACTAGTTAATTCAATTACTTACTATCGTTATTATATCGTAATGATCAGGTGATCCCGACATAGGCAAGGATCTCTCGAATGATTACTACGACTAGAGCGAGTCATCATAGCCGAGTGAATATTTACCCTATAATTTCATGCTTATATGTGATTGTAGATAGTAGACTTAAATAATATTGTTAATGGATTGTTGTGTGGGGTAAGGAAATGCTTGTGTATGTTATTATATATTGAGTTGTGAATTTACCTTAAATACAAATAATACTTTGTTGTTGCATGGTAATATAGATAATGATTGTGTGTACTATTGGATAGTCACATCATAATTGGACTTAACTATACTTGGCTTATAAGAAGAAACCGGTACATCCATCAACATGCATTGCATAGACATAATTCCAGCCATCATATCATACAGAGGTAAAAAGAGGCCATTCGAAGGTTGTTATTATAAATTTATTGGTTCTGTACCGTGCACTCTTACAAAACAACCTTACCCTGGCTAGCGAGAATACTAAGCTTTAGAGGTGCCAATTGCCTAACTAATGGTCGAGTCTAGAGGCCTCTATTTAGAGGTGAGTATAGACTACAGGGGCCCACTCACGATTATACTATAACTTAGTTTTTATGAAAATAAAAGACTTATTTGATATAAGTACGGAACGTAGAGTTTTGTAGTAAAGTAAGTTCTAGTATAACAGCCAAATCTAATTAGTGCCATATATACTCCAACCCTGACTTCGGAGGGCATTAAATCTAAATTCGTATACTAACTAGTTAACTATATGTATTGTTTGGCATTCTATTTGACCATTCATTCATATGCGTGAATATAATGTATTTATAACTTACTTGTGGTATGGCTGAGGGTTTTGCTCACTAAGCTGAGGCCGGCTTATTCATTGAGGCTAGCCGAGGGATGCCACAGGTTAGCTTGGGGACTTAGGCAAAAGCGAGCCATCCAATGTGTTGAAAGAACGGATTATGTAGACTTTTACTTATGTACTTTTGTTTTATCAGTAATATAGACTTAAATGTACTAAATTACTACTTATTGTAAACTTTGTAGTTTAAATTTTATATAAATATATTTGTGTGATGATATCATATGAATTTGTATGTTCTTGGGAAGCTAGTGGTTGTAGAGTCTTGTATATTGTGTGAAGAGTTCATGATTGGAAGAGTAACCAATTAGGAGTTCTTCATACAGTATATGGTGTCTACCACGACTAGACCGTCCTCAATTCATAACAAGGAAGACCTAAGAGATCAAGTGTTTCAAATGTCTTGATTATGGACATGTAACTAGTCGATGTTCAAATCAACATACCATGACCATCAATGGAGACAAGCCCTAATTTGAAGTAGAGAATACTAGTGAAGGAGAAGACAAAAAGGGAGTCGATCAAGTGCTTGAAAGATTTCTAGAAGATCCCAATGCTATGACCTCACCTAAACCAAGGGTCGAATACTGTTTCATCATTCGAAGATCTCTTAGTATCTTTATTTCCGAAGAAGATGAGTAGAAGGAGAATCTCTTCTATACGAATTGCTAAGTGAATGGCAAGCTTTGCACATTAATCATTGATGGAGGAAATTGTATTAATGTCATAGTACAAGGAGTATTTAAGGCCATGAAGTTGCCAACCTACCCACACCCTACTCTATACAAGATTCATTGGTTGAATGAGAAAGGAGGTCTACCCATTACTAAGCAAGTTAGATTACCCATTACCATTAGTGACAAATACAAGGATGAGGTGCTACACGATGTCCTACCTATGTGCGCTTCATACATATTGTTAGGCCAACCCTAGCTGTCTGATTTGAGAGTATTGCATGATGGATATAAAAACACCTATATGATCCAAAAGGATGGGAAGAAGGTTATACTGACCCCAATGAGCCTTAAGGAAGTACAAGAGCAATAAGAGAAGGTTGCTCGATCTTTGTAGCTAAAGTCCCTAGTGATTTCTCGAGCATAGTTTTCTAGAGATGTTAAGATGAAAGAGTGTGTGCTCCTATTAGTAAGGAAGCTTTTAGAATTATGAGAAGCTAAAGTCTTACCTGCTACGGTGTAGATATTATTAGAAGAGTATGTCAACCTCTTTCCTGCTAAGATGCCGAGAAGGTTACCACTTACAAGAGGTATTGAGCATCGCATTGATCTTCAACCCGAAGCTGTTCTTCTGAACTAACCTGCCTACAAGCTCAACCCCAAGCAAGCAGTCAAGCCAAAGAAACAAGTAGATGAGTTGATTGATCGTAGATATGTCCAAGAAAGCATGAGCCCCTGTGTCATACCAACTATTCTAGTGTCGAAGAAAGATGGCTCATAGAGAATATACATTGATAGCTAAGCAATCAATAAAATCATTGTTAAATACCAATATCTGATTCCCTTGTTAAATGATATGCTCAATTAGTTGCATCGTGCTTGAGTCTTTTCAAAGATTGATCTCAAGAGTAGCTATCATTAAATACAAATGAGACTTAGAGATGAATGGAACACTGCTTTCAAAATAAGAGATGGTATGCTTAAGTGAATGGTAATGCCGTTTGGTCCGACAAATGCACTAAGCACTTTTATGCGACTCATGAATCATGTCCTAAGACCATTGATTAGCAAATGCATTGTAGTGCACTTCGATGATATTTTGGTATATAGTGTTAAACTAATGTCCCATGTCGTGAACTTAAGATCTATATTTGATATCCTCCATACCGTGATGCTATTCAACAATTTGAAGAAGTGTGTGTTCTATTAGAGCAAGGTAATATTCCTTAGATATGTTGTTTTTGGAGGAGGTATCACGGTTAATGAAAAGAAAGTCTAAGCAGTTCTCAAATGGTTAATGCCAACTAATACTATCAAAGTAAGGAGTTTCTAAGGTATAGCCTCATTCTATTAAAGATTCATTAGAAACTTTAATTCCATAGTTACCCCATTGACTAATCTAACTAGAAAGAACTATAAATTCAAGCAGTTTGAGAAGGCTTAAAAGAGTTTTGATGAGATGAAGTCCAAGCTAACTACTACCCCAGTACTCATCCTACCCAACTTCGAGAAAGTTTTTGAACTAAAATGTGATGCATCTGAAGTCAGCATTAGCAAGAAGCTCAAAGGAGTTACCTTGAATTACTTGGCATATGATAAGGAGTTCTATGCCCTTATGTAAGCACTTCGGAATTGGAAACACTATTTGCTGTCGAAAGAATTTATCATCTACAAAAACCATGAATCTCTCAAACATCTCAGAGGATAGCAAAAACTTTCATCACAGCATGCTAAGTTGGTTGAGTTTTATGAGACTTTTTACTATATCATATGATACAAGAAGGGAAGCACCAATACTATGGCCGATGCTCTCTCGTTGACATGTTCTTATTAAAGTATTGCAAGCTAGAATACTTTGATTTGACACCTTACTCGATCAGTATGAGCTTAATCCGTATTTTAGGCCCTTATGGCCAAGTGCAACATTAGAGGAGTTATGGATGGGTTCTATTTAAGCTAAGGTTTTCTAATGAAGGGCAAGCAAGTTTGTATGCCAAGTAGTTCTACTAGAGAGTTACTTATCCAAGAGCCCTATGCTAGAGCCTTAGCTAGCCACTTTGGTGAGAAGAAAACAATCGATTCGCTAAAAGAACATTTCTATCAGCCAAGGATAATGAAGGATGTGTGCCAAGTACTTAAACAATGTGAGGTGTACAAACACACCAAGGGATGAAAGGAGCCATATGGAGAATATACACCTCTACCTATATATGAAAGGTCATGGACCGATCTAAGGAAAGATTTCATGCTCAGCCTACCCAAAACACTACGGAGGCATGATTATATCATGGTTGTAGCCAATCGATTTAGCAAGATGAGCTACTTCATCCCTTACCACAAAACCAATTATGCTCTCTTTATTGCTAACCTCTTTTTGCAAGAGATTATGCAACTACATAGAATGCTAAGAAGTATTGTATCTAATCGTGACTCGAAGTTTACGAGCTTGTTTTGGAGAACCCTATGGAAGAAGCTCAGCATTATGCTCATGTTGAGTACTTCTTGTAACTCGTAGACTGATGGTCAAACAGAAGTCGTAAATAGGATAGTGGGTAACCTCGTTCGAGTTACAATTGGAAAGAATATGCATGATTGGGACCTATGCCTACCCATCATCGAATTTGCTCACAACCAAGCCACTCATAACTCGATGGGAAGGTCACATTTTGAGGTCGTCTATGGACTTAAACCCAAACTTGTCCTTAGATATGGTTATCAGCCCAACCTTTCAAGGAGAAAGTCAATACGGCCTACAACATGCTGAAGAGTTCCAGAAGTTACATCAAAAGGTTACCAAGCAACTAGCTAAGACCATTGCCCGATAGAAGGAATAGGGAAGCCAAGGGAGGAAGCATGTCACTTACAACCTAGGAGACTTTATCTAAGTCCACCTCAACAGGGAGTATTTTCTAGGGAAGAGGACGAATAAGTTATCCACTAGGCTAGATGGACCTTTTAAGTTCCTTTGACGTGTCAATAACAATGCCTATGAGCTTGAACTTCTCGAAGGATATGGAGTATCTCTTACTTTCAACATTGCCAACCTAATGCCCTATGTGCTAGAAGAAGAAGAAGAAGAAGAAGAAGACTAAGATTTGAGAGCAAATCTTCAACCACCCCGGGGAATTCATGGACTGCCGACCTCTAGACCTCTCACTCCTACTCATCTTTAAGGCCTTTAGTCTCTCACCAGAAGAATTCTCTCTTGTTAACCTACTAAGGATGAAATGCAGCATACAAAAGAACAATAGATGAACTCCTTGAGAACCCAACTCGCATATACCCTGCTCTGTTCTGATCCTTATATCATCGCCGACCAATTGAGTGTCAAGGTTGAGGTTAATATGCACCAAGCCCTTCTCCAACCCATAAGAATTCCATGTTTCAAGGCCAACTAGACGAGTATTGAGGCACCAAAGCACTAAACTCTTTCTTCCAACATATTTAATTACCAACTACTGAGGTCGACTTAACAAGTGTCAAAGCCGAGTGCCTACATTCTAAGTACTATTTACTCAACCTATCAAGCTGTAGAATCCTCTATTCATCACAACATCCCCAACGTCAATACAACTCAACTCTAGTGTCTACAAACTCTAGAACGTATACCCAACCACAAGATGCCACCAGTCATTCCTTTTTCTAACATTATACTATATTCCTTTATTCTACTCCCTTTTTACCCTTTTAGAAATGTATTATGACAGTATTTTTGTATTATCATTTATTGTAATTACTTAGGTTTCCTTATTGCCTTAAGGACTTACTACAAATAATCCCTTTTCACTATAGCTGAAATATCTTACATTCCTCTCAAATATTAAATATACTTGTTCTTCTAAGATGTTCCTCTCTAAGTATAATCTTTACACTCTTATATAATCTTACCAAATAGCTCGAGATTAGTGATGAGTAGACCTCAACATTAACTTATACGTTGTATTAAGTGAAGTGTTGAGTCATGTTATGTTCGTTGGTGAGTCACATCGTCCAAGCAAGTTTACGTAAGCTACTATGCTTTTCAGCTTCTTCACTTCATTTTCTTCATTATTACGAAGGACCCATTTATTTCTTCTTCCCTATGATAAGTTCTAGTGATTATTAAGCTCCTAAGCACATCGTATTCCCTATGATTGGTGGTTGCTAGAGTTAGTTGAACATAATTGATTGAATACATGATGAGTGGATGGAACCCAAGATGATGCCAACACTAATCATAGACTTGAGCTATCTTTATATCACTTTGTTTGTTTTTTATAGGTTGGTGTTTAACCTTGGTGGATTTTGGAGTAAGTAGAGACCAAGTTTTGGGCTGAAACTTTTTTTTAAGGGAAAGGCGATGATGGGTTCTAAGAGTCCAACCAAGCAAGCATGAACCCCCATTTTGTTTGCTGGGCTAGGTCATGTTTGCTCAACTAGTTCAAGTCTGTTCGACTAAGTTAGCTTACCTAGGACAGGAAAACTTTAAGACCATTTACTTATCTTTTATTTATTAAATTATCCTTATATTTTATTTTATATTTACGAGACTGCCACTAGGGCATCCTTTAGTTTATTTTATTTATAAGATTCCCATTATGTATGAATAGTTCATGTTTGTAAGGTTTTAGAACACTTATGACTTTTAAACAAAAAACCTTTTAAGTTTTTCTCTATGAAAGCTCTCATATCTCACTTTTATCAATCTCTTTAGCAACCTTAATTTATACTTTGTACATAATAACAAAGTAAAGATTAGGTCGTGTAATGTCCATTTGGTGCATCATATCCTTATGGATAACTCACAAATTCACTAAACCCGATTTCATCTTCCTTTCTTCAGTATCTAAGACCCATTTTTCCCACTACAATAAGACTTTGTAATAACTAAACTCTAAGGCACATTTAGGAGGTGTAGTATATTGGGGGGGGGGGGGTGGGGTGGGGTGGGGTGGCGGGGGGACTTTTCCTTTAACAAAAATGTCCCATCTAGTTATAGTAAATCACATGTCATGCTAAGCCTTGTAATCCTTTAATTTTATCATTTTTTATTTTTGTTACTTTTTATTATGTCGGGGCTTTACAAAGGATTGATAAAGCAAGATTCAAAACATGTAAATAAGAAATATATAATAAGAATATTTATAAAGATTAATTAATTATTAAACAATTAGGATTGCACAATAAACATGGATAAATATATAGAACAATGAAAAGTATATGTATGAGCAATAAAACAACTTTCTAAATATATACACTTATAAACCCCATAAAAGTTTCATTGATTTACAAAATAACAACATTTGAAATTAAAACATAACAAGAAAGAAAGAGGGAATAAGTAATGGATTTCAAAACAATAGACAAATTTCAAACAATAGAAACAAAGAAGGTTAGCCATATTACTAACATGGCTAACCACGATATGCAAAACTATTTATTAATTCATTAAAGACCATTAAAATAAAATAATAACAAAATAATCGTACATATTTCAAATTTCAAAGTCCAAGTAGAAATCCGCCTACATTACCCTTCCTAATAGACAACAACACTACAATACCAAAATATAATTGTAAATAGTCAATAAAATAATACTAACCTTACCAACATCAAAATACTTTAAAAAGTAAATATTATCTCATCATACTCTATTATGGGATGCAATGATAAACAATGGTTAAACAACAATGGTTTTGGTGAAAATAATAAATATTATAATTACAATAATAATAGTAACAACAATTTTAAAAACCCTAACAATGACCAGTATAAAAATAACAATAATAGCTGAACGGTCTCATGATGTAAAGCTATTCTACTAAAATTGCCATCGTGAACAACAATGCGAACACCAAAATTTTATAAAATTCTTAATACTCATAATCAACCATAAGAAATACTTTTTGCAAAAGTCCTAATAAACATGAGGACAAAAAGAGAGGGAAAAAACATATAACAAATTGAAGTACTTAATTGAAGAAAAAAAGGGGAACTAAAGATTCAGTATGTATTTTAACGCATGCATATGTAAGATGAGATGGCAAGTTAGTGGTTCTCCTTATTTTGATTTGTGTCATCTCATGTCTATCGAGTCTTATAAATTGTTTTATCTTATCCTATTGTATAGTGTTGAGTTGATTTAAGTCATTGGTTACATCTTGATCATGTCCAATTCAGTATTGGTTGGATTTGTTAACTCTATCCATATGAGTAATTATGTTGGATTGTATGGAATATCAGTTCCATAACACCAAAAAAGAGAAGAATAAAGAAATATAATCATAGGAAAAAAATAAATTGAAGAACAAACAAACCAATAACATACAATCCAATAAACAAATAAAAAATAACCAATTACATATGAAACAAATTCCTAGACAATTAAACATACATTTTCAATATCTATTATAACATCTCCCATAAGGAAAAGTGATGAGTATAATAGTGATAAAGATAGTGAAGGACAACGAAGTAAATAAATAAAATAATGTATCAAATCACAAAATAATAAACCATCGTATTAATAAGCCCAAACTATAGAAACATGACTTGAATAATTATATCTATAGAACAATAATAGTAGGTATGACCTTTCCTTTTCGCTTGAATAGATAGATAGTAAGGTACCATGTTGGAAGCACCGGACAACTCAATACTAATATAAAAATGAGTGTGGTAATCACCCCAAATGAGAAGACAACAATCTGAAAGCTACTAAAAAGTTAGGCAAATTTAGAGTTTCGGAGTGAATAAATAGAAGAAGGTTAGATCTTAATTAATGGAGTTAGGGAGAAATTTGAGAATAAATTAGGGAAAATTGAATGACCATATTTAGAGATCTAAAGTCTGATAAGGGAAGAAAATTAGAGAACCTAGTATCAAAGAAAGGATTTGCAAAGATATAGAACGAAGAAAACAAGGAAATTTGGGGATAGAACTTAAAAAGACACAAATCTAAAAATGTTACTTTAAGGAGATAATAAATACAATTTGGTTGTATTAAGGAAGCAATCCAAATAACTAGTTTGAATCCTTCGAGTCAAAGCTAATCAAGGGATCATAGCTAATATAAAAACAAAAATTGATATAGTACAATCATCAAAATCTTATGGTTAAAATATAATTGGAGTAGCATAATGAGAGACGAGGTAAAAGGAGAAGCCTTAGATAATTGGAGGCTTGTGAATATTAATGGAACAAATAGGTACTTAGATGAAAGGGATTAATCACAAGATAGGAAATGATCAAATGCATTAAGGTTCAAAGGAGTAATATATATTGAAGGAATATCTTGTGGAAGTATCATGTAAGAAAACATAGCTACAAATCTTATATTAGAGGATTATAATTGTAAAATGGTGGAACTAGAAAAGTGACATGTTTAAACTAGAGTTCTTTGGAGAAAAGGGTGCAAGTTAAAGTAAAACAATGAAAGATATGGTAAACATAAGGAGAAGAAATAGTCAAGTAAGTAAAGACTTCGATGAATAATTTACATTGAAATTAAAGAAGACTATGGAAATAAGAATACGAAGTTACCATAGAATTCAAGCAACTTTAAAGAATGAAAGTTCTTAGAAGGAGGGGAAAATGTAATACCTAAAGTAAATGAAGAAAATAATTATAACAACGTCATAAATTAAAACGGAGGATTAAATATGAGTAGGGATGTTAAGGTAATTAACAAGAGTTAATGAAGGGAATCTTGGGGAATGGATAATAATCTAAGTTAACCAATATATAAAACCTACTTACTATTCTTAGACCCAACACAAACCCTTTTTTGTATTATACCCTTCGACTCCTCAATAACAAACCCTTGAGGTAAGAATAGAACTCTTCCAAGATTATAATGGTTTTCTTATTGGATTATCATGTAATTAAGCTTGTTATCCAAGGTGGTCTATTGGTTTGAACCCATTCTTAAGGGTTCGAATTAGCCTTATGGCTACCATTGCCACCATTACCAAGGCTACATTCCTTCCTCAATAACCACAACTACTGGTACCTTCATTACTAGGCTTTAAAAGGAGTAGGACCCTGAGGATCTCTAAGATTAAAGGAAAAAAGAAAGAGAACATTCCCATTCCCTTTTCAATAAGAAAGGGAATGGCCTTGAGATTACTAAAGAAATTTAGAAGTTTCTCTATAAAGAAAATTTACTAGGCAATGGATGAAGCAAATATAGTAAATGGAAACATGATATGGGATTCTCCTTATATAAGAAGGAGCCTCAAAAGAACCAAGACATGCAAAGGGGCACTACAAGGTTGAAAAGGTACATTAAACTCAATTGCCATCCGCTTTTTTCCTATCAACAGAGCATTAATGGGTAAGATTGCCTCTATTGCCATTACATAATTATAGATGCGGTGCATGTATGGATGCACGCAACAGGTGTCCCCTTATAGTTAATGGACCGTATTTATGCAAGAAGAAAAAAAATCAAAATTAACCTTGTATTATGAGCCAAATGATCAAAATGTCAAAAATGATGACAATTAAAAATTGTAACTATCACACAAAACTTGCTCAACACAGTTCCTCTCCTTCTCATGAAGGTGTAAAGAATGAAGCAAGGTACCCCATCAATTGACATAACCTATTTGATAACTTCCCAAAAGGAAACTAAAGCATTACTCCCACTCAAGAGAACCACTTAACTCAATCATTACCCTGACACTCCCATGATAACACGACACCTATCGTAGAAGTTACCTACTCAGCATTATCTTGAAGTCAATTGTTCTTCAATTGACTTATGTTAGAGCATGAGCATACTCAACTTAGCTCCTATAGCTTAAGGTCACACCTCAAATACTCATCTAAGGCTTTAGTCAACATAGAAGTCAACTAACCTATAGGTGAAGCTGCTTAGTAGTCAACTTCTTCATAGTCGAATCATAAAGCAAAAATGGTCCTAACTTATCCCCTTCGAAGCAACTAGGATTCACCTCTCTTATCAACCCATCGATAACAAGATTAAGGGGGTAACTATTGGTGGTGCATTTCACTCTTAAACTTCCTAAGACTAAGCTTAACCCATAGTCTACCTATCTAGGAAGGTAAGAAAGAGATGATAATAAACAGATATGGTGAGGAGATCACATCTAATGCGTTGTTGTTATAAGGGGGAGTCACTCTTGCATTCTTTACCCTTCCTCAAGTCTAAGATATGGAAGGATCTTAAGATCTATTGTACCTTATCAATTCGTACCTTTACTTTCATATAAATAGCTTTGGAGCTACCTTTAATTAAAAGAATCCCTAAATCTAGCCACTATCTCCCTTATACTCTTGTTATGGGTTTATTCTCGACCATCTTACTAACTTAAAGGTCCAAACACACACACTAGAGTTGTCTCTGATGTGCCTTAATAACTTGTGTTTGCTATTTGTGTAGGCCTAGATAAGCAATACCAAGCCACATATAAGCCTAAACCTCCTTATCAAGAATTCACCATCAACAATAGACTTAAACCTACTATCAAACATACAAAATCTACTTAGGTGGTATTAGAGTTGTGCAAGTTGTGCCATGTCTTTAGATTTCCCCTTATTAAGGAATCTTATACTAAAACTTATACTTTAGCCTTCATTCAAGTTACATTGACAACTGTAATTTGCTTATGTTAAAATATTATTATGATTAATATTGCTCTTTAAGGATATACCTCAAGTGTTTAGATATGAGAAGGCATATCTCTACATGTTTGTAATCTATAGGTTCTTAGGACCTTCTACCCTTCCTTCTATTTTACTCTTTGTTGGGGTTCTTATCATATGACTCTCAAGATTTCCCTCTACTTAGGTTCTCACTGAAACTTTTCTGGAAAACCCTTTACATTTCCCTCTACATTGGTTCGATTTATGACTTGGGTTAGAAGACCCTCTGCTTTACCTTCTACTTCAAATTATCTTTAATTAGTTAGGCTAATATATGTTCTACTTTAGTCTCTACAATGACTAATCTACCAAAAGATCTTTTAAAGTACCTCTACCTACACTTGTGCAAGGATAAGTTTAAAGCCATACACCAACCCAACCGAGATATGACTAAGCTTAAACCATCCCTTGAACTGCTTAGACTAGCAGACTTTGAACTGGTGGTTCAACCTACCAGTTTAGCCCATCACAAGATTGAAAAAGGAAAAAAAAAAAAAAAAAACAAACACAAGATGTATAATCTACCATCCGACGCCACTTCCTTACTTTACCACTAACTCTATCTCTTACTTCCACTTTACTTCATCAATCAAATCATTTTCTCTTTCTCCATGTCACAACGTAACTCACATAGCCACAAGTATCTAGTTCCATGTCCATCTAGCGATCTCATTTCAATGGCCATCTTCTTTTTCTTTTTCAGAGAGAATACATTCACTATTCACATCATTCCACATTTCAAAACACATATACAATTCATAAACACAATAATGTCATCTTCTTTTTCCTTTTCAGAAAAATCACATGTACAGTTCACTTCATTTTCACAACAAATACACAATAAGGCAAAAGAATTGTTGAGTTTGACATAAGCAATACATTATACATGCATTCAAATTTCAGTATTTTCTAACAAACAATCTTACGAAAATTTCTACAAGCTCTCTACTTGCATTCAAATTTTAGTATTTTCTATCCACACTTTGCTCTCATTTTGAAGCCATACTTTTTCTTCTTTCTATTTTCTTGTTTATGATATTATAATTTATAACTCACTTAAGTAACTATGACATTGTAATTTATAACTTCTTTCAGCCTTCTTTTGTCTCCCTTTATTAGGAATTTTTTTTCTGTAAATCTTTCTTCTCCTTAGTATATTAAAAAAAAAAATTATCACCATGGATCGATTCTTTTGCCATAAATTTTCAAGGAAGATGCACAGTTCCTCATCAGGTAGAAAAGGTAAGGTGAAGGCCAAATGTCGAGCCTATTTTTTCCCTCTCGATCTTATAAATTAGTCTTCTTTAAATCAATCAATATTAAACATTACCCATTTAATACTGACTTTAGACTAAATTTAAAGAAAACTGATTCTTTTTATCTTTGAAAACATTTTGGAGTCACCACTCAACCAAGGTAAGGAAATGGTGTAAGTCAAAACCAAATTTGTAGATTTGGCTTTGATCTAAACATTTGTTTGCGTAGAAAAAAATGACTTTAAAGAAATGGTTTGTGAAAAACTAGAGAAATGAGTTCGAGGGTTAGATTTTTAAACCCTTATGGGTAATAACTACTTTCCAAATTTAGTCTTAATCTTAAAAAATCACCTTTGGTTGGTTGATGGCTTGAATGATTTAAACTAAAAAATAGATTGAATGATTTATAAATGGAAAATAGGTTTTTTTTTTTTCATTTTTTACCGTCACCTCTTATGTGGCTACATACCCACTATTTAGGATTAAACGTACGTAATTCTTCTAAAAAAATTAAAAAAAATTTAAGTGGGTTGATTGATTTTAATTTTTAAAAGAAAATCGGGTTTATGTTTTTACCTAGTTCAATTTATTTAAGGAAATTTTTTCTAAAGGGTCCTAATTTGTTCCTTTTTTTAAGGAAATTCCAAAGTAGTTCTAATTTGGAAAATGATTAATCACTTTTATTTATTTGGAAAAAAGATTTTATAAGTTTTAAAACAATATAAATATATGTACTTTTATTATTTTTTTATCTTTTATTATATTTTTTTTTACCTTATTTAAATTTTAACAAAAAAAAAGGAACTAAATGATTCTATCTCTTCTTCTTTTTTATTTTTCTTTTTCTTTTCTCCTTTTGGCTTCTTTTTCTTGTTTTTCCTTTTCCTCTTTTTTTTTCCTCAAATTTCCCTTTTTTTTATTACAATACAGTAGAATTGAAAAAAAAAAAAAACCAATAATTCAAGACATAAGCAAAGCAAGCAGAGCAAGGATATAAGTAAGCAACATGCAGGTCGAAGCTCCATAAGTTGCAGATCTAAGTTGGACCTTTAGGTTAAATACAAGTCAAATGACCTTACCATAATGAAGAAAATTGCAATAGCGTTGGGGTGCAACAAAGGTAGTTTTAAGCCAAATTTTTTTTTTCGAGAAATACTGGTTTCATGCATTTTTTATTAAAGTTAAGAGGTGTAGAATTAGTGCCTTGGGTTTTTTTGGTTGTTTGGGTGGTGCCTGGAGAAGGTCGGTTAGCAATAGTTATGGGTAACATGGGTAGCGACTATTGGGCATACAAGAGTGGTCGAGTTGGGGTTTTGGGACACAGCAAAGTCAACTGTCGTGTTAGATTCGAGGGTAGAGGTGTTTGGGTGAGTAGAGGAGTTTAAGACGTATGGAGTAGCTACATGGTTAGGGTTATGCAATGGTTGTAGCCTTCGACAGTAGGGGCATTAAGAGAGGGTGTGCTATTGGGTATATAGCATGCGAATGGTAGTCATGCGGTAGTGCTTAGATAAGCGAGGGTGATTAGGTGTTGTTCAGGGTTAGTTCATACATGAAGGGGCTGTATATGGCAGTAGTGGATAGTTTTAGATTAATGTATGGTCGGTGTAAGCATGGTGGTGCCGATGTTAGTGCTGGTTGGATTAAGGAGGAAGATGGGTTACAAAGATGAGGGGATGGTTTGTTGTATTGTTAGGTGCTACTATTGATGTGTGCCGCTGTGGTGGGCACCTAAGGTTCGGTTTGGTCATAGTTGGCATCGAGTGCACCATAGATTAATGCAAGGAATTAAGTCGATATTTAAGTGAGGGTTGTGTTTTCGATTCATAGTGATAAGAGAGGGAGACCGAGGGTGGTGATGTATTGCGCATGAAGTAGATGGTGGCTGTGTGTCTATGGTGAGTGGGTGCACGACAAAGGGAGTGATATCGAGAAAGGGATGTTGATCTGGGTTTCTCTTTGTCCTAAAAATTTCAAGAGAGATAGAGAGATGGTTGTAAGTAGGAATTGAAAATTAATGACAATTGCAGATTTTCCTCTTTTTCCATTTTTTGAATCCCAATTTTGACTAGATTAAATGAAAGTAATAAAGCTAGCTTGGACTCAAACTGTAGTATTCCATTCCTATTTTGCAATTTCACCATTAACCTGGTGAAATTGTAGCAATAAAGGGCTTAAAATTAATGTTGAAGTTGACTAACTAAGAAGGAAAGTGTGCAAAAATCTGGGGAAAATGTGGGAAAGTGGGAGAAAGAGAAAGGAAAAGGAAAGAAAAGGGGTTGACGTAGTATTAACATAGTGCTATGTCAGCCAAGTCTGCTAATGGGAAGCTGCCACACGTCTTAAAAGATACGTGGCAAGTGACGTAACTGCCACATGTGATACGTGTCATGGTACGTAGCGATACATATCATGTGGTGCTCGTACGTATAGTAATGTGTCTTTTGAAAAAAAAAAGAAAAAAAAATAAATAAACAAAAGGTGTTCCATGCCTTTAGTGAAATTCGAACCCAAGACCTTAAGATAACACAATGCCAATGTCCAAGTACTTATCTATTAAGCCGTTGGCCTATACCTTACCTATATGTGCAATCAAATTGTACATATAGACTAGGTCAACTTGGGTTAGATTCAAATCTAAGCCTAAGCCCAAGCCTAATGGCCTTCCCCTTAAATCTAAACTACTTTATTATAATTTAAAATTATTTTCTAAATTTCCCTAAAATCCTCTATTTTATTTATTTTTCTATTTTTTGTGACTTTTTCAAATTTTCAATTTTTCCATATTTGTATATTTATATCTATTTTTTATTTTCTAAATTTTCTTTTTTTTTCTAGTAATTTTCTAGATTTTCTATTTTTTGTGTTTTTTCCTAAGTTAAGACCCTTTATCCCATTCTAAAAATTTTGAAAAAGTAAAAAGCAGACAAAAATGGGGTAGCTACAACTGCCCCTCTTTATAGTGAAGTTTAAGCAAGACATTGCCATAAAGACAAAATAGATACTATTTTTGCCCCAAAGGTAGAATTCATCCTAAGGAGCGCCTTAGCTAGCTATCTTAGATTTAGTCCACTAGGGATTTGGTGAATAGTGAAAAGAGAGAAGAGGTACTCTAAGAGCTGACCGAGAGACTGAAAGAGGAATTGAAGCTTAGTCGTACCCTTATGAGCAGACGAATGAAGGTGAACGGGTAAGCACTCCTTAAGCTAGCTAAGACCCAAAAGAGATGTTAAAGACTTGATCGTGCCCCTATGAGTTGACTAACCAAGATGACACTAACGAAGCGCTCCTTAAGCTAGCTAAGACCCCAAAGAGATGTTAAAGACTTAGTCATACCCCTATGAGCTAACTAACTAAGATGACACCGACGAAGCACTCCTCAAGCTAGCTAAGGCCTTAAAGAGATGTTAAATACTTGGTTGTACCCTTATGAGCTGACTAACTAAGATGAAATAGGCGAAGAGCTCCTTGAACTAGCTAAGACCCTAAAGAGAAACGTAATAGTACCCCATTGAGCTAACTAACCTAAGCAAAATGGGTGAAGCACTCCTCAAGTTGGCTAAGACCCTAAAGGGATGGATTGAAAACTTAGTCATACCGTTATGAGCTAACAAACCAAGATGAAACAGGCAAAGTGCTCCTTGGGCTAGCTAAGTCCCTAAAGAGATGTTGAAGATTTGGTCGTATCCCTATGAGCTAACTAACTAAGATGAAACGGATGAAGTACTCCTTGAGCTGGCTAAAACCTTAAAGAGATGTTAAAAACTCGGTCGTGTTCCTATGAGTTGACTAACCAAGATGAAATAAGCGAAGCGCTCCTTAAGTTAGCTAAGACCCTAAATTGAAACCTAGTCGTGCTCTTTTAAGCTAACTAACCTAGGCAAGAGTATCTCTAATGGAAAAACAACTGTAAATTGGAATCCCTTCAAAAAACAAAACCTAAAAGTGTTCCTCTAAGCTGACTATTCTAAGTGAATGGGCGAAGCACTCCTTAAGCTAGCTAAGACGCTAAAAGAAAACCTGGTCGTACTCCCTTAAGCTAACTAACATAGGCAGGAGTATCTCTAGTAAATTAGCAACCCTAACTTGGAATCGATTCAAGAAAAACCTAGCAATGCTCCTCTAAGCTGACTATCCTAGGTGAACAAGCAAAGTGCTCCTTGAGCTGGCTAAGACTCTAAATTGAAAGTTGGCAGTACTCCTCTGAGCTAACTAACCCAAGTGAGAATATCTCTAGGGGACTAACAACCATAAATTTTGGAATCGATTTGCAAAAACCTGGAAGTGCTCTTCTAAGCTAACTAACCTAGGTAAGAGCATCTCTAGGGGACTAATAATCCTAAGTTGGAATCGATTTGGGAAACCTAGTTATGCTACTTCAAGCTAACTAACTTAGGAGGGAGCATCTCTAGTAGACTAGCAAACCTAAACTAGAATCAATTTAGAATACTTAGTCATGCTCTTCTGAGCTAACTAACCTAAGGGAACAGGCGAAGCGCTCCTTGAGATGGTTCAAACCTTAAATTGAAACCTTATAATGCCCTATTGAGCTAACCAACCTAGGCAAAAGGGGCAAAGCGCTCCTTGAGTTAGCTAAGACCCTAAAGAGATATTGAAGACTTAGTCATGTCCATGTAAGCTAACTATCTAAGATGAAACGAGAAAAGCGCTCATTGAGCTAGCTAAGACCTTAAAAAGAATTTGAAGACTAGGTTATGCCCCTATGAGCTAACCAACTAAGACGAAACGGGTGAAGTACTCTTTGAGTTAGCTGAGACCCTAAAGATGTTGAAAACTTAATCATGCCCCTATAAGCTAACTAACCAAGATGAAACGGGTGAAGTACTCATTGAGTTAGCTAAGGCCCTAAAGAGAAATTGAAGACTTAGTTGTGCCCTTGTGAGTTAACTAACTAAGATGAAACAGGCGAAGTGTTCCTTGAGATAGCTAAGACCCTAAAGGCCTACTGAAGATTTGGTTATGCCCCTATGAGCTGACTAACCATGGTGAAACAGTTGAAGCACTCCTTGAGTTGGTTAAGACCCTAAATTGAAACCTAGTAATGTTCTTTTGAGCTAACTAACCTAGGTAGGAGCATCTCTAGGGGACTAGTAACCCTAAAACTCGAATCAATTTTTGAAAACCTAGACATGCTCTCCTAAACTAACTAACCTAGGCGGAAGCATCTCTAAGGGACTAGCAACCTTAAGTTGGAATAGATTTAGGAAACTTGGTCATCCTACTTCAAGCTAACTAACCTAAGTAAACGGGCAAAGTGCTACTTAAGCTAACTAAGACCCTAAATTGAAACCTAGTAATGCTCCTTTGAGCTAACTAACCTAGGTGGAAATGTATCTAAGGGACTAGCAAACCTAAACTAGAATCGATTTGGAATACTTGGTTATGCTCTTCTAAACTCATTAACTAAGGCAAGATTGTCTCTAGGGGACTAGCAACCCTTAACTAGAATTGACTTGGAAAACTTAGTTGTGCTTTTCAAAGCTCACTAACCTAAGTAGGAGCATCTCTAAGGGACTAGCAACCCTTAACTAGACTTCGAAAAAGTATCCTATGGGCTTGCTAAAAGGTACCAGTGATGAAAGGAAGTGCCCTATAGGCTTGCTTGATAAGGGAAGTACCCTATCAAATCAATTGAGAGAAATTAATAATGAAATGAAGCACCCTAAGGGCTCATTACAAGGAATCGATGATGACAGGAAGTACCCTATAAGCTTACTGAAACAATTTGGTGAAGAGAAGCACCCTAATGACCCATTAAAAAATCCTAAAAGAGGGGTTAGCACCTTAAAAGTTAGTGATAGGAATCAAGCCCTTGGACCAATCACTCGTAACCAACCTACAAGACTTTAAGGACTCGCGTAGAGAATACTAGTACGAAACCAAAGCTGAGATGGGGATTCCTATGCCGAACTGATCTCCTACCTACCTATCTGTCAAATCCTTATATGTGTCAGACATGTACCTACCCAGTAGCGAAGTCTTATTCCAAAAGACAGCCTAGGACTAGCCAAGTTGAGCCGAGCTCCCAAATCGTCCATAGGTGTCTAACTCCAGTTTAGTTGACTTCTTTACCAAACTGATTAGCTCCCAACTTGATCCAGATCAGGTCGGCTCCTAACAATAAATGTTATTTTGCTTTCACTTACCTTGTATCATATTCTTAATGTCCAGCCACCAAGCGACACGTGTCTTCTAACACAAAATTCCAGAATAATTCTTTCTTTTCCATATTGAATGTTCTTTACCCCTTTTATCCCTTTTAGTGTGTTTTATGTAACCTAATTGTAGAATACCCTTTAGTCTTTTCATATATGTAAAATAAACCTATTGGATGGGTCCACTTTCTTATATGTAAGGAACCAACTAGTCAATACAGAATTATTCACGTTGAGTAACCTCAGTGTTTTTATTATCATTCAACTCTTATCTATTCTCTTTAGGAAGGAGTAGTGGTGAGTGACCCTTCAGTTCAACCTGGTATGTCATATCTAGTGGCTTATAGGCCAAGTAGGATCAAGTGACGTGTTATATCTATTCGATAGCTGCCCATACTTTGCTAACTTTTTCCCTATTTGTTTTTTGTATGCTTCATTGTAGTGGCTCTCCGTATGTCCAACCCCTAGATACACATCAGCTTTACTGGTATCAGAGCACAGTTCCACAAGGGAATGTGTGAAGTTACAGTGAAGTTTTAGTTTGCCTTAGTATTAGTAGCTGTTGTATTCCTTTCCTTAGCTGCTGTAGTGTATGTATGTAAGTGTAGTTTCATTATTACTATGTTTTTCATTACAAAACAAAGTAAGTTTGTTACTGTTCTGTCCAAGTAACTATTGGGTATTAAACTTATTAGTGAGTTATTAATCTATCCAGGAATTATTGCACCATGTCAAATTTGAATGTTCAAGGTATTATTCGTAATTAGAGTTGTGGTGCTCAACTTGGTCGTGGTCATAATGGTAATAACACCCTAGGGTTGGTTGAAGATAAACTTAATAGACTAACCAACCTTATTGAGAGTCTAGTTAAAATAATGTAAGTTAACAGATAACCCCATGGTGTACAGCACCATAACCTACCAGAAAATGCCCCTAAGAGACACCATGGCTAAGGTAATCGAACCAATTAGCTAGTTCAACCACAACGAACTAAAAGACTAGCAAACTGAGCTGCTAGACGAAGATTGGAGTTGGAGGAGATTGGGGAAGATGATGAGGAGCTACGTATTGAAGAGTTTGGGGAGGAAGTAAAAGTTGACTATTACTAAGCATAGGCATGTAGACGCCAAGTCCCCTGAAGGTTAAACAATGTTAAGGTTCAAATCCCGCCCTTTAGTATAAGTAAAGATGTAGATGAATACTTAGAGTGGGAAGAGAAGGCCAAGAAAGTGTTTGATTGTTATAAATATATGGATGCTATCAAAGTCTGACTTATTGCACTGGAGTTTACTAGGTATGCTATTATGTAGTGAAAAATTCTAAATGTAGCCAGAATATGAAATGGAAGGCAAAGTGTTAGAACCTAGGATGAGATGAAAAGGTTATTAAGAGGTAGATTTTTACCTAATACTTACCTACAAGATACATTGGCAAAATTGCAAGAGCTTCGCTAAGGAATTTGATCTGTTGATGACTATGCTAGAGAGTTCCAAATGCCTATGATCTAGGCTAACGTAGAAGAACCCAAGGCTTACATTGTGTCGAGGTTCATCTTTGGATTCAGATATGAAATTCACCACACCATTGAGGTATAAAGGTTTTATACCCTAGAAGAGGCGATAAAGATAGCATAAAGGGTCGAAAAACAGACGAGAAGTGCTCCGAGCCGACTTGGGCCAACATTCTCTTGACCCCTAATTCTATATTGACCTATTCAAGCAGAGCCAAGGAGACCATACTGGGTTAAGGATAGGAATGACCAATCTAAAGATAACTAAGCAAGCTAGTAGGGCTGAGTCGATCAAACAAGTCAACTCAAGGTTAAGCTGACCCCTAGGATATATGAGAAAGGGTAGGCCTCCAAACGAAAGACCAGCGATGTGAAATGGTTTAAATGCTTAGGCTTCGAACATATGGCTGCTAAGTGTTTGAATCAACACATCATAGTGCTCTAAGGAAATGTAGTGGACAGCATTGACGAGAGCAAGCTTGAAAAAGAAGAGGATGTTAGAAAACCTAAAGCCGAAGAGGAAGAGGAGACTTATATCTATGTAGACTAGGGATAAGTAATGACCTTAGTCTTGAGACGAGTACTAAGTTCCTTACCGAACTTTGAAGAGGACCAAAAGGGAATCTACTCCATACTAAGTGTACCATCAAAGGCCAATTGTACACAATTAGTGTGGACAAGGAAAGTTGTACTAATGTTGTTGCACAGTCCTTTGTGCAGAGGTTGGGTCTGCCAACCACAAGGCATCCTTAACCTTACAAGCTGCATGGGCTTCACTATAAAGGTGCTTTACACGTAACTGAACAAGTGACCATGCCGTTCAATGTTGGGAATGTATACAAGGAGGAAGTAATTTGAGATGTCATCCCCATGGGAGCTTCACATCTATTGCTTGGACAACCTTGATTATTTAACCGACATGTTACTTACGATGAGCATAAGAACACTTATGCCTTTGTTAAGGATGGAAGGAAGATTATATTGCAACTCATGACCCCGTCCTAAGTAAATGAAACCTATAACTAGCTCACCCGAGCTAGTAAAAAGAAAGCCTTAGTGATGAGCTAAAGAGAGCTCCGAGCTGCTAAAGAAGCTGAAGAACCTATGTTCCTATTGGTTAGAAGATTGTTGGAAACGAGAGATTTAAAGGATATCCCTGATGAAATCTAAAGCCTACTAATTGATTTTGCCGATCTGTTCCCCGAAGAACTGCCTCTAGTCCAAGGCATTAGTCTAAGGCATTAAGCACTATATTGATCTGTAACTAGGCTTCACTTTACTAAATTGACCTGCTTACAAAATGAACCTTAAGCAGGCTATTGAGTTGTAAAGATAAGTAGATGAACTCATAGAGCCAGGATACGTAAAGGAGAGCATGAGCCCTTGTACTATACCAGCTCTACCCGTCCCTAAGAAGGATGGGACATTATACATATGCATCGATAGCCAAGTAGTCAACCAAATTACTGTCAAGTACAAATACCTGATGCCGAGGCTCAATGACATGTTAGATGAGCTTCATGGCACCAAGATATTTTCGAAGATTGATTTACGATGTGGCTACCACCAAATTCACATAAGGTTAGGCAATGAATGGAAGATTGCCCTCAAGACTAAGCATGGACTCTACGAATGGTTAGTTATGCAGTTCAAACTTACTACTGCACTAAGCACATTCATGAGGTTGATAAACCATATAATGTACCCTCTAATTGGAAGATGTGTGGTTATGTACTTTGATGATATATTGGTATACTATGCGAACCTAAATTACCATGTTCAACATCTTCATGAAGTATTTGACATTTTATGAACTGAAAAGTTGTATGGAAATGTGAAGAAATGTACATTCTGCCAAAAAGAGGTGATCTTCCTAAGGTTTGTGGTGTTAGGGGAAGGACTCCAAGTAGATGACGAGAAGATTCGAGCTGTTCTTCAGTGGCCGCTGCCAAAGAATATCATTGAGGTTTGAAGCTTTGATGGCCTAGCTTCTTTCTATACACAATTTATCAAAAACTTCAATAACATAGCCGCCCCCTTGACTAAACTGACAAAGAAGAATGAAGGGTTCAAGTAGACCTATCGAGCTGAGTAAAGCTTTAGGCAGATTAGGAGAAGCTCACCTTGATGTCTGTCCTTTCACTACCAATTTTTGACAAGCCCTTCAAATTGGCATACGATGCATCGGTAGTGAGAATTAGCACTGTCTTAATGCAAGAGAAACAACCCGTCGCTTACCATAGCGAGAAGTTTAGTGGTCCTGCCTTGAATTATTCTATATACGAAAAAGAGTTGTACTCTCTTTACTGAGCCCTTACCTTTTGGCAACACTATTTGCTATCACAAGAGTTTGTTATTTATACAGACCATGAGTCTCTAAAGCATCTAGGGAGTTAGAACAAGTTTTCAAAAAGGGAAGCCAAGTGGTTGGAGTTTATGGAGGGGTTCTCGTACGTCATCCGACTCAAGAAGGGAAGTGCATTCGTGAAGGGCTTTTTCAATTATTTCCGAGTCGTACTGAGTATGTTCTCACTGAATACATATCGGCTTCTAATGGCTTTCGAGATAATCTGTAAAGAAGTCAAAGTTAGGGCTATGCCTTAACTGTTATAGTATTTCTTCACTTATAAGAGGCAACTTAACGACTAGTACTTTATCGCTATAAGTTCATGGATGGATTAGATTCCAAGATCCATAAGTAGCATGACAAATTCATGCCAATAGTGTGGGACAAGAAGTTAGATTTCTAGACTTAATAGACTGAACCAATCCGCACAAAAGATATAGAGCTAATGCTGAATGACACCACTACGGCAAAGAAAATTCAAGAGATGAGGAGGAACAAATTGTTTTTCTAGGATAACGAGAGAATTATTAGGAGTTATGAAAGCAGAGAGCTAATCTTTTCCAAAAAGGAAGGTATGCTAATGAGTAACCACTGTACCGAGTATAGCTATAATAGGAAAGCCGTTCTTATGACTTAGGGGGAGAATTATTGCCTTTGAGTATTGCTTGGCACGTAAAATGTGAGTTCATTCTTTTTCCTTATGTTAATGTTAACGTGTTTACTCATATTGCAGATATGAATGCTGATGAGGTAAATCCTGCCAAGCTATTGGCCCAAGCTAAGGCTAAAAAGTCAAAGGTTGATAAGTGGGTGGCTATCGTAGCAACTAATACTCGCCCTATTGCTGTGAAGAAAGCAATAAAGTAAGACGTAGCAAAGCAAGTGGCAATGCAAAAGAAAGTATCCCAACCAGCTTTTAAAGTGGAAGGTGAGTGAGAAGCCTGTAATGGTCGAAGCAACTCAATTTAGGGAGCCTCCAGTTCAAGATATTCAACCTGCTACTGAGTTGAGAAAGGCTGGTTGAGAGACCCAACCCCGTAGCGAGGCTGAAGCTATTACTGCCATTGAAGGATCATCATTAATGGTAGAGGTAGCACCGATTGCTAATAAGAGACTGGATAAAGAACTCACTGGCCAGCTACTTGCCAAGAGGTCTAAAGATCTAAACGAAAGGACGAAGGAGGAAATGCATAATAAAGCTCTTAGCATCAGCAATGCTAAAGCCATCCCTAATACAGAGGTCAACGAGTGCTTCATCCCGTGTTAAAGCTATACTGTCTTGCATACCGACTCAACCTTAGGAGATAGGATAAAATCTTTAGCCTTAATGGAAGGAATTATTCTTCCAAAGGACAAAGAGATTGCCAAGAAGGACGTCAATAAGGTCGGTAGTTGCAATAAGGTCTATATCACGGCTATGTTGTATGATGTGAGTATCCATAACATCCTTTTAATTGTTAAGTTTATTTAAACGCTAATACCTTTGTTTGTTTCCAGATAAGCAGCCAAGTTCTGATGGCTTTAGATGAGGCCAACAATGAGATGAAGAAGGTAATAACAATAATATTCTGTGTATTATGCTAGGTCACCTCTAATACTCATCATACTAAATTGTTATGAAAAATCAAGGATGCGTACAATGCCTCCAAAGCCTACACTACTACTGCTAAGAATGCAAGGATAAGGGCCGAGATCGAGGCAAAAAAGCTCTAAGAAGACTTGGTTGTTGAGAAGTTGGCACATACCTTGGTTATTGATGAAATCTCAAGCCTAAAGGCCAAGGTTGAAGAGTAATACAAGGAGTTAAAGCCCTAAAAGAGGAGCTGTAGAAGAAGAAAGAAGAGTGTTGGGGGCTAGGCCGAACTCTTCGTACAATGAGCAATGAAGAGGATAAGCTCAGAGTGCAAATCAAAGAGCCAGAGACCAACAATATGAGGTTACAAAGCCGTGTTGTCAAGTTGGAGGAGACCGTAAAAGGAGGACCATCTATCAAAGTGGCACTAAACATAGTCATTCCTAATTGCAGTACGAGAGACTTCTATGGAAGAAGTTGTTAGAAAGGGTCTAGATGGCAAGAGAGGAGATCCTGAAGCTTCACCTTGATTACGATCTCTCCTGCCTTGACTTTACCAATGTCGACGATAAGTCAGCAATTGCAATGAGAACGATGACGATGAAATAAGCACCTAGATTGTTACAAATGGTGATAACAAAGCTCTTGTCGAGGATACAAGGGAAGACGAAAAACATCTGTCAAAGAAAATCCCCTTGAGCATAAAGAGAAATCTACTGGCTCTAAGAACCTAAGTGCCAAGAAAGAAGTTTGCTCGAAAAAAGCCCCAACCTCTAATCCAAAGATTGCTTCCACTCACTTTGAGAATAGGCCATAGGATTATCTTTATACTTTCATTCTTCGTACTTTGTGTTCTAAAAATAAGCTGGATATTTGTAATAATACATTGATGAATGCAAAAGTACCTTTTATATAACTTTATGTCTTTTAGTACGTTTTATTTCACGCACTACATTTTCCCAGCATGTATGATATTTTTCTAATAATATGTGTGCTTTATTTCACACAATCTTATTCCTTGGCATGTTTCGTTTTATACGCTAAGTATTTCTCGGAATGTTTTACTTCACATGCTTAATTATTTTGGCATGTTTTATTTCATACGCCTAATTCACGCATCTTTATTGACATAGTCCATTAGCCATTTGAGACGTAGACTAACCATATTATTTGGTTGTAGAATTAATTTCTGAAGTTCATTAACCAGGATAAGCTAGAACTTATGTCAGTTCGTTCGCCGTGCAGTTTGAACTTATTAACTCGATAATCATGAATAGATCAAAAACCAAAATATAACTTCAACTATAATTCTCATAAACAAATAGGCTATCATCTTACAAGCAAGTAAGCTATCGCCTTACAAACGGAGATGAACATCATCCAAGACATCAATTGAAATGGAGTTTCAAATTCTCGGCATACTATGCTCAAGGGATGACTGATCCATCCAACCTCTCTAGTCGACAAGCCCCCTCACAAATGACTTCTCGGACCCTGACGGATCCTCCTAATTTGCGCTAAGCTTTCCTTGACTTTCTCGTACATTAGTTGCTTCCATCTTTTAGCACACCGAATCTCTAGGTTTAAAAGCCTTATGCTTTACTTTTTTATTGTAATACTTAGCCACTCAATGCTGATATGCCACAACCCTGGCTCTTGCAATATCTCTAATTTCATCAATGGTGTCCAAATTTGCCATTAACCCAACTTGATTAATCGTCACATCAAAGTTCTATATCCACAAATCAGGCAAATCCAACTTAATTGGCAAAACCGCTTCCATGTCGTATGCTAACCTGAAGGGAGTCTCACTTGTCGCAGTTCTATGGGTAGTTTGATAACCCCTTAAGACATTTGGTAGTTCATCAGCCCATCTCCCTTTAACTTGATCTACTTTCTTCCTTAGGCTGTGCAAGATGATCTTGTTCATGGCTTCAACTTGTCCATTCGTCTGAGAGTATACTATAGACGTATAGTTCAAGTGAATGCCATACTTCTCGTAAAATGCTCAGAACTTATTGTTATCAAATTGCATGCCATTATCCATGATTATCATGTAAGGAACTTCAAATCTTAATATTATGGAGTTGAAAACAAATGCTTCCACTTTCTGCTTAGTGATTCTCGCCACTGTTTTGACCTCTGCCCATTTGGTAAAGTAATCCGTGGCAACAATGATAAATTGTCACTAAGCAATAGATTTTGGGAAGGGTCTAAGAATATCTAACCCCCACTAGGCAAAGGGCCAAGGATTAGATAGGTTGCATAATTCTGTTGTAGGTGCATTACTTGGTGCCTCATGCTTCTAACAATGTAGACAATGCCAAACAACTTCCTTCACATCTTCTCTTATAGTCAACCAATAATAGTTGAGTTACAGTGCTCGGATATATAGTGTCTGTACTTTTATATAGTTACTGTATATACCATCATACAGTTTAGACAACACCCTCTAGGCATCTCTTGGAGAAAGGCATCAAAGATAATGTTAAGATATGCCGCGTTTGTACAGCTGACCATCAATCAGCAAGTAATTGCAACTTAGTAAACCAATCTTCGTACTCCTTTCTTATCATCAAGGATAGTACCGTCTCTCAAATAATCTACAAGGAGATCCATCCAAGATTCTTCTTTTAAGCAAGGAGCCAATTTACAGCTCTACAAAAGAGTAGATAAACTTTTTTGTGGAAAAAATTCAATAAATAGCTTATCGCTCAAGTCAGGGAAAGCCATACTAGGTAATTTTGACAACTTATCGGCAGCAATATTCTTACTTCTCGAAACCTTATAGATTGCAAAATTTGAAATTCTTCTACGAGTATTCATACCATCAGTAGGTATTTGCTCATTTCTTCTTCTCTTGCCATATAACTTCCCGTGACCTAATTCACCACCAGTTGTAAATTAAAGAACACTTTAAGTTTCTCGACACCAATCACTTTTGCTAATTTCAATCTAGCAACTAAAGCTTCATACTTTGCTTCATTATTTCTGACCGAGAATCCAAATTTTAAAGCATAATTAACTTTGACGTTGTGGGGGCCTTGAAGAATAAGGCCTACACAACTTCCTTCTCTTGTGGAAAAGCCATCCACATAAAGGTACCATATGGGTTCTTAGCAGCCTTTAGATTATCTTCCTCACTAGTGAACTCGGCCATAAAATCTACCAACACTTGAGCTTTTAGTGTCATTTTAGGTTTGTACTGTACACCATAAGCACTTAGCTCTAGGGCATACTTCATCATCCTTTAAGAAGAGTCTAGTTGTTGCAACGCCTACCGCAATGACTAATTGGTGAGCACTATAAACTGGTAAGCTTTAAAATATGGCATCAACTTCCTTATCAAAAGAACCACTAATAGAACAAATTTCTCGATTTTCGTATACCAATACTCTAGCCCTTGTAAGACATGACTTACATAATAAACAAGTGGATGCTCTTTGCCGTCAATGTGGAACAATACAGAAGAAAGAGCTCGACAGCTAACCAATAAGTATAAATATAAATTCTCTCTAGAGATGGGTATTGAAAGTATTAATGGTGATGCAAGGAATTCTTTGAGATCATTGAAAGCTCTTTCACAATCATCAAGCCATCTGAATTCTTTTGGATTCTTTGATATTTTAAATAATTCTGTGCACCTATTTGCACTTCTCGACATAAACCTACTGAGAACAGCTATTCACCCAATGAGTTCCTATACTTCCTTTACCATACGAGGGGATTTCATGTTTGTTATTGCCTTAATCTTTCTTGGTGTAGCTTCAATGTCGCACCGAGTGACCATGTATCCTAAGAACTTTCTTGAAGTTGCACCAAAGACACACTTCTGTAGGTTAAGCTTCATGTTGTATCTCCTTAACATAGCAAATGTCTCCTCAAGATCAACAAGATGCTGATCCTCCGTTACGCTCTTCATAATTATGCCATCAACATATACTTTGACGTTTCTATGGATATGGGGTTTAAGCATCTTGGTAACAAGTCTCTAGTAAGTCGTACCAATGTTTTTTAACCCAAACCATGTAAGAGTACATTCTAAAATTGGTAAGAAATGACGTGTAGACTTCGTCTTCCTTGTCCATCTTAATTTGGTTGTAACCCAAAAAAGCTTCCATGAGAGAAAGCAATACATGCTCAGCAGTTGAATCTACCATCTGATTGATTTTTGGTAGCGAGAAACAATCCTTAGGACAAGCCTTATTGAGATATGTGAAGTCTATGTACATGCGCCACTTGCCATTAAACTTTTTGACTAGCACACAATTGGCTAGCTAAGTTGGATAAGGCATTTCTCGAATAAATTCTACCTTCAATAACTTATATACTTCTTCTTATATAGCTACTTGCATTTTTGGTGCAAGATGTCTTTTCTTTTGTTGGATCACCTTCGCACTTGAATCAATCTGGAGCTTGTGTACCATAACCTCTCTTGAGATACCCGGCATATGTGAAAGGGACCATGCAAACACAATGGCATTGACTTGTAAGAAGTTAATCAAACTTTGCCAAATATCAGCCGATAAGGGCTTCCCTATCTTCATTGTTTTTCTTAGGTCATCTCCAAAAGAAATTTCCCTTGTATCATTCTCAACATTTTCTATGCCGATTGACTTGCCTTCTAAAAAAGTTTTCTACTTGAAATACCTCTTCCTGTCTTAAGGCCCTCATGTACAAGGACCTTACCAATTACTGATCCCTTTTGCACACACCGACTCCCATAAGATTAGGGAGTTTGGTTTTATGATGTGTGATTGAAGGGATAATGCCGAATAGATGCTAACATAGCCGTCCAATGATTACATTGTATGGGGACCAACATTTGATTATAAGGAAGTCCACTTTATCATCTACGACATACTAGTTATCTCCAATCTGGATCGGCAAAGAAATTACTTCAGTTACTCAGACAGGTTGATTATTGAAAGCATACAGATCATAGATATAAGATGTTAGCTATGCCTTGACCTTAGGTCTCATCTAGTCGAATGCAAGCTGGAAAATGATATCTACCAAACTTTCGGTGTCAAACAAGAATTTTCTTAACCTCGAAGTTAGCAACTCTCACACTAATAACAAGTGGATCATCATACGGCCTCTAGATGCCTTCAAAGTCTTCTTCTACAACAAAGATTGTCTTGTTGATCTTAACCTTCTTGCCTTAGATGTTACAAACATAATTTTTGGCATTAGTCAAACTCAAAGAGCTTAACTGGCCTATAGAAGGTCTACTGACAATAGTGTTGATTACTTCATTGGGTGCTCTATTGGAACTTCATCCCTTGCATCTCTTCCAACTATAACTGGTCGAGTGTCATTCTCTTGTTCCTCATGTCTCCTCTAAGACGGTCGCTCAATATTCTCAACATTATGCACTAAGAACTTACACAAATGCCCACATTGAATCGCATCCTTAATTGCAATCTTGAGTTGGATGCATTTGTCTATATTATGGCCTTTGTCATGATGGAAATCACAATACTTATTGGAATTTCTCCTTGAGAGATTTCCTCTCAGTCTTTTTAGCCACTATAGAACACCTCTCTATAACTGTGTAGGATGAATATGTTGGAATTCTTAATCTCTTTCTCTTAGCATTCAAACTTTACTCATCATCTGTCCTAAGTTTATCTTTTGTGCTTCTCCTCTTGTCATTTTTCCTATCTCCTCTGTTTTAATTTGCTTCACACTAAGCCTTTATGTTATCTTCCTATCAAATATATGAGGTAGCCTTGGCCTTGAACTTAGCAAAAGTTTTCGGCTTATTCTTTGTGAGAGACTTGAAAAAGTCTCCATGAGGCTTGACTCCATCAATTATAGCATTGAAGGCCACGCTTATATCCAATTCTAGGATTTGAACCATCTCAACCATAAACCTAGCCAAGTAATCTCTAATTAACTCATCTTATCTTTGTTTGATCGTGTTAAGGATTGAAGAATCCTTAACAGGAAGCTTACCTGCAAGGAAGTGTTGAATAAACACTTTTGCTAGTTCTTTAAAATAGGAAATGGTGTTTGGTTTCAAATGTTTGAACCATGTACTAGCCGTATTCCTCAAAGTTGAGGGAAAAGCTTGACAGGCCACTACATCACTCAGACCATACAACTTGGCTGACATACAGTAATACTCTAAGTGATCTTCAAGATCTTTCATCCCGTCATAAGTTTCAAACTATGGCAGCTTGACATGTTGTGGTATCACCTCCTCCAAAACCTCAAGAGTGAAGGGGATCTTTTTAATTTAGAGCTGCTTACTCATTGTAACAGGGTGCTGACATACAAAGGTCCAACATGATGCATATGCTACGATTGCTTACCTTTGTCAATTTTTTTGTGTGTAAGAGCTGAAGGTCCCATCACAACCTTAGCCTATTTTTCAGCATTTTAAGTGAATAAATTGAGTCATCACTATTTTCGGTGTCATGATCACCATGTTCATTGTTTTGGTTTGAGTGAACACTGTTATGAAGGAGATTAAGGATCTCTTCATGTTTTTTGTATAGTTCTTGGTTTTATTTAGCTAAGATGAGGCAAAGTTGCTTAAACCTAGCCAAACGTTGCTCGTCAGTATGCTTACTTCCCCCATCAAGGTGGTGGGAGGAAGTGCCAGCACCTGTGCTCTTAGTCATTCTAGTTTTTGCCATATGGGTGTATTTTAGAAAAACAGACGGCACTAAATATTGTCAATGGATTTTAGTGATTAGGGATGCCCTGATAAGAAGAAAAGAAAATCACTTAGTATCAAGGCTAGTCCAATGCAATTAGTCTAATGCGGCTAGTCCAATGCGGTTACTCTAATGCTTAAGTCAGTAAGCAAGAATAAGGAAAGTAAAGTGAGTGGTCAAGAGTTATCAGATGTCTCTTACAGTATTTCCTTCCCTTATTTATAGGCAAATGTTGTGTCTAAACTCACAGTTCTTATGGTAACTGCCAAGATATGTAGAAACTTCTTGATTAGACACATTTCTTGAAATGTAGGGAAGCAAGCAATTATGTAATATAACTGTGCTTATGATAATTATTCACGCCATGAGCTTGAATTCAAATCAAGGATAGATCTATGCTACTTAGCATATCGCCAAGAATGTTGATTACTCGGCATGTCAGCAGCTGAATAGAAGAATGAGTGAATCTTTAATTATCAATGCTTATCGAGCCAAGTAAGTGAAAATTAACTATCAACAAGTGGTGGTTGCATTAGCAGTGCTTAGACAAACAGGGCTGATTAGGTGGTGTTTGTGGTTGGTTCATGTGTGAAGGGGCTATGTATGGCAGTACCGGCTGGTTTTGCATTGTTGTTTCGTTGATGTAGTCATGGTGGTGCTGATGTCGATGCCGATCAGATTAAGGAGGAAGATGGATTATAAGGATGAGGGGGGTGTTTTGTTATGTTGTTGGGTACTGCTGTTAATGTGTGTTACTATAGTGGGAGCTTAAGATTTGTTTTGGACATAATTGGCGTTAGGTATACCGTAGGTTACTGTAAGGGATTCAATCAATATTTAGGTAAAGGTTGTGTTTTCGATTAAGCAGTGATTAGAGAGGGAGACCAAAGATGGTACTATGTTGTACACATAGTAGATGGTAGCCGTGGGTCTGTAGTGAGTGGGCATGCAACAGAGAGAGTGATATTGAGAGAAGGATGATGATTTAGGGTTTTCTCTATCCAAGAAATTTCGAGAGAGATAGAGAGATGGTCGTAAATGGGAATTGAAAATTCATGACAATAGTAGATTTTCCTCTTTTTCCATTTTTCAAATCCTAATTTTAACTAGATTAAATGAAAGAAATAAAGCTAGCTTGGACTCAAATTGTTGTATTCCATGCCTATTTTTCAATTTCAACATTAATTTGGTGAAATTGCGACAATAAACGACTTAAAATTAATATTGAAATTGCCAAGAAGGAAAGTGCATGAAAATCTAAGGAAAATGTGGGAAAGGGGGAGAAAGAGAAAGGAAAGGGAGAGAAAAGGGGTTAATGTGGCACCACATCAACTAAGTCAACCAATGAGAAGTTGCCACATGTCGTGAAAGACATGTGGCTAGTGATGTAGCTGATACTTGTCATGCCACATGGCGACATGTGTCGTGTGGTGCACATGCATGTGGCAATGCGTCTTCTAAAAAGAAAAAAAGAAAAATAATAAATAACAAAAGGCGTTCCATGCCTTTAGTGAGATTTGAACCTAAAACCTCAAGTTAACTTAATGCTAATGTCCAAATACTTATCCATTAAGTCGTTGGTCTGTGCTTTATCTATATATGTAATCAAATTGCACATATGGGCTAGGTCGACCTAGGTTATATTCAAATCTAAGCCTAAGCTTAAGTCCAACGACCCTCCCCTTAAATCTAAACTATTTTATTATAATTTAACATTATTTTCTAAATTTCCCTAAAATCCTTCATTTTATTTTTTTTTTCTATTTTTTGTGACTTTTTCAATTTTTCAATTTTCTTTTGTATTTATATATATATATATATATTTTTCTAAATTTTCTTATTTTTTTGTAATTTTGTAGATTTTCTATTTTTTTTGTGCTTTTTCCTAATTTAGAACCCTTTATTCTATTCTAAAAGTTTTGCAAACATAAAAAGGGGGGGAAAATGGGGTATCTACACCAAGACCACGGGAATGGGTATGTCATCTACACCACAACGATTTGATGATGTGCCAACATACCCAAACTATAAGTACGATAGCAACGAAGAGAAGGCACACAAGGTGATAACGAACGTTAACCACCAAGGTACACCACCTTCTAGATTTGAACCTCCACGCATGAGTTGTCAAGGTATACTATCTCCTAGATTTAAACCTTCATGCATGAGTGGCCCTATACCACCTCCTGGATTTGAACATCTACGCATCAATTGTCCCACAATCATATTCAAGGATGAGGAGGACAAGATTGAAATGATTCTCGAGATTGAGGATTATCATATGAGTTAGCATGAACCTAAAGGTTTAAGGCCTTCGAGCTCAAGTAAGCCACTTAAATTTGATAAATATAGTATTTTCACTACACATTTTCATAAAGGTATAGATGAAAACGGGAAATTATAGGCATACTACTAATATGCAACTTGAGCTATACTTGGAAGATGGTAGAGGGGTACGGTACCCATAACAAGCACCGAAGATTGAAGTATCTTGAGAAGGTCGGCATAAACAGGATGCAACAACAAATCGCCCTAGCAATAGTTCATTTGAACAAGCGTTAGCAGGGTACGATCAGGAGAAGCACAAGTACAATCTCATGCATCACAATGGTAGAGCTAATACGAACATGAGACATTCAACCCTAACCTACACTAGTTAAACTGTAGCACATTGAGCTAAGCGACACAGGTGCTTTACCACAAAGGTAAATAAGAGTTAGCAGGTAAGTTCGCTTTAATTAATATGTTAGTGTCCATATGTGCCAACATATGGATAGATCCTTTATGTAATAATTCATATATGGGTATAATTGTTCACTAGATCAAGGATAATTAAACACTAAGTAAAAGGTTGTAGGCATGCCACATGATGTGAATCATTTATAAAATTATTAGAGAAATTATAAACAAGTATGGCTAGGTTAAAAAAAAAATCTATTGGTTTTGATATTACAAGTGGGAACATGACTTACATAATAGATCTGTAAAATCTATGTCACCCGACGCTGGAAAGGGAGGGGGGGGTGGTGGGGGAGAGGGTGCGGTAGGTTTACGGTTAAGGAACTTTTTTCCATATATGTTGTGCATGTGCATGTCATATTAATAAATTGTATGTCAATGATGGTATTACAGCTTTGTAGAATAGGATAGTCCCAATAAAAAAAAGTAGTTAAGATAATAGTAAAGAGGCCACCATGAAGGAACTATTGCATAAAGCATGAGAAAAGGCTCCAAAAATTTAAGATGGATGTGTAGCACCATTAGAACTCCACATACAAGTTATTACATATCACCATTCCTTGCAATGAACTACTATGTGACTTCATCATGTACAACATATGTGAGGTTGAAATTTCCCTTAACAATTGAGATATATGTATCCAATTGTTGAAGATTCTCAAAGTTTTCCGTGATGGGACAAAGACTTTCTCTCAAGTGTATAAGCTAAGTGTCCATCTATTTATGATATCAGTGGTCAACACTCCTAGCATACTACTTTAAGTGTGTACAAGGACTCAAACCTACACGATTGCACACTTGATATGGCATTGAAGTGGTTATCTTATTAGATCCCTATTGTAAAACCAATCTACTACAAACGTATTTGAAAACTTATTACGATTATATCGATTCTCTAATGGATTCATAAGATATATACTACTTAGAAGCACAACAGTAGGTTTCCACAGTAAAAGACAACCTAAAATAGCTTCTTGCGGGCTACCAATGTTAGTATGGTAGCCAGTCATCAATCCCTCCATCACTAACCCCCATAGAACGCCACTACTCATTTATGGGTGAGCAATTGCTAGCACAAAAATTGAAGTAGCAACCATTTAGGGGGCCATTGTTCGAGTTGCAACACTACATGAACACGAATTTCAAGTTCTCTTAAAATATCTCCATCAAGGATTTAGACATCTTAGAGTAGTGGGAAGGGCATGCAAAGGACTACCAATCTTAGCTTGCATCGCTCATTAAGTACCCGCCACTCCCATGTCGACAATGGCCATTGAGCAAACATTCAATACGACAGGCCTCATCCTCAATGATTGGTAAACCTCCCTTTCCGTCGTTAGCATCAAAGTAAGCGCTTACATGGAAGATTGGTACAAGGTAACTTATAGAGAGCAAGAACCCTATGGTACATCTAGCAAAGAGGATAAGTACTTTAATGACTAGAACAAATCAAATAGAAGCCCAAGCTTGAGGGCAAGTTCCACTCCCAAGCACATACCACCAACGCAATGAAACACCTAGTAAGTACTAACCATTCTTCTCTTCTTCTTTTTTTCATTCGAAAAGTTTTGTCATCTAGAAAACTATTTATGCAACAACCTAAAGAAAACTAAATGGTATGGTTTTCCAAAAAGTAGCAATTCAACCTTAGGCTTTTCAAAATTCCACTAACTAAAATTATTTTTCTTTGAAAAAATTTAAATGGATAATCATGTACATTTAGCATGTTTTACCTAATTTAAAATTGATCAATACATTAAAGGTTTTCTAAGAAAGCACACTAAGTTACGATAATCTCATCTTAACTAACAGGTATGTAAGTATCTTTGAAGCAACCTTAAAATCAACAAAAAAAAAAAAAATTCCCCATTACCCCTACTTTTTCTAGGAGTGAACCATTACAATGCTTTTCTATACCAATATGGATGGTTTTGTATTTTCACTTGGCAACTATACTCCGATTAGGCAGATAATATTTTGTAATCTACCACTACAAGCTAAAAGTTACAATTAATAATTACGTTGTAATTTATTTCTTTCCGTATTGGCAATGTATTCCAAGTTTTCGATATTCGAATGAGAATTCTTCATCCTTTGCAACTTCTCTTGCTTTACTTAAAGTTACTCAATATTTTAATATTAAACTAACATCACATTCATGTGGTCCAAATCAATTATTTTGCAATGGAACAAAATTTGAACCAAAGATAACGCTGAATCATTTATGCATCACTACATTTAATATATATATATACACCTAAAATGTTACAATAATCTAGGGGGAAAAATAGAAGTACGAGAGAAGATGGCAAACTATTTACAAGAACACAGGAATAAATGTAAAAAAGATTAAAATTAAAAAAAAAAAGAAAGAAACTATTCTTTAGGATTATTAGGCTTTGATAATACTTTAGGACTATAATGCTCTTGGTGCCTTCATCGTAGCAATCCCACTGTAAATACCTATAACCAATGATAGCATAGATTTTGTAACTACCACTATACTATTGATATGCATAAGGCTTCTAATGAGAGCTGGTAGTATTAGTGGAAGTGAACATACCCATTAATAATTTTAAAGAATAATGCTTTATTAATTTTGGATAGTTGCTTACAAATGTTCGAGTTATACCTAAATTTAGTAATAAGCTCTTTACCAATTAAAACTGCACTCAACTTTTCCCATCTCAAGCTTTGTCTACATGAAACTATAAGAAACTATATGGTGTGAGCCAAAAAAACCACAAGCTCAAGAAGTAGTACAATTTTATCTACATGACACTATCCAATCAATCGTGAGATTAAAGAAATTACACCCACTCCAATTTCGGTTGAGAAGTTAGATTCCAAAAATGCAATAAGTGACACAAAATCCAGGCTTATGTGATGGAGATCGTAGGTCGCTAAGCCCAAAGACTTTTTCAGATGTTCAATGTGTTTTCAATCCTACCATGACCTTCTCTTCTATCATTTAATTTGGCTAAGGTTATAAAAAGGCAACTTGTTGCTTCATTTAAAGGCTAGTGTTTGGTGGTACACCTAATGTGTTTTAGGGATGCAATGAATGTCTCCTTTATTATTTTAGCTTGAATGTTTTATATCTGGTTACTAGTAACCAAACAATATTATAGATGCTCAACAAAAATGTGAGAAGTTAACACATCTCATCATATTAAGCACAATACACTTACATATTTAATCAAGGTTAAACACATGCATCACTTAGGCACAATCAATCTACTTACAACAAACACAAACAAGCAAAATAGCCCATGATCTCCAAAACAAGAGTGCACTTGCATTCAATCAAATCAACTTACTTGGCCTCTTAGCCAATCATTCCCAAAAACCTCCGTTATGATTACAAATTTGGCCTATTGATCATAGATAAGATAGAATAGAATATTGAAATATAATACATTAGTGAGACCAACCTAATACACTTACCCACTTAATTTAGCTCTGTAATTCTTTTCTAGTTCACATATAATCATTTTCATAAGATATTTCCACTATTTCTAAGAAACCTTTAGATTAACATTTATTGGAGAAATTCCAATATTTGTATATTTGTTTAAGTTTCATAAGGATGTTGACTTATAGGAATATAAGGTTTAGGCTTAACAATTTGAATAATTGTATCAAAATGCAATGAAGAATTATGAAGCCTACTTTTATGGTTTCTTACTACCCAAATGGTTCATTAGTAATAGGGTTCTAATCTTCAAAGGCTCCTATAAAGCCATAGTAAGTCCTATGTTTGCCATTTTAAAAGTCTTATATTTTGGCATAGAATTAGGATATTTATTTATAGATAAGATAATGCTAAATATAATGTTATAACATATTGTAGACAACCCATTTTTATCTCTCATAGTTTTAAATTTTCTTTTTTTTTTTTTAGAATAAAGAAAAAGGGTCCTAAATATTATTTTAAAAAATTAGAAAATTTAGAAAAGAACAAAAGAAATAGAAAAATACTAAACAATTAGAAAACATAGAAAAATAGAAAATTTAGAAAAGTAAATAAATAAAAAATAAGGTAATCAATTTAAAATAAAATAAGATAGTTTAAAATAGTTTTAGTTTATTAAATACCAAATTGGGTTGGGTTTTAAATAAAAAGGGGTTGTTTAGGCCCAAGTTAAGATTTAATATTTAAATCCAACCTAGGTACAGGCCAATAGCCTAATGGAAAACTTATGCATGTACATTGGAGATATCCTAAGTTCGAGACTTGCTCGAAGTGCTTAAATGCTTTTATTTTCTTTTAGGCATCATGGGATACATGTTGGCTGGCAATTAGCCGACAATTTCTTTTTCCTCCCCTTTCTATGAGCCTTGTAATCGGCAAATAGGTATTGAACATGTGAATTTAGGGTATCGATGAAACTAACCTGATTAACATAAAAACTTCCATATGGGTTTAAGACATTAGTCGAGGAAACTTAGTGGACTCAAATATTAAGAATATAATAAAATAATAACAATATAACTAAAATAGTGTAATTTAACTATATTACTTATTATTTACTATAATCGTATAAAATAGGTCTCCTTAGTTCGTAAACTTTTAAAGATAAATAATAAATGTAATAAAATTAATATAGGACATAAAATAACATAAGGAATATATTCATATGTATCATATGTAATTTTTAGGTATATACGTAATTAGCTAAAATACCCTAATATTGATATTTTAGGCTAAAATAAGGTAGAAAAATCAATAAAAATTCAACCAAAGATAATAAAAAATAAGTAAATAGTTAGGAAGATGAGAATTTGGACATGGCAATGCATGGACAAGTTTTTAGGAATAAACCAAGTTATCATGCAAGGATTTACATTTTGAATTTAAAGGATTATGCACTGAGGAGAGAGAAAGAAATCCATTTACATATCTAAACAACTTGGAAAATTCATAAAAACCTCTCCAACAATTAGTTCATGTAAAGTAGGAATTGGAAAAATTAAGTGATGTATTTAAGGATTTAAAGAAGTAAATTAAGAAAAGATAAAAATAAAATAAAATAGGTGCAATTCGAGCAACAAAGGATTTGAAAGCTTAAAGGGTTGTTGGAGTTTAACCACCACCACCACTACCAAAAGCCACACCCACAACCTAATGGTTCCGACATGATGGGAGTAGTCGTTGATGGTCGAAGTTTCAAATTCCAATGGGTGACCATTTTTATCCAATTTTGTAAAAATACCAAATATGCCTAGAAAATTATGAAAAAAAATTGTTATTACATATTTTCATGTATAAAATTTTTGGAAAATATAATTTTGTTTAAATTTAGTAGTTAACATATACATCCTTTAGAAATCAAACAATTTTTTAAGTTGAAATAAATTAGATAAACGACATAGTTTCCACTTCAAAATTTTTCTATAAACTATTCTAAGTTAATATTAAATTGTTATATAAAATTTTTTCATAAAGCTATTTTCTATATTTTTATTTGATTTTTTAGCATTAAATTATGTCTAAAATAGTGCTTTTAATAAAGAATAATATATTTCTTTGAGGAATGTCACCTAGATACTAAGTTTGATTCCATATTGGAGTATGTATACTTGCTAGAGTGAGTAGATTGATTAGTAAAGTGAGAAGTTATAGAAAATTATGTATTAGCCTTAAAAGGTGAAGTTGGTAACTTGAATATCTAGGTTAGATTGGGATAAATTGATGAAATATGATGTATTATATGATGAGTTGAGAAGCAAAGAAGCTAATGAAGGTTTGTTAGAGTGTTACTTATTGTTTTAAATTGATTTTATAAGTGTAAATAGGAAGAAAGTTAGTAAATTAGCTTATTTTAAGATCTTGGTTAAAGGCAAATGATAACTTAGAGGATTCTGTGAATAAATTTTTCATTAAAATTAAGAACAAAATATAAAAACAAGGGAAGTAGAGAATTAGTCAAAGAACGATTTTATTAAAAATTTTAGAGATAATAGAGTCAAAGGGTAGCTCAAAGGGTAGTTCAATAAGGGGCTTAACTTGGAGAAGTACAGAGGCTATCTCAAATGATAAATCTAGTTTAACAAATAACCCTTATATAGCTTAGAGAGTAACTTAGAGGATTTCTAACTAGAGAAAAACTACTATAAATCTACTCAGAACTTAACTTAGAGGATTTGACCGATTAAGGTAACTTACAAAAATCAATTAATGGTAAAGAAATTACGATTATGAAGTGTAAATAACTTATGAAATTTATGACTAAACAACCAAAAACATATAAAACAAACTAATAGCTAATGAATCAAGGCTTGAAAATTGATCTATTGTGTATTTCTAGGGACAATTGAAGATCAAGGAGGCAACTATTAGGAGTAATTTACCCATAAGCACAAGTAAGTTAGGATCAATTCGTAATGGCAAGTTGAAGTACCATATCAGGATACTTGGAAAAGTAAGAGTACTTGTTTGTGGTTGTAGCTAGATTGTTTGTGCTTGTGCTATATGTGTGCTTATGATATTGATTGTTGATTGGGAGTTGAACTCTGAACATTGTTTCTTGCTTGAATATATCATGTCATGCATGTATAAACTTAATTGCTCACCTTATAATCTAGACTAAACTTGAGTTAACAAAGAACTAACCTAACATTTACAAACCCAATAGGGGTAACAGTTAGGTTGGTAGACTAACTACTAACACTCCGATGAGGATAGCAAGAATGATCCTTTTCTCACCCTTAGTAGAACTAAGTGACAGGAGAGAGGGTTACGATAAGGTTAGGAACCATTATTTGGATGTTGTCTAAGGAGAAGGGTATTTTCCATTGTATAAGCTCGAATTTAGTCTAATAGTATCACATTAAAACTCCCTAAAGTCCATGTTAGAGTAGACGAAATTACTCTAACTTCACAATAGACTAGTTAAACATTGTAAGATTCTCTATCATTTGTTTGTTACATTTGCATTTAAATAATAATTGAACAACCATGTTTGTTAATGTACTCTTATTACTCCATCCCTTTTTACTAAGCGAGTTGAGCTCACATCCCAATAGGTTGTTTCATAAGTATAAAGTAGTACTCAAAAATGCCTCTTTACAGTTGTCTACAGGTTAGTGGTTTAGAAGGGTCGGGGTGTGAAGTGTTGAAGTCAATTAGAAGGATCAAAGCTCATGTTACTTTTGTTTCTCTTTTGTGGGAAGATTATAAGGTCTTCCTTGGACGCCTTATAGTCTTCGTTGATACGCTATTATATATATAGATATATATATAATATAGTTCTCCTGTAGAGATGTATAGTTCCTTTTGAAAAGTTTAGAACTTTTGTTGTATATAAAGCTATATAAAAGAACTAAACTATTTGTAGATAAGAGAAAATATATTTTGTAAGATATTACTCCACAAGTCTTATTTACTATAGGTTCCCATTTAACTACTATAGAGCTAGTTAAGTCATTGTTCGCCTTATATGGACTATACTAATTTTAGTAGCTAAGGATGGTAGCTTCTAGCCTAAGTTAGTTTATATGGTGAAACTGTTATGACTTTTCGAGTTTAAGGCATGACAGTTTCTATCCCTTTCCTTCATTTTCCATGCACAAAAGTTGCCTACATAGCTTACTTCATGACCATGTTCAACCCCATTTTCTTTGCCATTTCATCAAATTAATGATGAAATCAAATAGAAGACTTGGAATACTTTGAGTTGAACCTCAAAACATGTCCAAATACATTCATTTAAAGGGTTAAAATCTAAGTTGAAAATCGAGAAAAGTTTCTAAACCCTGATTTTCCTTCACTTTCCTTTTACACGATTCGAGCTTATTTAATGCAATTCGAAAATTCTAAATGGAATTTTAAGCAAAAATGATTGTCTAGGGATTATATTTGACAACTAATTTCATCATAAATCAAGGAAAATCAAATTAAAATCAAATCAAATGGTAAATACCCATGAAATCGAATTCTTGATTTTAATGTGAATTTTGACTTTCCTGAATCTAATTGAGGTTGGATTAATATAAATAGAGATCGAATCACTCATTCTTAGGAAGAAAAATAAGTTCTCTCCATCATCCACTCAAAGCACTTACGTAAGCTCTCTCTCTCTCTCTCTTTAGCTTGAAGGTCAGTTGTAGTGGTTTTTGAACTAAATCTACTCCACAGTCGAGTTCCCTAGTCCACTAGCATCCAAAATCCACCACCCTTGTTCACAACCATACACTCTAGTTACTTTAATACCACCAATAGTCTAAGCCCAAACCAACCGCAACCACCACTTCAAACACCCACCACCACTCGACTCCACATGAAATCACCACTACTATTGGACTTACCGTACCCAAAGACCCCTAATGCATTCATTGGTTCTCCCCCAGCTACTCTTAAATATGTCAAACACCACCACCACTATCAACCCACCTAGCTCTACTAAAAAACAACCACAATAGGCTGAAGTGCTTAGGAAAATCCCAATCTTTAGTAAGATACTTATAAAAGTGGCCTTTCCTATAAATTTTGGTAGTTAAAACTGCTTAAAGCACCCCCTCAATCGTCACCTTCTCCTTCCTTGTGCTTGCACGTACATGGCACTTGTGAATCGACCCAAATCCGAAGATCTAACCAAGCAACCAAGATCTATACCCAATTCGACTCAACCTACACACCTTGATCCTAATTCAGCTAGTCCGACCCCCTTCCTATTTTCACTTTCTTTTGTATTTCATTATTATGTTGTTGTTTTTTATTTTCACTTTTTTACTACATTGTAAAAGGAAAAAAGAAGAAAAAAAGAAGAGAAGAAAAAGAAAAGGGAAGAAAGAAAGGAAAGCCCTTTTGTTATTTTTATTTATTTATCTATTTATTTCTTTTTTTTTTGGGTAAAAAAAATACAATAACAAGAAAATAATAATAATAATAATAATAATAAAAGAGAGAAAAAGGTTTATCACTTAGAAAATTCATTTTTCAAAAAAATAAACTAAATTCAATCATTTTCAAAATTAGGATATTTTAGAATTTTCAAAAATGAAAAACCCCAATTTAAGACCCATTAGAATTTTTCTTAAATATATTTGAACCAAATTAAAACGTAAACTCGGTTGGTTTACAAAAATTAAAAAGAAACAACGCTAATAACATTTTCAAGAAATTAAACTATGGAAAGCTTAAAGCATATGTAGGTACCTACAAGCCGACTTAAAATAGAAAAACTTTTTTATTTTCTCTTTTGTAAATAAATTCTATTTTTCTAGTTTTTTATGTATAAGTAGAATTAACTTTATTTTTATAATTATTCTTTCCTGCTAGAAGCGGCATTTTGAAAATAAACTTAAGTTCGAAAAGTTAAAAGTAGTACTTAATTAGGGTTTAATAGGTTGGCCTCTAGACTCGAAATATCTGGTTTTCGAAAACCATTTCTCAAAGTTGGTTTTCAAGTGATCTAGTATATAGATTAAAATCAATTTACCCAATTAGTTTTTATCTGAACCTTTTCTCAACCTCGGTAGGGTGGCGACTCCAAGTATTTTTTGAAATATGTTTAAAAACTTAGTTTTTCTTAATCCCTAGTCAAGGGTTAGTATTAAACTAACGGGATTTAATATTAATTAGATTAAGAAAAATAAATAAAAACAAGGAAAATTTTAAGGTTAATAGCTTAAAGACTCCACTAGAGATGTCAAGAGAGCTAACCACTTAAAAAACTTTTGAAATTAAATTTGTCTTTCAAATAACCCGTGTCATTTATTTATTTATTTATTTATTGTGATGATTCATTTCATGTAAGTATATTTTGTTTTAAATTGCTATACTCACTTATTGCATGCATCATACTTAGGATTTTGAGGGGAATGATTGCATCAAAGATGCAAGGTAGATACGGTTAGACTCAAGCCGTTTTAGAACCTTAAGATGGGAAGCTATTGTGTAAGCTATAGGTGTAATGGTGTAGCCACCATTCAAGGTTGATTAGGCCACTCCACTTAAGCACATAAGGTCACAGTACTTAAGGACCTTTAGAACCCATCCTAATTGCACGCGCGACTTTTAGATCGATGAATGAATAGTAAAGGGGCATATCACCAACGATTGGTTAAAACTCTATTGAAATTCCATTATATCATAAAAATGTTATCATATACTTTCCATGTACTATAATAATGGAATTCTAGTAAAAGTCCCAACCTTATACCTTTTTATTACAACATTATTATTTAGTTATTGGCCCTTTGTATCTATATCTGTATGCCTTCATCTTTTCTTATCTTTATATGCTTCTTTACTTATGTTTGTAAATAATCTTATAGAGTACCCTTATTATCTTTATAAAAACTACATTGTTTTTTAAAATAAAAAGTTTCCTTGGATATTGTAAAATAAGTTTTCCACTAGTCACCTTTTTAGAATAGAACAAGACCATTATTTTAACTAGCCTTTATAATTATTACACTTGTAAATAGCCTTTGAAAAGAATTGTACTTAAACCACTTATTTTCCCCTCTTTATAAAATTTTAGAATTCGCCACTCTATAGATTATCATAGGTTTTCATAGACTCTCTCAACCTTTAAATTTGTAAATCCTTAGTCCTCTTGTCAAATTAATAAATCTCAATAAATGTTCATCTGTGTAGAGTCTTGCAATTATGAAATATATGTCTTCTTAAGTTTTCATTCTAGAATAAGATCCGCTTACTAACCTTTCCCTTCCTACTAGATTTTTTATTACCCTTGTCATTAGGTCTCATTTACCCATTCTTCTCATAAATTATTTGTAAATAACTAGACCATGTAAAATTTTTCTTTTCTTTTAATTACACTTCTTATAAGTATTGTAGGTAATCATTTAAATTCTTACAAGTTATAAATACTTTTCTTTAATTGACCATAAATTGTTGAAATGTTTCTTACTCTAAGTTTATTTTTTTTTTTTTTCAAGAGTCTATTAATTAAGTCTATAAACCTAGGTTTTTCTCGTGTAAATATATCTTACATGTGTATTTTTGCTGTAAGTCATCTTCTCTTTCTTGTCATCCCTTGTAAAATAATTTGTAAACTTTCTTCTGGTCTCCCCACTTTTTTAAAAAAAAATTCTCCTTGTAAGAAGTTAAGCTAATCCTTTTTCTCTTTCAAAATGAGAGAGAGAGAGAGAGAGAAGGGTTGTTAATGCGTAAGGATTCTTCTAATTAGGTTCAAATGGCTAACAAGAAGACCACCCCCGAAGAAAAAACGATATGCCAAATGGCCTAATAATTGCAAATCTTGTTTTCCATAATCACCATCTCCAAGTGCCTTAAAACTCAAGCTTGGAAAAGAGACTTTGAAATCTATAAGAAAAAGTAGTAACACTACTAAAGAGCATTGCAGACTTAGAAATGGCAATGAGCCTTGCACTTAGAAGATTTCAACACTTGAGTTCAATATTGATCAAAAGTCAGTAAGCCCAAAAAATGAAAGTAGCCCAAATAGAAAACTACCAAAAGATGAGAGAAAAAACAAGCCCAAGGGGCTTAAAGGAGACAATTCACTCAACTAAGGATCTCAATAACCAAAATCTTTCATCATCTAAAGGAGGCTAAGATTTTAGCTTGCAAAGCCCCTAATCCAAATTACAAACTATACAACCTGAACCCAAAAGCTCAATGCGACTATCATATGGGTCAAAAAGGGTACTCCATTGAAAAATGCTAGAGGTTGAGGAACAAGATTCAAGACTTGATTGATACCAAAGTTATTCAACTAGAGCTTCACAAAGTTGGCCCTTCTTCAACTCACGAGGGCACTTCAACTAAATCACCTAAAGCTCCAATTCTTTTGAATCTACCAATACCTTTTGATAAGCTCACTTGTCATCTTAAATAGTTTGATGCTTAAATGGAGCAAAGGCAAAGAAGAATTAAGTTTTTTTCAATAAAGTCTATAATAAACTCATAAGAGAATGTTTTGTATGGCTTTATAACAATTGGAATAAATTTATCTTATTGGCTGCTGTTTAAATTGAGTGATTGTAGTTTGATTAATATTAGGGCAAATGAACGCACATTTTGCTATCTTATTTTGAAAATTTAGAATGAAAAGACGCAAATTGGATCTTAAACGCCAACCCTAAAATATACACTTTAAGAGTTAAGTGACATGATGGTGAGAATATTTTGGACTTATTTCATAAAAGAGGTCCATTTTGAATTTGATACATAGATTGAAATAAAGTTAGCTATTCATTTTCTAATGTCCCCATACACAAATATCCTTGTCAACCCCGTTGAGCCTATTTAGAGAATATTTTAAATTTAAAACCTATCAAGAACCATCCCCACAATGGTGGCAATTTAGAGGTTAAGTTATTTAATTAAGAGAAAATAATAAAACTGATTTGTGCTTACTTTAGTGGCATCGATTCAAGAATAATTTTTATCTCTTGTAATTTATTTTCTCTAAAATGAAAAAGAACTTACAAGATCTCTATACACATAGTCTAAACACTTTAGAGAGATAGTTACTTCCGAACCTAAGAAAAAAGGGGTAAAAAAAACAATGAAAGAAACGGGCAACAAAAGATTAAAAAACAAAGAGAGAGAGAGAGAGAGAGAGAGAAGGAGAAGGAGAAGCAAAAGAAGAATAAGAAAGAGAAGAGGCCTAAAAACTGAGCCCAAGTGTAAGATGAAAGCCCTAAAAGATATATCACATCCCAATAAAGGTAGTAAAACTGAATCAAAAGGCTCAAAATCAAAGCCCAAATTGCCCAAAAAACGCAAGACCTTGAATTACATTCCCAGCCTAAAAACACATACCTTACATATCCATCCCAAATCATAAATACAACGCCTGCTTACCTATCCTGAATCACAAACAAAGGGCCTTACCACCAGCTATACCACTTACACTTAATAAAAGTTATTTTGACAATAAGGAATAATTTATGCTAAATAAAATTTATTTTTGAAATTAGGGCAAGCACACTTCTAGTTTTTTCCCAAAGGTTCTTGATTTTTACACTTGGGTTAAATAAAAGTATTTCTTTCAAATAAGCCTTCTCATTAGTCCTTTTCTGAAACCATTTAACTAGAAGCCTAATTCATAATATAAGACCTAAAAAGACCTAACAGATTGATCAAAAGCTTGTCACCTACAAAATGGACTATAATTTCTAAAACAATAGTCAAGAGTATAATCTAGACTAAGAGTGTGATCTAGACCAAGAGTGTGCGAGGAACTCCTCTTTAACTAGACTAATCATGAGTTACCTTTTCCTTAGAAAAGAAATGTTTAAAATCATAAGGCTCCATCAAAGAGCTCAACATTGGGATTAGAAGACATTTTTAAAGATTAAGAAGAATATGAGAAGCCCCATATGGTTATTAAGGAAGGGAATGGTTATAATACTTGCTTCTTAAATAAGAATGTATACCCGTTAGCAAACTTTCAAGGAAAAAAAAAGACAAAAGAAGAAAGGAAAAAGAGAGAGAGAAACTAAAAGCTTCTTAAGTTTTCTCCATCCATTTTTGAATCTATGTTGACTCGAGTATCCAAGCTTTCAATTTGTATCACCTACTTCCTTCTAATTTGGTCATACCTTTTTAGTTGACCATAATAATTTATGTCAACCATAATAATTTAAGTCATTCTCCCAGATGTAGTTTTCCTCATAATTGATGTCTATTAACTCTTTTTCAAATCAAGGGACCTTATCCCTAATGCCTTTTTTTGTTATAAATGGTTGTCACCAAATTTTTTGTTTGTGAAGATTTTCAACTCAAGAAGTATTTTAAATTGGTTACATTCCTTCATTTGCTTCTTCAATCCTTCATCAATTCTCCTTCAAGGTTTTAAGCCAACTCATAGGGTGCTTCCCTTTTCTTTTAGGGTCTTAGCTATCCCGTAGGGTTGCTAGTCCCTTAAAGACTCTCCTACCTACGTTAATCAATTCAGAGTAGCACAATTGGGTTTTCTAAATCGATTCCAATTTAAGGTTGCTAGTTTCCTAGAGATGCTCCATCTTAAGTTAGTTAGCTCAAAATAGCATAATCAAGCTTTCTAAATCGATTCCAATTAAGGTTGCTAGTCCCCTAGAGACACTACCACCTAGGTTAATCAACTTAGAATAACACGACTGGGTTTCCTAAATTGATTCTAATTTAGAGTTGCTATCCCTTAAATATGCTCCTGCCTAGGTTAGTCAACTCAAAGTAGCACGATTGAGTTTTCTAAATTAAGCTAACTAACTTAGGTAGGAGTGTCCCTATGGGACTAACAATACTAAATTGATTCCAAATCAGTGTTGCTAGTCCAATAGGGACGCTCTTACCTAGGTTAGTTAACTTAGAGGAGCACTTCTAGGTTTTCTCAAATTGATTCTCATTTAGGGTTGTTACTCCCCTAAAGATACTCCCGCCTAAGTTAGTCAACTCAAAAAAGCACAATGGGGTTTTCTAAATCAATTCCAATTTCGAGTTGCTGGTCACTTAGAGATGCTTACACCTAGGATAGTCAAATCAAAGTAACACAACCAGATCTTCTAAATTGATTCTAATTTAAGGTTGCTAGTCTCTTAGAGATGCTATTGCCTAGTTTAATCAGCTTAGAGTAGTATGATTGGGGTTTCTAAATCAATTCCAATTTAGGTTTACTAGTCTCCTAGAGACGCTTACACCTAAGTTCGTCAACTCAAAGTAGTACGACCAAGTTTCCTAAATCAACTCCCATTTAGGGTTGCTAATTTCCTAGAGACGTTCCTACCTAGGTTAATCAACTCAAGGTAACACGACTAGGTCTTTTAAATCAATTCCAATTTAGGGTTGCTGGTCCTCTAGAGATGCTTCCACTTAGGTTAGTTAACTTAAAAGAGCACTTCTAAGTGTTCTCAAACCGATTCTCATTTAAAGTTATTAGTCCCTTAAAGATGCTTTCGGCCTATGTTAGCCAACTCAGAAAAGTATGATCAGGTTTTCTAAGTCAATTCTAGTTTAATGTTGCTAATCTCTTAGAGACATCCCTACCTCAATTAGTTAGCTCTATAAAGCACAACTAGGCTTTCTAAATCAATTCCAACTCAGAGTTGATAGTCCCTTAGAGAAGCTCCCACCTAGGTTAGTTAGCTCAGAGAAGCACTTTTAGGTTTTCTAAAATCAATTCCATTTAATGTTGCTAGTCTCCTAGAGACGCTCCTACATAGGTTAGTGAACTTAAAGGTGCACTTCTAGGTTTTCAAAAATCGATTCCTATTTATGATTGCTAGTCTCCTAGAGACGCTCACACCTAAGTTAGCCAGCTTAGAGGTACACCTATGAGTTTTCTAAAATCGATTCTCATTTACAGTTGCTAGTCTCTTAGAGATACTTCCACCTAAGTTAGTCAACTCAAATGAGTACTTTTATACTTTTTTTCAAATCGATTCCAATTTAGGGTTGTTGAGCCCTTCAAGACACTTCTGCTTAGGTTAGTCAATTTAGAAGGGCCCAACTAAGTGTCAAATCAATTTTTCTAGCAAGCTCCTAGGGTGTAGACCATTCCAAAACTCACTTTAATTTCTTAATCAACTCTTAGAGTACCTTCTCTCTTTCATCTTTCATCTTTCATCTTTCACCTTTCACTAAATCTCCAATGGATTAAGCATAAGACAACTAGTTAGTTGTAGCGCCTCTTAGGGTAAATTCATCCTCAAGGCAAAAATAATGTCTCTTCTATCTTTGTAACAAAGTTTTACTCAAACTTCACCATAAAGAAGAGCAATTGTAGATATCCCATTTTCGCCCCCTATGTAGTTTTAGAATTTTTTGTTTCAGAATAGTGAAAAGGGTCCCGATTCAATAAGAAAATAAAAAGGAAAAAAAAATAAAAAGTACAAAATTATACCAAAAAATTGGAAAATTTAGAAAAAGAACAAAAAAATTTCAAAAAATAGAAAAATACCAAAAACATTAGAAAATATTGAAAAATACAAAAAAACAAAGAAAATTTAGAAAAGTAAATAAATAAAAAAAGGTAATCAATTTAAAATAGAATAAGGTAGTTTGAAAAAGTTTCAGTTTTTAAAATATTGAATTAGGTTGATTTTTAAATAAAAAGGGGTTGTATGGGCCTAAGTGGAGATTTAATATTTAAGTCCATCTTAGGCTCATTTAGTCCATATGTGTTATTTGATTGCACATATAGATAAGGTATCAGCTAATGGCCTGATGGAAGACTCATGCATGTATACTAAAGATGTCATAGGTTCGAGACTTGTTGGAAGCACTTAAACACTTTTATTTTTCTTTCGGGCATCATAGCACACATATTAGCCAACAATTGGCTACCATTTCTTTTTCCTCCCATTTCTATCCCATTCCTTCAATTTCTATGCATAAAAGCCGACCAAGCAACTCACTTCATGACCATATTTTACTCTATTTTCTTTGCAGTTTCATTAAATTAATGATGAAATCAAATAGAAGACTTGGAATACTTTGAGTTAAACCCCAAAACAAGTCCAAATACATTCATTCAAATGGTTAAAATGTAAGTTGAAAATCAAGAAAAGTTTGCAAACCAGATTTTCCTTCACTTTCCTTTTGTAAGATTCAAGCTTGTTTAATGCAATTTAAATCTTCTAAATGGAATTTTAAGCAAAAATGATTGTCTAGGGATTATATTTGACTACTAACTTTAGCCAAAATCAAGAAAAATGGGATTAAAATCAAATCAAATGGTCAATACCCATGAAATCAAATTCTCGATTTTAATGTGAATTTTAACGTTCTTGAATCTAATTAAGGTTAGACTAATATAAATAGGACTCAAACCACTCATTTTTGGAAAGAAAAATTAGTTCTCTCCCATATTTACTCAAAGCACTCGTATAAGCTCTCTCTCTTTTTAAGGTCAAGTTCTTCCTCTCTCTAACCTAAAGTTTAGCTGTAGTAGTTTTTGAACTAAACTAACACCACATTTAAGTTCCCTAAGCCACTAGCATTCAAAATCCACCACCCTTGTTCATAGCCATACATTTTAGTTAATTTAACACCACCAATAACCCAAATCCTAACCAACCGTAACTACTACTTCAAACACTCACCACCACTTGACCTCATATGAAATCACCACCACTATTGGACTTACCATACCCAAAAACCCCTAATCCAGTCATTGGATCTTCCCTAGCTACTCTTAGCTATGTCGAGCACCATTACCATCATTGTTTCACGTAGCTCCACTACAAAATGACCATAATAGGCTAATGTGCTTAGGTAAATCCCCAATCTCTACTAGAATACTCATAAAAGTAGCCTTTCCCATAAATTTTGGTGGCTAAACTTCATGAAGCGCCCCTTCAATTGTCACCTAGTTCTTTCTTGTGCTTACATATGCATGGCATGTGTGAACTAACCTGGATTCAAAGGTCCAACTTGATAACCAAGTTCTATACCCAGTTTAACCTAACCCGCGCGCCCTAATCCTGATTCAGCCAATCTAACCCCCTTTTTATTTTCCCTTTCTTTTTTATTTTATTATGTTTTTTTTTCTTTTTTCTTTTTTTTTTTACCTTTTTCTACTTTTATTTATTTATTTCAGTAAAAAAAATAAAATAACAAGTAAAAAACGATAAAAAAAAAAGAAGAGAGAAAAAGTTTTATTAGTTACAAAATGCATTTTTCAACAAAAATAAAGTAAAATCAATCCTTTTCAAAATTAGAACATTTTGTAATTTTCAAGAAAAAAAACCCTAATTAAAGACCCTTTAGAATTTTTCTTAAATAAAATTGAACCAAATTAAAATGTAAACTTAGCTGGTTTTCAAAAAATAAAAAAAGCCAATGTACATAACCTTTTCAGGAAAATGAACTATGGAAAGCCTGATCCTAATTAAAGAATACATAGATACTTACGAGATAACTTAAAATAGGAAAACTTTTTTATTTTCCTTTTTGTAAATAAATTCTATTTTTCTTCTTTTTAATGTGTAATCTTATTTTTAGAATTATTCCTTCAAGCTAGAAGTGGTATTTTGAAAATAAATTTAAGTTCAGAAAGTTAAAAGTAACACTCAATTAGAGTTTAATAAGTTAGCTTCCGGACTCAAAATATCTGGTTTTTGAAAAAACATTTTTCAAAATTGGTCTTCATGTAGTCTAGTATCTAGATTAAAATTAATCCACCAAATTGGTTTCAATCTAAACATTTTCCTAACCTCGGTTAGGTGACGACTCCAAGTATTTTTTAAAAGATGTTTAAGAACCAAGTTTATTTTTAATTCCTAGTCAAAGGTTAATATTAAATGGGTAAAGTTTAATATTGATCGAATTAAGAAAAATAAATAAAAACCAGGAAAATTTTAGTCTTAGCACATATTGGATGAATTGAATAAATATATATAGTTATATAGAATATGTTAGAATAAATTTAAAATATATGTGTGTGTGTATATATATATATATATATCGAATATGTTACTATATATGTAAATCTAGCATATATTTGGATATGTAAAGAATATATTAGTATATCTATATCAAATAAGTTAGTATGTATCTATGCATAGTATATGTTAGTCCATGAGTAGATTCCATGTGTACATATATAAATTATGTTAGTATATATAAGTAAATTTAGTATTTTTGTATAGAATATGTTAATGTATATATAAAATATGTTAACTTATATGTATAGAGTATATATTAAGACATATTAATTTATAAGTACATTTTGACTATTTTATTTAAGAAAACCCTCTAAATTGTGAAATTGAGATTATACAATACCAAATTTTGAATTGAAAATTTCTTCATGGTTTAAAAGTTATATACTTCAACCTTATAAAGTTTGGATCTTTAATTATTTTTTTTACTATTTTTAACATATTGTAATTTAGCCCAAAAATTACTCAAATGAGCTCATTTAAACCAATTACTAAAAATATAATATTCAAATATAGAAATATCCTCATAAATTTTATGTAAGGTTTATTATTTGAAAAACCTACCTAATTTAATAAAACAACAAACAGAAAGTAAGGGTAAGTAGGTACCCTATCTAATGAGTATAAGTTTAGAAACTTTACTATCTATAACCTACCTTATGATACCTTAAAACCACCTTATATCATATAGATTGTATAAGGTACATGATACTTTGTAGAACCTGTAGAATTTTTTTTCTTTTATTATGAATTTCAATATGGCTATTTTTTTCAAAATATAAAACAAACCTAACCTTCTTTCTTCAAAATCAATTACTCAAATCTTTTAAATAAAGCCAATGAATAGAGTATGTTGAGGTTTATTTCTGCCCAATTTTTTTCCTTAGATGGTTCTTTAATCATTATTATTATGAATGAATTTTTATGAGAGAATTATATAGAACATTTTTTGTATAAATAAAACATTCTTTTTTAATAATCTCTTTGCTTAGATATTTAAGCGAATAAGCATACCATTTTAAAATATAGAAGTGGTAAACATTATACTTAACATGAGATCTACAAAGTTTATTAAAATATGAATAAAAAATTAACAAGATGATATAATTCAATAATTATAGATGTGATGATAATATAGAATCAAATAATTAACCATAGGAAAATAAAGACATAACATGGAAAACGAAAAAAAACTTAAATTGAAACATAAATATTTTTCTTCCTTGTGATACATGCGTTAGTAAAATAATCTCCATATATTCTAAAAAAATCATATTTCACTCTAATAATAATATCAAATATTTTGTTAAATATAAAACAAAGAAACTATTACACTACAGAAAATAAGTAATATACATACCTTATGGCTTATAGGTAGCTCGAGGAGTAGAAATTAAGAACTCAAGATTTCCTTCTTTAAACTTTACTAGATGATAGATTTAGCAACAAAGTGAGTAGAAAGAAAATGACAATAGAGTAAAGACTAATGACGAAAGATGGAAGGAAAGAGACTAACAAGGGTTTAGTTTAGGGTTTTCGATAGGTTGGATTTTATTTTATTTTAATGACATGATATCCTTTATTTATTAATTTTATTTAATTACTATTACAAGATAGTGACCTTAGAATTCATACCCTATATGCTTCAACTAACAAGGTTTAGGGTGGATATAAGGTATCTTGACTTCTTACTTATACCCTACCCTATGAGAATATGTTTAAAAAAATTACTACCCGAAATCTATCTTATGACTTAATTATCTACCCAGTTGAGTAAGGTTCGGGTAGGCACCCTATATAATAGGGTTACCCACTTACTCCTAATAAAGAGGAAAAAATAAATTTTATAATTACCTAATTTTCATTTTTCCAAAATTAAAATTCATGATCGTAAAATATATAAAATAAATAAGTTCTAGAAAAAAAAATGAAGCCAAAGCAAAAACATTTGACAAGTCTAAGAATTTTATTAAGTTAATGAACAATTAAAGATATAAAGAAGGACATCATACACCCAATATTTAATTAACAAACTTGGTTCTATATTTGTATTTAGGGGGTAAAAATATGCTATAATAAAGATTTTGAGAATTAATTACAAAGTTATGATATTTTTAGTAAATCAAGCAACAATTACTTATTTATTTGTGGTAGCTGGCGATGGCTATGGTGGTGGCTTCTAGTGGTTGGTGCTGATCGATTCAACAAGGGAGGGAAAGAAGAGCTTCCAGTTTAATTCTCATGATTTTTGGATTTTTAGGTTTAAAGTTATGAATTTTACACCTATATATATTTGTATTTTTGCTAATCAATTGATTATAAAATAAAATTATTTTTATTGGTGGACATTTCTAGGCTTGCTATGTCTCTTCTAGCATATGTGGAAATTTCTTAGTTTTTTTATAGGTATCCTTATTTCTGTTTGTTTATTTTGATATATTCATTATATTTTATATAATATTTATCCAAAATTTCAAAATATTCCCACTTTTCATTACCGACATGCTTACCCATGGTAAGCCTTCATATAATTATTAGCAAAAATATTAATAATATAATACATAGATAAGTTCCATTAATTATTTGGAACTTATTCATATATATTTTATGTATAATCTTACTAATATTATCAATTATTAGGGTCCCATAGCTAACTTTAAAAAATTTGATATGAAGTATATTTTAAATCATGGATTCCCTTTTTATAGTGATTAGACTCGATAAATTTAATAATTATAGACAAATAGCAGATGAAAAGGCATAAGTTAAAAAATTAAAGCTACATGATTGTTTTTTTTTTTTTAACATTTACTTCCTTTTAAGGTTTGACTTAATTCAAACGAAGTTGTTATGGGTCATAATTTCTAGAATAGGTATCTTAAGTACTTAATCTCAATTTTGTAGTATATAACAATCTATTTGTTGAACCAAGGCTCTTAATCTGATTTTGATGAGAACAAAACTAAGTTTAATTAACAAGAATTTGAGTTAATTGTTAAGTAAACTTAGACTTACATATTATCTAAAAGCAATCAACTTTTTATCTTGATTTAATTTGTTTGATTATGCACTTACTTTGGTTGGATTATGTGTACAAGCATATATATGTTTTTGTATTAAAAGAACATGTGAAGAGAAGATGTTGGACTTAGTGAACAATTAAGAAAATGGGTTAAATTGATTGTTGCATAACTTATTATTTTTCGCGTACAACCATTCTTAATTACTCCTTAATTGCATATAACAAAGCTTAGGATTATATTTTAGAGATTAACATGAAAAAGTAATAATTACTTAAATAAACTGCATTAATTAAAAGAGTAAAGATAAGAAGATCAAGCAACAATCTATAGTGCTTCCTCCATATGAGTCGGTCTTATCTTCTAGCTTATAATGGGGGACACCAATCTTTTACATTGGCTTATTCCACTATTTGAACGAATGTTACACTGAGTTCAATAGTTCCCATGACCTTTCTTTGACTCACGATCCATACCTCGGGATTAAGCAAGCCTATAAAGTCTCCATCATACTTCTCTCAAATAATGCACTACTAATTTTAACAAAGATTAGCAACTCTTTTACAGGGATAACAACATGGTTTCTCACAACATTAGCATATGAGACCCTGATCTTCCACCATTTATTTTGGACTAGGAATGGTAATGTGTTCTTAATAAATGTGAAACCTAAAAAATATAGCTTAGAAAGTGAGGGAGTAACTATGTATTGGGAAGCACGAGTATGAGCTCCACTAGGTTATGAGACCGTATAGAATTAGGGCTTCCATAAAATGTTCTCAAAATTGAATTAATTTTCAATATAGGGTCATAAGTTAAAAGAAGAGCTGAAATAAAGTTTATTTTACAAAATAACATATATAAAATATTTAATTTAGCAAAAGTCCAACTTTATGATATTGTTTAATTTTATCGGAAACTTAAAATATAAGCTCTAAAGTGGAACAAGACCCTAGAGATAAATTATTTGACTTAGAGAAATAATAATTTGGGGATAAAATTGAAAGTGAAATAATCACATAAATTGTAAATATAAGTGTAAGCACCCGATATTGTGGAATAATAAAAAAAAAAATTATACACAAACATGCATATATGCATGAAATATTAATTAAATTAAGAAATATACATAAGAGAATGTTAAGGGCACTTGAAGAATTAAGTGAAAGAAAGCTAGAGGGGTAGCAAACATTTGGTTTAAGAGTGGGAAATGTACATTGACACCTTATACGACAAAAATCTAGAAAAAAAAATATGAACATTATATGTGTAACCTAAGGTGGCAAAATTTCCACTGACGTAACTCCTTATGTACATCTAATCTCATCTCATATTTAGAAATTTTAGTTCTTTTAAAGTATGGGAAAATTATAGCAACTCAAGGAAAAGTTGTAGAAACCTTGGGATAAAATTTATGTAAAATTAGGTATAAATTTAGGTTTTTGGAGTTTGCATGTTTAGGATGAATTTGGAAGTAAACCAACCTTACCACCAAAAGGAACACCCCTAGAGAAGACCAGCTAGCACACCACCACAACTAAAGCTATATAAGTGAGCTAAATAGGCCAACTTGCCTAGCTCCATATTAGCTAGCGGGTTAAGTGAGTTGGCCTACTTACAAATGCAAGTTGGAATTTTCAATCCAACCCGACCCATTACAGGTTAGCGCGTTAAGTGAGCCAACTCATAAATTATACTATCATTCATTTCTTATGAATATACTATGCAGAATATTCACAAATCATAAATCACATTTCACAATCTTACCATTTCTAATGTCCATTTTTTTTTATTTACTATAAAATTCAGTCATTATTTCATTTTAGAAAAATAAAGTTCCAATATTTCCATGAAAATATATACATACATATATATAATTGCATCGATATGGAAAAGTAAAAAAAAAAAATCTTATAACTAACAATATGAATGTATAGGGATATTTACGACAAAATAAACTATGAGATTTTCATAATCATCATGCCAATAGAATTTCCACTAACATTATAATGGTTATATAAAAACACAACAACATGATAAGAATGTCATATCTATGAAACTTCAAGATAATATATACATAATATGCATATTTACATATTTAGCTTTATTTCCATTTTTTTTTTCTTTTCCAATTAGCAAGTCAACTTGCCTCACAATTGGTTGGCTCGCTTTGACCCGTGGGTTATGCTAGCACTGAAAAAAGCTCGCATTTTAGCCAGTTAAATTTCTTAAGCCCAGCTTACATTTTTTTTTTTTGCAAGTTATACAGGTCGGGCCATATAAATTGCCCGGCTTGCATAGCTCTACCCACTACCCCTTGGTGGCTAAAAGCTCAGATTTTAGTAAATGTTTAGTTTTCTAATTTTCTTTCCCTAAAATTCTAAAAAAAAATAGCAAATGAAGTTTAAAAATTATGAAATTTGGTTTTTCTTGGTAATTTTTCATGTAGAATACAAAAATAAAATCGTATTTTTTAAATTCAAAGCAAAAATATGAGTTCCTTAATATATTATGCACATCAACCAAATTTCTATTACATTTTTCAAAAGCCAAATTACATAGTTTCAACATTAATTTTTGTGAGTGAGTTCTTCAAAGGATGTATTTTTGAGATATGTAATTAGCTTTTCAAAATTGAGAAGTTAAATTTTGACTAATTTCAAGATAATATGAAAACAATGTGTTTTATGTGCATATCAATGTTGTTTTCTTAAGGAACTCTACATGCATGTGTAATATTAAGGCTATAATTAGGCTTTGAGTGATGAATTAGTCTAGTCTAAGATGGAAATGGTAGAGTTGGTGTCATAGCTAAGTTAGAACTTTAGCTAATTGAAAATCTATTCTTAGAAGAAGATCAAAGAGTAAGTTAAAAGCTTGGTAATCTATGCATTCCAAAGTGATTATGCAATTACACTAAATTAGGCTATATGGTTAATTAGGAATATGTATTAGCAACACTCTTGTGAAATGGACATTAAACAAGTCTTTTATTAAAGTCATTTTCTTTGAATTCAAATAAAGTAGAGAGGAAAACGGATATAGTAATACTTATAAAGTATATAAGATAGTTAAAGGTTATGGCAAAAGGTACACTAGGAGAACTTTATATAGAGAGGGTAAGTTAGAGACTAGGTTAGATGTTATCTTAGACGGAAGTTATCTTAAAGAATGGCTTCAAAACCTAAACCCTAAATTTTAGTAAGCAATTAATATGGCATTATATCAACTTGTAATCGACTCAAGCACCATATGCATCTTGCTTAGGTAGAGTAGGCGAAAAGGAGCCTCAAGAAGAAAAGTAAAGCTAGGAAATTGCTAAGTTAGCTCAACTGGATTCGCTTGTTGTTAGAGTAGATTATATTTACTCATGTAACCTTCTAACTTGCTTAGTTATGATTGTCTTAGTTAAGGTTGTATGTCAGTGTGACATGTTAATTGATGAGACATTAGATGATTCATGATCTCTTTTGTCTATGTTTTCAAATAAAACATGCTAGATTAAGGAATTTAATTATTGCTATTGTGTTGCTAATCAACTTTGGGTTGTTAGTTGAGATTCATGCTAACTTGATCAAAAGGTTAGGTCCTAACCCCATCTCTTACGGAGATGTACCTAAGACCGAGATCACTAGACATCAAATAACTTGCTTGGATCGATTTGTTATGAAATCCCTAATTTAGAGAAATTAGCTATTTTTGGATTATATGAGGCAGGGTTTGAGTAAATATTCTATTAGATATGACTCACTAAAAGAAAAGATCCTTGCTTGAATGATCGTGATATCATGCACACAAACTCATTTAAGGTTTTACTAACCACATTCTAAAAGATTGATAAGAGTAAAGAGAGACACTCGAGCAAAATATTTTATAAACTGATGATGTCCGTTACAATGGAATAATGACTTCAAATAAACCATACTGCTATGATAGCATTTCCATAATTATAACAACAACTAAAATAAAAGACCCATGATAAACGTTACAAGAAATTAAATTCCTATTAGCTAATAGAACTAAATTTCTATTGATCAATAACACTAAATTTTCATTAGTCAATAGAAATAAATTATTATTGGTTAATAGAACTAATTTCTAATTGGCCAATAATAAATCACAAAGCAATATTTTAATAGCAATTAAATACATAAAGAAAATTAATTAACAAAATGTGAAAAAGAAAAGCTAAAGCTAGCAAGCTCCCATTATAGCACATCATCAAACCTACTTAGCCTCTTAGCTTGTCACTTGCAAAGCATTTTGATCAAGTTCCCATCAGGATTGTGAAATTTAGAGCCAATAAGCTAGTTATGTCCTCCTACCGTCATGTTACCATCAAGTTGGTATTATTGTAAACCGATATGCCAATAGTGTAATGTTGCTTAGTTCCTTTACTTAATTCTGTACTTGATCCTAAAATACAAGATGGTTCCGACATGATCGTATTACAAAAAACTAAGTCCTTCTTAAAACTATTACAAACATATAAGGAAAAATAGCCTAATGTAATTTGGTTTCGATATTCAAGAATTTGATCCCTATCATCTACCCCAAGCTGTGTTTTATTTGTCCTTGAGTCAAGCAGTTAGATAATGAGAGCTCCTCTAGGGTCAAATGTAAATCTTTCAACATAGATTAGAAAGATAGAAGCCAAGCAATCTTCTAAGAATGATTCATCTATCCAATCATCATGCCTCCTGTCAATCAAGTATATTGGAATGTGACATTTAGTATCCATTATCATCATCAATAGAAACTAGGAAAGAACATGCATAATAATATGGTAAGTAATGGAAAATAAGGGGTTTGCCTCTTTAATGTGCTTGAAGTGTTTAACCCTCAACTCTCTCCAATGACTCTCACATATTTGGTTCACTCTCTATTTCCACTCTTAAAGCTCTCAATATAATAAGTGAATCATATAGGTAAACCACGCTCAAAGTACTCATGATTCTGTAAAGCTTCTTATCCTAGTCATGATTCAGAGTTAACTATTCCCTAATCAAAATCTCACATCCCCTTTATATATGCTCTGTAAATCCTCTCTCGATACATATCTCTAATAAGATTTTAATATCAATCCCTTAAACAACAATTTCCTTATTAACTAATGTACGACACAAATTTGGGTATCTCACAAAAACGAGCCATACATCCCACGATCTCAAACTTGCTAAACATGATTGAATTTCTTTCCATTCATCATGTGTTCTATATTCATCTCCATATGAACAAGCTAAGTTGCTAATAACAAGTTATAAAACTCCAATAAGGCATAGTGTTTGTAAAGGTGCAAATTTCTATCAAGGACTTCCCACTTTTACTTATTACTTATTGAAGAGAGTATTATATCATTACAAGAACATTTACCATCACAACAAGAAGCACAAATTCCATCTCCTTCACTATCTACGAACAATTGTGCTTTACGACCTTTGTCACTTCCCATGATTCCTTGTTCCTTCGCACTTTCACCCTTCTACTTCCTCTTCATAATTTCCTCCACAACAATCCCAAAAGTGAACATAGTAATTCACCAATATATACAAAAAGTTTTATTATTATACTAAAGATTAACAACCACTCTATGGCTCTTCATTGGTACAATGTAATCACTATACATAGCAACTCTACTACTTCTCAATCTCATCAAAGATTCATAATAGAACATCCAAAAGGAAGGAAAGTAATTATAGAAATACCTACACTTGCTAATGGTTCTAGATGGAAGTGCCAATGAAGTAACGTTAGGGACCTAAAAATTCATATGTGACTCAATTAGCTTTTCCTTAGGAATCATAGGGTATAAATTGATACGGATGATATTACTTCCACTATTGTCATCCTCACTTTCTACTCTCACTTCCTCAGTGACTAGCTCCTCAATAATATTGGAAGTTACCTGTCCTTCCTCTATAATTTTCACACTACACTTCCTTTCATTTGATACATGGTTGGGATAATGGATTGCAAAATGGCCTAATCCTAAGCATTTGAAACATTTCTTCTCATTTAGTTTCTTTGGTGTAGGTGTTGTTTCCATCCTAGTACTGCTATAACTCTACTCTACACTCTCTTCATTATTTGGCTTCCTACAAGAAGTCATCATTGCTTCCCACTGACTCACGATATCGGCCAATGAGGACTGAATTTTCTTATATAAAAGGCACTGCTATTGTTGTGGCTCCAATTCTTATGCCCATTGGATAGTTGATAAATGTGCAATTTATCCCCACTCAAAGTGCATATTCATACATGCCATTTGCACTTGTATGATGAATATTGCACAAAAATGAGAAAAATATTCATTCTTGGATTAATTGCATGAGAACTATGGATAAAGGATCAAAAGTTAGGTTTTAAATAGTTAATGCATCAAGTGCACAATTTTGACCCAAATCTTCATGGAAATTTTGAATTTGTTAGTGCTGCAATGCAACTCAATTAGCCTTCATTTTCTTCTAAATGTAAGAATGTCAGCATTCAAAGGGATGTGAGTTGCTATCTTTATTGACAAAATGATGTTACTACCATCACGAGCAACTCCTCAATGAAAGCAATCTTATTGTAGATCAACCGTTTGTGGACATGAACAGCAGTTGAAAGCTCAGTTGTAAAGTTTTTCAACTGAATATTCTAAGCTTCATTCATTTTTGTAGCAACACAAAGCTACTCTTCAAGGACCAAAACAGAATTGTACAAGAGCACAAGCATGATCCGTGCAGCAACTTTAACACCTTGGATAGAGCAGTTCATTATAAGTTGCAATTTTTAGAATTTAACAACTAGATATTTAAAAGGTGCAGCATATGCAACTTCAATTCAGCTTTAAACCGACCAAGTACCCGAGTCAAGCTCCATAACAGGGAATGGCATTCCAAACAGCTAAACCATATAGCCACTTGAGTGCCGGCATGTAGCAAGCCATGCTCTAACCAAACAAAGCAAACAAACCAAGAGCACTTGTTAACAGCAACTTGGGGGCACCAACAATTTCTGTACAGCAGCCCAATTGAATCAAGCAGTTGATTGGATTAAGCCTCAGGAGAATTATCCACATTTGTTTGGCTTGCCATGCAAGTGCTTTTGCAGTAGCAGCTATAAGCAAGATCCAGTATCGGGTTTCATTTGAGAAAGAGCTTCAGTCCGAGTTCCATACAACCAAATGGCAAAAGCATAAGTGGAACTCAAGACATGAAACTGAAGATAGCTGGTCCATCTGAGTATTATTAGTGGCAGCAGCAGCTTGAACCAAGAAGCAATCAGACACATTCCAAAGAGGACAACAGTAGGTGGATTGGATTGAATACATGTGGAAGAGCTTGGTGTCGAATACAGTAGCAGCCCCTGTCCTTTGAAGAGCAGCCAGCAAGTTCAAACAAGCATCGAGCCTCTGATCGGTAGCATCCACTAGCAGCAGTTGAGACAGAGCAACATGAGCTACTCCCTGCAGCAGAACAGCAACAAACTGCGAGTTGTTGAACGAAGCTGCTTTCTATGAAGAATCCAAGCAGCAGCTTTTTGAGTGACTGAAAGAATCAGGCAGTGGACCACACATTCTGCAGCTACAAGGCCGAGAAGATCTTCTAAGCAACTTACTCCGCTCTCCAACTTGCAACAGCACATCCAAGCTCCACTAAGAAATTAGAACTCGAGATCTATTTGTGACAACTCAAGTTTTTAGTGAAAACATGAACCAAGCTGCACATTTAGTCTTCCTAGTTGCCCAATTTAGTTTTCTACCATAAAATTATTTTTAGAGGCTAACTTGCCTTATCTTTGTTTGGCTTATTATTCTATTTTGGTTGTTTGGCATGTTTATGAGCATGAGTTGTGAAGTCTAAGTAAATCCAATAAACAAGGCCAGACATAGAGGAAATATCAACAATAACTCGAGCTTCAAACTGCTGGCCATGGCATTCTATTGACAAAAACAGCAGCTCGTGCAACTCCATGCAATAGCCATGGCATTCGCTTCCTGAGAGCAGTAACATGGGGATGAATCGCTGGAATTTGCAATGAAGTCCAGAACCAAGCTTCAATTGCAATAGCCCTTTAACTCCAACAAAACCAGCAGCTGTCCAAAGAAACTCGCAGGCCGTAGACTCAATTTCAGCAGGCCGAGAGTTACTTGACAGCAGCAAGTCCACTTCGAGCTCAGCAGCCCCAATCAACAACAGAGCTGAAACAGAGGCCGAGAAGCTATTCAACAACAGATCTGAGTCCGAAATACAGTTGAGCTCTAACCAAGCTGAATTCGACGCAAGCAACTCCAGTAATTTGCCTAGCCGAAATTTCCACTAATCAACAGTAGTAGCCCCTTGCGTCAAGCAAGCTTTGAGCTATCCAACTCCACGCGAGTCCAAGCATATATCAGCAGCACACCAACATGACAGCATACTAGTGAAATCCCGAGCAGCGACGAAGCAGAATTGAATTGAGGAGCATCTTCTTGTTTTAAATATTCAACAACCGAGAACCAACCAGCAGCTAAGGCACACATATTTGAATAGTAGCAGGGTATTTCATGTAAAAACCAACAGCTACAGTAGAACGCTTCTAAACCGAGAAGCTCCACACAACAGAACCAACCAACAAGATTATAGAGTTGGCAGCAGTTGCAACATGAATGCAACACGAGAAGTTGATGCAGAGCCAACCAAGATGAATCTCGAGCACTCCACTGCAGTTCACGCCTTTTCTTCATAACAGCGGCCGACAGCTACTTGATAGCTACACAAAAAAGCTCATCGAGCAGTCCAAAGAATTAGCAACACGGGAGTTTGCGGATGCTCACACACGTAGAAGCTTCATGGTTCTATTCATGTGTTATTTTCGGAATAGAGGCCTCATCAAATAATAGCCCATTTATTCTCTTGACAGCCTATGTCATTTTGATTGGGAAGATAAATGGATTAACATCCAGGAGAAAAGTGGAGCATCAATTTTATTTTTATTCTTCTGAGTCGGCCACTTGATAGGGACTTGAGAATTGTAATTTTTAAATTGAGTGCTTACGTGTGGGATTAGGTCCATTTCATTGGAAATTCTGCTGACAAAAAGGAAGCCCACACGTAAGCATTTAGAAGTGGGAAAGCAGAAGAGGGATATACAGGGCAGCTTTGTCTAGTCGACAAAGGACGGTAGCTGAAGAATAGTCGAAGACAGAGCTAAGTTTTTTTCATATACAGTAGCATAGTAGAATAGAGTTTGCAAGGAGAAACTTTATTTTTTTATTTAATTTTATGATATTTTCTTTAATTTTAAAGTACTAAAACCCTTATTCTAGCACACTTGAAAACAATTTTGGGTTTTTGGATATTTTAAGATATATGGATTTAACATGGGAAAATAAAATAAAAAAATAGCCGTAAAGTTAATTATAGGTGTTTCCTATTCCTTTGTAGCTTTTATTGTCTTGTATCTTGATGTATTTATATTTTGACATGAGATTGCATTTATATATGTTGGGTTTTACATTGATGAATTCGATGGGTTAATGTGTTTTATGTATTATTCTAATATTAATGTTAAGTATTTGGGTATTTTTCTATTATATTCATCATTTATCTAGTTAATAGAGTTAGAAGATATTTGGGAGGGTTTCGATAACCTGTAGTAAATATAATTTGAATTTCTAAAAAGACTCGTCATAAGGATATATGAGTTTTAATTAAATTCATGAACTAATGCACTTGATACAATTAGAAATATGGTTTGAGCAGAAAATATGGTTTAGATAAAATATGGTTTAGATCATAGGAACATGCTTAAACCATATTTTTATCTAGAATAGTAATTTTGGCATGAGTAGATTATTACTTACTTAATAGTTATATATAAATCACCTTAATGAGTAGATTTATACTATAATTAGAATTCCGCTACTTCACGGGTAGATGATTTCTAGTAAGTTTAATTAAATTTCATTTAGTCAATTTCAAATATTGCATAAGGCATTGCATTTATTCAAATGAGAATAGATTTGTAAATCCCAATTTAATCCTTTTTATCTTCTAGACTCGTGACCCTCATAGTATAGCTAAGATATTCGATTTAATGTTCATTTTGTTAATTAGTTTAGTCTTGTTGGGTTCAATTCTCAATAGCTTAGCTTAAGAAAAAACTCCATTGGTTTAGTACTCAACACCTACCTCCCTATGCAATACAACCTTAACTCACTATTTAAACTACTTCCACAACCCAATTCACTTGTCAATTCTCACTTACGTCAAGTTAATAACAACACTTAGAATTCATACTCAGAGGCACCTACTTCCATATCTATCTCATCCCTTAATCCCTTCAAAAATTAAGTTACGACATAGGTAGTGGCTCATATAGGTAATATAGTTTCATGTATTATCTATACCCTTAAGCATATTCCTCAATACTTAAGTCTCTTTACCTCGATCTATTGAAATGGGCATTAGTGTTTACTCTTGACATGTTGGTAAGAAGATTGGTTCTTAGAAAAGTATGATAACTATTTAGGATTTAAATTTCTTTAGGATAGAAAGTGATCGTGGTTTATAGGTTTGTGGTGTAAGGATGCTTATGTGAGGTTATGGGTTCAAAATCCCTAAGGGAAATTTCATTAAACACTTCATAGTTTAATAAAATCTTCCTTCACAAAACTCCAACACAAGTATACATAACCCTCCTATAACTCCAATTAAGCAACTCAATTCACAACACAACACAATGCAATATCACAACTTCACTTTACCAACAAACTAGTAATTCATAAAGCAAAAAGATTCACAACATGGTACATTGATACTTACACAAATGTGCTCCCATAGTCAAAATGTCTGCTCTAATACCAAATTACCATGTGCCTAAAACCAAGATCACCTAGACATCAAATAATTCACTCAAATTGATTCATAATGAAATTACTAATTTAGAGAAATTGGGTATTTTTTTATTATATGGGTTAGGGTTTTAGTAATATTCCATTAGATATGAGTCAATAAAAGAATAGACACCTATTTAAATGTTCATGATATGACACATACAAGCTTACTTAAGGTTTTGCTCACCACCATCTAAAAGATTAATAGGAGTAGAGAGAGCTTACATTCAAGAAAAATATTTCATAAACTGATGATGTCTATTGTAATAGAATAAGGACTTTAAATAAACCTTACAACCACAATGGCACTTCCATAATTAAAAGAACAACTAAAATAAAAGACCTATAGTTAATGCTTGAAGAACTTAAATTCATATTAGCTAATAGAACTAAATTTCTATTAGTCAATAGAATTAAATTTCCATTAGTTAATAGAAATAAATATTATGGGCTAATAGAACTAATTTACAGTTAGCCAATAATAAATCACTAAGTAATAGTATAATAGCAATTAAATAGACAAAGAAAATTAATTAACGAAATGCAGAAAAGAAAAGCTAGATATAGCAAGCTGATATTACGGAGCACTATCGACCCAACTTGGTTGCTTAGCTTGTAACTTGCAAAGCATTTGATCTCATTCCCATCAGGTCAATGAAATTTGGAGCCAATAAAATGGTCTTGTCCTCTTAGTGTCATGTTACCATCAAGCTGATATTATTGTGAACAAATAGGCTAGTAGTGTAATGTTGCTTGATTCCTCTACTTGATTCCATAACTAATCTTAAAATGCAAGCTAGCTCCAACATGATCTTATTACAACAAATCAAGTCCTCATAACTATTACAAACATACAAGAAAAAATAGTCTAATGCAATTTGGTTCTCCATATGCAGGAATTCAATCCCTATCATAAGGTGTTTACTTAACTGAACTAGATATCGAGGTTTTAGAAAATGAAAATATAAATGAAATAAAGCAAAGATTGGGCTAATGAGTACATTAATAAACTTGTTAGCTATTTGCTTGGTATTGACTTGATATGTAGTTGATGCATTCATATTATGACAAGAAAGGACTTACTAGTCAAGTATTCTAAAGTTGAGATTTTACTAGCTCGGTTCTATTTGAAAAGTTAAGCTTTACTAAGAAAATGACTTCATTCATGAAAGCTTGTTTTGTAAAGAAAGCAATTTGATATATAAAAGTTGGTTCTTGAGCATATAGAAATTGCATTGCCTTTACTAGGCTAGCTTCTTACTGGGTTCTTAGGTGACTTACCCAATGCTTGACAATGTCAACTAGCTAGATGGATTAAGGCTAGGTTAGGATATTGGTATCAATGCATATCACATGCATGATCATGGTATATCTTTATCACATTAACTTCCTGATTGGAATTTTATTAACAACTTGTCAATGTATTTGTGATATAATTCTGCTTGTATTATTGTTTGTACATCAAGTCTCACTCACCTTATGGTAACTTAGGGGAATGAGTTGTCTTATCCTTAGGTTAAGAGGGAGTTTAGACAAGGCATATCACCATAAGAGCGAGCAGACTTTGGAAGCATTAACTAGAATCAATTTTATTTTTTTCCTTTTTTAAGTAGAAGCAATTAACTGCAAGATATGGTCTAAGTTCTTAGAGGCGATTCTTCAAGAAGTGGCCTTTTTATGGAACCATTTATAGTATAAGGGTTGTGTGTATTGTAATATTTTAAGTTTGGTTCATTTCTATAAAGGCTTTCACTATTGTTTGTTATGTTGAAGAAGAATAGATTTATAAATATGGTGCTGAATGAAGATTGAATAGCATGTTGGATATAGATTTTACTTTATCTCTAACTTAGGAATGGCATAATGAACTATTTTCATGCATAAAAAATTTGGGAAAAAGTTTTAAATAGATACCTAGAAGGTAGGGGATTATATAACATGATTCTCTTAGCAACAATATTGAAAATACTTTTGCACAATTTTCCTTTTCTTCATTACATCAACAGTTGTATTTTCTTCTTTGATGTAAAGCTTCTTGTATAGATATCTCCAAAACTTCAATATAGAATTAGTCATTATGATTGATAATCTCCATAACGTTCTTACCATTTCTTATAAAGCTTTATATGAAACTAGCCACTGTAATTCTTCTTTATAATATATCTCCATATTGCTTCCTTCCATGAATATCACATTTGTCTGTTGCTACTTAATTCCTTAAATTTCTTGTGTATCACTCATGAATAAAATAGTTATTAGGTGTTTAGTTAATTGTATTACCTAATATATTTAACTCGCAATGCTAAGCCTTCATATTCTGCATTCTTTTGTCTAAAATAGCATTGTGCATTCCGAGGTCTAAAATAACAATCTGCATTCTAAAGTTTGAAATAGGTTATATAGTTTGAAACAAGATTTGGAGTCTACAGTAGGTTCTAAAGTCTATAACTAAGCTTGGAGTCTAAGTAGGTTCTACATTCTAAAATAGCATTTTGATTCTAAACAAGTGTTTTCATTCCAATGTCTTACTTTTGGTTTTAATGTTTGCTTATGATTCTAAACTTTGATTCTACAGTCTACTTCTTCCAATTTGATTATATTAGGCTAATTCTATACCAAGTTCTAATCATCTTTCCTAAACAACTTTTAAACATGTTTCTTTTAACATTCATAACTTCATTCTTCACATTAAGTCTAAAATAAATTTAAACACTTTTAGTTGCACACTTAATAAACTTGTTAATGTTGATAATAATTTCTCCTAAAAATTAAAGCCAACCTAAACTAAGTGATGTCTAACCTAACTATCTACTCTCTCTTTCCTTTTACACTATTTTTAACCTCCATTAAGCCATTCTTGATGTATTGATTGGCTCATGAAAGCTATTAAGCTAGATATACTCAAGCAACACAAAATAATCCAACTAGAATAGGTCAGATAGGCCTTGTTCAACCCAGGGTAACTACCCATTCCTTGAACCTTGAATCGATCAATCTAGAGGATTCAAATTCATACACGTGGTGCAAATAGTTAGGCCTCCTACCTAAATAATTGCCCATTAGTCACCATTACGTCATCTAAGTCCTCCAATATTAGGAAGTGGTCATAAATTCAAACTTAATGCACATGCAAGATTTTAGAAGCAATGATTACCAGATTCAAAAAAGCCTTTAACTATAAATAAAGCTCGAAATGTAATAATCAAGTTCCTCTTGAAACTTTATGCACCTTATTGGCCTTATTTTTATCCTAATCCACTTAATCTAACTTAGGCATAGGAGTGGCAATGTCGAAGTTGCCTCGATACCCCCATAGAGTAACATTCTTTTTCCATTTTTGCAAAACAATCTTACATAAAGTATCCTATTTTCCTTAACACCAATTTTGAGCATCAACAATTTGGCTCCATTTGTTTCTAAACAACCCATGATGGTTAAGACTAAGTCTAAAGATAACAACACTTTGGGGTAGCGGGTAAGGAGAGGACTAGGGTCGATTAGCAAATCAAGGGGATCAATCTCCACAGTAATGTAGCTTAGAGGTGCATCAAGTTGAAGTTCATAATCAGACATCTTAGCATCAAGAATAGGATAATGGTAGTTCACGTATAGCATAGTTAGAAGTCATATGTTCCAAATTTGCTAAAGAACTTAAGGAAGTTCAAGCTAACAATAGGGAATCAGAGGCCTAATGAAATGGATGCTACATCTTTTTTAACTCCTTCCTTATAGCAAGTCAGGCAAGAGACTAACCCACTTATACAAGAGGAAGCATTGTAGCAACTACAAGGAAAGGCCCCTATGGTAGATGAGACTGACCTATAGCAAAGGCAAGGGTCACAAGTGGAGGAAAATTACTAGTAAGCTCTGCTTCATGCTCAAGCTACATCACATGTGCTAAGAACTGTAGATGGAAGAATTTAGCGTTTAACTTCTTGTCTGCCATAAAGAACAATGGTAGACATAAGTTTGAAGGATTTAGAGGATTACATCAAGAAATTGACTACGAAAGGGGCTAAAAGAAGGAAATTGATGTGAAGGGTGTCGAGTTAGGTTTTCTCTCTCAGTTTTTATAAATTAGTTTTTTTTTAAACCAATCAATATTAAATCCTACCTGTTTAATGCTGACCCTCGACTAGAGTTTAAGGAAAACTGGTTCCATTATATTCTGAAAATAGTTTTAGAGCCGCTACCCAACCGAAGTCAAGAAAAGGAGTTAAATTATAACCAATTAGGTAGATTGGTTTCTAAAGAAAAGGTCCTAACTTAGAAAGAGGATCAGTTGTTTTTATTTACTTTTTGGAAAAAAAAATAATAATTTTTCTAAGTGTCAAAACAATTTTCATTCACTAACCTATTTATTTATTTATTATTATATTATCTTATTTATTATTTATTATTTTATCTATTATGCTTTAAATAAGAAAAATAAAAATAAACTATTCATTTCTCTCTTTTTTTTCTTCCTTCCTTTTGTCTCTTTCTTTTCTTTTCTTCTTTTTTTTTTTTACAATTACAGTTTACAAATTCTGGTTACAACAAATAAAGAAGTAAATAAAATCAAATAAATAAAAAAAACACGTGAAACGAAGTTGGGCAATAACATATGCATGCATGTCAACTTGGAGAAGGGTGTCAGGTTAAAGAGTCAGCCTTACTGGATCAAGTCAAATCGAGTGTCAATTCACTCGACCCAACTCACGTACACTGTACATGCATTAGCCAAAGAAGGAAAGTAGTTACAATAGGGTTTGCTTTGGGTAGTTCTAGATCAAATCTTATGCGGTTGAGGGTGGATTTGTAGGTGATTTATTAGACTTGGGGGTTACAGGAGCAACACCACCGCATTTGGTGACTATTTGGTGGTGGTCGATGTTCGGGACAGTAGAGGTAGAGTTGGTTAATGGTAGCTGAGGGTGGTTCAAGCTTGGAAAGTGTTCAAGCTTTATGTTTTTGGACATCACGAGTACAACTGTAGCTTCAATTTCAAGTATGGAGTGGTATAGGGTGGTGTTTCGACATGGGGATTTGATAGGCGACCAACATCGATGGTTACAAGGGTAGTTTCGGTGTAATGTATGGTGTACATCGATCGAAGTGGACTTGTGTGTGTTGTGGTGTGCAAGAGCAGAGGTAAAGGATGGGGGGAAGGAGAAGCTTCAGTCAGTGATGTGTGTGCGAGTTGCCGTTGTGTTTTAGGCATCGAAGGAAGGAGATCAGCAAGAGAGAGAAAGAGAGAAAGCAACTACCAGAGAGAGAGAGGGAGAGATCCAAGAGTAGATGGGTCTACTACTGTATATGTGTGAGTTATCGGAGTGGCAGGGCATCGCACGGTGCACAGTAGTAAGCATGGGCGATCGGTTGTAAGTGATTGAAGGTGCTATGTTTGGTTTTTTAGGGACATGGTTGAGAGAGAGATCTGGGTTTGACAACAATAGCATGTGTGTTTGTGTGTGTGTTTAGGTTTAAAGAAAGAGAGAGATCGGTTGAGTGTATGTACTATTTATGTTCAAGTGAGAGAGAGAGTTGTAATGTATGCCACAGTATGTATAGGGCATGCTACTATTTTAAAGTCATGAGAGAAAGTGAGTCAACCAGCCATTTAATTGAGAAAGAGAAACCGATTCAATGTGAAAATAAATTCCCAAACTTTTTTTTTTCCAATTTTTCAATGTCAATTCTATGCTCCCAACACTTGTATCTGGATGTGTTTTTGACCCTAATCCAAAATAGGCTATATTTAGTTTGCCAATTTGCCATCAATTCAACGAAATTGCACCATAAAATAGCTCAAATTTGATGCTAAAGTTGACCTCCTAAAGATAAAAAGTACGAGATTTCTTAAGAAAATTAAAAAAGAAAGGGTGCTGACGTGGCACCCCGTCAGCACTATCAACCAGTAAGGAATTGCCACATGTCTTGAAAGACACATGGCGATAATGTAAAGACATGTGTCATGCTGCGAGGTAACACGTTTGCATCACATGTTATGCCATGTGGCAATACGTGTCATATGGTAGTGCCATGTGTCCCATAGTAGATACGTAACGCGATGATACCCTAATACATAGCATCATGTGTTGTAGGTGATGTGGTAGTGTATCTTCTAGAAAAAAACAAAAGGTTTTCAATGTCTTTATTAAGATTTGAACCCAAGACCTCAAGCTTAACCTAAATTCAAGTCCAAGTGCTTATCCATTAAGCCGTTGACTTGTATCTTGTTCATATGTACAATTAAATTATATATATAGACTATGTCAACCTAAATTAGATTCAAATCTAAGCTCAAGCCTAACAGTCATCTCTATACTTTTATTGAAAATTCTATTTTAAACAAAAAAATAATTTATTTTATATATTTACTAAATCCTTTACTATTCTTTTTTTTTTTTTGTATTTTTCTAAATTTTATATTTTGTGATTTTTTTATAAATTTCTTATTTTTTGGATTTTCTTAAATTTTCTATTTTTTGTATTTTTCTAAATTTCTTTTTATTTTTTTATTTTTTTATTTTTTGGCTTTTCTTACCTTTTCTATTTTTTGCATTTTTCTAAATTCCTTATATCTTTTTTGTATTTTTTCTAAATTTCTTATTTTTTGGGTTTTCATAATTTTCTATTTTTTTTTCTAATTTAAGACCCTTTATCCTTTTATAAAAATTTTGAAAAAAAAAAAAAAGACGAGTAAAAAATAGGGTGTCTACAACTACCCCTCTTTGTGGTGAAATTTGAGTAAAATTTTACCACAAACACAAAAAAGATATTATTTTTGACCCAAGGGTAGATTTTGTCCTGAGAAGCGCCTTAGCTAGCTACCCTAGGCTCGGTTTATTAGGATTTTGGTGAATAGTGAAAAGAGAGAGAGGAGGCGCTCTAAGAGATGACCGAGAGATTAAGAGAGGAATTGAAGCCTAGTCATGCCCTTATGAGTTGATGAACCAAGGTGAATGGGTAAGTACTTCTTAAGCTAACTAAGACCTTAAAGAGATATTGAAAACTTAGTCGTGCCCCTATGAGCTAACTAACCAAGGTGGGCAAAGCACTCCTTGAGCTAGCTAAGACCCTAAAGAGATATTGAAAACTTGGTCATACCCCTATGCGTTGACCAACCAAGGTAGGTGAAGCTCTCCTTAAGCTGGCTAAGACCCTAAAGAAATATTGAAAACTCGGTCGTACCCTTATGATTTAACTAATCAAGGCAAGCAAAGTAATCCTTGAGTTGGCTAAAACCCTAAAGAGATATTAAAATCTTGGTCATGCCATTTTGAGCTGACTAACCAAGATAAGCGAAGTGTTCCTTAAGCTAACTAAGACCTTAAAGAGATATTGAAAACTTGATCGTGCCTCTATGAGTAGGCAGGTAAAGCACTCCTTAAGCTAACTAAAACCCTAAAGAGAAATTGATAACTTAGTCGTACCCCTAAGAGCTGACTAACCAAGGTAAGTGAAGTACTCCTTGAGCTGGCTAAAACCCTAAAAGATATTGAAAACTTAGTCGTACTCCTATGAGCTGACTAACCAAGATGAATGAAGTGCTCCTTGAGCTAGTTAAGACCCTAAAGAAATATTCAAAACTTAGTTGTGCCCTAATGAGATAACTAACCAAGATGGGGCGAGTGAAGCGCTCCTAGAGCTGGCTAAGACCTTAACAGATGTTGAAAGCTTAGTCGTACCCCAATAAGCTGATTAACCAAGGTGAAATGGGTGAAAGCGCTCATTGAGCTAGCTAAGACCCTTAACTGAAACTTAGTAATGCTCCTTTTAACTGACCAACCTAGGCGGGAGCATCTCTCGAGGAATAGCAACCTTAAATTTAAAATCAATTTGAATAAACCTAATAATGCTCCTTTGAGCTGACTATCCTAGGTAAAACGAACGAAGCACTCCTAGAGTTGGATAAGACCCTAAATTGAAACCATATAGTGCTCCTTTGAGCTGACTAACCTAGGCAGAAGCGTCTCTTAAGGACCAAAAACCTTAACTTTTGGAATCAATTCAAGATAAACTTGGTAATGCTCCTTTAAGCTAATTATCCTAGGTAAAACAGGCAAAGCGCTCCTAGAGCTAGTTAAAACCCTAAATTGAAACCTAGAAGTGCTCTTTTAAGCTAACTAACCTAGGCAGGAGCGTCTCTCAAGGATTAGCAACTCTAAATTGACTTTAGAAGAAACGTTCCTACGGGTTAGCTAAGAAGAATCAATGATGAATGAAGCACCTTATGGGCTTATTAAAAAGAATCTGATGAAGAGAAAAGTCCTATAGGCTCGTTAAGAATTTGGTAAAGAGTGGTGCACTATGGGCTTGTTAAAAATTTGGTTAAGAGAAGTGTCTTATAGGCTTGTTTAAGAGAAATTATAATGAAAGGAAGTGCCCTAATGGCTCGCTAAAAAACCCTAAAGGAAAATGACAAAGGAGGGGGGTGGTGCTTTGAAAGTTAGCTAGAACCTTAGAGAGATGGGACAACACCCTAGAGGTTAGTTAGAACCCTAAAAAGGATAAAAGAGTAGGTTAGCGCTCCATAAGCTGGCTTAAACCCTAAAAAGGATAAAAGAGTGGGTCGACACTCCATGAGCTAGCTCGAACCCTAAAAAGGATAAAAGAGTGGTTCAATACTCCATGAGCTGGCTCAAACCTTAAAAAGAATAAAAAAATGGGTCAACACTCCAAGAACTGGCTAAAATCCTAAAAAGACAAGATAATGCCCTAAAGGTTGGTTGGAACCCTGAAAAGAGTAAAAGAGTAGGTCAACTCTCTAAGAATTGGCTAAAACCCTAAAAAGAATAAAAGAGTAGGTCAGTGCTCCATAAGTTAGCTTGAACCCTAAGAGGAATTGATGAAAGCATGGGCAAAACTTTAAAAGCTAGCTACTATCCTAAAATGATAGGATGGCACTTTAAAGGCTAATGAGATCCCTAAAAATGAAATATGGGATAGTATCCTAAAGGTTGGTTGAATCCCTAAAAATGAAATAATAGAGGGGACATGCTCTAAGAGCTGGCTAAAATCTAAAAAATGAAAGACAGGATAGTACCTTAAAGGCTAGCTAAAACCTTGAAAAGAATAGAAGAGGGAACAACACTCTAAGAGCTGCCTTGAACCCTAAAACTAAAGGACGGGACAGCACCCTAAAGGTTGGCTAGAACCCTGAAAAGAATAGAAGAGGAGATAGCACTCTAAGAGTTGTCTTGAACCCTAAGAGGAATTTGACGAAGGACTGAAGAAGTAAAGTAAGGAAAATAACCAGTTTTAAAAGACTTCATGACTTGGAAAAGTATTTACAAGGAAATTGTTGAAAAAAAACAGTTTATGAAAAAGGCATTAAGGATAGGCCCCTTACCTTGAAAAAGGGTTAAAGGACATTAAAAACTGCAATAGGGAAGAAAGATCTAGACTATTATGGTCAATTTAAAAAGTGTAACCACATTGAAAAGGAAACAAATAACATAAATTGAAAGCTTGGCTACTCGAGCCAACATGGATTAGACAAAAATCTTGTGACAAACCTTCACTTTTTCTCTCTCCCTTTTTTTTTTCTTTTCTCCTTCTTTTTATTTTTGGATCTTTTGTTTTTTTTTTTTTTTTCTCACCATTACTCTGAAAGCTTGCTAACGAGTATAAATTCTTATTACAACCACCTCTTTCCTTGGTAACAATGTAAGGTTTTTTAATGCCCCTGACCTTGATGTTAGGCTCTTCCGTAAGGCTTTATGATTTTAACGATTGCTTTCTTAAGTAAAAGGTAACCCATTATTAGTTTAGTCAATGAAGGCTCTCTTACTAGCTCTCCATCTAGATTTCACTCTTAATTATAGTTCCAAAAATTATAGTCCATTTTATAAGTGACACGCTTTGATCAATCTGTTAGGTCTTTTTTTATTTAACATTATAAATTTAAGCTTTTGGTCAAAAGGTTTCAAAAATGACTAATGAGGAGGCCTATTTTGAAAGAAATACTTTTATTTATCCTAGGTGTACAAGTCAAGAGCCTTAAGGAAAAATTAGAAGTATACTTGCCCTAGTTTCAAAAACAATTTTTATTAAAGATAAATTATCTTTTAGGATAGAAAGAGCTCTTACTGTGTAAAGGTGGTATTGTGGGTAAAAAGGATTTATCTGATTCGACAAAAGTCAAAGAGACTTCAAAGCAGATATAAAGATTTTGGCTTTCTATGCTTTAAAATATGATTCAAGGCCTTGTGTTTTTAGGGCTATTTAGGCTTTGACTTCCAACCTTTTGATTTGATTTAGCTGCCCCTACTAGGATGTGATATATCCTTTAAGGCTTTCGTCCTTCACTTGGGCCTAATTTTCCAGCTTCTTTTCTCCTTCTTCTCTTTTATTTTTTTTTTTTTAATTATTACTTTGCCTCACTATCTCTTGCTATTCTTTCTTTTCTTTTAGCCCAAAGGATGATTGTCTCCCTTGCCAAGTTTTTGCCTTTTAAGTGATTTGGGACTTTAAATCCATGAATTTTTAGTGCATAAGCTAAGGTGAGGTGTCTAGAAGATTGAGCTGTTCAAAAAGGAATTGGCTCTTCTTCATTTCAACGAGAAATAATTTATCATAAACAAAACTTTGAGTTAACGTTACTTAAGCAAGCATAAACTAATTTTATCCTTATCTCCTAATCAATGACCCTAACCTCCAAATTACCCCATTATGGGGTGGTTCTTAACAGGATTTAAATTTTGAAAATACTCCAAATTACCCCGTTATGGGGTGGTTCTTAACAGGATTTAAATTTTGAAAATACTCCAAATTGGTCCAACAAGGCAAACAACAGATAATTGTGTTTAAGATTTGAAAATGAATGCCTAACTTCATTTTAATCTACATATCACATTCAAAGTAGACCTCCTTTAAGGAATGAGTCCATAGTATCCTTACCATTATGTTGCTCAACTCTCAAAGTGTTTCAGGTTAGTGTGTGGAATATAGTTTATCTCTTTTCATTCTAAACCTTTTAAAAGTGAGTTATCAATTTCTTAAGGAGGAGACTATTTTTCATTTACCTAAGATGAGGATTTGCTTTACCTCCTGATTTCTCAAATCATGCCCTAGTAATTAACTTTATGTTTTGGTTTAGTTTATGATTGGGCTTGGCTTTCTAAATGGACCAAGAGTTTTAGCCCGGCTACATTTATGGGCTAAGGAATATGTTTGGGTCAGCTACCTTGATGGACCATGGTTTATGTTCAAACTAGCTACCTAGTTAAGTGGCTAGTGTTTGGGTAGATTGCTTAAATAGGCCCAACATTGGTGTTTAGATTAAATGGGCCAAGGGGTTAGTGTTTAGGTAGGTTTCCTAAATGGGCCCAAGGTTAGTGCTTAGATTGAATAAGCTAAGGGGTTAGTATTTGGGTTAAATGGGCTAAAGGGTTAGTGTTGGCTTGCTTAATAGGTCGAAGGCCCTCATATGAGTTGAAAACCAAGTGTTTAGGTTGGTTACTTAAGTGAGCCAAAGGCTTAAGCTTGTGTTGGCTCCTTAAGCCCATAAGGACATATAACCATCAGCAACTTTTCATTTCATTTTCATTTTTCCAATCTTTGTTCCTTTTTTTCTTTTTTTCTTCTTTTTTCTTTTTTGAGAGAGAGAGAAAGATAAAGTTTTATTTTACAGAAAATAATTTACCAATAAAGATGGTGATTTTTAAGGTTCTATTTACAAGTTTATGAGATTTTACATTTCCTTGAATAGGAGGGAACAGTGGTTTCTTAAATGCTTATTGAAAGACTATTTATAAAGAAGTGAATGCTAAAGAATGAAGAATGATAAATGATGAAATAAAGAGAGCTTTTATTATTGTGACAAATCATAATATAGAAAATAAAGGCAGAGAACCTAACATTTACTCTAGAATTTGACATTTATTCTAAACTCTCTAGAATTGAAAGAAAACCCTAAATTAAGTCTCGCAGATGAGTCTTAAGGTCCTCTATCATTTCATAGGTCTCCTTAATGACTTATGCTAAAAGGGCCCTTAAGACCCGATTGTGAACTTCAGAACACTTGAGCATTTCCTTCAGATAGGCAATCTCATCTTTTAGTAGTTGCTTATAAATGCTAGATATATCATGTAGCTTATCATTCCCAAAATTGTTTACTTGGTTATCTGCCATTCTAGGTCTACACATTTTATGGACAAGAATTAATCATTAATGTAACAAAAGAAAGCACAAGGAAATATGCAAATGTTAGGATCATTTGGGTTAATACATTACTCCTTAAATTGCAACCTTATTGTCATTTTCAAAAAACTCGATACCATTAAAACTCTTAAATAATTAGTAAGGTTACAATTCTTAAGAGTAGTGTATTAACTCAAACTTGAAGGGGAGTATATACAATTAGGGTGGATTCTAAAAGGTCTTTAAACTTTGTGACCTCACTTGTTTTTAGAAAACACTTTCACTAGTCACGTCACAACTTAAGTAGGATAGCTTGATTAACCTCAAGTAGTGATTACACTACAATACCTGAAGCCTACACAATAGTCCCCCTCCTAAGGTCCTAAGATAGCCTAGGTCTGATCATATCTACCTAGTATCTTTGATGCAAAAATAACCTTCCTATGTCCCAATGCATTCTATATGTAAAATAAATATGGAAATCAAAGCAAAGTATATATATGAAGCTAATAACAAATAAATAAATAACATAAGTATTTTAAGAGGCAAATTTAATTTCAAAGAGTATTTTAAGTGGCTAACCCTCTTGACGTCCTCAGTGGAGTCACCAAGCTGTCGAGCTAGGTTTTTTCTCCTAGTTTTTATAAATTAGTTTTCATTAAACTAATTAATATTAAATCCTATCTATTTAATACTAACCCTCAACTAAGGTTTAAAGAAAAAAAATTCTTTTATATTTTGAAAATGTTTTTAGACTCGCTACTCGACTAAAGCCAAAAAAAAGAATTTAATTATAACCAATTTGGTAAATTATTTATAATTTAACCACTAATCTCTCAATAAAACCCATTTTCAAAATGGTTTTAAAACTAAAGATCTAAATCTAAGCTATCCTATTAAACCCTAAACGAGTATCACTTTTTAACATTTTCAAAAGATCGGATTTATATTTTTACTTATTTAATTTTATTTAAGGAAAATTTCTTAATGATCTTAATTAGGGTTTTATTTTTGGAAATTCTAAAGAAAAGGTTCTAACTTGGAAAGATGATCGGTTTTTTTTTATTTATTTTTTTGGAAAAAGCTGATTTTTCTAAGTGTCAAAACGATTTTTATTCACTAACCTATTTATTTATTTTTATTTTTATTTTTATTTTTTTATTACCTTATTTATTTATTATTTTATCTATTATGATTTAAATAAGAAAAATAAAAATAAACTATTCTTTTCTTTCTTTCTTTTTCTTGCTTTTCTTTTCTTTTCTTTTTTTCTTTTTACAATTACAATTTACAAATTCTAGTTACAACAAATAAAGAAGTAAATAAAATCAAATAAATAAATAAAAAACACATGAAATGAAGCCAAGCAATAACATATGCATGCGTGTCAACTTGGAGAAGGGGGGACGGGTTGAAAGGTCAGCCTTGCTGGATCAGGTCGGGTTGAGGGTCGGTTCACCCAACCAACTCACGTATACTGTACGTGCACTAGCCAAAGAAGGAAAGCAGCCGCAATAGGGCTTACTTTAGGTGGCTCCAGATCGAATATGATGCAGGTGAGAGCGTGGATTTATGGGTGATTTATTAGACTTGGGGGGTACAGGAGCAACGTTGCCGTGTTTGGTGACTATTTGGTGATGGTCGATGATCGGGGCAGTGGAGGTAGAGTTGGTTGGTGGTAGCTAAGGGTGGTTCAAGCTCAGAAAGTGTTTGGGCTTTATGCTTTTGGACATCACGAGTACAATCGTAACTTCAATTTCAAGTATGGAGTGGTGTAGTGTGGTGTTTCGACATGGGGGTTTGTTAGGCAACCAACATCAGTGGTTACGAGGGTGGTTTGGGTGTGATGTATGGTGCGCATTGGTCGGAGTAGACCTATATGTGCTGTAGTGTGTAAGAGCATAAGTAAAGGATGGAGCAAACGAGAAGCTTCAGTCAGTGATGTCTGTGTGAGCCCTCGTCGTGTTTTCGGCATCGGTGGAAGGAGATCGGCAAGAGAGAGAGAGAGAGAGAGAGAAAGCACCCACCAGAGTGAGAGATCAGTCACTGCTTGAGAGTAATCTAAGAATGGATGGGTCTGCTACTGTGTGTGTGTAAGTAATCGAAGTGGTAAGGCGTCACGTAGTGTACGGTGGTAGGTGTAAGTGATCTATTGTAAGTGATCAGAGGTGCTGTGTTTGGTTTTCTGGGGACGCGATCGAGAGAGAGATCTGGGTTTGGTAACAGCGGTGTGTGTGTTTATGTTTGGAGAAAGAGAGAGATCGGTCGAGTATGTGTACTATTTGTGTTGAAGTGAGAGAGAGAATTGTAATGTGTACTGCAGTGTGTGTGGGGCATACTGTTGTTTGAAAGTCGTGACGGAGTGTGAGTCAACCCCCCATTTAATTGAGAAGGAGAAACTAATTCAATGTGAAAGAAAATTTCAAAACTTTTTTTTTCCAATTTTTCAACGTCAATTCAGTGCTCCTAACGATTGTATCTGGATGTGTTTTTTACCCCAATCCAAAATAAGCTATATTTAGTTTTCCAATTCACCATCAACTCAACAAAATTGCACCATAAAATGGCTCAAATTTGGTGCTAAAGTTGATCGACTAAAGATGGAAAGTACGGGATTCTTGACAAAATTAAAAAAGAAAGAGAAAGAAAGGATGCTAACCTGCCATGACATGACATCATGTTTTGTTGGTGATGTGTTAATGTGTCTTCTAAAAAAAACAAAAGGTTTTTCGTATCTTTACTAAGATTCAAACTCATGACCTCAAACTTAACCTAAATTCAAGTCTAATTACTTATCCATTAAACCATTAGTCTATACTTTATCCATATGTACAATTAAATTATACATATGGATTAAATTAACGTCAGCTAACTTCAAATCTAAACCCAAGTCTAACAGTCCTCTCTCTACTTTTATTAAAAATTCTATTCTAAACAAAAATTTTATTGTTTTCTATATTTCCTAAATCCTTTACTTTTCTTTTTTATTTTGATATTTTTCTAAATTTTATATTTTTGTGATTTTTTCTAAATTTCTTTTCTTATTTTTTCTAAATTTCTTATTTTTTTAGGCTTTCTTAATTTTCTTTTTTTTTTCTAATTTAGGACCATTTATCCTATTCTAAAAATTTTTAAAAAAAAAAAAAAAGAAAGAAAGGGTAAAGGGTGTGTAGGGGCCATGCAAAAAAGGGAAAAAAGGTAAGCCCTTTCATTCAAAGCATTATAGATGAGGTCATTCCATTGAGTGTTTGATTAGCCCAATTTGACATGTATGATGGAAAGAAGGATCCAGATGACCATCTAAACACATTTTGGACGTTGAAAGAATTCTATGGTTTGTCCAATGCAATTGCCTATAAGGTCTTCCCTTTTACTTTGAGGAAGTCTACTACCAACTCTATGGTTTGTCAGATGCAATTTCCTATATGATCTTCCCTTCTACTTTGAGGAAGTCCACCAACAACTAGTCCAATTCATTAAAGACAACCTCTATTTCCTCTTTGACTAGTTAGTCAAAGAGTTCTGTCAATATTTCTTAGCCAGTAAACCCCTAGCCAAAGATTCCTCACTCCTAAACTCATTTACACAAAAACTTAGAGAATCGATCAAAGATTATGTCTATAAGTTTAACTAGTTGATGATCGAAATCACTAACTATGATAAGAGTATGGTGCTCCTTACTATCTGTAGAGGAGTTAAGGAGGATTCAAGCATCTTTAAGTCCCTCGCTAAGCATCCAACAACCTCTTTCGCAGACTTTACCAAGAGGTTAGAGAAATTCATTCATTAGGAGGGTCAAATGCAAGCTAAAACAAAACTTGAGAAAGATAAGTACGAGAAAAGTTTGCAAAAGGATCAAAGATTTGTGAAAGATCGTCTAGGAAAGAATTTTGATATTTGCAATAAGCTATGCCAACCTTTAGGAGATCTTGAATGAAGTCCATAATTAGGACTTTTTAGCTTAGCCAAAAATAATGAAGAATAATCTTGCAAGAAAGAACTCCAATAAATATTGTGATTTTCATGGAGATCGAGGTCATAATATAGATGAGTGCAAACATCTAAAAAATGCACTTGAGGATGTTGTTCAAAGGAGTATTTGAGGAAGTTTGTAGCAGATAAAGAAGAGTGAATTAAGTGACCTACCCAAAGAAGGATGATTGAGTAGCAAGCTTAGAATGCTAGTGCTATACCTAACAATCAAGATTTAGTAGTTCAAGACAATGAAAGGGTAGATAACCGAGCTCCCAAAGGCATTATTAATGTGATTTTTAATAGATCGATTGGAGGGAATACTTTATCCATGTCAAGATTATTTGATGACCAAGGAGACCATGTATTGAATTTGAGAGGAAAAAGACATAGAATTGATGACATGATTGTTTTCTCGGAGAAAGATATGCAAGTAGTCCAATTCCCTCATGATGATTATGACTAGGGTAGTAGATTATGAAGTCAAGAAGGTAATTCAATATAGGAAGCTTAACCATCATCATTTTTAAGCATGCGTTTGATCAAATACGACTTAAGCTTAAAAATTATAGGATGCAGCCATACAAGTACAATCTATACAAGTTCAATAATTAACCAATGAAAGTGCAAGGGGTGGTTACCCTAACCTTACAGATCGGGGATGATAAGAATGTTATGGAGAAGGCAATTGATTTTGTGATAGTAAACCATCCTTCGCCTTATAATGGCATAATGGGCTAACCCTCCATCAATACTTTGTAGATAATGGTGTCAACGACTCATCCAAAAGGTAAAGTTTCCAACTCTTACTAGAATGGGGACATGTTATGGGGACCAATAGTTAGCTCAAGCTTTGTATTTAAAAAGCTTAGAAGAGGGATTAGGTCTACAATATTAAGTAAGGCACAAGCAACCACTTGTAAACGAGAAAGGAACCTATAGAGGAAACATTGGCAATCCCTAGCATGTTATGAAGGTAAGAGCTAATATGCCAGCTAACATCTGGGGAAGTGTCATATGTTTTCTCCGATCTAATAAAGACATCTTTGCCCAGTCTCCTTCCGACATGCTTAAGACCTTCGAGGAAGATGTCACCTACACGCTAAACATAGATCCAATTATGAATGTTGTCTAATAGAAAAAGAGACATTTTGCCCCAATGAGGCAACAGTCATAGAGGAGGAAGTATAAAAGCTATTGAAAGTAAGGGTTATCAAGAAAGAGCCTTATCTTACTTGACTTGTCAATTGTGTCTTGGTTAAGAAAGTAAATGGAAAGTGGAGGATATGCATGAATTTCACTAACCTAAATAAAGCATGTCTAAAAGATTGTTTCCCAAAGTAAATGGAAAGTGGAGGATATGCATGAATTTCACTAACCTAAATAAAGCATGTCTAAAAGATTGTTTCCCTTTACCTCGAATAAACTAGATGGTCAATTTAACCTCGAGACATACCCTATTGAGCTTCATGGATGCTTTTTCTAGTTTCAATCAAATAAAAATGCATCCCTCCAACTGGGTACACACTTCCTTCAATATGAATTTTAGGACTTATTACTATAAGGTTATGCCGTTCGATTTGAAGAACATGGGGTGCCAACATACTAGAGGTTTGTTACGTCGATGTTCAAATCGCAAATACATAGGAACATTAAGGTTTATGTAGATGATATGATTGTTAATAGCAAAAATAATGAGGACCACCTCGCCGACCTTTAGGAGACCTTTGACACATTGAGAAAGCATAATATGAAATTAAATCCATAAAAATGTGTGTTTGGTGCATCTTTAAGAAAATTCTTAGGCTTTATGGTAATGCAAAGCCAATCTTGAGAAGATTTAGGCCGTGTTGGATATCGAAGTCCATCAAGGAGGTCTAAAGGTTAATTGGTTATGTGGCAGTGCTAAAAAAGTTTGTTTCTAAGTGTTGAAAAGTGTGTAGAATTTTTTCATGTATTGAGAAATCATTTTGAATTCCGATGGATTGAGTGTGAGCAAGCTTTTAAGGCTTTAAAGGAATTTTTAACTAAACTACCAATCTTATGGAAGCTAGTCAAAGGTGAAACTCTTTACTTATATTTGTATGTACATGACTAAGTACTTTCCTCCATACTTGTAAGGGCTAAAGGATGAGTGTATAGGCTAGTTTATTATGTGGGCCATGTTCTGCAAGGTTTAGAGTTACGACATACCAAGTTGGAAAACTTTGTTTTAGCCATTATGGTGGCTACTAGGAAACTCTAATCTTATTTCAAAGCTCCCCAAGTCATGGTCCTAACTGATCAGCCGGTGAAGCAAGCTTTATACAAGCCTAATGCCTCAAGGTGGATGGTGAAATACTCCTTAGAACTTAGTGCTCTTAGGATACAATACCAACCTAAAGAGGCATATATGGCTTAGATCTTAGCTGACTTTATAAATAAGTTTACTAAGACCAGGAGACCTATTTTAAAGATTGAGTAGACAACCTAGAAGCTATATGTTGATGGATCATCTACCTTCGATGGAAGTGGAGCAAGTTTAATCTTGAAAGGTCTTGTAGGAGATCAAATTTCTTATGCTTTAAAGTTTGGGTTTTTGGCCAACAATAGTGAGTTGGAATATGAGGCATTATTAGCAAGGAAGCAGTTAGCTAAAGAAATCAAAGCAAAACGTTTGGATGTGATGTGCCTAGGAGCTAAGTTATCACAAGGGCTTACCATACAATGGAATAGTAGGTCATTAGAGATATCAAAGAAAATAGAAATGGCCGGTTAGGTAGCTCTCAATAGCTTCATGAAGCTAATTACCAGATGTGATACACTAACAAACACTATAAACTTAACTTTCACCTGATACGACTCATAAGCAAAAGTTAAGGTCTACTTGCCACTAACCTCATGCTACTAGTAAGATTAGATAAGAGTATAGAACATGTGCTTGGAGAATCATATCTCGTAAGAACAATGAAAGGAATATTCTTTTGCAATTCTGTAAGTTAATTACCGCTACAAAGATGAAGGACTATTTATAGTAAGTCCCTTAAGGTAACAAGACACTAGTAAAAATTACAAAAAGGGTAATCTAGACATAAAGATTCCTAGTATAATCTAAAAGGGGTAAATATGAAAAAGGATAAAAATTAATGTAGTACAATTGTCAGAAAAAGTGAAGGATAGGTGGCATACTACTATTGTATCTGTATTTTGGGATCTTAAGGTGTTGTAGCCGAGTTAGTCTAATGCAGAAACTAATCAGTAGAATTTGATTCAAATAAGTCGACAATCTATGGTGGGGTAAGAGTCAAGGACCTTAGCTACATTAGAATGTACTGGGAGCTTTGCATTTAGGTAGGAGACAAAGTAGATTAGCATCTATCTAAGTAAAGCATACAAGGAGTTCAATAGTTAGCCCTCCTGGTGTTGAAGCTCATCTAGGCCATGTTAAGCAATCGGGATACTCTTTATAATAACTTGTAAACCCCTAAGCCATGCTCAGGTGAAGGGTTCGGAGGTCAGCATTCCATCAACTCCTTAGGGTTGTTGAAGATTTTCCCTCAAATATTGGTTAACTTTTTCTTTATGAATATAGGGCATTAGATCAAAAACATTGAAGGTTGGTGATACCTCGTACCCTTCAAGCAATTCTAGCTCATAAGCATTGTCATTAAATCGATGAAGAACTTTAAAAGGGCCATCCAACCTAGGCCAAAGATTATTCATCCTTTTTCTTAGGAATCTTTCCTTACTAAGGTGAATCTAAACTAGGTCTCCTAGATTATAGATAATACATCACCAAACCTCGATTGCTCTACTCTTGTTGTTTGGCCACAATTCTAGCTAGTTGTTCAGCAACCTTCTTGTGTAACTTTTTAAATTCTTCAACATGTTGCAAACCTGTTTGACTTTCTCCTCTAAAGGCTGGGCGAACAATCATGTCTAAAGGTAGACTTAGGTTGATGCCATAAACAATCTCAAAAGGTGACTTGCCTATCGAATTGTAGGTTAAGTGGTTATAAGCAAACTTGATGATAGGTAAACTCAAATCCCAATCATGCAAATTCTTCCCAACAATAGCTCATAGTAAGCTTCCAACCGTTATATTTACCACCCCGGTATAGCCGTCTATTTGTAGGTGACAAGAAGTACTAAACATGAGCTCAATGCCAAGTTTCTTCTACAAGATCCGCCAAAGGAAGCTAGTAAACTTTGTATCCCAATTTGAGACAATACTTTTGGGGACTCCATGAAGTCACATAATCTGGTGCAAAAAGAGGTTAGCAACAAACAAAACATCATTGATCTTATGGTAGGGAATGAAATGGTTGATTTTGCTAAACCAATTGACTACCACCATAATAGAGTCATACTTCTAAGCTATCTTAGGAAGTCTATACTTAGATCGATCTAGGGCCTATTAGGCACAGGTAGAGGTGTGTACTCCCCATATGGCTCCTTACTTTCCTTAGCTCATTTACACATCTTACTTCAAACTAGGACCTTATGTACATCTTTCATCATTCCTAGCTAATAAAAATGCTCTTTCAACAATTCTAGTGCTCTCTTTTCTCCAAAATGATCAACTAAGACCCCAGTATGGGCTTTTCGCACTAGCAATTCTCTCAATGAGCTATTCAACACACATAAGCATCTTCCTTTCAATAGATATCCTTGGTTCAAATAAAACCCATCGATGACTCCTCCATATTAACATTTGACCACTAAGGACCTAAAGTATAGATCTTGCCCCTATTGATCTAGTAAGGTACCAAACCCTTATATTTTAGCTTCTAAAGTTGTTATTTGCACATGCTAACATGATAAGGCATCAACCACAGTGTTCAAGCTTCCATTCTTCTACCCAATCACATAACAAAAAGTATCTAAAAACTCTACCCACTTAGCATGTCATTGAGAAAATTTTTGTTGACCTCGAAGGTACTTGAGGGACTCATGATCCGTATAGATAATGAATTCCTAAGGAAGCAAATAATGTTGCCAATTTTGAAGAGCTTGGATATGGGCATAGAATTCCTTGTCATACACCACGTAATTTAGAGTAGTACCTCTAAGCTTCTCATGGAAGTATGCAATAGGTCAACACTCCTACATAAGTGTAATGCTAATACTTACTCTAGATGCATCACACGCCAACTCAAAAACTTTAGCAAAATTAGGTAAGACAAGCACTAGTGTAGAAGTTAGCTTGATCTTAATCTCATTGAAACTTTTCTAAGCTTTCTCTAACCATTTGAATTCTAAGCTCCTTCTGGTCAACTCAGTCTATGGTACAGCTATGGAACTAAAGTTTTAAATAAGTCTTCGATAAAATGAAACTAGACCATGAAAATTTCTTACATTTGTTGCACAGCTCAACATTAGCCAATCAAGTATAGCTCAAACTTTTTCTTTGTGTGATACCTCCCTCAAACACAACATATCTAAGGAATACTACCTCACTTTGATAGAAGGTACATTTCATTAAGGTATCGAACAAATGCTCGACTTGAAGGATATCAAATATATTTCTCAAGTGCTCGACGTAAGATAAGAGGTCTGCACTATATACCAAAATGTTATCAAAATAAACTATAACACACTTAACAATCAAAGATCTTAAAATATGGTTTATAAGTCGTATGAAGGTGCTCAACGCATTTGTAAGTCCAAACGGCATTACCAACCGCTCAAAGAGGTTGTCCTCCATCTTAAACATTGTCTTTCATTTATCTCTAGGCCCCATTCTAATTTGGTGGTAACCACTTTTCAAATCCACCCCCGAGAAAATTCATGCTCTATGTAACTCATCCAACATGTTATCCAATCGAAGTATTGGATACTTATACTTAATAGCGATTTTATTGATAACTTAGCTTTCAATGTACATTCACCAAGAGTCTATAATTAGGTCGGTTTGGTAGAGCTGCATCGGGCTATAGATCAATACATTGTTTGATTCCTCTAATAAGGGGCAAACCTTTTGGCAAATTAGCAAGGAATAGGTCGGCATACTCTTGGGGCAAGGGTCTACACCTTAGCTAGTAATGCCCCGACTTCTTTTAGTTCAAGTAGTCTTCTGACCAATAGAAAAACAAAGTCCTTGGACTTAACTGCCTTGAAAAATCTCGGTCGCAAAATCACCTACAACTTCTTCTATAAAGATTTAAAGATATTTTCCTATGATTCCTAGACTTCTTTAAGACTCATTGAGATCAACACAACTTTCTTACCGTCCTTTTAGAACATGTAAGTGTTCTTATACCCATCGCGGGATAACTTAAGATCAGATAGCTAAGGTTGTCCTAATAGTATATGTGGAGCCCACATTAGTAGAACATCACATAATATCTCATCCTTATACATTTCTTCAATAGATATCAGTACCTTCACTTGCTCTATAACCTAGAGTCCACCTTTCTCATTCATCTAATGGATCTTATAAGGTTGGGTGTAAGGACAAGTTGTCAACTTTAAGGTCTTCACCACTCCTTGCACCACCACTTTAGTGCAACTTCCCCCGTCAATGATCAAGGCACATAAATTTCCATTCACTCAACAATTAGTGTAGAAGAGATTCTCCTACTACTCACTTTCTTTCGCAGCATTGGTGCTAAAGACTCCTTAGATGACCATATTGAGGTATTGCTCACCCTATTCAAGTCTAGTAAGGGCCTCAAGGTCTTCTAGGAATTCATCAAGAAAGTGTTTGGCATCCACCTCCTCTTTACCTTCACTAACACTTTCTACTTCAAACTGGTGATTCTCTCCCTTGATGGTCATGACATGTTGGTTCAGACATTGATTAACCATGTGTTCAAAACCAAGGAACTTAAAGCACTTGATTTCTCAGTCTTCTACCCTAAGCTCTAACCTTCATATCCTTCATGACCTCGAGCTCCTCCACCATAGCCTTATCTTAGCCATCATCAAGTATGCTTAAAACTTAACCACATTAGTCCACCTCAAAATTATGAGGAGCTCGGCCAAATACAAGTCAACTCAGAATGCTTGGTCAATTGCTCAATACTCAACTAAGCTAACTTCGTCTCTGCCATTCTACACACAGTGTAATTCGTTGGTCTTATCTAAAGTCTCAATCTTCTACACTTCGACTATATACCCAATCTTAGATGACAACCCAGACATGAACCTTAAGATAATTCGTACTTTAAGCTCATAAGCACCACATCAGATCATCAACAATTGAAATTCTCATACATGCTCATCTACAAATTAGCTATCCCGATTAAGTTCCTGCAGACGTCAAAAAGTGTCATGTTGATAATGCCTAGGAACAAACCTGTTCCTCATAACTCACTTCCTCTCCTTCCAAGTTCTTATTTCACATTAAGCTAGCTAACATATGGCTTATACCTTCTTCCACTACATCGAAACATACCTAGTAAACTCTAAGGCAACTACATAGATACGCACTACATCCTTATAATCATAGAAATCAAATATTTTCTCAACTTTCTCTTCCCAATCCATGTATTCGTTGGAATTATCAAATCTAGAGAAGCTCGGAACTTACACTTTAATATGCTCGGTCCCTTAAGGAGCTCGAAGTTCATGCTCATCATATTAGGAAATTGATCATCCTCATCTTCACCATCTTCCACATCCTCACCTTCTCTGAACTCACATCTTCATTACGTATGTCCTTTAGCTCAAATAGGTCACACTTGTGGCGCATTCATAGCACTAGGAGCTTGGATTTCCATCCCTTGTCCTCTCAACCTATCTCACACACCTCATTTACGTTCAGCATTTCTCTCTTAAGGTGGAGCTTCTACTAATCTTTGCATAGTCATAGCCAAGCTGGTCACAATGATAGTAAGGTTCTGTATCTATTCATCAATGGTTCGAGGGATCTATTATTTAACATGACCACAACTAAGAGCATCACTTTCAACATCTGCAATCTATCCTTACACACTAAGATTTAACATTCTTCCTACAAAACTCTAACAAAGTCTCTACCCAACCAAAGACCCAACATAATACAACTGTACACTACACCAAATCAACAACTTCAATACTTGCTCTATTTCATAGTAGGAAAACAGAGTACAACAGAAGGTATAAACTACTCGCAAGAATCAAGCACTACAAACACTTAGCTATTGGTCGTAACCTCAAGCTCTATTACTAGAATATATGATATGCCTAGGAGCTATGTTATCACTTGGACTTACTATAAGATTAGACAATAGGTCCTTCGAGATATCAAAGAAAATAAAAATAGATATTTAGGTAGTTCTCAATAGCTTCATAAAGCTACTCACCAAATGTAACTCATTAAAAAACACTATACAACTCAACTCTTACTTGATATGACTCACAAGCAAAAGTTAAGGTCCACTTATCACTAACGTAAAGCCATTTGCAAGATTAGATAAGAGTGTAGAAAATGTACCTAACAAATGGTGTCTTGTAAGAACAGTGAAAGGAATATTCTTTTGCAATTCCGTAAGTTGATTATGGCAACAAAGATGAGGGACTCTTTACAGTAAGTCCCTTAGGGTAACAAGACAATGATAAAAATTACAAAAAGGATGATTCAAACATGATTCCTAGTATAATCTAGAAGGGATAAATATGACAAAGGACAAAAAGGAATGTAGTATAATTGCTAGAAAAGGTGAAGGATAGGTAGCATGCTATTATTGTATCCATATTTTGGGATCTTAAGGTGTTGTGGCTAAGCTGGTTTGATGCAGAAACTAGTTGAAAAAATGTGATTCAAATAAGTCGGTAATCTATAGCTTGAGATGAGAGTTAGGTACCTTAGCTACATTAGAATGAACTAAGAGCTCAGCATTTGGGTAAGAGACAAAGTAGACCAGCATGTATCCAAGCAGAGTGCACAGGGAGTTCACCAATTGGCCCTCCTAGTGTTGAAGCTCATCTAGGGTAAGCTGAGCAAACAAGACTCACTTTGCAAGACCTTGTAAACCCTGGAGCCATGCTCAAGTGAGAGGTCTGAAGGTCGACATTCCATCAAGATGTGTTTTTTAATTCCTAGTTAGTGGTGAATTAAATCAAGTCACAAGAAGCAACATGGCCAAAGATGAAAATATGGTCAAGTATTTCCAATTGGTAAAGGAGATTGGCTTGAATTTTAAGACCTACCAACTGATGAAAATTCTAAGGGCGAGGAATTACATAGTAGACAAATTGTCTAAGTTAGCCTCTATAAGCTTAACAATTTAGGAGAAGAGGATCTTCATCGAAAACTTGCTAGAGAAGAGAATGGAAAGACAACCAATAGAATGTTTGAAGGTTCAATAGAAGGATCTAAAGTACTTCTAGATGGATCCTATTTTGGAATATTTGAAGTATAAAGCTCTACCTCAAGATGCTAAAGAGGCTTAAAGGCTCATTTATAAGGCAACCAATTTTACAATCATGGATGGAAATTTGTACAAGAGGGGTTTTGAGCATACTCTATCTAAGGTGTTCATAACCATCGGAAGCCAAGTAAGTTCTCTCCAACATATACTAAGGGATGTATGGTAATCACATGAAGGCTGTAGCTTTGTATGTAAGGGCATTATAATTAGGGTATTAGTGGCCTCTAATAAAGAAGGATGCACTTCATCTAGCTCAAACTTGTGATCGATGTTAGAAGAATGCCCCAATAGAGAGAGCCCTAAGCTTATGTGTAATTCCTCTCACCAATCATTGGCCTTTCACCTAGTGGAGATTGGATATACTTACACTATTCCCAAAGATGACCAAACAAAGGTAATAAATTATTGTAGCAATAGATTATTTTACAAAATGGGTCAAAGCTAAGGTCGTAGCAAGCATAACAAAGTAAAATATAGAGGCTTTCATGGTTAGAAGCATCTTAAGTAGGTTTGGGAAACCTTATGCTATAATAACAAACAATAAGTTGTAGTTTGATAATGACAAATTTCTAGAATTATGTAAAGCTCAGCAAATCAAGCTATACTACGTAGCTATTACACACCCTTAAAACAATGGTTAGTTAGAGGTGGTAAACAAGGTTATCTTACAAAGCTTGAAGAAGAGGGTAAATCGAGCTGGTAGCAAATTGGCAAATGAACTACCTAATGTTTTATAGGGATATAGGATTACATAGAGGACCTGAATAGGTTACACTCCTATTCAGTTGGCTTTTGAGTTAGAAGCTGTATTGCTAATTAAGCTTCAAGTGGAAAGTGCAAGAGTCTAAGAGTATAACCTTAAGTACAATGATATAGGCCTCCAAGCTAATTTACATACCATTCATGAAATGCAGGCACTGACTAAGGTTCATCTTAATGTTTATCAATAGTACACAGCTCAGTATTATGACAAATAGGTCATGCATAGATGTTTCCAACCTAGTGATTTGGTTTATAGGAAGCTTCAAGCAATGGAAGCAAGAGAATGTCAAGGGAAACTTACCTTTGCTTAAGAAGATTCCATTAAAGCGAAGGAGGTGGTAGGGAATAGATATGCCTACAAGTTGAAAAGGCTTAATGGATAGCTAATCCATAAGAAGTGGAATGCTAACAACCTCAAGCCATACTTTAAGTAATGAACACTTAGAAGAAGATATGTTTACTAGTTTCTATATGTATTTCGTTATTACTATTGTTTTTTTTTTATTTCTAATGTGTTTGTAAGAGAACCTATTCCATAGACTAGTTGAAATGTTTGTTTGCTTTTGATTAACATGTTGTGTAAGGTCAAGACTAATAATCTGACCTTATCCCTTAGTGTTTATGTCATGAAATTATTGTGTATGAGGTTAGAGCCAATGGACCAACCTAGTTCCTTTTCAATATTTCGTTAATGAAGTATTTGTTTATTTGGCAATTTTCGAGCTTATGCGTTACTCTATTTTAATATATTTCTTTCTATAAAATCATGAATATAATTGAAAACAACGATATGATCTTCACCTAACCTCTCTGATAAGAGAGAACTTAGAAAGTCTCTATGCCCTATCAAGGGGTGATAAGCAAGTTATAAATCGCTAAATTCCTAAGTACTATATTTGACAGATAATGGGGAAAGGATATCTAAAGATCTTTAGGTCCTAAGAAAGGAAGACAAGAGGTAAATGCCTTAAACTCTTTTAAGAGTGACAAGCATGGTACCTATTAGTCCTCTTAAAAGATTATGAGCTATTTGTGAGTCCCTAAGTCTCTAAATGACAATGGGCAAAATGGTCTAAGTCTAATAAATAGACAATAAGCTATTACAAATCTAATTGTTCTAAGTTTAACGAATGGACAACGAGCCATTTGAATGTCCTAAGTTAATAACCAATGGCGGGTATAAAATTCTAAATCTACTAATGAGCTATTTAAAGGACTTAAAGTGCAAGCATCCCTTTTAAGTCTACTTAATAGACAGATAACTTAACATTAACATAAGTGTTTACACAAGGTCCTCTATGTCAACTAAAAATGCAAACGTAATACTCTAAGCCTCGTAACAAACAAAGGTGATGAACTAAATAATGGTCCATATCATTCAATGAATAAAAAAGATGATGAGCATTATGAAGAAAATTCATTAAAGGGATTAACAAATAAATATATAAATGTTCAATGGTAAGGGAACCATCCAAAGGTTCAAAATAATGAAATAGAAAAGGTCCTTCAAAAGTCCTTGACAAGAGCTAGATAAAGAGTTTGTTACAAGAATTAAAGGTTAGCATACTAACCTAGAAACAAGTTAAAGATAACAATCAGTTAGATAAAAAATAATCACTCTTCTTAGGTTTGGTCCAATAGCTTATACAGGGATAGGCTGGGGATACGTAGAGGGATCAGTGATAAAAGGCTTAAGGACCTCAGGAGTTCCAAATGATTTTAGTGTATTGACAAGGTTAGTCAATACCTTCACCTAACTACTCTTCCATGTTAGCCTCACTAACATTTACTTCATCAATAGGAGTTTCCTTCTCATGACCTCATCTAGCAAAGTCCAAATAGCTTTAGTCATCATCAAAGTAATGGATGTAGACCTCCTCCCAAGCTAGGTTTATCCTATTCAACATTTTTTTTTTTTTTTTTTTACATTAGGCTCTTGCACTCTTGGCTCTCCTGGATGTCCTCATAGTCCTTATGATAGGCCTTTTGGTAACTTGAGCCCTGCTCCTTTTCCTTGTTAGCCATTTTTATCTTCAGCTCTTCATACGAGCTCTACCACTGGGCGACCTCCTCGCTGTGTTTGCTTTTGAGGGTCTTTACCTCATTTTGTTCTACTTGGAGGTTAGACACCGATTGAGAACATTTTTTCTACTCTTCTACTAAAGCTATTTCTTTCTCTTCCTAGGCCTTGGCCTCTCTCTCTACCTTCTCCATCTAATTTTTGAGCTCCTCCTCTATCTTCACTCTCTCTTCCTTTAGCTTAGCCTTCTCATCATCCCATCTTTCTTGGAGGTTCTTTTTTTCCAGCCTCCACATTGCCACTTAGTTCTTGGCCTCTTCAACAATCTAAAAAGAAAAAATTGTTAACTTAGGATTATTAAAAGAAAAGTGAAAATAAAACAAAGTAGAAAACTTACGACCTTCTTTTCTTCATCAAAAGCCTCGACTATCATCATCAAATGTTAAGAATCCTAGAAAATGAAAGCAAAGTCAGATAATAAGTCTACTAAATCAAAAATATAAGAGGTCGAGAGGGATCTTACAACATAAAGGCTAGAAACAATAAGACATAGCAAACTATCAAATCTAGAGTTCTAGCAAAGCTTGACAATATTTTTCAACGGTTGAATTTCTTAAGGAAGACAAATGCCTCAAATCAACTCTAAAGCAACTTAACCATTCCATAAGGCATGGTCAACAATGTTGATGTTCTAGTAAGGAAAAAACTACATATGTTTCTTGGAAGGGTTAACAAAACTGAAATTCTGAAAGGGGCCTCTTTACCTTCATTCAAATTTTTTGAGTTACCCTCTAGTTTATCATTTTTAAGGGTCTTCCCCTTCTTCGAATCTCTTTCCAACGGTAGATAGTTGTGGATATTAGGTTGCTTCCTTAGTTCGGTGACTTTTGTGACCTTCCTCTTAGCAACAGTCTTTGACCGTAAGGTTTCCTTGGTACCTTTTGCCTATTGGCTTTCTTTGGTAGCTTGAGAAGTGGCGGATTTTGCCATTAGTTTCATGGGTGCCTTGTTGGCACTTTTGTTGGTGGTTTAGTTAGTGGTTTCACAAGAGCCTAATTAGTAGGAGTTCTCTTAAGATCTTCTTTCCTTTTTGAGCTATTAGCCTTCAACTCAGCAAATAGATCCTTGGAGTTGTAATCTCCAAGTGACATGTTTGCCGCAAAATTTTTAAAGGTTAGGTTGGAAAAACATTAAAATATAAATAAAAGGACTTACAAATGCCGCATCGAATAAGGGCAAGGAAAACTACACTGCTTCTAAAGTAAATATGGAGGTCCCTTCTCTTACAAGCTCCTCTTAGCATAGCTAAATCACACAAAAGTTTGACCTTGGTTAACAACAAAACCTTCATTTGAGCCTTCGACATCCCCATTATAAGTGCCACTAATAGCTTCGGCCAGTCTCACCTCATCTCTAGGGAAGATCGAACCACTATATTAATACTTCGGAAGTATGGCATCTACATCCTAGAGGAATTAGTTATGGTTATAAGCTTCCATAATTGTGTCATAAGCCTTCTTGACATTAGGGAGTAGTCGTTTGATGTCAAATTATCTAATGGGTTAACTTTAACAAGTTAGGAAATCAAGCTAAGTCGCCAACCTAATAACTACCCACTATTTCTTCCAATCAAAAATGGAAAACCTAAGCCCTCTCAAGAACTTCCTACGAAGCTAGGCACACACATAAAACCAACCATTACCTCTCTTTCATGTAAAGAAATACCAAAACAAAGTGACTATAGCCCTAACTTCTAAATCCTCATAAATACATTCAAAAGCCATTAGTAATCTATAAGAATTCAAAATAAGCATGGATGGACAGATACAATGATATGTGAAGTAAGATTTCTATAAAAGAGAGAAGGGAAACCTTAAATTTACCTCAAAATACTTTTCGAAGAGACAAAATTTCTGATCTTGAGCACAGTAATCCACTCATGTGGTTAAGGCCTCTCGACTGTCCAATATTATGGGGGTAGAGCAAAATTTGAGCCATAGAGCGCTGAACTCTTGCTCAGTCACCATGCTAACAATATCATAGGAGCTCATATCATACTCAATTTTGGTCTATAAATGAAGGACTAGAGAATTACCCTCATTATGTAGACAATAGTCATCAAATGGGAGTTTTCCGATCTTCCATAACCTAAGGATGCAAATTTTGGCTAATACTATTAACTTAGATAAGTCCTAAGGGCAACCATTAATATCAGAATCCATTGTGCTAGAGGGTTCTTCATGCGAAGGACTGTCGCTTACCCAGTGCATGGTAGATAGTTCCAAGCTCCATTACTATGTGCACGTTGAGTCATCAGATTCAGTGGCCGACATTGTTTAATTTAATAGCATAGTTGATAAGAAAAAGAAAGCAAATGGGAGATGAACAATGTTTGAAAGAAAGAAGAAAAATTGGAAGCAGGAATCGCACAAAGGAATAAGGATGTTAGTAATAAGGAAATAGAAGGAAGAAAGAAAGAGCACGAAAATGGAGGGATAAAAATGATATGATGAGTCATAACTTTTTGGGGATCCATACAAGCTACAGTTAGTAATTAATGTGGTCCATGTTAGATGGTATCTCTAAGAGGTGCGCACAATTTTTGACATGGCTGTACGAATCCTAGTAATGGGACGTTAAATGTCATGTTAATAGGTGTAAAACTTCTCCAACAAGTTATGCAAAAAGCATAACAATATTCAAAAAGTACCTCGCTGCCATCATGGTCAACGTCAATATTAAGGGCTTAAAGCTCTGATTCAAGTATTAATATATCTCCTAAAATCATTCTTCATGGTGAAGAACATGAATCAAAATGCCCAATTGGAAAAACATAAGTATTACTACTAATGCACCCATCAAAAGGAGTCTGGGAACAAATGTTGATAGTGATTTCTCCTAAAGATCAAAGCTGACTTAAACTAAGTGATATCTGACCAATCTATCTACTCTCTCTTTCCTTTTGCATTATTTCCAGCCTCCTTTTGGCGATTCTTGATGTATCGAGAAATTATTTACAAACATTATAAGAGATATTTTGTAAAATTTTCAAATAAAACTTCTAACTATTGTGATAGATATGGTCATATTAAACATACATATGTAATACGCCATAATCTCACTTTAAATCATAATGGCAAAGTTGTTTGGGTCCCTAAGGAACAAGCTTACATTATGGCAACTAACCCCAAATGACCTAAACTTGAGTGAGCACCAAAGAAGTAATTCTTTATTTTGTAAGATCCTTCAAGACAAACCAACAAATGTGTAGGTCCCAAAAGTGATCAAGAAGGGGATGAATTAGCTACTTAGAAAAATTCAAACTTTTTGCAAAGCTTAAAGAAAAAATGTAAGATATGTCTTGAAACAACACATGGATAGCAAATAAAACATAAAATAAAGAGAGTAGGGATGAGAAGATCAAGCTTAAGAATTGTAGTACTTCTATCTTATACCTACTGCACTCGTCCAGCTCTATTGCTAGGGAAACAATATTCCACACCGATGTCGTTCCATTATCCACTTTTCATTAACTTAATTAAGAGAAAAACAAATACAAGTCTTCTACTATATCTCACTAGGCTAGCCTTGCCTATACACAAATCTATAAAATTTTAAATCTTTGTTCTAACACAAATCCTATCTCTCAAAAAAAAAAAAAAAAGATTTACAAGGACAATAAGGACTAAATACAATGATCCTCAAAATGTAAGTACAAGATAACAATAGAATATTAAAATAAAACAAATAGTGTTGTCTTTAATTTAGCTTCTAAAAGTGTGTTTGAATTGTTTCGAAGATGAAGTTTTTAGGAGACAATTGTAGATTAGTACATCTCAATAACTTGAACTATCTTGCTTTTTTATCCTTTGGGTACAACATTTCTTTACTAAAATCTTTGATAAATCTTTCATACAACATGAGGGATTTTGAAATATCTTGATTTATCCATTAGAAGTTGTGATGTTGAAGCTAAATCATTCTTGTTGATTAATTCTTCTTGAATGTTGTACTACAGCTGATGAAAAAAAGCAAATATACCATGAATTTCTACTTGTTTCTTACTTTACCCTTGTATTCTTCAAAGAACTGTTCAAAAATTTCATCCCATCTTGTTAAAAAAATATCTCCTAAAAATTAAGAGCAAATTTTTATACTTAATACTTTGAATTTGAACTTCAAGCTTTCGATATTTTCTTGTTGCAGCTCTACATGTATATGCTTGTATCAAATCTAATATTCTTAAATAAGTCTCCTCCAAAAATACTACTTTAACATATCAATTTGAATTTTAAAAAAAAATGCAACAATATGGATAAGATTCATCCTTATCTTCAATTTTCTTCACATGTGTATCCTTGATTTGAGCTTGTGGTAAACTCTAATTGAAGTTCCACAAAATCTTTTACTTTTCTTTGATAAAAATCCATCATAAATCTCATGAAAAATCTTATAACCTTTTAATAGAATTGATTTGCTAAGAGTTTGCTTGTTGTCATAAGATATCATTGTCCTTAAAATAATTTAATTAATCCTCCTTAATACCCGTGGATTTAATGTTTAACTTAGTGAAATGAATTGGATACAATACCATCCAACAAGTGGGGCTGGGCCTTCAAATAATTAAAAGTGCAATAAACTTCACATATTTTATTATTCTATAAATTCTTAATGCTGTCTAGTGCCTCTGAATTAGTCTTTGAATTTGCTTCTGATTCTCAAATTCAGACCTTCAATAAAATCTTATCTTTTGCTTAATAGCCTGTACACTTAGCACACTGATTAAACATCTTTACTCTTTTTCTTACCATCAAATCAAATTGAAACTTACTGTACCAAAATCAAACCTAACCTGAGCCTTCATTACCATATTCAAAGTTCTCACTATGTTCCTCCCCTTCTTTATCCTTAACCTCTCCTTCTTCCCAAAATCTAAGGTTTCATAAAAGCCCCCAATTTCCTTATACCCCACCTTAACCCCCCCCCCCCCCCCAAAAGAAAAAGAAAAAAAAAAGAGAGAGAACTCTACCTCTATATCCACATTTCCCTAATAATGGCCAAAACTTGACCCAGTCTCACTACTATTACAAAGCCTAAAATCAATAAGACAAAAATTGAATCGTATGCCATTATAGGAACTAATAAGGTCGTCAAAGGTATAAGAAGACATTATTCAGTTATTAATTTATCTATTTTACCATGAAGGAATCTTCTTTTTCCTTTTTTTTTTCTTTTAGGTATTAAGCCATAGGGTTTCAGGTTATGCTTATTATTAACCGAGATTAATGTGAGCCTAATTAATTTTACTCATGGGTATCAAAATAATTTTATGCATTAATTTTGTATGTGTATGGGTAGGGGAGAGAGGGGAAGGGGGTAGAGGTTTAGATTTAGGAATTTGTTAAATATTATTCTTCATTTTTGAGATTTTATAGTGTTTTTTATGTTCTTTCGTAATAGTTTTATCGTATGTGTTCTCTTTAAAATGGTACATGTTTTCTATATTTTAGTTAAGTTATATTTGAAGTTTTCTTAGAAATAGTTTTGTTTCTTAAAAAGAAATAAGAGAAGATGATGGGTTTGATTTCGTAAGGGTAAGTTTCAATATGATTTGATCTAAGATTAAATTTTGTTGACATTTTTTGCTTTCTTTATTTTTTTTCCCCTTTTAGCTGTTAAAACTTATTTTAAAGTGTAATGATGTAGACATTTTAATCTTACATAGAGCTTATTAGGAATAAAGTTAGTTGAACATGATGACTAGACTAACGATGTTAGATGGAAACGACAAAGGTTGTCGTGGTGACAACTTAAGTTCCAATTGGGTATACAATTCGACAAGTTAAACTATAGGTATAAAATTGCAAAAAATGGTAATATTCAAGTATAGATAGTGACATTGTCCCTAATTTGAAATATAATTTATTTATTATTAGTCAATTTTGCGATACTGGATACAAAGTAACATTTCTTGTATTGAAGTGTTCTATTAGACCATATTCGTTTTGAGGGTTATGGTGAGAAAACATTTATAAGATCAATTTCAACATCCTTTCATGTTCAATTGAGACTTGTCTATCTACTCAAAACAACAATAGTTGGTGTGGTATAGGAAGTTGGGACATGCTAACATTGATGTCTTATCAAAACTTGTTAAAAACAACCTTGTTATAGACTTACCAAAGATTATGTAAGTCCTAGTCAAGTAACCATGAAGGGGGGAAGCAAATTGGTTACTATATTACAATTTTAAGAAATAGAGATTTTTAGAAAAATAAAACCCCTTGATTACATAAATTTTTAGTGTGAAAGTAATTGGGAAAATAACAATTAAAATAAAGTGCACAAAAGTAAAGAAGTAAGGGATAGAAAATCAGGTAAATCAATTATAGTGCTTCACTCTTGTGCCTACTATACTCTTTTAGTTCCACCACTAATGATGCGCCTGCAAGGCCGTACAAATGATCATGCAACTGCCAATCATATATAACACACGAATACCAAACTAGGGTCACTTGCCACTATTCCTTTCTAAAGGGAATATATAAAAGTTAAGAGATAGATGAGAGCACTAAGGTTGCTCAAGAAAGGAAACTTATAATAAATAATGTAATTTGTCATCTACATATAAAGAAGTGAGGTATTTATATGACCTTAACTAAGGTTACACTAAATAAGGAAAAGACAAAATGGATAATGTATAAAAGATTCCTAAAACATTCTTAACAGGGGTAGAAAATAGCGAATGAAATATTAGGCCAAAAGACACGTATCAATAGGTAATGGTACTATGTACAAAAGTTGGTCTTGTTGATGCAAAGTTTAGAGCATTCTTACAGCTGTAGAAGCAAGCTTAAGGGATGTCGAAAGTGGGCCTAAGAACTGGGTGGGTTTGGTCCTGTTTAGGTCAAGGCTCAGACATTAAGAGATATTTAGAGTTTGGGGTAGCTCTCCAAGTTGGTTATCTCAGCAACTCGACTCAATCAAACATCTAAAGTTGGTCAGCTCAAACATAACCTAGATTATGGAAAGAGCTTGGCAACAAGAATGATTGCTTTCCTAGTCGACATGCATGCTTGGCAAGTCAGCATGACTGCTTGGCAACTTGAAAAATGTATTGGTACTTATGAAAGCTTGGCACTCAGGTTGGTAATAATGTAAAAGATAGAGATCAGATTATGCATCCTCATCTCGAATGAGGTTTCAAGCTAGTATTCTCAATATGAGCCTTCATAGTCCTCTAACTCGACTACATATGACTGGTCCTGCGAGTTAATTCCTATCATCTACCTCAAGGTCAGAAGGATTTGTCCTCAAATCCGAAGAGGTTTCTAGCTCTTGCTTTATTCTAACATCTATTAGGAATCCTTCTAACTAATGGAGAATCAAGTTAGATACATTGAAGGTGGAGGAAACACCATAGTTCTCTAGTAATTCAATCTAATAAGCATTGCAATTGATCTTCTTAAGGACTTTCAATGAATCATTAGCTTGTAGAGATATCTTACTTTGTCTTAAGCATAGAAATCTTTCTCAATCCATATAAAGTGACTCAGTTTGAAAGAAATAGTTCAGTAACTACGATTACTGATCTCTTACTATCTCTGATTGAACTTAGTGATCTTCCTTACCATGGACTAATGTAGTTAGTGTAATTCTTAGGCTTAAGTAACCTCAAATTAACTCTCTTCAATAACTGCAGGGATACTAATCAGGTCTAGGAGAACAATGGGATTGAGTACATAGATGGTCCCAAAAAGATCTTCCTAATGGAACTGTGGACAATTTGGTTATATACAAACTCCACAACTAGTAGACACAAATCCCATCTTTTAAATTCTTTCCCATAATAGCTCAAAGTAAATGGCCTAGCGTCTTGTTCACCACTTCAATCTGGCTATCAATCTAAGGGTGGCTATTAGAGTTGAATATAAGTTTAGTCCTAAGTCTTCTTCAAAGTTTCTTCTAGAAATAGCTAAGGAATTTTATATCCCAATTTGAAACAATGGTCTTGGGCACTCAATGCAATTAAACAACTTCATGCAAAAACAAATCAGTAATATAGAAAGCATGATTAATTTGATAGCACGAGATGAAGTGTACCATTTTGATAAACCAGCCCACTATAACAAAGATTGAATCTTTTCATCTAGATGTGTAGGGTAACCCTAGGACAAAGTCCATGCTGAAGTCAACTTAAGGTGAGGTTAGTGTAGGCAAGGGCATATATTCTCCATGTGGTTATCTCCTCCCCTTGGCCCCTCTTGCACACTTTGCAACTACCAACTATCTTATGAATATCCTTGGCCAAACCAATCTAATAAAGGTTCTCTTTCAATAGGTCAGTTATTTTAGTCTCTCCAAAATGACCAGATAATCCACTACTATGAGCTTCCCTGACCAAGAGCTCATGTGTGGAACAGCTCAATATGCAAAGCCTTCTTTCCTTGAATAGATAACCATCCTTGAGATAATATCCTCCGACAACAACTCATCTTTGCACTACTCAAGAATAGGGCCAAAATGAGGGTCGTGAGCATACTGCTCAGTGGTAAGGGAAAATCCTAGTAATTTCATCTGTAAGGTGGTCAGCAAGGTTTGCCAACAAGTTGTAGCACTATCCTTCTTATGTCAGATCATATAAAAAAAACCTCCATAAATTCTAGCCACTATGCTTACCTTTTTGAAAGTTTATTTTGGCATCCAAGATACTTCAAGGACTAATGGTCCGTATAAATCACAAGCTCTCATGGTAATAAATAGTGTTTCCAAACAGTAAAAGCTCAAAAAAGAGAGTACAGCTTCTTCTGGTACACAAAGTAGTTTATTACAGCACCATTGAGCTTCTCACTATAGTAAGAAATTGGTCAACATTCCTACTTCAAGACTATACCAATGCCAATGTCTAACGCATCACATTCCAATTCAAATGGCTTGTGAAAATCTAGTTGAGTTAAGACAGGGGTAGAAGAAGTTCTACTCAACTCAGTCATTCCATTGAAATCCATCACTCTTCTTTGTCAACTTGGTTAAGAGTAAGGATGCCACCAAGGCAGGTTCGAAACAAGTTTTACAAAACCCAAACCCGAACTCGACCCACTACGTTATAAGGCTTCCCAAAACCTATAGGGTACCCTATACGATTTTTACCCTATTTTCAAAACCCATCCCAATTGGGTTTTGTGAAATTCATTAAAAACCTAACTCAACCCATTAATAGTTAAAAAAACAATTAAAAAATTGATTTGTAAGTGTACTCAAAAAATTAAAGCAAATAGCATATCGATTATTTTAAATAATAAAACAAATGGCATATGATTATTCGAGATTAAACCAACTTCTTTTTATTTTAAATATACAATTAGTGAAAAAGAGATGGATGGGGATTGAGAAATGTAGCTAACTAACTGAGAAAGAGTTACAAAAAATGTAAGAGAAAGAAAGATATGAGGCTCAAGTTTTCTCGAAAGACAAAGTATAAAAGAGACAAGATATTTTTTATTAGTTATTATGTTTTATTATTTACAGCTAATACTAAATTACTAACATTATATTATTAGTTTTAACCAAGTTCAAGTTTTCCATTCAGTTTTTTCTAAATCCTAGAACCTTATAAGATTTGAAAATCACTTTCAAAACCCATCCTAAAACCCTATAGGTTCAAATCATATAGAATTTTTAGTAAGTCAAGCGGGTCTAAAATCCTATAGTGACCCCCTCAGTAGCATCCCTAGTCAAGAAGACTATGATCATATTGAAGTTTTGAATGAATCATCAGTAAAAAGAAATAAGGCCATGAAAACTTTGTACTTTAGTGACATTCTTTAGCGTCAACCATTCTAAAAAGCTCTCAGACCTTTTCCTCATCTACTTGGATTCCATCTCTACGTAATACATACCCAAGAAAGACAACTTCACCTTGACAGAACATGCAATTCTTCAAGTTCCCATATAACATGGCTCATAAAATGTCAAAAACAACTCGGAGATGTTGAACATGGCTATTCAGGTCGGCACTGTACACTAGTATGTCGTTGAAGTACACAAACACACATTTTCTAATCAGCAAACACATCATATGGTTCATAAGCTGTATAAATGTGCTCAGTGCATTTGTAAGTCTAAATGACATACTAACCACTCATAAAGACCATGTATAGTCTTAAAAGTAATCTTCCATTCATCACCAAGCCTCATGCGAATTTGATAGTAGCTACTTCGCAGATCAATTTTCAAGAATGTCTTGGCACCATAAAGCTTGTCCAACATATCATCAAAGCTCGGTATTGGGTATCTACACTTAATTGCAATATGGTTTATAGTTCAGCTATCAAGACAAATGTGCCATGAACCATTCTTCTTCGGGACAAGTAGAGTCGGCACAACATAAGGACATTGCTCTCCCTCACATAACCTTGATCTATTAGCTCATCTACTTACCTTTTTAACTCGACAACCTGTTTAAGATTCATTCTATAGGTAGGTTAGTTTGGCAGAGTTGCGCTTAGCTCTAGAACAATACAATGTTCTATGCCTTTGACTGCTAAAAGTCCCTTAGGCAACTCTCCGAGGAATAGGTTAGAAAATTCATCAATCAATCTTTGGATCTCGTCAAGTACATCTTCTAGATTTCTCATCTTTAACAAACTTCTAATCAATAAAAATATAGGCTCACTAGCCTTCTAAGTAGCTCGAAGCTCTCTTTGGTTCGTCATTAAGGCTTTGTTCCTACTAACTTGAGTGAGCTAGTTATGGGTCTCATTCATCTCAATCGGTGTAGACCGATCTTCTTTCCATCCTTAACAAAAGCATAGGTGTTCTTATATCCGTCGTGAGTAACACATCAATCAAACAACCAAGGTCATCAAAGTAATAGATGTGAAGCTCCCATAGGAATGACATCACATGCCACTTCATCCTTAAACACTAAAAGGTACAGTTACTTATTCAATGATGTGCAAAGCACCCTTATTATGAAACCAGTATAGCTTGTAAGGTTGGGGGTACTCAGAGGTGGGTAATCTTAACCTTTGCATGAAAGATTATACAACAATGCTAGTACAACTCCATCCATATACAATGATGGTGCACAATTGTCCTTTAATGGTGCACTTGGTGTCAAACAAATTTTCTCTTTGGTCTTCATCAAAGCTCAATAAGGAACTCAACACTTACCTTAGTACTAATATCATTACCTCTCCTTGGTTAGCATAGATATAGGTCTCCTCTTCCTCCTTAACTTTGATTCCACTAACATTCTTCTCCTCCTCTAGCTCACTCTCGTTGAGGTTATCTACTACATCTCCTTGAAGCACCATGGTAAGTCGATATGGACACTAAGCAACCATATGTCCAAAACCCAAGCATTTGAAGCATTTAACCTAGCTCATCTTCCATCTAGAGGTCTATCCTTTCTCATATGTATTGAGGGTTAGCCTATCCTCAGCTTGATTCTTCTAGCGAGCTTGGCTATCTTTAAGTCAATCATGTTTTTTCTCGATTCGAGAGGGTCTCCTAAGCTTGGCTTGAGCAAGTCAACGTAGAATAGGAGCTTAACAAAAACTCATCTTAGGTTTGCTTGGAGCATTTCTCCTCTACTTTTCAACCCTTTACACTACTTCAATGACCTCTTCCAGTGTATAGAACCTCTATACTTCCATAATATTATAAATCTTGTATTTAAGTTAATGGATGAAACGAGACACAATATGGGCTTTGAGCTTTTTCATGTTTGCTTAGATCATTAACATTTGAAATTCTCGTACATAATCATCAACAGATCAGCTTCCTTTGTGAAGCTCTTATAACCTAGCAAATGTGTCCTGCAGATAAGTCTCGGGTACAAATCTTCCCCTCAATAATCGCTTCATCTCTTCCTAAGTTCACATACTTAGTCTTCCATCTCTCGCTCTAGCTACATTCAAATTCTTCCACCACATGGTATTATATCCAGAAAGTTCAAGTGTAGCAAGTCGAACCTTAACGGCGTTAGTATACCCATAACAGTCAAATACTTTCTCTACTTTCTCCTCCCACTCTAAATACTCATATGCATCTATACTTCCATTGAAGGGTAGAATTTGGACCATGACATTGTCAAGTCCTTAAGGAGCTCGGCATCTACACTCTGGTGCCTCATAATATTCCACTTCAACTTATTTCTCTCCATCATCCTCTAATTCTACATGCTCAATATCTTCTTCAATCTCTTTTAACTCCAATCTTCGTTTAGCAATTCGATCTGTTACTCCTTCAACTCGGTGGGGTTAAACTGGGTAATTAACTCAGACACCTTAGCCATATCATCTCTCAGGAATGTTCTAAGGTGGGTTACAATGAGCTGTACCCTGTGGTTTCCACTTATTAGCTTAATCATAGTAACCAAACTCTCAATAAGATTGATGAGTCTGTCAAGATTATCATCAATTGACCAAAGGGTATTACTATCATTTTGACCTTGACAAGCAAGAGCATCACTACTCAAGTCATCAATAAAACCTTAAACACTTGAATCCAACATTATGTAATACTTCTCCAATAAGTTGACCATATAATACCTAACAAACTCTTCTACTCACTACCTAAAATCTTACTAACACACTCTAACAACTTCAACACCCGATTTACACACAAATACCACAGAAATGAATATGCTCTATTTTTGTAGTGAGAAACAAAGTAACAATAGGAACGACACTTACCAATCAATGAAGCCCCACTACACGGCTCACAACTTCAAGACTTACTTTACTACAACAACTACAAAAGGAACACAACAGCTATTGACAACAAACATAAACAAAACTTCACTGCAACTTTACACACTCCCTTTTAGAATCATGCTTTGATACCAACCAAGCTAATATGCCTCTTGCGTTGTACATGCGAAGAAGCACTACAATGGATGAAAACAAAAAGAAAATAAATGGGGTTAGCAAATTCGGGCAACTACTAATTGGATATGACACACCAATTGATCTTATTTGACCTAATCTAAGCACTCAATATGACTCATGAATGCTAAACTAGGGTCACTTACCACTATTTCCTACTAAAGGAAATAGATAAGAGTTAAGAGATAGATGAGAACACTAAGGTTGCTTAAGAAAGGAAACTTGTAATAATCAATAATGTAATCTATCATTTGTGTACAAGGAAGTGAGGTATTTATATGACCTCAACTAGGGTTATACTAATGTACAGAAACTGGTCTTGTTGATGTGGAGTCTGAAGCAATCCTACAACTAAAGAAGTAAGCTTAAGGTACATCGAAACTGGGCCTGAGAACTGGGTAAGTCTAGTCTTGTTAAGGTCAAGGCTCAAACACTAAGAGATATTCAGAGTTTAGGGTAGCTCTCCAAGTCAGTTGTCTCAACAACTAGGCTTGGTCAAACGTTCGAAGTTGGTCAACTCGAACATAGCCTAAATCATGGTAACAGCTCGATAATAGGTATGGCTTAGCAGCTTAGAAACTATGTTAGTACTAACGAGAGCTCAGCACTCAAGTTAACAGCCATAATTGTCAAAATCACAATTCTACCTGTGCAATTTTGTGAGTTTTGATTTTAGGAGGCTATTCAAAGTTAACTCATATATAAAATTGTTTTTCTTATAGTAACTTACGTTCTTAACTGATTTTATATGTGAAACTTAGCATAAACTTATGTTTGTAGTTGAGTTTACCGATTCTACATGTACGAGTTAAATAGCCAAAAATTAAAAAATATATATATATATATATATATATATAACTAGGCTTCTATTATACCATTGACTACTAAGGCATTAAATCATCTTCTCTATCCTATTCCAATTTTATTCCTCTTTCTCTCTCTCTCTCTTAGTCCCTTCTTCAATATTCATGGTGTTCATCTAAGTTTTAGTTTCAATCGAGAAATTTATAAGAAAAACCATATATTCAAGTTTATACTATTAAAAACTCAAAATAAGTTGAAACATTTAACCTTTTTCAATTCATTGCATTTTTTAGGGAAAATAATGGGGAAAAAAATAGTTTCGGCCCTACTTATCCTTATTCCATGAATGTTAGGTTATAGATTAAGAACTTTTTTATGGAAAAAGAACTAATTTCTTTATCCTTTTATTTTCATCATGTATTTTAAGTTTTTTATAACTATTATAAGCAAATTTATAGTTTTTTAAAAGTTATATTACATAGGTTGTAAAAACTTACATTTCTACGTTTCAATTTTACGTTTTAATTTTATGTTCCAATTTTATGAACCCTTTACCAATCGCAAATTTGACTACCTTGTCAACAGTAGTGTAAAAGATGGAGATCAGAATTGGAATCCTTGTCCTGGATAGGGTTTCGACCTACTATTCTCCATGTAAGTCCTTGCAGTCCTCTAGCTCGGCTGCATGTGACTAATCTAAAGAATTGATTCCTATCAACTAGGGACCTAATAATCCTCACTAGAGTCATTCCACTATCTGCTTTCAACAAAATCAACACTTACTAGTTTACAGCTACAAAGTCCTTTGTTCTGACTCATTTAACTTCACCCTAGGCTAACTCTCATATCTATAGAGCTTACGTAAGTCTCTCTCAATACACAAATTTAACTCTCAATACAAATTACAAGAAAAAAAAATGATGAGGAAATGTCGCAATTGATCATAAAAATACAGTACATGAAGTAAGTAAAACAAGAAAAGTTGTAAGAATAATGTAATCTTCTAATCGATCATCTAATGCATCTTGACTTAGGAAGATTTCAAAATTTTCAATGTAGCACTTGTATATATCGATGTACTTGCTCTTGATGATCCTCATCCCTTTATATACTTATTCTTCCTAATGGCTAGTTAAGGAATATTGGGAAATGTTATTCAATATTTTGAATTGATTTCATGATATTCCTTTAATTTAATGATGTAAGCATTTGGAAAGAAGCTTTTATTGTCTTGATCTGAGCTTCCATGTTTTGTCAAGATAGGTTTGTAATTTTCCTTCTTTTCAAGTGTACAGATTGATTTGATCTTATTTTGATAATGGTATATGATCTTTCCTTTCAATATCTTTTGACCACACTATAGTAGGAAGAATTTTTCCTTATTTTAACTTCCTTTGAATATAATGTTGCCAAATCGATGAGCTTGCAAATCTCACCTTCTTGATATGTACATTTTTCCTTGACCTGTTAGTTAAATAATATCCTACCTTTGGGAAAACACTTCCCTTTTTATATTTAAAGATACGAGAATCCTTTCAATAAAATAATTCTAATTCGAGAACTTCCCATTAGCCATTTCGAAGCATATAATAAAATTCCTATTAATTAATCCCCGCAGATTTATCTAACTTTGTTGAACATATTAAATATATTCAATAAATGGAGCTCAGCCTTCTATTGATAGAAAGTCCTCTAAAATTTTAAACACTTGCTTTCTTTATTTAAGAATCTTCAGTGTTCCAGGAACTTTTGATTCATCTTCTAATCAAAGTACTTAATATACTTTGTTTATGTTGTGCTTCTCATGAATAAAAGAATATATCATGCATACTTTGTACAAATACAAATATATCCTTATATATCCCTTTTGTTATCATCAAAACACATAAAGAAAACTTAACATTATCTTTCTTTTGATAATAACAAAACCTCAAGTGAAGCATTTAGTTTAAAGAGTATGCAACAATATTCAACTTATTAATCGATCTATCCTTACTCTCCCCCTTGATATTTTCATCTTAAAGATATAATTGCTCCCCCTTGATAAGATCCTCCCCCTAAATAGTATAAATATATACTAAGATAATATACGAAGCAAAAGTTTCATTCACAATCATGAAATTGGACATAGCAAAAGAGTGTTCAAACATAACATAAAATACCATAACAACAGTCCAACCATACTTGTCAAAATCACAAGTTTACCTATGCGATTCTACAAGTTTACGATTTTAGGAAGCCCTTCCAAGTTAACTCGTGTATAAACTCTTTTTCATATAGAAACTTAAGGTTTTGACCAAGTTTACCAATTCTATATATTTAAGTTGAATGAACTAAAAAATAAAAAAATGCAACTAAACTTTTACAAGCTATCAATTATCATAGCAATTCATTATCTTCCCTATCCTATTTTATTTTATTTTTTCTCTTTTTCTCTCTCTTAATCCCTTATTTTATGTTTATAGCCTTCACCTAGGTTTCAACTCTAATAGCAAAAGATTATAAGAAAAACTATATAATTTAGTTTATACCATCAGTAATTTGAAATCAGTTAAAATATTTTATTCTCTTTAGTTCATTGTTTTTAAAAGAAAAAATAATAGAAAAAGTTTAGTTTCAACTTTGTTTGTTCTTCTTCCGTACATGTTTAATTATATATTATAAAGAATTTTTTATAAAAAAAGAACTTAATCTCTTCATTTATGTATTTCCATCATGTATTTTAAGTTTTTAACAACTACTATAAGCATCTCCATAGTTTTTTAAAACTATTTTACATACTTTGTAGAAACTTATATTTTTATGTTTTGATTTTACGTCTCGATTCTACTAACCCTCCAACGATTTTACATAGAGTTGTGAGTTTGACAACCTTGAGTCCAACATATAAGACCCATAACAAATAGGATGGTCCATCAGAAAACATTAAAAAATAATAGCAGGAAATAAAAAGGGTTCATCAAAACAGGAAACACGATAAAACTGCAATGAAGACAAAATTTCTAATTCTTCTTCTTCTTCTTCTTCTTCTTCTTGGGATAAGATATCTTGATTCTTCCTAAAGGAGAAAATCGATCTTGTTTCCAAGGCAATTATAAGACTTGATTTATTGGAACGTGAAGAGGAGCAAAGTTCTTACAAGTTTGAATTGAAGCGGGAACTTGATCATGAATTTGAGCAGGATCTTGATTAGAAGCTAGATCAAAAGCTATTTCAAGAGTTTTATCAAGAATCTATTTAAGAGGTTGATTAGGAACCTCATTAGAGACTTCATTAAGAACCTGTGCAAGAGTTATATCAAGAGTTTGTTCAGGAATTTTATCAATCTAAACAATGTTGGAAGGTGGAGAGAATGATTGGTGGTATCCTGGCTGGTCATGAACATGAGTTTGATGAGAGATCTCAAGTTGCTTAGGTGAGGGAGATGGGGGAGACAAATGCACACAGATGGAACTTTAGTAGCTGGAGGCTTAAATATTTTGCCAAACTAAGACTTCATCATGTTCATGAAATTAATTAATTTCTCGTCTATGATTTCCTCTACTTCTTTGTTGGAAATCCCACTTGTAACACCTACCTTAAAATTTTTCCCCCTAACTATCCAATCCTTGAATCCTCTAATTCATCCTCTAAATTAGAAACTTTTTTTCTTTTCTTCCCTTCATCAATCTAAAATTTTCCTTAAGTTCTCAAATCATACTTCTCATTTTTCTTTTCTTTAGGTTTCATAACTTTCTTTCCTTTTGCCTTCTTCAAAACATCTTCACTACTCTCTAATTCTTCTTCCAAAGCATCCTCTAATGCACCTTCTAACTCTTCTTCTGATGTCTCCCCCTTGAACAAAGACCTAGGTAGTTTTTTCTTTTTGTGCTTTTCATGCACATAAAAGGTCTAATCATCAGTGTACCATATCTTGTTTTCAACTTTAATCCCCATGTAATCAAACATTATACTCACTAATTACTTTGATGGGCAATTGTCTCATAGCTACAATAGAAATTTTAAATTTCTTAAACTTAAAAAGTTTCATTAGAAGGTTTCCATATGTTTTCTTAGCACAAGTAGAAATGCATGTTTAATAATTTGTCCAACAACATCTATTCTCTTTCCCTTTAACATAGCAATGATGATTCAGCCATCTTCTCTCAAAATAAATGTTATGATTTCTCTCTTGGGCAAAATACAACTTATAAAAAGCTTATGCATAAGCCTTATTAGTAGCCTACAATCAAATACAAACACCTCTCTTGCATCGGTTTTCCATTTTCCATTGTGATTATATTGAAAACCTAACTTTTACCAGTAGCTAGGAGTCCTTCATCATCATTCACAGCTAGTAGACTAAAGCACTTAATGATGCCACTCTTATTGATTTTGATATCCCTTTCTAACACTATGGATCACAATTTGTCTCTCCTAACCAAATCCAAATTATCATAAAATCAAAAATTGATTCCTCGTTTACCACAGTATCCATTGTACAAATACATTTACATCTAACCATGCTTAAAAGCTCATCCCAATAAAATCCATTCCAATTAAAGAAATTAAAATCGAACATACAAGGTTCAATATAGTCTAACTTTCTTCTTAAGGAAACAAAAGGTGACTTAGTTTTTACCTTTTTGTGACTTTTGAACCCTTAAATCTCAAAACAAATTGCTACTACATCCGTGATGCATCATTTGAATGATGCTCTAACTTATCTTCGAATTCCCTTTTCTTCGACTTTTGTTTCTTTTTCATTTTTTCTCATTTCCTCGATTCCTAATAGTTGATTTGTCACTCGATTCTTTCTTTTTTCCTATATCCTCAAATCCATTCAGCTCATCAATGGACTCTATTAGTCCAACTACAAGTTTTTCAATTTTTACTCTAGTAAGCTTCTTCTTTCCTTTATCACTCTTCTTGGCTGGTTTGGAACGTTCTTTAGCTAATTTCATTTTGGTTTGAGGCTTGAGTAGGGTTTGGTTAGTTTGGGTTTCACTGAGTCCAAAGACTCAATAGCTAACTTGTAAGGTTTCTTTATTAAGTTCTTGGGATCTTTCTTTGATTGGAGTCCCTTTTTTAAGAATGAGAGAGGATTTCCTATGAGTCGTGAAGGGTTTTAAGAGAGAGTGGTAAAAGTTATAAATTAAAGGGAGAGAAGGCTTAAGCAAGTAAATTGATGAAAAGAGGAAGAGATTGGTAACTGATTAGTAGAAGAAAAAGGAATGTGGTTAGGTTGTGGGAGAGCAAGTGTAATCAAGGAGGTAAATGATTATACATATGCCATGCTAATTAGTGGGTGGATTAGGAAGTCTACAAATATGGGGAAATAAAAAAAGGTAACTGCTAAAGGAGGCCTTTCCATGGATACGAGAGAGATTTTAAAATTGGAAAACCTATATGTCTTGCACGTATGCATCCTTTCCCTTATTTTTATTTTATTTTATGAACAACCTTAACTAACATAAATCACATAAGACAACATACACCAATTTCATTCTGAATATACTCAAATTTTATTTTATTAAGGAGTTTTGTAAATATATCAGGTAGCTAAATATTAATAGAAACAAATTCAATATTTATACCCCCATTATTAACATGGTTTCTAATAAAGTGTTGTTGTACTTCTATATGTTTAGAATGTGAATGATGCACAAGATTCTTAGTTAAATTAGTTGCACTTATGTTGTCACACTTGATAGTTACACTTTTTAAATCAACACCATAGTCTGATAATTATTGTTTTATCTACAGTATCTAAGCACAACATTTCCCAATTGATGCATACTCAGCTTCTATAGTCAACAAGGCTACAAAGTTTTGTTTCTTGGACGACTAAGAAACTAACTTGTCCCTTAGGAATTGGCATGTTCCAGACATATTTTTTCTCTCTCTCTTACAACTTGCATAATCCACATATGCATATCCAATCAACTCGAAATTATGATTTTTCCAATACCAAATCCCAAGCTTAGATGTACAAGATAGATATTTAAGAATACGTTTTACTACAACCAAGAGTGTTTTAGCTGGTTTTACTTAAAATCGAGCACATATACATACACTAGATATAATGTCAGGACAAGAGGCTATTATATACAATAATGATCAAATTAAACTTTTATAAGGTTTTTTAACAAGAGGCTATTATATACAATAAGGATTGAATTAAACTTTTATAAGGTATTTTACTTCCCTTCTTACCTATTTTGTCTGGTTCTAATCTTATTGATGTTAACATGGGAGTTGTAGCTCCCTTTGCATTTTCAAACCTGAATTTCTTTATTTTTGTTTTGTATAGTTCTCTTGATAGATAAAAATTCCATCCTTTGTTCGCTTTATTTAGAGTCTAAGGAAGATTCAATTCTCCCATTAAAGACATCTCAAACTCAACCTACATTAGCTTAGAGTAATCCTCACAATAACATTTATTAGTGGAACTAAAGATAATATCATCCATGTAAATTTGCACTACTAGCAAGTCATTATCAAAGTATTTTATAAATATTGTTGTGTCAACTTTTCCATTTTTGAATCCATTTTTAATGAGGAATTCACTAAGTCTTTCATATTAAGTGTGAGGTAGTTGTTATAGTCCATATAAGGCCTTTTTCAATTTATAAACATACTCTTCTTTAAATGGGTCCTCAAACCCTGGGTTACTCAAAATACATTTCTCCTTTTATGTAACTGTTTAAAAATACACTTTTAATGTCCATTTGAAATAACTTAAATCCTTTATAGCATGGGAAGGCTAGTAAAAGTCTAATAGCTTCTGATAAGGCAATTGGTACATATGTCTCATTAAAGTCTATGCCTTCTTCTTGAGAGTAACCTCTTGCTACAAGCCTAGCCTTATTTCTTGTAATTTTGCCATATTCATCCATCTTATTTTTGAATGCCCACTTTGTACCAATGATTGATTTGTTTTTAGGTCTTGGTACAAGAGTCCATACATGATTTCTTTGAAATTACATGAGTTCTTCTTATATGACATTAATCCAGTTTTTATCAAACAAGGCTTCTTCAACTTTACTTGGTTCAATCTCAAATACTAATGAAAAATTATTCTCAATATTTCATAAACTTGTTCTAGTCCTTAATCCAAAATGTACGTTGCCAATTACTTGTTCAACAGGGTGATAGGACTTGTATTTTAGTGTTCTTAGAGGTTCAAGGGTTACTTAGGTAGTTTCTGATGCATCTTCTAATTATCCTCTAATTCGGCGTCTAATTGAGTTTCTGATGCTTCAACCTCTTTTGTTTCTTCAGAAGCTTCTATTTTTCTTGTTTCATTTATATGAGTGAAGGAGTTCTCACCTTTGTCATCTAGTTTGGCATCATCATCTAATTCTTTAGTCCTTGCTCCATCAATGAATTTCACATTGATTAATTCTTCAATGGTTCGAGTAGTTTTGTTATATACTTGAAACGCTTTGCTTCATAATAAATATCCTAGGAATATCCCTTCATCTACTCTTTCTTCAAACCTTCCCAAATTTTGCCTTAATTTCTTGATAAAACAATTAGAACCAAAAATGTGAAAATAGGAAACAATTGGCTTTCTACCTTTATGCATTTCATATGAAGTTTTCTTAGTTAATTGCCTTATATAAACTTGATTTATAATGTAACAAGAAGTCAAAGCTGCTTCAGCTTAGAAATATTATATTACACCACTTTCATACAATAAGGTTCTTATCATTTCTTATATAGTTCTATTTTTACGCTCACCTACTCCGTTTTGTTGCGGAGTATAAGGAGTTGAAAAATTGCAAGTAATGCCTTGGTTTTCATAAAATCTTATGAAATCCTCATTTTTCAAATCTTTTTTTTTTTTTTAGATCAATCCTAAGGCTGATGATGGACTAACCTTTTTTATCTTGAACTTGTTTCAAATGCATCACTTTTGTTACATAAGAATAAAACCCAAGAGCACCGAGAATAATCATCAATAATTACCATTCCATATTTGTTACCACCTTAACTAAGTGTACAAGTAGGTCCAAATAAGTCCATGTGTAATAATTTTAATCATCATTTTGTTGATATTATTCTTTTAGACTTATGAGCCGTAGAAGTTAATTTGTTCTTAAAGCAAGTTGTACAACGAATATAATCTTTTATACTTATTTTAGGTAATCCATTAACTAGGTTATTTTTAGACAAGTTCTTTAGTTGATTGAAATGAAAATGCCCTAATTTCTTATGCTAGAAAGATATGCTATTTGAAATAGTTAGAAAGCATCTTTTAGCCTAAACTTTAACTAGCTCAACTAAATATCTATTTTTCTTTGTAAATCGTTCAAATAGTTTGATGCCATTTTTATCAAAAGCTTCTACTTTGTTTTAATCAAATACCAATTCATACCCTTTGTCAAATAATTGATTTATGCTTAAAAGATTATGTTATAACCCTTTAACCAATGTTATATTTTCAATAGTATGAGGACGAATTTTGATATTACTAATTGTTATTGCCTTCCCTTTATTGTCATCACCAAATTTAACATGTCCTCTTTCCTTCCATTCTAGATTTGTGAAGAGTGAGGCATCTCCTAACGTATAATGCGAGCATCTACTATTTAGATGCCACATTCCATTAAGCTTACCTCCATGCTCTTGTGATCACATAAAAGATAGGCTAATTTCCTTTAGGAACCCAGACTAGATTAGGCCTATTGAAATTCAAGTTCGCTGTGTTTAGTGTTTTTACTTGATAATTATTGAGCTTCGTTTATTTATAATAGCAATATTTTTTAATATACCCTAATTTATTACAAAAAAAGTAACCATATGACTTAAAATACTTGCTTATTACCTGACCCTTTTGGTTTGGGTATCTTTTAACATACCTTCTAAAAGATCCTTTGATAAATCCTATAACTGGATACTTCTTGTTTCAATCAAAATGGTTCTTTTGTTGATCTTTACTCGATGTTCTAGTTTTATGACCACCCATTGTCTTATTGTTTATTACTTATTCCTTTTACAAAGAATGTTTTCTTAATTAAATTTGAAGATTCACCATATTTAAAACCTAGACCAACCTTAGTTTTGTCCATCCATTGAGAAGCTATTAGCATTTGCAATTTTCTTTCATAGAATTTGTTAAATGTTGAGTCAATTGAATTTGATAAGCCATCAATTCTTGTTTTCAATTTGCATATCTCTTCCCTTAACACAATATTTTATTTTTCAAGATTGTCTTCACTAGAACGAAGATTATTATTATCAATTTCCAGTGCTTCTTTGTCAGTTTTTAATACATTATTTACTTCTATTAGTAATTCATTGGTTTGAATTAGTTGATCTCTTTCTTCTTTAAGACTCTCAATTTCTTTATTAGTTTTGGTTATCATATTATCATCTACCTTTTCTAATGCTTTAAGCGACTTTTTCATTTGTTTACAAATACTATCAAGCATCTCATCTTAAGAGTTAGAGGTTACCTCAAAAAGAGCCATTAAGCATAGATTGGCTTCTTCTTCATCTTCTAATTCATTTTCTAGTTCATCAAAATCACTCCATGTTGCTAACAACAGCCTTTGTTTCTTCTTGCAAATTTCTTGATTTGGATTGAACACTAACACTTGATATGTCCAAGTTTCTTACATTTATAGCACACAACTTTCTTCTTTTCCTTTTTATCCTTCTTTGTATCCTTTTCCTTATAACTTCTTCTTACATCATTTTCACTATAATTAGAAAATGAATGCTTAGAAAATCTTTTCTTACCTTATCTTTTGATCATTTAGTTCAACTTCCTCACAATTAGTATAATGTCCTCTTCATCTTCACTCTCACTTTCTAATTCAAAGTTAAAGTCTACTTTCTGAATTTTGAATGATATCCCTTTCTTCTTTGTATGTTCTAATATAGTCTTTAATTTAAGAAAATCAAACTCATAGGCCATCAGTTTGCTTCTCAGTTGATCAAGTCACAATTTCTTCATATCACATGCTTCCTCTATTACCTTTTCTTTACATTCCAAGCCTCAGGTAATCCTTTCAACATTTTCTACACCAAATCTTCATCCTCAATTTTCTTGCCAAGGAACGAGGTTCATTTGTAATGGCCATAAATTTGCTAAATGATTCTTTAATTTCTTCTTGAGGTAAAATGTGAAAAGTTTCATATTATTACATGAGAGAGTTTATTCTAGTCTCCTTGATAGTATCCATGCTTTCATATGTTTGAGCCAATGTATCTCGAATTATTTTAGTTGAACCATAAGAAGAATTTAAGTAAAACTTAGATTAAGCAATAGTAGACAAGAGAAGGTTCTCAATCTTAGAATTAAGTTCAATTTTTGTAGTATCCCTATTGAACATGATGGTTAAAGGCAGTTTAGCATCTCCACTTTTGGTGATCCTCCATGTTTGATAATCAATAGCTTTCATCTATCTCCATCTTGAATTCCCAATACAAAAAATTAATGCCACCAAAGAAATGAGCTTTTCTAGGTTATACGGTTATACGGTTATACTACGACTTCCACTACTTTTGACCATGATCTTTGAACTCTAGTCATATTAGAGCGAAACTCTAATACCAAATGTGGGCCCTAGATAAGTAACCAAGAGGAGGGCTTGAATTGGTTACTATTTAAAAATTTTTAGAAATAGAAATTTTTAGAAAAATAAATGCTCTTGATTACTTAAATGTTTGGCATGAAAGTAAATAAGGAAAATAACATGAAAGTAAAGGAGTAAGGGATAGAATATAAGGAAAATCAATTATAGTGCTTCAATCTTATGTCTATTACATTCTTCTAACCCTACTACTAGGGACCCGATAATCCTCACCAGAGTCGTTCCACTATCCACTTTCAACAAAATGAACACTTGAGAGATTACAATGACAAAGTCCTTCGTTCTAACTCACTTAAAGTTACCTTAAGCTAACTCATAGATCTATAGAGTTTACATAAGTCACTCTTAACACACAAATCTAACTCTCAATGCAGATTACAAGAAGAAAAAATGATGAGGAAATGTAACAATTGATGTAAAACAAGAAATGTTAAAGAACAATGCAATCCTCTTATCGATCCTCCAATGCATTTTGGCTTAAGAAGATTTCGAAATTTTCAGTGCAACACTTGTATATATTGATGTACTTGGTCTTTGTGATCTTTATTCCTTTTTTATACTCGTTTTTTCCCATAGCTAGTTGAGGAATATTTGAAAATGTCATTAAATATTTTGAATTGATTTCTTGATATTCCTTCAATATCATGATGAACATTTGGAATAAAGTTTTTACTGTCTTGATTTGAGCTTCCATGATTTGTCAAGATAAGTCAGTAATTTTCCTTCTTTTCGAGTATGCAAATTAATTTGATCTTCTTTTAATAATGGTATATGATCCTTCCTTTCAATATCTTTTGATAAGAAGAATTTTTCCTTATTTTAACTTCCTTTGAATATAATCTTTCCAAATTGATGAGCTCGTAAATCTCACCTTCTCGATATATACATTCTCCCTTACTCTTTTGGTCAAATAATATCCTATCTTTTGGAGAACACTTCCCTTTTATGTGTAAAGATACGAAAATCCTTTCAATAAAATAATTCCAATATATCAACTTCCCTTTATCGTTGTAAATTTTTCCAATTTCATGGAACGTATTAAATAAATTTCTCAAATATATTCAATAAATGGAATTAGGTCTTTTATTGATAAAAAGTCCTCTAAGGAATTTTAAATACTTGTTGTCTTTATTTAAGAATATTCCATGTTCCTAGACCTTTTAATTCGTCTTCTAATCCATCTTATGATCAAAGCATGGAATATACTTTATTTATCTTGTGCTTCTCAAAAATAAGAGAATATCTTACATACTTTGAAAATATACAATAAATGCTTATATATATATATACTTTTTGTTATCATCAAAACACATGAAGAGAACTTAACAAATTAGTATTGATAAATATAAGGTATGTCAAGCATTTCAACATGGTAAGCAAACAAAATCCCCATTTAAATCAAAAGATGTCAATGCAACTTCTAGACCACTTTAACTATTGCCTATGCATTTATTTTATCCAACTCAAACTATAACTATTGGAGGGAGAAATATATACCTTATTCATTGTTGATGATTTCACTAAATATATTTGAATCTTCTTCTTTACGAGCAAGGACCAATCCTATGTATGTGTTTTTTGCTTAATCGTGATTTTATACAAATTTGACCATCCTAGATCCTATTTAGGCTCTTACGAATATTCAAGAAGCCATACAATCATATTGCATATTTGTAAGGAACATGCCATAATCTAAGTTCTTTTATGCTCATTTGTGCCATTGGAACACGTTTAAAGTATTATAATGTCATAGTTTTGATTTAGTACACATCAAGGTTATTAAGCACTACTTATGTATTAAAGTTATGTTTTAGGAGCGTAAGTAGTACTTTTGCAAATCCTTAATTTTAGCAGTGTTGTCAAAACCAGATTGACCCCTAAAGTTCAACCTAATTGAACCCTAGTTCAACTCTAGTTGAACTCGGTTTTCCCCTTAATTTTTTACCCTTTCGCTTATCCGAGTCAACCACCATGTCTAAGTCCGACAATATTGAATTTTAGTAGCCATTTCTTGATCATACCTTGTTTTCTTTTACTATTGAAACTTGTTGATATAACATGGTTATTTTTTGGTCCTTAAACTTGGTCTTTTGGGCATATATTGACTAAATTTGGCCTACAAAGAACTAAATCGGTGATTTTGTTAATTAATGAAACTTAAACATATCTATAAGTTTTTATTACACCTAAAAGCTACATTACACTTTTTTGAAGCAATAGATCACTTTTCTTATTACTTGAAATCGATGAATTGGGATGTGTGTATGAGTTAAATCGGCAACTAAAGGCATTAACCTATAATCTACAAAATTGCAAAACATTAGCTTGTCGATATTAACATGTACCATCAAGTTACTATGACCTTAATACAACTCTTACAAACTCCCTATTCTCAAAACTAGCTTGTGAGTACTTCATTGTATAGTCAAGAGGCTGAAAAGAATAAAGAAAACAATCTACAAGCTTTCTGTTCTCAAAACCAGGCTTACTGGTACTTTTTTGTACCATCAAGCTAGTGGCATCAAATCACATATATCCTCTCTTTTTCTCTCTCCTCTTTCATTTCATCCCATAATCATCCCTTCTATTTATTGAGCCAACTCTCACTTTTTCACGATCTATGCTTTACTTACTCACTCTCCTTTTTTCTTCCAAAAATCAAATGCCCATTGCACAAAACTCACTTCCCATATTATAATCTTTACTTTTATTCCACTTTGACCTTCCTTTTCTTCCCCATTCACATACATCTATTCTCTCAAAACCCTAACCCATTAAGTGTTTGTGAAAATTCCTTAATGGCTCCTTACATGAGATTTATGCATGCTCCACCCCATTATGACTACTGTCTCTTCCTAAGCTATAAGCACTCTAAAAGATATGAAAAGTTTCAAAATCTTGAAGTAGATATGGTAATCTACTACCCTCAACGAGTGTTAGATGAGTTTGAAACTCCTTGGATCCCAAAGGTGATGACCAACCATATTTTGGACACTTTAGGCTACCAAATGAGGTATATGAAGAGGCTATCAAATTTTTTTGTCACAATTTGTCTGATAGTTTAGATGAAAATGAGAATTTGGGAGTTTTTTGCATGTTTACCTATCGTTTTAAAAAAAAAATAACACAAATAAAAATTATATGAATACCATTGCAAAATCGCATCTTCACAATATATGAATGTCGCACATTGGAATTGTGACATTTGTTTTGTCGCAATTCGTTTTGCGACAAATGTGTACAATGGCAAGATGTGATTTTGCCACATCAATTGCAAAATGCAACATTAGTATGAAAAAATCGCATCTTCAAGAGGCAATTTTGTAATGATACACTTTAGTCGCACTACCAACATGCAACACTTTCATATTATGGCAAAATCGTATCTTGTAGATGTGATTTTGCGACGATATTTAGGTAAGTTTTTTTTATGATTTGTATTTGTATAATATTTTTTTCAAACATTGGTAGAGATATGTTACACTAAGAATTTAAGCATAAAGATGAATCCTAGTAAAGAAATAATTCAATATGTTCTTTACTCTTATGTATATGACACTAGAATTGAATTCCGAACTGAGGATATTTGTATCTTGATTTGAATTGAATTGAGAGGTGAAATTTTGAGTGAAAACTTCTACAGTTCTCATTTTTATGAGAAAGTTTTTTGAGTTTAAGATATAGGAGCAAATTAGAATAATAGCCAAAATTGACAAGCCTCTAGCTTGAGATCAAGATTAAAATGCTCATCAGCATTATCTAAGATAGGGTCAATTAGCTAACATGACTTGACAAGATCTTTGGTTGCATTACTACATTTTAGTAAATAAGAAAATCAATCATTTTAGGATTGTTGTCTAATACATAAAACATGTGACCAACAACCCCTTACAAGCCGTCTTAGACTTAGCCAGTTAGTCACTAAACTTTTGATTATGAAAAGAGTTCAATTTCTCACACCCCCTAAAGAGGCCTAAATAAGAGAATTTGATATACATGAGACCAAAAAGGGTTCATGGAAAAAGTAAGGAAGTACATGGATATACAAAAAGCATTTGCATCCCTCGATCTATGATACTACAGTTGAACCACACGACTATTCTTGTGGAGATGATAAAGATGATGAGGAGAATGAAGAAGAAGAAGAAAATGTTGGAGTTAGAGAACAAGGAGAGTTAAGTAGAGGAGCATCTTAAGCTCCAAGGTATCAAAGGTACGAATTTCTACACTTTAACCCAACTCAGCCTATAGAGACCTAACATCCTTTGTATCAATACTCTGAGATGCGGCTCAATGAGTTTTGAGATAACATGAGGAGTCATATCCACTCATGACTTTAGGATCTTTATCAACATTTGTTCTTGACTATCACTGTTCTTCTTGTTCTTATCCTCCACCACCACTTAGATTATAAGATGATAATCCTCCAACTGGTTAGATTCTTGGCTTCATTGACTAGCACTTATGTTTCTTATGCTAGACTTGACTTATAATTTCTTTCGTCATGTATGTATGTTATTAGACTTATCATATGGCCTTCTTTTTCTATTTGATCATGTTCCTTTTGGATAAAAGGCCACTTTAACTTATGTGCCTTATTAGTTATTTGGCCATGTGGCCTTTTCACTATATTACTTAAACTCACTTATGTCTTATAATATATATTATGATTTTTATTTGGTTATATATGCTTTATTGTTACTTATGGAGCTAAGAATTCTTGATGAGAAGTGTGGATGGATTTGAAGATTATGGAGTTTGTTGCTTGTTGTTGATTAAGTTAAGAAATGGAGTTGTATGATGAATTGAGTTAATTTTGTTTTCTTTTCTAAGGGACATATGCTAAGGCTTAAGCCAAGGTTTAAGTGAAGACTATGCCGAAATTTTGACCTTTTTTATAAAGCCAAAGGGAGAGAAGAGTTCAAATTACTTAGAGAGTCATAAAACTTGTTTAAAATATTAGCTAAATGACTTAAGAAAGCCTAATTAAAAGTAATTGAAAAGTGTGTGTCATGAAATTGATTTTTTTTTTTTATCCCTTCTCAAACTAGTGCTATCAAACTACGCATTTTTTCTTTTTTAATGGGATAAAACTAGTATGAGTACCTAAACTTTTATAATTCTTTCATTTTAAAACCTAACCGTTAAACTTGTTCATTTTAATATCCTAACTTTTTAAATGAGACAAATTGGTATCTATATTAAGGCTGTCATCATTATAAAACGGTAGAATAATAATATAAGTACATCAATTTTCATTTTATTTCCATTTTAGTGCTTAAATATTATTTTTTATTTCACTTTGACACTTCAACTCTTTTAAGTAAAACAAATAGGTATTCTTTATAACATCATTATAATAGAGATACTAAGTTATCTCATTTAAAATGTTAGGATACTAAAATGAATAAATTTAAAGCTTAGATACAAAAATAAAAAGATATGAAAGTTCAAATACTTCTAATGGCTTTATCCCCTTTTTTTTTTTAACTTAATCTTTTGCAAACTCTTTTGAGACTGAATTCTTGATTAAGGGGTAGTAATAGATCAAAGGGGAGCATATAAAAGTAAAATTTTGTTCTTATTAAAAAGCAGAAGATTGTTAAACCAAGGGTTCATAATTTGATTTGATGAGAACAAAACTAAGATTAATTAATAAGAATTTGAGTTAATTCTTAAATGAACTTTAACTTGCATGTCATTCAAAAGCAATTAAGTCTTCAACTTGATTTAACCTATGATATTATGTACTTGCTTTGTTTGGATTATGTGTACAAGCATATATATGTTGTTGTGTTAAAAAAACGAGTGAAGAGAAGAGAAGTGGTAAGGCTAGTTTCTAAAGCATCAACATGTTGGTGCATGAAAGGATCGACTTGTCAATAGTGTAAAAGTGTAGCACTCAAAATTTGACATACCAACCTACCAGTATTGAGGTGAACTAACCTACTAATGATGAGGCTAAATGTGTAAGTTTGTTTCCCTTCTAATCTTGAATCTAGCTTGATGGTGGAACTAAGACATTTCTCATGTCGATGTGAATTTAGCCTGCTAATGTGATTTTACCCTACCAGCCTAATAGTGATATGAAGAGCCGATAGCTTTATTTCAACTAACTGTTGGGGCATTTAATACATTATAATGAGAAGAATTTTAAGAGTTAGTATAAATAGTTCCCCATCCTATCAAAGATAAGAACAATCCTAATCATAGGATGCTATATTCTCTTATATTCTTACTAAAACATTCTTCTTATTTACTATACTTAAATTTTCATTTAATTTATAGTCTAATGCTTATAGGCTTATTAGTTGCAAAAACTAAGAAAAGCATTGCACCTATAAGATTAGAGTATGATTGTGATTGTGATCCTATGATGAGGCATTTTATGATCATGTATTGCTCTCGGAGCTTAGATTGTGTAATTAATAAAGTGGTGTAAAGTCCTTGGTTGGTAGCATTAAGTACCTATGGAGACTAATAGGTAATCCAAACTTCACATTATATTGAGCTTAATCTTCTCAATCCCTATATATTTCAAATTCCACCATTTATTATCATTGATAAATCACTTTATTTATTTATCTAGTTGCAATCAGAAAGAAGTTCAAATTTTTTATTAATACTCAATTCATCTACAACCCCCACCACCAACATCTCTCCACTCCTAACAAACACCCCCTTTCCACACCTACAAACCTAACCCTCCTTTCCACACTCGCAAACCTAAACCCACGCCCCTTGAATATTAGCTTAGTATTTCACTATCTTAATTAACTAATATTTTGTTTAGTTAAATCTTTTACATACATCAAGTTAGGAAATGAACCTTTTTTTTCTTTTGAGAAAACAAACTTCACGAAGCCACTTCCTTTGAATTTTGTAACATCGTACTAAAGTATAACTAAAAACAAATAATTTTTGTCAAATGCCCTTATTTTAGTAGCTTAGAACCTAAAGGTTATGGCATAATGGGTGATGATTCATACACTGAGTGCATGACAATCTTAAGTATAAACAATAATTACACCAATTCATAAGAAGGAATCGATGTCACTTGAATGTAGAAAACCTTAAACTAAAATTGTTAACTCATCAACATTAACTTCTCATATGTATCATTCCTGAACCCAGTTTCTCCATTACTGAGACAACATGAGATCAACACAGATGATGATCTCTATAATAGTTTATAAATGAAAAACCTTTTTGTAGATTTAATGTAGTCATTATTGAAGTACATGCCCATTTATAAGAATGGTTATACATTCGTACACAAATAAAACCCTTATAGGGGTCATAAAATCTAGAATTGTAATATCTATTCGTACAAAATTTTGCACTTACGGTTAAGATTTGAATTTTAGCTAAATATCTAATGCATTTAGAGCTTAGTAAATAGGAAACATAAGGCATGAATAAGTCAATTAGGTATGAGAACAAATGATTACATATAAGAACTTCCTTATGTTGTCTTTTCGGTAGGCCTAAATAAGATCACTAAATTTCATGTGTTCTTTCTGCATGAGGATTGCTAGTAGATCTTTTCATAAAAATATTGGAAACATTCATGCAAGATGGCATGGAAGGAGGAGGTGGGCGAAGACTCGTCTCTATTGTATTACCATCTTTCACTATGAACACAGTGTCCATCCCCCAACTCATGTGTCGGTCTAGATGGCAATGCCAAAGCCACACACCTGTTAGTTAAGCATAATGAAGTTAACTTATTTAATTGAAACATAAAAACAAATGGCAATAACATGAACGGCATCAAAATTAGTAAATTAGCATATTCTTCTTCTGTGTAACTACATTGACTAATTGAAAAGAGTATACTATAGGTCCTTTATTGTACAAGGATTCAAAGTGAAGAGCCATTTAACTAGGACATGGTCCAACTAATTAGCCCATGAGTTAACTAATCCGCTAAGAGATCGCCAATGAGGAAATCAATTGCTAGCCATAGGGATCAATGAATAGTAATGGGGCGATTTTATTGCTTTTTATGAAGTAACCCTTCCTCATCTATGAATCTCACTTGGTACAATCTTTGAAGGCTCCTACTAATGGGGGAGTACTTAGAGTCACTAAAGGAATCTAAAACTAAATCTCTTTTCTTATTTTATTTTATGTTTATATGAGCCTTCTATATATTCCATTCATTTATTTAGGTTTTAATATAATGAAAACATATCAGAGTATCTATCTCTTGTTGCTATATTGAAACTATTTGTTACAAGATGTCATTATTGTGTTTTATGCTAGGTGGTATCTTAGTATTGTTTGCCTTAATATTATGCCAACAACAATAGTAGTAGTTCTCATATTAGAAGAGGAAGAGTGGAACTCCTAATATTAGAGACATTTTAAACTCTAAGGGGGATATGAATCGACAATTTTAGCACATATTTATTGATCCAAGTTTTAAGAGCATATCATGATATTAAAGATCAAACATAAAAAGAGCTAGAGCAAAAGATATAAAGGTAAGACAACTTCTCCTCGAGTATGATACATGGATGCCTTAAGAGCCAGTAGTAATTCATTTGGATCTAATATTAAAAAGAAGTGTTGTTAGTTCTTAACCATATAAAAGTGGCACAATAAGTCGAGGAGATCATATAGGTTGAAGGAATGCCCTTGTTAAGGCTAAAATCAGTAGGTGTAATCATGGTTATTAGAATAATTTTGAAAGTAGGTAATTGATTATCGTCTAGATGCTAATATCCTAAGTTGAATGACGATTTAGAAATTTAAGAGATTCAGGTTTGGCTTAGTAGGTTTAATTAATCGCATCTTGATGAGTATGAAATGTAAATGCTGGGATAAATTATATATTAAAGGATCTATAAGGGGGTAATAGGAATCAAGTCCCTAAGCCGATCACTAGAATTTAAGCTAAGGGGTTGCAAGGCCTTACTCATTATATGCTAGCTTGAGAACTAGCACAACTACACTTATGTAGAGCTAAGTACTAGATGTCAATCTAAGCAAGGGTGACTCCTAACTTCACTTAGGGTAAGACAAATGGTTTGACCCCCTTACAATCCTTCCCATGTCCATCTCTTCCAAGTTAGAGTCGAGCTACCCATCTACTTAACCAAACCTGGTACAAGTTGGTTGATCTAACCACCTTACAGCTCTTTCCATTTCCAAGCTGTCCATCTAAGCTACTAAGTTATTTAAAGATCTAAGTATCGATTCTACCTAAAGATAGACTTGATATCCACTTTTTACACTTTATTAGAGGATCTTATCCAAAGTAGACATATGTCTATGCATAAATCCTTAGGACAATTCTTCTAACATTATTCCCTTTACCCTTTCTCTACTTTACCATTTTAAAGTTGTATACTAATATTCCATTTTTATTCTTATTAAATTTTACCCTTTTCATCATTTCCATTCTTGTAAGACCCTAGTGGCTAAGTATATAACCACATTTATACATATCGCAACATCACCATCTTCACTAATGAATATGTAGAGTCTTCTTCTTAAGAGATTTTCCTCTTAGATATTTCACTCTTATCTACTCCTTTAGCAAGAGTAGTGGTGAATACTCCTACCAAGTACTTATGCACAATATTAAGTTGTTGTTAGGCTGTTAGGGATCCGTTGTTCACAAGTTTGTCGATCTACTACTATTTTAACTTTCTTGTTCAGATTCTCATCATGTTTCTTAATCCCCAAGGCATATCAGCTTAGTTGTTTAGAGTGGTATTATTACCAATTGCTACTATATTTGTGTATACATAGCTACTATGATGAGTTGGGTACATAGGATTTGAAGTTGTATCGTAGTTATGGGTATGTTGTTATGGGTCTAAATAAAGGTGCCTTAAAGTGGATTTTGAGAGTTGTTATACATATCTAAGTATTAAAGTAATAGTAGTGTGTTGGGTTATGCTAGTGGTATGCTTACCACAAGGTGGTGATTTTAGTTTTTTATATTGGTTCTAGGTTGCATCGTAGTAGTTTTGAAATTATTGTAGTTGAGTTCTTAAAGTTGCAATGAAAACTAAACAATGTCAAATTCCAGTGTTCAAGTGGTGGTTAAAGACAATGAAAGCAATGTACTTAGCCAAGGAAGGTAGGTCAACTACATCCTAAGGTCTACTGATGATAGGTTAGATCACCTTACCGAACTCATGGAGAATATGGTGGTTATTGTGTAGAGAATGGCTAATGTTTAACCTAATATAATTTCCTAAGTCAACATTTAAGTTAATATGGTATAAGATAAGCATGAATTCCAAGGTGATAGACCTAACCATCTAGCTCAAAATGTTCGTATTGTAAGAGTGGAGTGGCAAACTCGAAGAAGGATCATTCTTAAAGATGTGGAAGTTAAAGAATACTATGAAGTTAAAGAGCATAGTATCCAAGCTCCCTAAGATCTTAACAATGTGAAAGTCTGAATTTTGACTCTCTCAGGAAGTGATGATGTGGACAAATTTTTAGGTTCAGAAGAGAAGGTAAAGAAGGTGTTTAACTGCTATTAATATGCTAAAGAAGAGAAAGTCCAGCTTCTTATCCTAGAATTCTCTAAATATACAGCAATATGGTGGAAAAATTTAGTGATTGCTCAAAGAAGGGATTGCCGTAGAGTACGAAACTATGATGAAATGAAGAGGTTGCTATAAGAAAGATTTATTCCTAAGTCTTATCTTCATGACACTTTTGAGAATATACAAGAGCTCATGTTAGGAAACATTTAGTAGATGACTATGTTAAGGAATTCTAGATGCTAACAACAAGGTCTAACGTAGATGAGCCCGAACTTCCAACTATTTTGAGCTTCATCCCAAGACTGAGGTATGAGATAAGGAATATTGTCAAAGTTCTAGAGGTTTTCGAGTTTGGAAAAGAAGCTATAAAAATTACATAGAGAGTTGAGAAGTAAAGAAGTAACAATCTGTTTCAAGCTAGTCCAAGCTAACCTGTTTAGTCTAATCAAGCTATCCAACCTAAGTGTAGAAGGTTGGCAAGAACTAACTCGATGAAGGAGGAAGAGCCATAGCCTGACTTGCTAATGGAAGGACCAAGCAAAAGGGAAAACTTGTAGAGAAGTACATTAAGAGAAGATTTGAGAAGGACTAATCTTTTGGAAGGAAGATTAGTGAAATTAAGTGTTTTAAGTGTCTTAGGTACACACATGGTCACCTAATGTCCAAATAGTTGAGTCATGATCATGAAGGGAGATAAATTAGATAGTATTGATGAAGATGAGCTGGTTAAGAAAGCCGATGAGAGAGAACCTAAAGTAAACCTAAAAGAGATCCATGCTATGCTAACCAAGATGAGGCACTAAGTTGGGTTCTTAGAAGAGTGGTGGCGATTTTACTAAGTTCTGAAGAAGACCAATGCAAGAATTTATTCCATGCTAAGTGTACAATTCGAGAGTAGATATGTACGATCACAGTAGATGGAGACAATTGTACCAACAAAGTTATACAAACCCTTATGTAGAAGTTAAGTTCTCTAACCTCCAAACACATAAAGCCATACAAGCTATATTGGCTTTATAATAAGGGAACCCTACGTATGACTAAGGAAGTCACAATACCCTTCTCTATTAAGGACTCATAAAGGGACGAAGTGATATGTGATGTTACCCCCTTAGGTGCCTCATATGAACTAATGGGGAGGCTATGGTTATTTGACCTACATATTATGCATGATGAGTATAAGAGCACATATGCTTTCACCAAGTATAGAAAGAAGATAGTGTTATAACCTATGACTCTAAGCCAGATTTGTAACACCTATAGTCAACTTACTCAAGCTACTAAGAAGAAGGCTTTGATCCTTTCCCGATGTGAACTAGAGAAAGTTATGAAGGCCAATAGGCCTATGTTTCTATTGATTCAAAGACAATAGGAGTTAAAGGACTTAGAATCAATGCTTAAGGAAGTCTAGAAGTTGATTAAGGAATTTGACAACTTGTTTCCTAAGGAGTTGCCTAAAGGAATGCCACCAGTTTAAGGAATAAAGCATTGCATAGACATATAAGTTGATGTTACCTTACCAAACCATTCTACTTACAAAATGAACCCTAAGCAACTAAGCTAAAGAGACAAGTGGACGACCACATGAAGCAAAGCTATATAAGAGAAAGCATGAGCCCTTACACTATACCAGCTCTACTTATCCCAAAGAAGGATGGTTTTTAATGCATTGGCATCGACATTTAGCTATCAACTGTCCTACTATCAAGTACAAATATCCAATACTAAAGCTCGATGACATGTTAGACGAACTCCATAGCACCAAAGTATTTTTAAAGATGGACTTAATGTATTGCTACCACTAAATTCGTATGAGCCATTAGATGAATGGAAGACTACATTTAAGACTAAGCACGACCTATATGAGTGGTTAGTCATACCTTTTAGCTTAGCGAATGCCTTGAGTATATTCATGAGACTCATGAACCATGTTATGCAACAGTTGATTGGAAAGCATATAGTAGTGTTCTTTGATGACATCACAGCCTACAACATCAACCTTTTTAACCATGTAGAGCACCTCTAATCTACATTTGACAAACTTCATGCTAAGCGACTATTCGACAATTTGAAGAAGTGCACCTTTTACCAAAACAAAGTTGTCTCTCTTAATTTTAAGGCATTAGAAGATGGAACCAAGCTGGCCGACAAAAGGTCCAGGCTTTTTTAAAGTAGCCAACCCCAAAGAGTGTTAGTTAGTAGAGTGAGTGAGCCAAGAAGAGCTTTCAGGAGATTAAGGAGAAGTTAACTTCAGCACCCGTATTAAACCTCCTTAATTTCAAGATGCCCTTCAAGCTAGAATGTGATGCCTTTGGCATTAGAATTGGTGCCATTCTGATGCAAGAGAGATGACTTATGGATTACCATAATGAAAAGCTAAGTGGTGCCACCCCAAACTATTTAGTATATGAGAAGGAGCTCTATTTCCTATTCCAAGCTTTTATAATATGGCAACACTACTTATAGCCTAAGGAGTTTGTGATCTATACGGTCCATGAGTTCTTAAAGCATCTTTGTAGTCAAAACAAACTTTCAAGGAGGTAAGCAAAGTGGTTAAAGTTCATGGCAGGATTTTCTTATGACATGAAGTATAAGAAGGGAAGTACTAATGTAGTAGCCAATGCCCTATCCTAACGTCATGCTCTAGTTACCGCTCTCCAAACCAAGCTATTAGGATTTTCCTTTATTACCATGTAGTATGCTTAGAATCTTCAATTAGGTCCAAGCGTTGAAAGATGCAAGGACAAAATTACAATTCAAGAATATTCTATAAAAGATGGGTACCTATTCAGAGGGTGATAGCTTTGCTTCCTAAGCTGTTAGATTAGAGAATTGTTAGTATGAGAAGCACATCATGGAGGATTATCCAAGCACTTTGGTGAGATCAAAACTATTGAACTATTAGAAGAGATTTTCTATTGGTCAAGGATGGTTAAGGACATCCAAGAGGTGGTCAAAAGCTACGAAGCCTATAAGAGGGCTAAGGGAAGGAAAGAGCCTCATAAAGAATACATGCCTTTACCTACTCTAGCTAATCCTTAGGAAGACCTTAACATTGTCTTTGTGTTATCTTAAGGGAAGGACTCCATCCTTATAGTCATGGTCTGCTTCAACAAGATTGCACTGTTCATACAGTGCTACAAAACTAACATTTCTTTATATGTTGTCAACCTTTTCACATTAGAAGCTATCAAGCTACATAGCGTTCCAAGGTCCATTGTATCAAATCAGGACATAAAGTTCTTAAGTTTCTTTTGGAGGACATTGTAGAAGAGACTTGGCACAAAGTTCATGTTTAGCTCTAGTAGCTACCTCCAAATAGACAAACAAACCGAAGTGGTGAATATGAACCTTAGTATATAGCTCTAAACTATTGCTTGGAAGTACTTAAGAGATTAGAATCTATGACTACATATTGTAGAGCTTGCATATAACTAAATTGTCCATCATATTATCGAAAATACCCCCTTAGAGGTCATCTAAAGATTCAATTTAACCATTCTCCTCAACTTGATAAGAGCCCCAATTATTGTTTAAGAGAGCCTACCCAAAGTTAACTGAGCTTAAGAGCTATACAAGTTGCATTAGAAGATAACTAAGTTGCATTAGAAGATAACTAAGTTGATTACCAAGTTCAATGAGAAGCAACAAAAGATTATTGAGCCTCAAGAAGAGCAAGTTATCATCAAGAGTGAGGCTATGTTCAAAGTCTTGAATAATACCAACTATAACTCTAACCAAATTGATTTACTAGCAGAATATGGTGTCTCCTCCACATTCAATGTATCCTACCTAATCCCCTACCAAGCAAAAGAAGATAATGAAGAGGACTCAGTAGATTTAAGGTCAAATCTTCCTACTCCTTGTGCTATGACATTAGTACAACTTCCTTTGTCAATGATCAAAGCATATAGTTTGCCATTCATTCAATAGTTTGCATAGAAAAGGTTCTCTATCTATTCATTCTCATTAAAGGTAAAGGTATTGAGAGGTCTTGGCACAAGTATACAATAGTCTCCCATTTTAAGTTGAGTCACAACATCCGAATCTTCTTAAAACTCTTCTGTAATTGGTCAACTCCTACTTCTTCTTCCTTCCCTTCACTAGCACTCTCCACTTCAAACTGAGGCTTGTCTCCCTTAATGGTCATGATACATCAATTAAGGCGTTGACTAGTTATGTGTCTAAAACCAAGGCACTTGAAAGACTTGATTTCTCAAATCTTTGATCCTAAGCTTTAATGTTGGTACTTCTTAACCTCAGGGTCCTTAACCTTAGTCTTACCTCGGCCATCATCAAGTCTGTTAGGCATATGTCCTCGATAGTTCACCTAAGAACTATATTGGGCTCAGTCATATTCAGGTCGACTTAGCATACTAGTTTTGCTTAGCAAGCTAGGTCAACTACTTTGTGCTCGGCTGAGCTGATTTCGCCTCTACTTTCCAACCCTTTATGCTAAAGTAGACACATCTCATGCATAGATCCCAATGCAACATTATTCCTTTTGTCCATTCTCTACTTTGCTCTTTTGAAGTTATATACCAACTTTCCTTTTTTATTCTTCTTATATTTTTAGCCCTTTTTGCATTTCCATTCTTGTAAAACCTTAGAGGACAAGTATATAAGCCACATTTGTATAAATTATAGTATTAACTTCTTTACTAATGAATACATAGTTTTTTTCTTGAGAGATTTTATGCTTGAATATGCCATTCTTATCTACTCCTTTAATAAGAGTAGTGGCGAGAACCCCTATCAAATACTTGTGCATAATATCAAGTAATTGTTAGGCCACTGGGGATCCAATGGTTAATATCCGGCAAGTAGCTCACGTATTTGCCAATCTTTTGCCATTTTAACTTTCTTGTTTCTAATACTCTTTATGTATCATAATCTTAGAGGCATATTAGGGGAGTAGCAAAGTTGTGTCCACAGTTAGTAGCATATGAAACATATTATGAGTAAATATTCTTGTAATAATATAAGAAACGTTGACATGTCAGTGGTTGAATATATAAGTGTACTACTAAGTCTGTTTGGTTGTTAAAGAGCATTGATCTATGAGATAACGAGAGCTGAAATGTGCTTAGGTACACTAGTGGTTTAAGGATGATAATTTGGGAGAGAATTAGTTGACAAGTGTAGGATGGACTGAAGCTACGAACATAAGACCTTAAAGCAAAAGCAATGTTAAAGTAGTAGGGATAGAATAATGACTCTAATTATAGATTTATAGTTATATGGAGTAGGGTTTGTAATGAATGAGTTGAATTGATGTTGAGCCAAAGAAAAGCTTATGGAAGAGAAAGCTACGGGCGAATAAAAGATGCATCAAAGAAAGATACAAAAAAATTTGAGAATCCATATGCAATGCCCATGACTAAAAAGCATTACAAGTGTAATCAACTAGTGCATAAATAAAGTAACTGTCTACCAAGAAAGAACGATGTCCATATTGTAGAGAGGTATGATCAGTGAGAGTTGTGTTGCAAGCTTAATGGAGGAAGTATCGGTTCTGATTTTGCAAAGGGAAGCAAGAATTTTATGATTCAATGGAGAATCCCAAGTCGAAATAGGAGGCAAAAACACTTAATACGAATTGTTTAAAGACATATGAATTTTTACTAGTCAATTATTTGACCTTGTTATTGATAGTGGTAATTATAAGAAGGTCACAAAGGAATTTATTGTAAAAAAAAAAAAATCCAATTGCCTTTAAGGATTCAAAACCTTATTCTCTCATGTGAATAAAAGCTATGAGGCAAATTGGAATTACTCAGCAGTATGAGACACTTTCTTTTAGGTTTATAATAAGGTTTAACATACCATCAAATGGATTCTTGACAAACACTAATAAGTAGATACGACAATATGTTAAAACTATGTATTTAATTATATTTTAATAATTACTGGTTAATTATTTTAAGTACACTTCATTACTTACAACATATATTACTTAGTTAAATTTTGATACAAATATATATATATATGATTCCCAACATACTTTTCACTCCACAAAAGGAACAAATACAATGTAATGGAAGCTAAAAAATCAATTCTGTTTTGATTTATCAACATTCCATGTGCGAAGTTAAGGTATGTCATCATGAAACCCTCAATGTTGATATTCTTGTATCTATTGTAATAAATATTTTTTTCTTTTTTTTTCAACTTATCATAGTTCCAGTTTAATTAGTTAGCAACTTTAGGAAAAAATAATTTTAAATGATCCAAAGTCCTATGTATCAATCTACAGAGAATGTGTTGGTTTTAAGGATAAAAAATATAATAGAGGAAGAATGATACAATTATACATTAAGTTTAGAGAAAAAAATAAAGGATGCTATACAGAATGCAAAAATTATTATTATTATTTTTTAGCAAGCTTCCATTATATAGAAGCTGAAACAGATAACTTAATGGCCAAGAATCAAGCCATGAACAACAACACAAATCTTAACAAACTAACCACTTCCTAAAGACTAAGACAAACTAAAACAAAATAGAAACATAAAACAACTGCAATCCTAAAAAGCAACTAACTAACACTCCTCCATGTTTTAGGAGTTGCAAACTCTAAGTCTTTACCTAAGAAGCTCAAACTTGTTTGCTAGCAAAGGCTTTGTAAAAATGTCTACTAGCTAATCTTCTGATCTGCAATAAATGAGGCTTACATCTCCTTCCTTCTGCACTTCTCCTAAAAAGTAAAATTTGATCTTAAAATTCTTAGTTTTTCCACGAAAAATTGGATTGTGAGAGATTGCAATTATTGCTTGATTGTCTACTAATACCTTGTACCATTTAGTTGCTTCAAGTGTAAATCACATAACAACTTCCTTAGCCACAATGCTTGATTCACTATTGTTGTAGTAGCAATAAATTCTGCCTTTATGGTAGACTGTACTACTATCTCTTGTTTCTTGTAACTCCATGAGAAAACTCCTAATCCTAAACTAAAATAGTACCTAGATGTACTCTTCATGTCATCTATAGATCCACCCCAATCGCTATTAGAAAATCCCAACAACTTGAAGTTTTGACACTTCTTGAATTTTACACCAAAATCAATAGTTCCTTTGATGTACCTAATGACTCTTTTTGCAACTCCAAGATGCACTTCACTAGCACAATGCATAAAACGAGAGAGAATGCTTATAGCAAAAAGGATATCTGGCCTAGTTGCCATTAGGTACATTAGACAACCAACCATGCTTCTGAAATAGCCTTCTTAAACTTTGTTTGTGCCGTCCTCCTTTCTTAAGCTCTCCTTTGGATTCATTGGAGTAGCCATTGCCCTGCAATCCTCCATGCCAAACTTCTTGAGAATTTCCTTTGCATACTTCTTTTGACAGATGAAAACTTCACCTTTTAACTGCTTAATCTCCATTCCCAGAAAGTATGTCATTAATCTAAGGTCTATCATTTCAAAATTTTGCATCATTTTCCTTTTGAAATCTTTAACAAGCTTGGTGTTTTTACCTGTGATTAAGAGATCATCAACATAAAGAGCAACTATAAGTAGATCATCTCCTTTACATTTCACACAAAGAGTAGCCTCTGACATGCTTTTCTTAAATCTTAAGCTTGACAAATGCTTATCTATCTTGCTATACCATGCTTTAAGTGCTTGTTTCAAGCTGTATAGAGCCTTCTTAAGCAAGTACACCTTGTCTTCTTTACCTTGTTCCACCAATCCCTCGGGCTATTCAACATAGATTTCCCCCCATTTTACGCTGCCATTGCTAGCACTAGCCAATTGGTGTCTAATTTAGCAATAGGAGCAAATGTATCAAAGTAGTCAACTCCAAAGACTAAGCGTACCTCTTGACAACAAGCCTGGCTTTGTGTTTATTGACAAATCCATCTACTTTGAGCTTGGTTCTAAACACCCATTTCACTACAATAATTTTTCTATCCCTCGGTCTATCAACTAACTCCCAAGTCTTGTTCTTTTTTATCACTAACAACTCCTCCTCCATTGCCTTCTACCATTTTTGGTCTTTAATAGCTTCTTCATAACCAACAGGTTCATAGATGGCCACGTTGCACCTTTGATAGATGTCATGTAGAGGTCTTGTTCCACAAATTGGTGGATCATCTTCCAATTCTTCTTTCCACTATTCTGATGCTTGCTCTTCTCTTGTTTGGAAGGAAAGACTCAGTTTCTACTTGCTCATGGATGTCTCTTTTGTCTGTTCCTAGTTCCACTTCTCATCTTCATTAAAGAACACATCTCTACTAACAATTATCTTCCCTATTTGAGGTTAATAAACCTTATAGGCTTTAGAGGAAGAACTATAACCGACAAAGATGCCTGGTTCTGACTTCTTGTCAAATTTTATCATGCTTGACATGTAGAACGTGAGAGAAACACATACAACCAAACACTCTAAGGAAATTGAGTGAAGGTTTATAACTATACCATGCCTCGAATGGAGTTTTATCCTTCAATGCTTTAGTAGGTAATCTGCTTTACAAGAAAATTGCAGTACTAGCCGCTTCAGCCCAAAAATGTTTTAGTAACTCCTTGTCATGTAGCATGCATCTGGTCATCTCCATTATGTATCTATTTCTCCTTTCACTAACTCCGTTTTGCTATGGAGTGTAGGGTGCAGTAAGCTAGTGTTCTATGCTTACTTCTTCATAAAATAAGTTAAATTCTCCTAAGGTATACTCTTTTCCATTATCTGACCTTATAACTTGAATTTTGCAATCACTTTGGTTTTCCACCATTTTCTTGAACTTCCAAAACACTCCAGCCACTTCTGACTTGAATTTTAAGAAAAAAAAAATCCACACATTCTTGTAAAATCATCAATAAAAGAAATGTAATATTGACTACCTACTAATGATGGAGTTCTTTGAAGATCTTATACATTTGTGTAGATTAGCTACAACTTATGAGTGGCTCTCTACGATGACTTTAGGAATGGTTTCCGATTTTGTTTACCCTATTGACAAGCATGGCACTCAGTAAGTGATCTCTAAAGGTTGGTAAGCCAACCGTAAGCTCCCTTTTCTTCATAAGCTGCATCCTTTTCAAGTGACAATGACCAAGTCACTTGTACCATATCTCGGTGTTGCTAGCTTCCGTGGAGAATGCAGCAAGTTCTTCTTTGATGGGACTAAAAGAAAAACTTTTTCCTTTCATTCTCACTTTGAGAATTTTCTAACTAATGGCATCAAGTATGCGGCAAAAGTTATCTTCAAAGATCACTTTAAAGCCTTTTTCAATCAATTGGCCTACACTTAACAAATTTTGGTCAATTTCTAATACGTAAAGAACATCAAAAATATTCTTTGAGCCCGCAATGCCAATTATGGTGATTTTTCCTTTCCCTTTAACAAAGATGTATTCACCATTGTTAATTTTAACTTTAGTAATGTTAATTGGCCTCAATTCTTTGAAGAGTTTCTTATCGTTGGTCATGTGATTTGTACAACCACTGTCAATTAACTAACTTGCAGACAAACAACTACTTACAAAATAGGACACCACAAAAAGTTGATCTTCATCCTCTTATTCTACAACTTGGGCTTCAACCTCCTGTTGCTGAGCTTTTTCTTTGCAAATTATTGCTTCATGTCCCATTTGATTGCATTTGGAACATTTTGCATCAAGTCTCCTCTAACATTTGAATGGAGGGTAACCAAGGTTGTCAAACTCGCGATTCTATCTAAAATCATTAAAGGATCTATAAAATCAAAACGTAAAAACACAAGTTTCTACAACTTATATAAAATGACTTTAAAAAATTATTGATATATTTATAGTAGTTATTCAAAACATGAAATACATGATGAAAATTAAAGAAAATAAAGAAATTAAGTTTTTTTTCATAAAAATTCTTAATATATAATCTAATATATACGGAAGAACGACAAATAGAGTTAAAACTAAACTTTTGCCCATTTTTTTAAGTTGTAAATTAAAAAGAATTAATTATTTCAACTCATTTTAAGTTATTAATAATATAAAATAAAGTATATAATTTTCTTTATAAACTTTGTTATTAGAGTTAAAACTTAAATAAAAACTATGAATATAAAATAAAAGATTAAGAGAGAAAAAAAGAGGTAAAAAAAATGAAATATGATAGGATAGACGTTGTAATGCCTTAACAATTTATGGCTTGTAAAAGACTAATTGTATTTTTTTTCCTTTAATTTTTTAGTCCATTCAACTCAGATATATACAATTGGTAAACTCAGTCAAAAACTTAAGTTTCTACCGAATTTATATGTAAACTCGATTAAAAACGTAAGTTCTAATAAAAAAAAATTTTAAACCTGAGTTAACTCGAAAGAGCCACCTAAAATCATAAACTCATAAAATCCCATGAGTAAAATTGTAATTTTAACAACTATGAAAGTGACCTTCCTTTCTACAATGATGGCAAGGAAGGTATTTATCCTTGAAGCTTCCTTTTTTTCCTTTGTTGTTACTCAAAGTAGGAACAAAAGAATTTCCCCCTTAGCCTTTCTTCTTTTTCTTTTTGTTTTTGTCAACTCCATGATGTTTTGCAAATAAGGCTCCTTCGATGTTAACATCTTACCTTATATGCCTTCTTAGCTCTTGTGCCTACAAAGAATTAAGTAACTCTACTAAGGAAATCTTTGATAGATCCTTAGTGTTTTCTAAGGTTGTAAAGTACTGTGACAAGAATTTTCTATACAATCTTTGAATCATTAAATTCAAACCCAAGTAGTCTGACTTTGTTTGCAATTTCAAGAAATCTATCTGAATACTCTTTGATTGTTTCAGATTCCTTCATCTTTTGCAACTCGAAATTCCTTATCAAATTTAAAACTTACATTCCTTTGATCCTTTCATCTCCTGCATATTCTTCCTTGAGATAATCTCATATAGACTTAGTTGTGTTATAGGACATTATTCTTGTGAAGATCGTTGACAACATGGCAACAAACAAGCATGCTTTGGCCTTTGACTTTTTCGTCTTCTTCTCCTTATGCATTTTGATCTATGCCATGGTGGGATTATTTAGAAGTGCAGGAACATCGTAGTCTTCTTCCACTACTCCCTAAAGATCTAAAGCATCCAAATATGCCTCCATACAAACTACCCAAATCTAGTAGTTTTCTCCATCAAACATCGGCAGAGCAATTGAGGAGAAATTGGCTTCAGCTTCCATGATGATTTCAAAAACTCACACATAGATCCCGTAAAAAGAAGGCTCTGATACCAATTGTTGGTTTTAAGGATAAACAACATAATTGAGGAAGAATGATACAATTATGCATCAAGTTTAGAGAAAAAAAATAGAGGATGCTGTATGGAATGCAAAAATTATTATTATTATTTTTTTTAGCAAGCTTCCATTATATAAAAGCTTAAACAAATAACTTAATAGCTGAGAATCAAGCCATGAATAGCAACACAAATCTTAACAAACTGACCACTTCCTAAAGACTAGGACATACTAAAACAAAATAGAAACATAAAACAACTGCAATCCTAAAAAGCAACTAACTATCAAAATGTTTCAAAATAAAGCATATTAAGAATGTACGATGTTACAGTTTTTATTTTTTTAAGATACTTTAAAGAGGCTAAGATCACCATAAATCTTACAAATTCAATGCAACATTTGTAATGATGAGGAGCACCTTATCATTTGCTTTAACATAAAATACCCTCCAATTTTAGACACAAATATACCATGCTGAAGTCATAGATATTAATAATAGTATTACTAACCTGGTTGGATGCAATTTCAGTGAATTTATACTAAGGAGTCTCTTAATAAAATAATTGCAATGCAAAGACTAGATGATAGAGGATATTTCTAGGGATTTATGTTGTTCCAAGTTTCATCCTTGAACATAACTAATCAATCACCAGCATCCGTTCCAGACACAATGCTTCACTCTTGTAGAGGATTAACATAACACTCTATTACTCTATCCTCTCTTCCCACCCATCCTCTATTTTAAAGATGCATCAACTTAGTAAGGAAATAAGCAAATGAGGATTAGGCTTACCGGGATTGTTCGTCCTGAATCGAATTGCAAGCCACCCATTTTTCGGAACTCCAAACGTGTTAACTTTTGGCGGATCCACCAAATTATATGTTTTTGGGTCCGACTCATTGTTGAAATCACCATATCCAATTCCAACAACATAGAAGCTATGACCATGTAGATGCATTGGATGATTAACAGAGCCTCTCAGGACATTTGTACCTTGGAATACTATCTCAACCGACTCATTGTATTTCAATTCCTTTACCTTGGTATCTTGGACAGTTAATTCGATGTCTTTAGCGAAATCGTCCGCTGTGAAGTTATAAATAGAAGGAGGAAAATCTGGGAAGTCCGTCGTATAAACCCCGGTTATGTTGCTACATTAGGCGTTTATTACGAGTTAGTTGAAAATTTTTTAAGGAGAATATGTAAATAAAGATGTATTAGGGAGGGAGAGAGGGGAAAAAATTTATTTAAATTAATATATCACGTAAATCGATAAATATTAACAAAAATTTAATATGTAATGATGAAGTAATATATTTTTTAAAAAAATACTAATTATGTTTTTAAATATGAAATTTTTATTAATATTTATAAATCACTTATCAATCTATATAATATGTTTAAAGAGGGAGAGAAAAAGAGCATGATAAAAAAACCTGTAATAAGCAGAAAGCACGTCAATAGATGGGTTGACCCAGCTAACGTTGTTCATGCTTGTTCCTAGCTTATTCCCATCAACCGATGTACAAGAACTGTTGGGACAGTATACCTCATTCATGGATATTGTGATGAACATACTTGTGGTTATGCTGCGTGGAACATCTAATGGATAATCTGGGCTAGCCAAACTTCTAAGTTTACTGATATAAGCCTTTGATTTTTGCATGTCCAGGTAGGATGGAAGAGTAGTTGATGGAAAACTAGGTAAAGATGAATGGTTAAGATTTTGGTTGTATTCCAGGATGGCACTCCCATTGCTGTGGTCAAATCCGGTGACTTCCAGATCTTCACTGGAGAACTGCCTAGTAACCATGTAATAACGCCCAGGTGGTCTGTTTGTGGTTAAGAGTACATCCATTGTTTGGCCTGGACTTATAAAAATGTAGCTTGTGTTAAAAGGCTTTACATAGGCTCCATCCATCCCAACCACTGTGACATTGTGGTCTGCGATGGCAAAGAAAAGCTCTGCGTCTACGACTGCATTGATAATCCGGAATTGGTACGTCTTTCCATAATCAACCACACGACGATATGTCGTTCCTGAGTCACGGCAACATTATTTAAGTTCAGTCCTATTGCATTTCTCTACACCACTCATAATTTATTAAATAAATAATAGTTCTAGTTTATTGTGAAGAAAACATTTTCACATGATTTTCTATCCCATAAACACTATATAAATTTGTAAAGGATTTGGGTCCTCAAATTAAGACGTTATAATTTTACAACCAATGGTGATCTAACTTCTCCATTTCATAATCTCATCCTCTCTTCCTTTATCAATGCACGGGATTTTATAAAATGTAAAGGTAGCAATTCGACATAGGATTCACCGGTTTAGACATGGCACAACATGAATATATATAGTTTGCATCGAAAACTATATATGTGTGTGTTTTATTTTCTTAATCATTGTTGTAATTTTATATTTCAAGAGATTTTCTTTAAATCAGAAATTTAAGAGCTTCAACAGATTTTATTCTGTTTGATTGTTCACTTTACTTGTAGAATACCATGGTCATGTACGGTATAATAATTTTATATTTCTATTCTATGATTTTTATTGAGGGTCTCCCTTTTCATATAATAAACAGATTTCCTTTTGAGATACCATGCTTATATTTGTGATATCTATATTATAAATTGGCTTTATCTTTATATGTGTTTCTTCTAACAAGTTATATATGCCTAAGGTTTATTGTATCATGTGCATACAATATGAGTCTTGTGTTTTACGGTACATCATAAGAGTAATATGGTTTGAAACGACAATCTCAAGTGAGATGAATTAAAGAGGGCTTAAAGAAGAGGAACAAACAACCTCATAGACTCAAGTTCTTGTGTAATAGTCAAAGGAGTATGGAAGCTTCAACTTCGTCATTCTTGATCTTCCATTTCTTGAATCTTGGACTCTAAACTTTGAAATTTGATTTATGAAGCTTGATCTTCTCAAGCTTAATAACCGAATGAATTTCGATGAATTGGAAATTGGGTGTATTCATAGGACTTGACGATGAACAACTACCATTAGATCTTGTTCATGACCGCTAAGTTCGCTCCAATTCTCTTAAGACGTGTTTGATTCCAAAGTAGAACAAGGTAGGAATAGTATTACAATTAATGTGGAAGAGAATGGAGAAGCAATAGCTATTAATTGATTGGTTACACATAAAATAATATTAATAATAGATTAGGAATATATTTGAAATTATTAATATACTTTTATCCTAATCAATTGTTTTATAATTGAGCTAAGTCTTGTAGATAGATATAGAAATATGCCATAGAAAACCAAGGAATGATTATTCATTTTGTTTTATAAAGGAATTACAATTCTATATTTTGCTACATTAGGGATTCTGTAAAATAGTGATTTCACGAAACACATGTGCTAACTTTAAAAGAAAGAAATAACTATTCTATTCTACCTTTATGAAATCAAACAAACACATTATGCTCATCTATAAATGATGTCTAAAAGCTAAAGAACTTAGATTACACATAAGTGTAAGTATGCCCCAAGATGAACAAAGCCATAACTTTATGTATTTTTGGGTTATTGGTGTATAATTTGATGAAAATAAAAATTATGGATGTAAATGTTATTAACTTTGACTCGCTAATGACAAAATACAAACTAGCTTGTAATTAAAATAGGGATTGATATGAATTACGATCAATAAACTAACTAGGGGGTGATAATGAATTTGATATAACCCACAAATTCTAAAAACGGGTTTACCACAATCTAATGAGATTGATAAAAACTCAAGTATCAATATTCATAAGGAACTCATAGAGAGTGTTTATACATGTTCAAAGCTAAGATATTGATGTATATGCTAACAGAACTCCGTTATTAAATTCCTTCGGTATCTACACGTGGTAATGCTTAGGTAATGGCCAATAAGAAAGAAGATGAGGAGAGAATCGAAATCAAGATGATCTTTTCCAAGTGCCCTACCTAAGCATTAAGTTGCGACAATATTATACGAAGAAGGTTATTGTACATAAACTAACCATCAAGTAAGTTCCTTAGCCTAATTGCTGAGAATTTTGTGAAATCTTTGTCAAGAAACCCAATCACGTATTTGGCGGTTGATGCAATATTCAGATGCTTCATAAGGGAAAGCATCTCACCATTAAACAAGATTTATTGCATTGTATGAAATGGTTCGTGATTTATTATTTGATAGAGTATCAATAGGTTCGTGTTTGATTGTTGCATTTAGTTCGTAGCAATAACACACATGAACCCTTTACTACGGAAATTATCATGAAGTGTACTTATAGTCACAAAACTAATTATACGAGGTTTTATATATATATATTGAAGCTTATTGGAGGGTGGAACAATGTCTTACAACAGGAGGTGTATAATAAAAAAAATTTAGATGTCAATGTCATTTCCAAAATTTTTAGAAATGATTAGTATAATTTAGCTTAATTTGTAGTTTTTACACAATTATCGTGTTGAATTTACCATTATTATCATTTTTTTTTAAAAGTTTCATTTTAGTTATTGGTTTACTTTTGAACAATAATCAATTGATTCTGTAAGTAACAACAACAAGAGTTATGAATTATTGTTGATCTCTATATATTACCTTAGTTCCAAAAAAATGTGGATGAAATCATATTTCCCCACCATATAGTATTATATCGACTTACAATTACATTAGTCGTTCTCGTTATTTTGTTTGATTAGTTCATTTGATCCTATTGTACCAACCATTATGACAATGTGGAGAGCATAGAGAAGTACCGTCGGAGCAATTACTGAAATCCCCAAGTTCGCCATTTATCGTGTAACCGCTTGAGTGAGGTAGGTCCGTCCCGTCTAACATATCCTCGTCAACTGCCTCTTTTAAATCTTCTTTGTACCATGAACCTATTCATTATAGATTCATCATACAGATGATCGAGTAAACAACTAGAAACTAACTAGTGATAGGGAATTATTCTCAAATGTTAAAAGCATGTAATCATGTTCGCACACATTATCTCCATACTGGACGTTACCGTCCATCCATATTTTCAGTATATGTTTTTAGGTACAAATGAATTTCAAGATATTACTTGTCTTGACTGCCTTAATCATGACTTATGGAGTGGAAAGGGATTCAATGAAAGTAACTCCAATCCAATGAATTTAGGGGGTAGCAAACTTAATTCTAGTTGTGAATAATTACGTCTCTTTTCTATGCTTAGACTTCTTGTTAAATCAATTTCTAATGAATGATGAGATTATGGATGCATTTATATTTAAGAGATTGGAAAAGGATCAAATATTATGATATCATGTTGTGTGGATATTAATTATAAATTTATGAGTCTATACTATCCGTACGCAAGTGTTGTTACTATCCCCCAGGCTTTGAGGCGTGGCAAACTATGTGATCTCCGTATATTCTGCTGCTTAATTTGCTTGCTGTCAACAAGCTTTCATATCATGGGTTCTCCACAAGTAAACTACCGCACAGGGTACCGAACGGACATGGGTCATGGGTATTATTATTATTCTTTCAAGAAGAGTGGAGTGGAGTGGAGTGGGTATAGAGATGGTGAAATCCACCAACCTTACCGGCTATATTAGCTATAGCTAAAAAATCAAGTGTTCTTAAAAAACTTTCGGTGCTCAAGCGCAATATCACCCCAATATTGTATGCCATCTATAAGAAAATAATTGGTATTTATATATGACTATTCACATACCTAGCACAAGGATTTCTTCCCCATCGGGTGTTGGAAATGGAAATTTTGTCCCTTGTTTAGGGTAAATAATAATTGCACCATGGACGGTTGCTCGTGTCCAATCACTGTGAGCATGCCACCAAAGAGTACCTTCTTCATCCGAGAAAATGACTTCATACATAAAACTTTCTCTCGGCCCAATAGCGCATTGTGTAACAAACTCTGGCCCATCTGACCAGGAATTTCGAGGTTGCTTAACTCCATGCCTTAAAAAATTTAAAAAAAAAAAAAATTAATGTTGGTTTTTAAACGTTGTTCAATACTTCTATACACGTCTTTCCAAATAACTGCGTACTAAAAATCTAATAGTGTGCAGTTGTGATAATGACTTTTTATAAATTGTTCCTTCTTGCTCTTTTTATATCACCATCCAGTTATGTCTATATAGTGTAACAAAAATGCCTACTAAAATGGGTGTCAAATGTGTATATCTCGCGTATGTTTTTCGCTACCAAGAGATTAATGGTGATAGGTCAAACACGAAGATGGCACGTTCAAAAGCCAACCCATGTTAACCAAATTTCCTGTGTTATTAGTGACCTAACTGTAACATTCCTAGAAAATCAGTGTATAAAATGAATTAAAAACATATCAAATTAACTACCCCTTAATTTCATTGAATGAAATGAAAGGATAATATAATTGGAATTGTTAAAGAATATAATAAAGTATAATCCATATTATTCTATTTAGTTGGATTTATAAATAATTTAAAAATAGATACATAATATAACATTGGCCCTATTTGAATTATTCTTTTTTTTTATCTATATCTTATCTGTATCTAATATGTATCTATTTAAAAAATAATATTTGAAAAACTATCTTATATATTTTTTTGTTTCATAATTGTGATAAATACGATTACTAGAGTATGAAATTTGAGGAATGAAAATTCACGTACTTTTATGGAAGAAGATTTGAAAAAAATATATATATTTTATGTATTAGTAATAGTTATTTTAATTCATGTTTTTGTAAATATGAATAAAATAAATGGTAAATAAATTATGATTATTTAGTTGAACTAAAGAATTTATTTTACTCAAAGAGAATTCATATCACTTGAAATCAAATAATAGGAATTATTACTGAATTACAATTCGAAAACAAAATACAAAATCAACATTATAATAAAAAATAAGAAGAAAATGGAATTTCAATTACCCTATGTGAAAAGTACATAAGTATCCTCTTACTGCATATCAATTGATGAATGCCTCAAAAAGTATCAAATAATATGAACACTGTGTTTCCTGACAAAGTAAAGTAATTCAAACGAAATGTCCTAAAAATATTATATCGTTATTGTGGCTTGAAAACTTATCTAACAAGAGGTGTCCTTTCAAAGGCATTCAGATTCCTAGTGCTTTACGAATGAATGGTAAATTCATTGCTAAATTTCATCAAGATATACGAGTTTTGATGGACAGAAATCTAAAGAAATGTGTCTATTCCATGGTATCTTTTGCACCAAATCTTATTTACATCGAACAAATGGTACCTTTGCCTTAGTCAGTCATAGCATGGGATAGAATCGCCAAAACAACTCAAATTTAGCCAACCACATTTGAGGCGCGGTAAACTCTTTAAAGAAGGTATTCGAGACAACTTACACTTCGTTTTGCGGACTTCAATGAGAGAAAATTGAAAACTTCCATACGAAAACGATAAAGGGCGGCCGGTGTATCCGATAATAGATAATAGATGATAGTAAGAAACTCTTATTGCATTTTATGCATCAATTTTTCTGTGAAGTATGAAGAAACCATGAAAACTGTTAAAAAAAATTAAAAAATCTTGTTTTCCTTGAAACAAACACCTTAATAATTGATGATGTCACAATAATATCATAAAATTATTCCAATTTCTGAACATATTAATTTGTAAATTAAGGAAAATTAAAAGAATAAAAATCTAAGTGGTTCCATTTTCTTTATTTTATTCTTCTGCTGTCATGGTCTCTAATGTTTTTAGCACTCTTTTGCTCTTTCTATAGCTACCATAACCATATAGGATATAAATGTGTATTCAAAACACTAGTTTGCAATTTTTAGAACTTTTCATATTTTTTGGTATTATTAGTTGTAGTATTGGACACGGAAAAAAAAAAAAGAAAGAGAATATTTAAAAGGAATAAAAACTATTTTTATTTTTTAATAAGTACTTTAAGATACCCATTAAGATTTTATTAGTAGAAAGGATCATATTAACATTCGCTCACAGTACCAATGGAGCATCTCCCAACATACAGTCAATCGCGTAAACGAGGTCAGTGACTACACATGCTAAGCGCCAACCAAAGAAATTTTTCATAATCTCTAATACTAATTGCATGCTTAGCAAAAATCCATATGCATGGAAAGGGCGATTTTCCTTTTTGCCTTTTGAAAATGTGAGCGGACTCTTTTGGACACTTTTTTATTAGCGCGGGTAAAGGGAAGCTTGATTTGGTTTACAGCCTCGTTCAAACAAGATAGCTTTAAAAGGTTTGAGGAGCAGAACGAAAGAGCATTGAAACAAATTGGTTTGTTTAGTTTTGATCACGATTCCAGCTAGAGCTAGAGTTGTTTTTTTATTTCCTTTTATCTTATTACAACATATCTTTTATAGTTATTTCTTTATATATCTAATAATTTCTTGCATTTAGATACTTCTTAGACATGCTTTATTCAAAAGAAATGCAAGTTTTTTTACCCATTGGCTAAACGGTTATATATCAAGAGATATAAAATTGAGAGATTCAAAGTTATCCCACTTTAGATCTAATGGCAATCAAATTGATTTAAGCTAATCAAATTAAAATCATTAATGTGAAAGTTGGAGTAGAGATTCAAGTTTAAAAACAAATAAAAAGTTCTTAAGCACAGCAATTTATCTTTGGCTCAAAATGGTTTGGTTCACATGACATACTTTACAGTATGATTTAAAAGGAAGCAAAAAAAAAAAAAAAAAAAAAAACTACATTATAAAAGATCTCCATTTTGTGATTCAGTTATTTTTCGTTCATTTGGCGACTAAATGCAAATAGACCAACATTCCTACACTGTGTGAAGTTAAAAATAAATAAAATCAACTTTTCCATTTAAATACATGATCAGTAATGTTAAAAAGGTAAAAAGTTTCTCTTGTAACTCTTAACAAGTGCATTTAGATCATATGTAGCAAGATGTTAATAAATATATTACATAGCTACCTTCTTGAGAAGCTAAAAGCAAAAAGGTTATTAACCAAACTGGTTTATGTAGAAAATGTTAATAAATATTATCCATAGGTACTTCTTGAGAAGCTTGAAAACAAAAAGGGTAGACTCGTTTATGATATAAGCTAAAACTTTTCACCTCCTCCGGTTCTAATTACGCATTTAACTGAAAAAAGCAATATGATATATTTAATTTAGCATATTAATAAAAATTCAATAGCCCTAAAGTTGGGTCCTTGTAAAGTTTTCTATAGCAAAATGAACATTGTTGGAAAAAGAAATATATATATATATATATATATATATGCAAATGTTTAGTAAACAATAGAGTTACGAAATCCTTCAAAAAAAACAGTACTATCATTGAATGAAATTATGGGTCATACCAATGGATATTATGTAAAAATCAAACTATAGTTTATACATAAAATAATAGTAATATACATGGCGTTGTTTATTAAACATATATATATATATATGTATGTATAAAGAATTTTCTATACAAATTATATTTTAAATTTTGTTAAGACCTAGATATGTGAAATAAATACTTGATAATCTCATCACTGTTTATACTCTGCTTAATTTTGTTATTGGATTATCAAACTACAATTTGAAATAATCCTTAGTAAGTGCAGATATTCTATTTAGGCTATTGTTTTCCATTGATTCAATAAATTTCAATATCTAAAATTGTTACTTCAAAGGAAAAAAATAAAAACGATTTCAAATGGTGCAAATTATGATTGACTCATTGTTTTGCAGAGAGGAAGTTCTGAATGGAGTTGCCAATGGATTGAAAGAAGACACAGTATAAAACATAGAAGAGATTATCAAAAATTGGAAGTTTTCTTTTTCTTTTTCTCGAAATGAAAGAAATTAATCTAAGCCATCAATTTTAAATAATCCACATGGTAGCATTTAAAAGTTCAAATTAAGTAAAATGAAGAGATTCTAAATGAAAAGGATATAAATCCTATTTTATTGATTGATCTTTTACGAAGTTACATAGAAAAAAATATTTAATATTGTTAGTCTATCACGTAAATTATTAAGCAATAAAATTTTGATATGTATTGTTAAAAGAAAATATATTTTAAAAAAATATTAATTATATTTTTATATATTAATATTTTTTGTAATCAATATTGTCTTCTGTCCGCAAAGATGGAAAATATCAACATCGTTTCCTCCTATCCACATAAAGGTTTATCTTGAGGACCCGCCCGATGGACCCATGCATTGTTACTGTTGTTCTTGTTGTCGTTATGCTTTTTAATTCAGATCTGCTTTATTGCATTGGAAGAAAAAAAAAAAAAAGAAATAATAATAATCTTGAGTAGAGTGGTTTTCAAAGAAACTCCCAACGATGGATTTTTTTTCTTTTCATCATAAATATCTAGCTTTTCAAAGCACTATAAAGGGCCACCAAGGAATAGAAGATGACCTAAAAAATATGGCACTACACCCTAGTTAAATCTAGACATCGAGTTGAATTGACCTTAAATCATCGTAATCGTGATCGGTTTGTGAGTTGATAATTTCAAATCGATTCATTAGGCTTTACAGTTCAAAAGCCGATTTTAAACCTTTGAATCAATTTTTTTTAATATTTAATTTTTATTTTATTAATTTTTTTATGTACATTAATAATTTCTAATAATATGATCTTCTTTTGCTTTTTTTAAATATATTAATTCATTAATAATTTCTATTTTTTTTATTTTTTCCCTCAAATTTTATTTTTTTATCATATTTAAATTCTTAATATTTAATAAATTTTACAAAAAGAACTTGCATTAACTAAAATTAAATTTTTTATCTATTCTTAACACATAATTATCTTATAATTAGTCATCTATTATTAGTTTGATAATATTATTTTAAAAAAAATTACCATTCACCATCGCAAATAAAGTGATTTTGATATGCAATGACTTATTAGATATTATCTAATTATTTTTTTCCTACTTAATGGCGTCTCTTTTCTCTTTCTCTTTCTGTTTTTTTTTTTTTTTAAGGGAGTAAACTGATCAGACCAATCCGTTAATTTAATGACAGGTCGACCCGATAATTCCGTCTAAATGAACCGCTTAACCCCTTAAAGCCCAGCAATTCACTAGGGCAATTCGACCCGACCACTATTGGGCTAAGTCGGTTCATAATTCAAAACCGATCCTTACCCAATTCTAACCCTAGTATCATATTGGCTTTTCAAGCATAAGAATAAAATAATAGGGAAATGTTTTATAGAAACGGCTCAGGATGATTCTTCTTACAACTATATACCAAAAAAATCATTTTATAGTAATATTACAAATAACATATATAGAACTACTATATTTTATATCAAGACTATTATAATTTCATAATATAAATATCGATCTTTCAATAGATGGATCAAGTTTAAATATTTCTTCTCAAATTATCTTATAATTGGCAAAAAAGAAAAAATCTATGCAAATTAAAATAATGACTTTGAAAAACGAAATACAGTATATGAACACACACCATCGCAGCAACTATGTCTATCGTGGACCTTACTCCATTTATATATAAAAGGAAATATATTATCTCTTTCAGCGACGGGCCACATGAATTTCCACCTCCCATAGGCTCTAACTGTGCGATTGTGCCATACATCGAATTACGTACCATCAATGCCTAGATCTCTGTCCCTATGTCTATATATTCAAAGATGCTGAGGAAGCTACATCCACTTTATGATATTATGTAATTTCTTCCAAGAGAACACCGTGATGACAGTTATTCAAAATGAATTAGGTAATAATATATAGTTACATAGAGACGATGAGAAAAAATTTTAAGTAGACTTTAACTTATATCTATAAATATGATTTATTCACTTTAAAAGTTTATATGTTATAATATTTAGACTTCTCCTTATTATGGAAATAAACATATTAAATTTAAAGAATTGGAAGATTACCTTCAAAATATCTTAAATTTTAAAAGCTATTTTCTATTAGCCTCCGTATTATTTTTGGCAGTAGTTTAAGACATTGCCTCAAACGTAGTTACAATTTTTGTGTCTTTTAATTTTCTTTATATGTAATATTGATGAGTATATCAAATGATATTAATATCTATACAATCTTATCAAAGCCCGCCAGCCACTGAATTGTCTCACTTTGACACATTGGAAAATCCAAGATGATGTAACGGAAGCCGTTCCATTTCCGTAACTAAAAGTAAAATGCCTCACAAAAGTAAAAAAGAACAAACACCATGGAGACGCGTAGAGTGAGACAGGAGTACCAACCAGTGAAGTGTGACACCAAAATCTCCTTCATTAAAGACGTTCACGTAGACGGTGTCTCCTTTTTGAAGGCGAAGTACGGGTCCTGGAAGGCTGTCGTTTACGGTCATAATTTGTCTAGACACGCATAACTTTGTAACATTTGTTTCCTTCAACTGCAAAATAAATAAATAAATAAATAACCTGAAATAAGTCGTACCTACACATACAAGTTGTAATAATGCGTGTAAAAATAGGAAGAAGGAAAAATTTAAAAAGGACCAACTAGGGCGGGGCTCTAGCTTACAACGAAGTTGTAGTGGTGGACATGTCCCAGAGCCAACAGAAACCGCGCAACCCATATTAAAATCCGGAAACCGCCTATCTTATCCATGTTGGCCGATGTCGATGTTTGCACTAGGGAATTTGGACTTGGACGACAGAAACGTTGTTCTTTGGGACTTGAATTAAAATATGGGCAAATGGTTTGATGAGCACGTTCATGCCTAGCTTTTTCATTATATAGCAGGCGACTTCACCTTCTATTCAACACTTTCCACCTTTTTTATTTTTTATTTTTTATTTTTTTTTTTTCAAAACCACGCTCTAAGTACTACTGCTCATCTTCCAGTCAATCTGGAAAATTATTCAGGAAAAAGAAGACCTGCAATATTTCCCGTGGGAGTGATGGTTGTGGGGGTAGGAGACGTGTTGGGAAATTTAAATGATATTGATATAATCATATATAAATTAATCAATGATATTTTTTTTTTTGAAAAAGTATATTATTTTATTTTTAAATATTTAAATATTATTAATATTTATACATTATTTATCGACGTAAATAACTTATTAGTTTAATCAGATTTTTTTCTGTTTTTTTTTTGTTTTCTCGCTTGGTGGCTTACACTTCAAAAGCTTGATTAGACAAGTTTTCCGCGGTTTGAATTCCAAAAGCGTCCTCGTGCACCAAGTCACCATTTACACTATTGCCGGGAAGAGGGCAGGAGACATGGAGAATGGGGGCGGACAATGTTGGAGAAGAATTTGATTAGTAAAGAAAATAAATTATAAGTTACTATATTTTTTATAAGAATAAAATTGGGAGGGAAAAATGTGGAAAAAATTAATAATATAACTTGTTTTTATTTTAACAAAATATCATAAAAATTTCTACAGTTTGAAGGTGTCAAAAAAGTAGTATTAATACAAAGGGTGATGCCGACTACTGCAACCGACGTGCTGTGTCCAGCTTTTCTCCACGTAGATGTCTGGTTGTGAAAATCTGAGTGAAACTGATTGGTTGAAATTACACTTGCTATATCTTTGCGACTATTCGATCATTTTATCTCGGATTTTTTTTGGTTAAGTACCAACTACCTTTTTTTTCTTTTCTAACGATTATAGATACTTTAAATAGAAAATAAATAACCTTTTATCACTTTGATCTTTTCTTAATCTATTACTGATGATGAAAAACATTGAAAAAATTTCACCTAAGTCCCTGTACAAGTTACAGATCCCTCATGTTTTTCTATATTTTGTCATTTTCCTAGCAAATTGCGTGGCGGTTTTTGCTTATTCAAATACCATTTGTGTTGCTGTTCATCTTTGCCTATTGTTTCTTACCGTTGAATGTTAAACGGCAACAATAGCTCCTGTGCTTTTTTAACTTTTAATTTAAAATATATTTTTATTGTTGGTATTAGTATTATTATTGTTGTCGTCGTAGATATTGTTATTATTGCAGCTACTGCTGTTTATTTAAATAAATCAAACAATAAAATTATTAAGTGAAACCTATTTTAAATATAAAAAATTACATTATGAATCTAATTTAAGAATTTCATTTTCTTATGTCCTAGTATGGATTGAATAAACCATTATGGAGGAGTGGCAATTCAGTTAGGTTGCAATTGCCTTAGCAGTTAATTAAATGGTTGATTACTAGTTATAATGATTTCATTTTTTTTCTTTTTTCCTTGAGCAATGTTAAAACTACTGTCCGAATTTGAGCATTTTTTTTAATTTACACTTTAAGTTTGAACATATATCGTATGTAATATAATTTAGACATATATTAACATTAGAGCTTAGTTATGGGCATAAATATAATATATAATAATACCTGATGAACAGAAAATTACACTTGGAATGCTCAAGCTTTTCCTTTCCTGGTCGTAGCAGGTAGTGAAACTAGGAAAAATAAAAGTTAAAATTCTTTATGTAAGCCTAGACTAATCTACTATGCTTAATGAGCATACGACATTAGAGACTTGGGAGGCAAAATTCCACCGACGGACCATTAGATATACCCTTCTCTAAGTTCATAATCAAAGTTTGGCAAGTAGGAAATCGTAGGAACAGATTTGGGAAAACATTAGTGAATTGAGGAATTATAAAAAAATAATAATAATAATAATAATAAGAAATATAGTAAGTTTCTAATCAATGAGGTTCGTGAGGCGCGCACCCCGAGCATCTGCTGTTGCGCTGGACCTATTCTAGGACCACCCGCTCACGCACCATCCTGACGACACAGCCCCACTTGGCACCGGCCACCTATGCATTGGATTCCCGTAAGTGTATATTTTGCGCTGGAAATTGCAAAAAATTCTTTAAAATACCAAATCAACCTATATAAATCTGGAAATTTTTATTTATTGATTATTTTTATCCTAATTTCACATGGTAAATTTATTTTGATGGAATTATTAGTGTACATAGCATGTTCTCTAACAACTGGCAATGTTGATACAAATTTTATACTGTTTCTTAAATATCCAACACTGTTATTTTGAGTCCAATAATTTACTATAAACTCCTCATTATTTCTATTTTATATCAGTAAAAAGATTTTTCGACATTCAAACATTTGCTATTTATTTTATTTTATTTTTTTTGTAAAAACTGGCTATTTTGGAATTTTCGAAAAAAGAAAATGGTTGACTTTTAATGAAATAATTGAGGAATCCATGTTTATATGATTTCTGCGGTATTTTCAATTGATATTATTATTAGGATGATTAATCACTTTTCCGATAACAAAAGATGCAACATTTCCACTAACACTATAATTTTTTTTTTTTAATAAAATTAATTTGATCCCAATTTTACAAATATTTTTCTGAATCCATAGGAATTTTTCTATAACTGTTCGGTGATCTACGTTATCTACACTGTAATTATGTACGAAAGTACTAGATTTGCCATTGAGAGTTTATTTGCAAAGCTATAATTGGAATATTCCAAGGTATGATACTGTTGTTTCACGTTGAAATCACCAGGCAAGTTGATTGTTGGATATTTAAAGGGGTATACTAAAGTATTTTGGAGATCAAAATATGTTACATGAAGGTTGAATATTAATTGTACCTTAATATATAGCCATGCTATATTATGGAAATGAAGAATGCCATGAATATATTTTGTGTTTAAATGCTTTTACTTAATGGCAGCGAGGTCCAGAAATTTTCAAGGTAGGACTTGATCTTGAAGAATCAAATCTTAGGGTAATTAAAAAGTCAAAGCATTCTAAAAGGAGTGGCATTTTAGTCATTCTTCTTATTGGGCCTATACATTTTTAACCCCATTTTTAGCTACCCATTAAGCAAAACTCCTTTTCTTTTTAGTCAAAGCCTTACCTGATCCTTTCCTCGCTCTATATCTTATCCATTGTTTGCTCTATTTCTGTTACTCTCCTTCCTCCCATCTAGAACAAACTCTTTGTAAGGTCCTAAAAATTTGACCTATTAATTTGAAAAGGAAAGTGTTGAAGACAAGTCGATTGTTAGCTAGTTCAAGATTAAAATCAAGTAAAATAAGGATGGTATCGGTGAATTAATAGAACACTTATAATAAGGATTTAAAAGAAAGCTCAAGAATAATTTGAGCATTGGAAAATTTTCTCAAAATATCCATTAAGAAAATCCCAAATAAATAGGTTGATTCTAGGAATAACACTAATATTGGCCATTAGTTTAAAAAAAATGCTAATATGTTGTATGAAGCCTTAATTTTCCCAAATTGGCTAAAATAACACAATTAACTTCAAAACAATATAGATTCAAATAAAATAATGGAAACTTTGTAAATAGCTAAAAAAAAAGAAAAAAGAAAGAAGAGTCTTATATTTATTAGTAAATATATATATAATATAATATAATTTAACACCATGACTAAATAATTTATTGAAATAAGCTATTCGATACAATTCGACTCACATCTTGAACCAATCCTAGTTTATAGGCCATATAGGAGATAAGTAGCACCATTTAGATACTGCAATTTCTTTATATCTTATTTTATTCAATTTCTATTAAGACTAAAAGACAAGTGTCAATTGGACTTGTCATGTTAACAATTAAGATCAATGAGATTTTAAAAGTTCTATTACTAGTTCAAATTCCCATGTTTAGGAATTCTATCTAAACCATTAGGTAGATTAACATAAGCAATGGTTCCTATTAAAAGAGAGAAGAAGGAGAAGAAGAAGAAGAAGAAAAGAGAGAAACAACTTAACTAAAAGCAATAAAACAAAATTAAAAAATCAACCAACACCCCTCCCTCCTTTCTTCTTCTCCATTAAAACCAACACCCCTTCCCTAACTCTCTTTCATCCCTTCATTCCATACCATTCAATCATCATTCTTCTCTCTAAAGTCTTAAGGAATCTTGTATGCAAGAGTTTCGATAGCTCTAGGTTCTCATCACGGGTCATTAGAAGTAGTTTAGTAAGTTTAGTTTCCTTCAATTTCTATTTTTAGAACTTACTTGAACAAAACTAGATCTAAACTTCCTTGTCTTAGAATCATAGCTCTTATCTTCTCCGAGTTTATGTAAAACCAAGTTATTTAAGGTAAGAACTTCAACCTACAATCCTTTCATGTCACATCATACCGAGTTATAATGGTGATTTTGTAGTTTAGAATAGAGTTGAAACTAGTGCATTTTGATAGCTTAAGTGTTGAATTACAATTTCCTCTTTATTCCTTGCAAATGGCAACTGTAACTTGCTAATATATCCATGCATACTACTATTCATGTTGTAATAAATATCATCTTGTACATATACGAGGATTCTAGAATAGTTTAAGTCGACATCTAGGTGTTAAAATACCCAAATAACTAAACAATGCACACAAAACTCTAAATAGTGAAATATATATAATAAGAATGAATCTATAGTGGCTAAATCACTCTGTTATTCCCTATGTTATCCTGATTAGAATGTAAACAATGAAGTTTAATAATGAACCAAAGCCTCTTAAACGTTTAGAACTAAAGTAACAATAGGAAGAGAACCAAGTTAAAACATTTCAACTGCAAATTTTATTATGACCTGAACTATTTCCTATTTTTGCATTCTCCCCTGCACTCTAAAACTGATTTGACCTTTAAAAACTAAAAGTACATTGCATAAGCTTCAAAATAACTATTTATTTGTTGAATTCCACTAAGAAACGACTTAGTTTTGGCCAAAACAAACATATTGCTAAAGAGGTTTAGACGTAAGACTCCTATTCTATTTTAGACCATTCCTGTATACCAAAGGTAATATAAGATGAGTGTTGAAGTTCAATTTGATGTTTAATCAAGGTATTTTTAAAATTAGGTTAAATTTTGAGTTGGTTTGAAAGTGCTTTTGGTTGTTTTTCAGAAAAGTGAAAAAGTTACAAATTTTCAAAGGACTAATCTGATGGTTCTCTAATGAACCGGCCTACCAGTTCCTCCTCTCCCCCCTACACCCCAAGTTGTCCAGCACATTTTTATTCCTTTATCATTTCAATGGGTTCTTTTTTTTTTCTTTTTTTGGTTCTAATCCTTGATTTCTAAAAGTTTTAACTTAATTTATACTAACCAAAAACCTAATTTAAACCCCTTTCTATTGAGGATTCAATCTTGTCTATGGTTGGGATTTTCAATAAAGAATTTTAATGAAAGGTGTTTAGTGAAAAGAAATATTGGTTTTGGTTAAATTAGTTTGAACTAAGACGTTTCTTAGGTAAAGCTACAAACTTTACTTGGTTGTTAGCCTATCTTTTTACTAAATCATTTCTTTAGCTCTCATTTGTTGAAAAGTTTCAAACTTTGATAAAAGATACAAGTTTTTCCTTGACTTAAAGTCTATATAGTTTTTGGTATTGATTAAAAGGTGTTTGAAAGTTGGATAGAGTTAGTAGAGGGGTTGTACTCTAATTGGTTTAAAATCACTAATAGAATGAGCGAGGATGCTTAAGATCCTTAAGAGCCATTTAGGAAGTGGGGTTCAAAGAGATAGGAGAAGAGGATGGATGTGGTAGATGTGAAGTTAAATAGTCGAGTGCTATGTATTGAATAAGAAGAATGAACTAAGAAAAACTTGTTACTTTTGTTATTAGGTTCATGTGTTCGAGATTACTCTTTTGATTCTGAGTTAGGTTTAGTAGTGATTTTTCTAGCTATTTAGGTACATGGTGCCTGCTTGATGGTTGTGTGCTAGTATATTATGAAATCAACCGGATTAACTCATATTTGGCTTAAGAACTTGTTTTGTTGATTGTGCTTTCCCTACCCATCCTTAAATATAGGGGACAAATTCTGATCTTATGTGAGGTTTCATTAATGGGCTTGTATGTTGAGACAACATATCTAGATTTAAGTATCTCATGGTTCCTAGTTCATGGGTACTGGTCAATTGAACTTCACCGTACTATGTATATAGTAATTAAAAGACTTATATTGTATTATATTTACCTATATGTATAACATATCATGGTTTAACAGGGTCTTGAATACCCATTTGTTGCTTGTTAGGTAAAAAAAGAGATATATGCATATGTTATGCTTAGATTGGCATCCATGTGTACTCGTGAGCTATATACTGGAATTCATCTCATTCTTTTCCTTTTTTAGGTACTGACACTAGAGATCATATCATTTATGAGGAGCCTCTTGTAGATGAGTTTCAAGAGGAGGACAAAATGGACGACTTATATTTCTATGATTAGTAGAGTTGATGGAATTCTAGAGTTAGCTTAAGGGTTTGTTTGATTATCTTGGAGACACTAGACTTATGCTAAGGATATATAGTTGAGTAAGATGTTGACCTACTAGTCTATGAGATTTTGGTTGCTTACTCTTCGGAGACTAACTCCTTTAGTTATTACGTTTAGTTGATGTGTTTTCAAGAGCATGTTAGACTCCTTTGTGATACTCATCTTATGAATTTGTATTCGACAATGAGTTTGACTCATGTATTATGTGTATAATACCTTAATCTCAAGGTATGATAACTCGCCATGTGTCCCTAGTATCTACTGATATATAAAGTGTAAATAATTTTCTAAAATCTTCAAAGTTCCTATAAATTCTCTAGATAATCTCATAAAATTAATTCTACAAAATAAACTAAAATAATGCCTAAATAAAATAATTAATTCTTTAACAACAATTAATAACTAAAAGACTAACATTTTAGTTATTCAAACTCATATAACAATCTCTAGCTAGTATATGTAGTCATCACTTTCCCCATGCCATTGGTAGTAATAAAAGTCTCCATAAATCATCGTAATTAGTCAATTCAACTATGCATCTAAGAAAAATAAAATAAAAGTGTTGAGCTAAAGCTTAGCATGAAACACGCAATCACACTTACAAAAACAATCAATGCAATAACATATGCGATAAATGTAGTAAAAACACACAATATGTTATTATTTTCAATTTAGTCCTTCAAGTAACACATGAGAGTACTCATGACCCCACTAACACAATCATATATAAATATATAGTTAAAAATAATCATAACACCATACTTAAGAATTGCCACCTTTAGCCTCATTATTCTTAATCTACCTCAAATCATTTTAATGGTTAACTCTACTAAGGATATCACCATCCATTGATCATCGAGGTACCCCTTAGGATTCTGCCACCACCGGCCTCTAAGCTAAGCAATGCACAAGTAGCACACAACAATTAAAAGTATTATATTACACTAGTCCATTTTAATTTAACTAGCTTAACATCCACAACTAAAAAACATGTATTGCATACTTAGAGAATTTGATTCAGTTTGAATAATACTATCAAAGGAAGTAGAACCTGTAATAATTATAGACACCCCATTGTTACCCTTATAGAGTTATAGCATTTTTTTAGAATAAAGAAAATGTTTGCAATTAAAAAAAATAAAAAAAAAAGATAAAAATGTAAATTAAAAAAAGATAAAAATAAGAATTTTTTTTTTTATGAAAATAGGATCCTTAGGTCAATTTTAGGATCTTTAGATCAACTAGAGAAGGTCATTTCATTTTAGGGTTAAATAAAATTAAAGTACACATATGTGATTTAACAGTTCCAAGTTATAAGTTAAAATGTTAAATTTTTTTGAAAAATTTAATATTTGGACCATGATTGATGTTAAATATTTTCAGTTCGTTAAAGTGAGAATAATTTATGTTAATCGTGACTTCAAATAGCACCTCGATTTGACATAAATTGGTTGATTTACGAAAAAAGTTATTTTTAAAGTAATCACACGATTAACGAATTAGCGCTTGTAAAACTGTTAAATACAGCTCAATTTGAAAATTAATTTTAAAATATGTGCACTTGACTTGCTTGTAGAAGTCGTCACATTTTTAATTTATTGAGAGCTAGTCATTAGGGGTTTTGATTAGGCTTAAACTAGATATGTAGTTTTAAGCTTGGTTAACACTTAAATATTATTCTATCTGTATAGTGCCAACATAACTAGCAAGGGGGCACACATGTAGATCCCTTGTCTCAGGTTTGATCCTTACAAAAGGTGCTAAGCAACTTTCACAGTTTCTCCTTACGATGGATACATGTCGACCTGTGGTTGGCTAATTGTGTCCACTTTGTATAACTTTCTCTTTCTTTCCATCAATTTCTCATGAGAAACCTACCTCGTGTGCTTAGTTTAACTCTATTTTTTATCCATTTTTCTTCACAATGACGATCATTTAAGAAGTCAAAAAAGGCATTCAAATTTAAAAAAAAAAAAAAACTTAAATACATATCCAAACATATTAAGCATGATTCAAGCCTCTTTAATGGTATCTAGAGCTTTCATGACCTATTTAGAGAAAGAAGTGAAGTCCAAGAATGATTTTTCACCAATGGTTTTGACGAAATTGAATCAAAATTAAATGAATTCATCACTATGCATTAATTTGAAAAATGAAAATTAAATTTGTTTGTTGACTTTCTAAGCTTAACCATGGCTAAAGAAGTATTTAAAGGGGTTCAAAGGTCCTTCTAAAACATTAAGCAACTCTCAAGCACTTCTCTCTAAGCTTGAAACCAAGCTTTCTCACTCTAGCCTGAAGTTGTTTCTCCATTTAGAAACCTTGCTTCCACACCCTTCCCCCCCACCTTGGTGCCTCCAACCCCTATACACAAAAGAAAAAAAAAATGCTCTTCCTTTTCTTTAATTGGCCTTGAATTGAGCTTAGACTTTACATTCTCTCCCTTTGCCATCGGCTTCACCACACACTACTACATCTACTGCCAGTCGACACCGAACCAACTAACCCAACAACTTTTTTCACACTCCAAAGACTAAAACTCAACCCTCATTCAAACTAAGCCACTGCTACGTGAACACCATAAAACCACCGCTACCACCCAAATTTCAAAAACCACCCAAACTACCTCCCTTTATTATTGTGCTATGTGCAAACCAAGTTTCATTAATAAAAGTTACATGAATCTTCTTTTTCTTGCTAAGAAAGACCCTTGCAAGCTATCTTAGAACATTGTTAGAGCTACTGTCTTATCTTCTTAACCTAGATTCCTCATTTAACCTAACCCATACCTTAATCCAAATCTGCCAATTCAACCCCTACATTCTGTGTTAATGTCGGTCTAGCCCTCTTCTTGTGTTTCTTTTATTTTGTTTCATTATTATCATCATCATCCTCATCTTTTCTTTTCTTTCTTGCCATGTAATTGATTTGTAAGTTAAAATAAAAGGAGGTTTATCATGGATGTAGGAGTTTTTCATATATTAAAAAAAAAACTTTTTATTTTATTTTAAAATTTTCTTTCTCTTTTTAATAATAAAAAAATTTTCTCTTTCCTTCTCTCTTAGAAAAGTTTCCTTTTCAAAAGCTAAAATTATATATATATATATATATATATATAATTTTAGCNATGAATGGCAATATAAGAAAAAGGGCTATTTTTTCAGAATAACGTTTTAACCGTTATATTACCACTAGACACTTTTAAACTTGAGATAAATGTTGTGGCAAAAAAAAAAAAAAAAAAAAGAACTTAAGATTTTTTTTTATAAATTTTTCAAAAAAAGAAAAAAGGAACCTTAAAAGAGTAAAGACTCTTTTCTAGAATTTTTCTTAAAAATAAAACAAAATGGTCAAAAACATAAACCCGACAAATTTTCAAAAATAAAATAAAACAATACACTTAAAGTTTTTGAAATAGAACTACATGAAGTCTAATCCTTATTAGAATATACATAGGCACTTGTCGGATGACTTAAAGTAAGGATCTTTTTTCCTTTTATAAATAAGTAAAAATAATTTCTTAATTTCTTCTCCTTTGTAAATAAAAATTAATTTTCTTTCTTTCTTACCAATTAGAATTATTCTTTCAAGTTTGAAGGTTTTTTTTTTTAAAGAAAATAAAACTAAATTTAGAAGGTTAAACTAGTACCGGTTTAAGATTTAATAGGTTAGGTCTCAAACTTAAAATCTATAATTTCAAAAATCATTTTTCAAAAGAGGTTTTATCAAAAACTGGTAAGTTATAACCAATCCGCCCAATTGATTTTAAGTCAACTCTTTCCTCAACATCAATCAGGTGGCAACTCTAAACATTTTTCAAAATCCATAAGAAATCAAATTTTTATTAATTCTTAGTTGATGATTTATATCAAATGAATATAGGGTCTAATATGAATCAAATTAAGGAAAAGAAAATAAAAAAATCAAGCTCGACAATAGCAAGGAAGTACTAATCTTATAGGCTATGTAAATTCTCCCGTAGATCCTTAAACTAATTAATCAAAGGTTATTAGATTGGAGATGACTAAACCTGGAGTAAAAGTTTGAAAGAAAATATTCTTAGAAATCACACTTAGGAGCAAGGTTGTGATCCCCATTGGACATTACTTTCTAGTGATTACAGTCATAAACATGCTCATAATCTTAGACCATAATCCTCTCCTAACTCCTCTCTAGAATCATGTTTGGCTTTGAGACTCACACTTCCGTAGGAATCACAGTAAGAAGTACGACTGTGCTTCCTGACCATGATCCTTTTACTTCAACCAAACTCTACTTTTCTTCAAGTGTTGATCTACCAAAATCTTCCTCGACTCAATAATTCCAATTAAATAGCACAGTCCATATAGTTCCACTTCTCATCAATTATCGCTAATTAAATAAGAATTTTATTATATTTACTTGAATTCCTCAAGAGACCTAACATGAACCCAATGTCACCAATCTAAAATCACCAAAATGATCAACCTTAAAACATTAATTCGATTAGAAACTTACCAAGGATTGAAATTCCTTTAATTTCAATGCTTTTCCTTATGAAGAATGAGTATGATCTTGTAAAAATAATAACAAAAAAAAGGAGCTAGAGCAAAACTTATTACAAGTAGGGAGCAATGAAGCACCTTGAGTTTTGAGAAATTTAACAAGGAAAGCACCTTTATGGAAGGTACCTTCTTCTTTAAAAAAAAAATATAAGAAGGCACAGCGCCTTCCTTAGCAACTCCTACTACAAAAGAATCAGCTAGGAAAATAGCCATCAAAATTACAAAACCAAGCATAGCCACAATTGCAACTTCAAATTAACTATAATCCAATAGAGAAACCTAAACTCCACTTCCAACTCACATCACTAGACCCAACTCCAAACTAAATTAGAATTGCTTGAATAAAAAATACAAGTAAAACATGAACAACTGATTTCCCAAACTCCAAACTTGTTCATTATTACTTTAATGTAAAATGTAAAATATGAGACACCCAAGATATAGAAAGAAGCACAAAGAAGTTAAAGTGATATTAAATTCTACATAAATAGAAATATTCAGTGCATTTGTTTATACATGTTTAGCAAATAATACATATAATCTCATCTTCTCCTAGACTTAGCAAAGAATCGAGATATGTTAGATGCCAAACTCTCATTAGGCCTCTTCTCCTCTAGAACTACTAAAGCCTGTGACTCCTGTGTCTCTATTAGTTGTTAGGTGGCTCAAAGAACTACAATGGATCAACCATAGCTATATGGAAATAACTCTCTTCTCGAGAACTAACAGACCTCCTCCCTCTCTAATGTAGAGTTAGCAATATGAAGGGGGGATCACATTGTATCTCTAAAGTTGGGGTCTCAAACATGCTACCTCTACATGGACCCTCAAATGATGCTTCCCAATGAGAGGGACCTGTACTATCATTACTACACTAATCCCGTCCCTAATGTTGTCTACCTCCCCCCATCCTAGTCCATTCAACTCACTTGAAGGGATATGGAGGATCGTACTCCACTTAGATGTCCACATCTGGTCCTTGAATTTAGCTACTTAGTAATTAGCCTTATTAAGAGAGATCTTAATCTACCGAAACTCTTCGACCTACAAAAAGAAGAGGATCAAGATAAGGAAGAGTGAGGTAAGTTGAAAAAATAGTCATGGTTGAAGGCGATCTCACAAATTGTCTATGCAATGCTCCAATCTGGCTGATATATCGACAAGTGATCCTCCTATACTACTGTTGGTACCCACGCTCTACTATTCTAGGTCCGTCAATTTGAATCACCTAAGCATGCTTATCATACTAATGTACAACTTATCGATATCTCGTGTAACTAAGTGTTATATAATACATATTCACATACAAAAACAACATTTAATCGAGCTAAAACACTTAAATACAAACACATGTAGTTCTAGGTTTTTAAGTGTGTAATGTCTTAAATCATGCAAGATTCATGAAAAAAAAAAATCATGTAATTAAAGTAGATGGATGTATAGAGATGTTTAACTTTGATTTTAGACTAAGATTTTGGAAAAAAAAAAAAAAAGGTTGAATAGGTTGGATTTGATGGAGAACTCGTACTTGGCCGAGAGAGAGAAGTGGATGTATTTGAGTTGAGGGAGTTCTAATATGCTTTTGTTCGTATGTGATTTGGTTTTAGTAGTAGCGAAGGCGTCTTTTAGAAAGACACCTTTAGTTATATTAATAATAATATTGAAGGCACCTTCTTTATTATTCTTAACATAACTAAAGGCACCTTCTATTATAATAATATTATTAGTGGAGGCATCTTTCCAAAAAGCACCTTCTTCCTTGGTTAAGAATAAAGAAAGCATCTTTTAAAAGGCACCTTCCTTGTTAAATTTCTTAAAACTGAAGGTTTCTTTCTAAAAGAAGCCTTCATTGCCCCTTACTTGTAATAAGTTTTGCCTTAATCCCTTTTTTTTATTATTTTTCAAGGAACACACCCTTTTCCTTACCTTATATCCTTCTCCTACCATAGAATCTCCCTTCTCCACCCGATTTAGTAGTGTTCGATAGTTCTAAATCCCAAAAAGATATTAAAACTCTTAACCGCCTATTGAAATCATGACAAAATGTGTGATTAGCATGTCTTACCTAAGAGTTTTGCATATAGTTGCTTAGCTGGGTTGTGGTAGAAATTGCTTATGGGTGCTTTTATCTAATATGAGGAGTAACAGGATGAGAGGTTTATAAAGCTTAGTTATAATATGTAACCCTAACTTTTAAAATAACCAAAATACCCTCTACTAAAATTATTAAATTACTTTGCTACCCTAGCATTTATTTAATAAGCTTTTTTTTTTATTTTATCTTTTATTTCACTTGAATTTTCTTAGGTGTTACAATGTGGATACTTAACTTCATTCTAGGTTTATGATAATGTTAAGTTGATGAATGTTCTCACTCCTTTTGAGATTTTAAAGATATAATGTGGTTTATTATTTTGAAATAGGTTCTAATGGTTAAATGATGGATTATAAAGCCTTAGCATAATCCTAACTAGTAGAGACACATGACAGGTTCTAATGCCCACTAGGATCTTAAGGCATTACACTAATGTTTCATTTAGACATAACCTTACAAATTTGACAATGCTAGTATTTGCTACTATTGAAAAATTACATATATTGCACTAATATTATCATAGTATCTCGTAGAAATATCATCTTATCTTAAGTTTTTCAAAATCATAATGTGATTTATTGCACGAAACTAATGTTTCAATACAACCAAAATAATATATTATATATGCTACTTTACTTAAGTATAACTAATGTTATATTAAACTCCATTTTATAATATAAAACATCTATGTGTGTAAGTGTCTATATTATGACTACTCTTATACAAAATATGAATTATCTTTATATATTATTATACTACTTATTTTACTTTAGTTATCTATGAATTTCGTGTGTGTGTAGGCATAATTATTAAAATCATGAGTCGCTTATACAACTCTACGAGTTTATAATTTTATGATGTTTTTCTTAATTAAAATGAATACAAAAAATCATTTTAATATAAATTTTTTGTAGAACTAGGAATTTTGATGAACAATTCTTTAAGAATATGATTTTATCGATTTTACATGTTCAAATGAACAGTAAAATCACGATTTTGACAATTATTTATATAGGTTTTTCAAAGAAAAAAAGAATATATTTTCTTAATTATGAAGACTCTAGCCTATTTAATTATTCAAAGATATATATTTTATGTCATTCTTCAATAATAGTACTTGTAAATAAGTTATAGGTTTTAGTAGTTTCTAATTTATAATATAAAATCTCTACCTATAGCATATGAGCGCATGCATGTGTGTATTATACTATATTTTATTTTCCAAAACGTGATGTTTATGAAATTTTTCATAAAAAATTGTATATGATCTTATAACTAAGTGTATATATTTTATTTCCAAGTCCAGAGTTGATCTATTAAGATAGCTAGGTTTAACTAAAATTAATATTTATAATGATATCATAAATTCATAGGGTGGCATTCCATAAGTTTTACAAACTTTAAAGTTTTCATTACAAATAAATATATGATTTGATATAAAAGCTTTAAAAATGTCAACAATCGAGAACAAATTATCAAGTATTTAGGTTCATGCTTTGTTACATTTATGGGTATGCTTCAAGTGCTTAAGGAATTATAGGTCATTGTACTTGGTTATGCTTATAAATAGTTTTAGATGTGCGCAAGCGATGCTTGTACTTGAAAGCTATTATGTTGGTATGTTGTGTTGGTCGATATGCTTTATTATATCGTTAAACGTTTGCAAAATTCTTTAATCACCACTTTAAATGGATTAATGACAATCAACCTAAACTTTTGAATTGGACATGCATCACAACCTACTAAGGGATTGCATTTAGGATTGTGATACCAAATACCAGCCTTTTGAGGAGGAAAGACAGTACTTTCCATATACCTCAATGAACTAACAAGTAGGGAAAGAGGCCATAATGAAGGCCAGGGGCTAACTCGATTGGTTTGTAGAAGAAGCTAAAATGTCTCTATTACACATTTTTGGGTTTAGTGTCATTTGTGATTTGGCTAGCAAAACTCCTTAACCTAAACTAATTTCTCTAGTTTCACAATAAACCAAACAACGTTGTAAGGATAGAATTTGATTTGCAACATTACACTTAATAGCTATTTGTAAAACCTTGCTTGTTATGTGCTATGTACAATGCGGGTCCCCTATCCCCTTTTTGAGTTATGGTTTGCTCACCCCTCTATAGATCCATATACAAGTGAAGATGAACAAAATAAAACTCAAATGAGGTTTGAAGTTAACTCTAAACTTTTTGTTGTAGGCTTGGAAATAGTTTTTGGAACTACTAAGAAGTTGTTTAGTTTTTGTAGTAGTTCAATCTAAACCCCATGTAACTTTTACATATATGTAAATATTGCATATATTTTTTTCTATATTTGAAAATACCAAGTTATTTTGAATTATACTTGTTACACTTCTACTGATTTATGTGCTTCAAAGTAGTTAGATTTGTGATGCCTTATGTATAACTCTCTATGGTTGATAGCTAAGTGTTAAACTTTAGTCATAGATTATTGTATATCATATATAGTTGCAACCTAAGCACATTTTGGGCATGATACTTCTTTTAAAACTTAAAATTCATTAGATAATGCTTCTTTGTTAACATGCAAAGCTTCATTATCTTTTTTCAAAACATCATTCTCATCTACCAAAAACATTAATTTGACTCAAAGCTTCATTTAGATTTTTCAAAGTCTTATTGTCATTTCTTAAGTTCAAAAACTTTTGCATTAGATTATGAAAGTTCTTTTAGAACATTTTCAATTTGCTCATAAACATCACAAGGAAGAGTATCATAATCAAACTCAAAGTTTACCTCAAGAGGCATAAGATACAAATTGGCTTCTTTATTATCCTCTACTTTTGTCTCTAACTTGTTTAAGTCGCTTTAAGTTGCCATAAAGCTCTTTACTTCTTCTTATGTTTTTCCATTTTCTTAATCAATATCAAACACTCATGTTTAATGTATCTAGGGTTCTACATTTGTAATAGGCTATCTTCTTCTTCTTCTCATTTTTCTTTTCTTCTTATAGCCTTTTACATCACTTTAACTCTTGTTAAAATTACAATTTTTATAACTTAAGGACCTCTTATCTTACTTTTTAAGTATCTTGTTAAGGAATCTAACTAATATAGTCAGTTCTTCTTTGTTGATCTCGTATAAGATATCAAGAGAATAGGGGGGGAGGGGGTTAAAACTTTTTCGTTAAATAAAAATGAAATTACCCCTCTTAACAACTTATAATGGTGAATAGTGATATCTAATAATTTAACATACAATAATAAAATTGTAAAGTAAAAGAGTAAGAAAGGAGAAAATCAAACAAAGATTTTATAGAACTTAGGTTTTTTGCCTACTGCTCTCTTTTAGCTCCATTGCTAGGGACCCGATCTACTTCACTAGTGTCGTTCCACTTGGTCTACTAAAACAAATCACAAACAGATTACAAATATTTGTTGCAATGACTTCACAATACTCTGCTCTGCCTATTTAGCCTCTCTACAATCTAGGCTAATATAGATCTACAGAGTATAAACTATCTTTTCTCTACAATATAATATAGAGATTACAAGTGAGAACAAAAGTACAAGTCTTAAATAATTTTACACTTGAAAGAAATAATACTTATTGTAAAACTTTGATGTGATACAGCTCCTTAAAGAAGTATCTAAAGAACTTTTTGAAGTTTTTCAAAAGGTAAAATCTGATCAAGAATTTTTTGTACAACGATAGTATTTCCTCAGAGTTGTATATCTACATTTTGAATATTTTCTCCTTTTATATTGACTTTTTCCAACGACTAAAAATCTAAAGATCTTCTTCACTTCCATAATTATCCAATCATTAGTTGTTCTAGATAATTCTTTGAATATTTTTGTGAGAAGATCTCGATCATTTGAAAATTCAAAGTTGATTTTCCTTATCATGTTTAGATCAATTCGTAATTGCTAGATAAGCTTTGATTTTAAAAAAATCTGCTTTAGTTAACTACTTACGAATAAGCCTTATATTCAAATTTTAAGATCCCATAAAAACCGATTCAACCTTATCCTTATCCAATCTAGTGCACATCTTGATTTTTCCAAATGTATTTTCAGTTAAAAATAATCCCCACGAATCTTAACTCCATCTTTAGTGAAACAAAATTAAGTGTATTTTCCTAATACACATAATTTAGTAGAGCTAGGTCTTGATTAATTTGAATCTGATTTAAATTAATATTTCACATAATTTTTCAAGACCAACCGTCTGAAGAGTATCAGCCTTCTTTTCTTAAAAGTCTCTAAACAAGCTTCTAAGGTGCTGTACCAATTCTTCTTATAAGAGCTTCTATAATACTTTTTGAAAACTTTTTAGAATAAGCTATTTTCAAACAATTTGAAGCTTCTAAGTGCAAGTTAATTTTGCGAAAATCAACTTTCTGAAAAACCTTCTGTAAGCTTGAACTCTTAAAGATTCATGAATTTTTAACCCTTTTTGTTATCATTAAAATGTATGAGAGATATCTAACATTCTTCTTTATCACTAGACTCTTCATCATCTAAATTCATGCAATATCATTTGCTTTAAATGCCAAAACCTTTCTTTTGACTTCTTAGTCATCATTATTTAGAATGTTAAATTTGTAGGCCATAAATTTGCCATAAAGTTGAAGGAGTATCATCTTGCTAAGGTCACATGCCTTCTCAATTGCACTCTTCTTGGCATCCTAAACCTTGAGAAAAATGTGAAGTATTTTCCTAACTAAATATGCATTATTAAGATTCTTTTCAAGAAAGGGGAGTTCATTTGATACTACAGTAAGGTGGTTAAAAGAATCGTTGATTTCCTCTCTTAGCTGAATTGTAAAGCACTCATATTCCTATAAGAGAGAATATATATAAGTCTCTTTGGTGGTATTAGTTCCTTCATGTATTTCACAAAAGATATCCCAAATATCACTATCTATTCGACAAGAGGATACTAAATAAAATTCAATGAAGCTATGGTAGACATAATTAAATTCTTAACCTTGTTATTTAGCCTAGTCTTTTTCTTAATTATCTTACAAAGTAACATTTCCTCTAATCTAAATATCTCTAAGTTCAATTATATCCCAAGACTCATCATCGGTGGCTTAAATGTACATCTCTGATGTGACATGATTTCCTAGACACAAATTTTGTTCATCTTTCCTTATCTAATGTAGTTTATGAACTTTGGAAAACGATATGTTAACTAGACTAAACTAATATTACTCATAAGTTTAGTCCAATTAATGGGAAGGAATCATCATAATTATAGGTATATGATTGATAAGATTCAATAATCCAAGATAATAATCTCAGTATAATCAAAATTCTCACAAGAGAGTAATTAGGGTTTACAATATGATAAGAGATGACAAGCAAATTATAAATGACAATAGAAAGAGTTTTTTATACTAAACCTAAAGTAATGGCAATTCCATAATTAATTACAACATGTAAGATATGTGATATGTGAAATAATAAAATAAAATAAAAAAAAAAAACAAATTACATCCACAATTGGAAGAATTAGTAAATCAATATTTTGAAATGCCATTGGGCCACCAATGGTGCTTTACTTGAACCAACAAGTTGGTCTTAAAGCAAAGTAGCAAGTTAGTTTGTTCTAAACCTAACCTTACCTTCTTGCTATTGGATTCGATATGCCATCAAGCCGATTCACATCACAACCATCTGGTTAATTCCTCCTACGTCTTGCCCATCTAGTTTTCTTGTCTTCTAAGTTCACATACTTGTCTTTGATTTGATTCTTGCTGTCTCAATTTAATCTTAGCAAACTCATACCTTGATTCTTATCAATCTCCATCTTGAATTTTCCATAAGAAAAATTGTTACCATCAAAACAAGAAATCTTGTTAGTTGGTATGGTCAAATTACTTTTAGTTATTAGATTTTATACTCAATAGATAAGAGGGCTTAACTCTTATAACAATTGTCAGTCCAGTTTAACAATTAAGAGAGCGTGAATTAATAGTTTAACATAAATTTTTTTTGCAAAGAATCTTAAAAAAAATAATGAATATTTAAATCCCCTCAAATTATTACTGTATTGTTGTAAAGTAATCAATGTTCAAGTAAGCAAATAAACAATAAGGAAAGTAAAATGTGTAGAGAGAAGAAGATTAAGGAGATTTTTCTAGAGGTTTTACCTTATGTGTCAAGCCTCTTTCCTAGCTCTACTACTGGGATACAATCGTCTATACAGATTATTCTATTGTATCAAAAATAAATCTTTGAGAGAGTATAACATACAATTAGCCTTGACTTTTAATCTATTACTTTGTCTCACTTAGCTTCTACCCAAGCTAAAACATAGACTGTAATCTATGTACTATCAAAGTAAGTCAAATCCTCACTCAAATTTTTGTCAAATCAATGAGGAAAAACAAGTAAAAAGAATCATCTAAATTTAGTACAAGGTAGTGGTTTCACTTTATCATCTACTTTTTACTTGAGAAATAAAATAGATAGAGCAAGACCATTGGCTCAAAATGACTTTTTAACTCTTAATTGAAATTCTCCTCTTAAATGCACAATAAAAGTGATGTGCTTCTCTTCCAAATTTTGATGTTAGATACTTGTGACTATTAATGATGTAGTGTCTAATAGCTAAATTGAATAAATCAAATCTTTTTTATGAAGATACGACCATTGATGAGCTTTGAAATAAATCTCACGAATCTTGGAGTGAAAAACAAGATATGGCATATATTAAACCATTTAGACCATTTCATTTAAAATTCAAGTGTTGAAAATATCTTACTGAACTTTATTTGAAAAACTCGTCAAAATCGCCTAAACAATATCCCCTTTTTTTTGCTCTTGTTATCCTCTACAAAATCCTTAAGAAATATGCTTAAACCTTATCTTTGGATATATATATCTTACTTTATTGGTGATGCAGCGTAAAAGTATGATAAACTCACAATATGAAAAATAAAAGTATATTGTTGATGAAAGACTTAAAATACAATTGTCCATAGGATATTTATAATCCCATAACTTTAGGATAATACAAGGAAAGTGAATCAACTCAATATCCTATGAAACAAAGAAAAGAAATAAGATAAGATGAATTTTCAACAAAGATACTTTAATCTGTATGATATCTTGCTAAAACTAAGAAAATTCTACATCCTAAAATACCTAAACGACGATACAATTGATCCATGCAAAAATATACTCAATTCAGTCTCTATTGTCATGCTATGGGCCTCGTAACTCTCCACATATGAATAACTATGGCTTGCGAAAGTTGACTGATAAGAATAAAAGAAAAGTAAAACTAAGCTTTTGAATTCAAGGCTTTTGGCCCACTTCTAGCATTTAAAGCTTATGACCTATTATGCTTCTAAGCATTCTAAGACTCGCTTTTGGACAAGGTTGACTAGCTTCCGACTTCTTCTTTCCCCTCTTCTAGTGATCCAATTGATTCATGACTTGCAACTTTACATCATTAGTATCAATTTGAAAACAAAATCCCATAAATATATTCACACATTAGCTCCAAATAATTTTGACTAAATCCTTATCCTTTTCTCCTTCTTGAACTTGACAATATATCCCATATTTTTCTCTATAGTTATCCTGAACAACTTCTCATAATTTCCTTAAACTCAACTACTTCCATGTTATCTTCTTAAACCAACATTCCTTGAACATGCTACTTTGTTATATAATTCGAGTGTGCTTGCTCCACATGTTGACATAAATTTTTTGTTACAATGAAGATGTTGGACATAAAATAGAACTTCCACAAACTTTTGATAAATGGTACTTTTCCTTATCATGATTATGAAGCTCTCTACGATTAAATTGCTCTTGATTTGCGGTAAATTATACCCATTAACAGTAAAAATAAAACTATTTACAACAAAAATGAAGCTCTTAATAGATTTTTATAGAAGCTATCAATAGCTTTCATGAGGTTGTTGATAGCTTCTTTTACTGTAAATCGAGAATGAAATATTAAACTCAAAAGTGACAATACCATAAAGCCACGTTTAAGTGACTAGCCCATAAAATTTTTGAACGATTATATATAAATTGTCCTTAAAAATCACCACATAAACATAATAAGTGAATTTCTAATTGAATTTATTTCCTTGCAAATTGCCACAACTAATTCAACATCCTTTGCGAAGCACATCCAAGACTTGAGTTAAATTGAACATAAGTTGCTATATGTAGACTACCACATTTGAAGCTTTATTCCACGTTGATGTCCATGGCCTCTTCCGTTATCACTAAATCAATAGCCACTTTACTAAAACTAAAGATGAAATAAATACTTATATATTTGCTTCCTGATTATTGATGGAGCTATATGCTTGATCAATATATCCAAATGATAAATTTCTAACTTCGATTGAGTAAAAATATCCTCTTGAAATTGAGTTGCACTTGTCGAACACTAGATCAAAATATTGAAAATATAGATTTCCAAAACTTTATCCCACTTCCATAATTTAATCCTTATGATATTAATAAACTTATAGTAAAATGAAGTCAAACATATTACTTAAATATGTCAAACTAGTGGAGTTGGGCCATCAATTTATCACCGAACCAACTTAAATCCAACAAATATATCAACTTCATAAATTTTTATATATAATTGGAAAACCCTCTACTTTATCTTCTACCGACTTTTATATATCTATCTAAACCTTCTAAATTTCCCTCTAATTGCTTCTATTGGTACGTTACTATCAAAAGACCTTTCAATTACTCATATATTACCTTTTATTACAATATAGACTTAATTCATTAGTATTTACCTACTACATGTTTTGTTATTATAAAAATTAATTAGGAGATTTTAAGCATTGAGGACCTTGAAACTTTATATTATTTTTCTTCTTACTTTTGAAAAAGGGCTTTGATAGGAATCAAGTTCCAAGACTGATCATTAGGAACCAAGCTAAGGGATTATAAAGCTTGATACGATATATCCTAGCTCAAGAGCTAGCACAGGATGAAAATTCCTACTCAATTCAAGGCCTCTTACACTTTTTCCAAGCTAAGTACTGGACTACAATCCAAGCAAGGATTGCTCTTGATGGATTAAGGGTAGGTAAGATGACCCTACTCCCATGCAATCCTTTATATGCAAAAGTCCACCAAAATTAGAACCGAGCTATCGATCTACCCATCCTGATTAAGTTTAAGTCTATTGATCCAATCTCCTTACAACCTCTCCCATTTTTGAGCTATTCATCTAAACCATTGAACTATTTGAATACCCGAACATCGATTCCACCTAAAGTTAGATCAAAATATTCTTCATTTCACCTTTGTCAAAGCACCTTATGAGCAATTGATACGTATCCTACTTTACAAATTCTTAGGATGATTCTCCTACATTCTTCCTTGCTATCTTTTATCTATATTACCCCTTTTTTTATTGGGTAATGAATTTTTTTTATCCATTTCATCCCTTTTAGCATCTACTAGGATATACATTTTTATATTTTGTAAAAATTTATCCCTTTTGTAGTTTCTTGTTTGTGTATGAATCTTACAAGGATGGGTATAAAAGGGTTATATTTGTTGTAATAGTTGAACCACAACATTTATTAATAAATATAAAGTTTCATTTGTGTGAACAATCCTTTTTAACTCTTAATAATTCCTCTAATAAAAGTTAGTACTGAGTAACCCTCGCATTCACTCGTGTAATCATATTAAGTGATGATTAGGCCATATAGAACTTGTTAGTATGTCACATCTAAAGCGTAGCTCGTAAGTCTACTAATTTCTCTATTTAGTTTGCTTTCTCTTGTCATGTGCTTTAATTCCAAGGCATATCAAGCTTGATTCTATGAAGAAAATGTAGATTTCTTCTTAGGAACTTTGCTTATGTTGACAACAATGAACAAGATAGTTTAGGCATTCTGATCCTTATGTAGAGTGGTTATAGCTAAGCAACATTGGTTCTCCCAAAATCATATAACTTTAGTTGGATTCTATCTTTGGTGTAAATTCTTCCCATTAAGCTATGAAGGTGACAATCCTAATATTCCATCTAGATACTATGGCACATCAGATCTTCATATCTTCCATTTAAGGAAAATGAATTGGAATGACATAGCAATAGCATAAAGTACCATAGCTTTCTTCAATTGGGATGGATATTCATGCATCTCAGAAATATGATGCAACCATGAGTACCATCTAGCAAATGTATTCTTCAAGAAGATGAATTAGGTAGGGTAAACAGGAAGTTCTTTTCTTTTTTGTTCCCTAAAGTGTACTATGCCGTCTCCTTTGACCAACAACTTAGAATTTGGTCAAACCTTTTGATCTATTGACCAGAGGAAACCATTTGTTTGGAGATTTATATGAAACTCTACCTTTTGGCCTTTTGCCAAAAGGACATCATCTAACAGGGAGATGGAACTCTTGGTAAAGATCTATTGATATGAACCAACAATTCTCTTTGGCAAACATTATTACTAACATGCTCACTCTTTAATTTCTCTACCATTATACCTAACAATGGCAATCGAAAGTGGTGTATGGTTGCACTAAGAAGTTGAAGTGATGAGGTGCAAAAAAATGTCTCTATTATAACCTTTAGAAAATCTCTCTAAGTGTTACAAAAAATGTTTGTGTTAGCCATAACTCATTAGAGAAAATTTTAATTTTGGAAGTGCCTATAAAATTATGAGTGCAGGATGACATCCTCATCTCTTCAAGATGTATTTTGACAACTATGCTCCATCAAGTTACAAGAAAGAAAAATCAAAACATCAAAAAAAGGGGAGGCATCTGGACAAACTTTAAAAGCATCCAGGCACCTTAAGCATGACCAAGAGTCTCATGTCTTCTTCTCTTGCCTTTATTTAATAATAGTAATCGTGATACCTGATACCTGATATATGAAGTCAGCATGGTCCTACTGTTAGTGTTTGTATAGTCATCTTCGCATCAAGTTTCTTCTAAGGACTTTTAAGTAGGCTAAAGAAAGTAGAAAAAAAGTCTATCCTCATATATCAATTGAAGGTATAATTACTGTAGTTCTTAAAGAACTTTTTTTAACCTAGAAAATTTATTTTACTTTATAAGCATATGAAGATGTAATGATGAAAATCCAAGATCACAATTCCATGTTGCACATACCCAATAAAAAGAGTGATAGCAACAACATACGGATATCAAATTACATTTAACTATGTCTAAGTTTGTCATATATGGCTAAAAGAAATCCATTTTTGGAATTTTCATTTGTGAAGAACTTATTTCAAAACCAAGGGAAGTCATTTTTCCACCAAAATAATTTAATTTTCTGTATAATGAATCCAATTTACTAAAAACTAAAAAAGAAAAAAAATCAATGTGATGATTTCATGATGACATGTTCATGATAACTTTGTCAAAGTTATTGTCATAAGCTCAACACAATTATTGTAAGGTTAAGGCACACATAGTAGGAAAAATACTGCAATATTACATCTTAAAATATTTGTAACATATATACTAGATTCTTGTGCCATGGCATATCAATAACCTAAGATATTGACTTTACGGACATATTATGCAATGAAATAACAATTCTACAATACAAATGTGCTAAGCAACAATTTAAAAGAACTAATATATTCAATTTATGTCCAAAACCCCTTGACCATTTCAAATGGACTAATTTTATATGACGTTAGCCCATATATATTACTTGGATAGATTCATTAGGTTGATGGTAGAATAAAGGAAGTTAGGTTCATTTGCTATGGATGTCATAAGGAGATTGTATTAGTAGGTTTCAAACAAGGATTGTTAAACCAATCTAATTGCATTCGACCTTTTAAATATGTTTGCCTACTCAGTTGATTTATCCATGAGCTTAGAATATACATATCATCCATTACTCACCAAAACCATCCAATGGATGTTATGAAAAACTCATCTCAACTATCATTCTCTATAGTCATCTAATGCGCAAGGAAAAGCTTTAAGATATATAAATAGGTTCATATCCTCCTTATATGACATGCTAAGAAGATTCAAACAAAAATCTTTATGCAACTGAAGCCTTGCTCTTAAGGATCAAACACTCCATCTAAGAAAGAATGCATCTCTCACTTAAGAATAGTGAAGATAATGATTTAAGTTCCTTTACCTTTTTACAAGCATTAACAAGCTACACAAATTGCCCGTTCCTCCTCTTACTCCTCTTTTTAATTACAGTCCTCAATGTATCATTCCTTCTCTTACTTTTCTGATGACATCAGCCTACACATAAGACATTTTGAGAGCTATAATCTTAAATAAGGAAATGATATAAGATAACTTCATTTAGATTGTGCAAAAATAGAATTTTTTTTCTTGTAATATTAATATGAAAAGTGGATAATAGTTGTGATAGAAAATATGGAAAGATAACTACATCTAATTCTACATTATAAAACAAAATACCTTATAGGTTTTTAATGAAAACAAGTTTATTATCCTTCACAATCTATATTTTTTTTTCCTTAGAAACTAACCAAATTTTTTTTTATTAAATTAACTATTTTACTTACATTGTCTACACCGATGACACATGGATTTTTATTTTCTAAGCTTCATTCTTCGTTTAAGGTTATTATACTCAAAATTCTACATAGAATTAAAATGTACAAAATTAGTAGAATTATATAACAACGTATAGAAGCAGTAAAATCGTAAGCTTGTAAATACTTAACTCATAATTCTACCAAGAGTCTACATCTAAATGATTTTGCATTTATCTTAATTAAAAAACTTATAGCATTACAAGCTTGTAAGAATCATATAATTAACTCATGATTATAATAATTATGTCAATCATTCTTTTTGTCATACTTATGAAAAAATACCTAAAAGGTAGCTTTAAGCATCTTCTTAACATAAGTAACATGCAAATAAATTATATAATTGCCTAACCATCATATTTCAGACAAACATATACAAGACTTAAAATTAATGAAGATTAGATATGGAATATTAAAAAGGCAAACAAGGTTGTAATATATAATTACATCTTATAAGTTATAACTTATATATATATATATATATATATGTATGTATGTATATGTGTGTGTGCGTGTGCACACAGATACATATATATGTTTGTAGGTATGTATGTATGTACATTTCAACATTTAATCTAGTTAAATAATAATATCAAATCTTCAATTTTTAGCAAAACAAAAGGTTTGAAAGTTCAATTTTTTTGTCAAATTATTTTTGAATGTTGAGTACCAACAAATTCATGTTGGTCACTAACATTCTTATGTTGGTAATAAATGTAGGCACACTGGCTCCAACTTAAAAAAAAAAAATTAAATGTTGAGCATAATGTGCTCTCATTGGTAATAAACATAAGAATGTCCAATGTTTAAAAAAATTTCAATATGTTATAATATGCCCACATTAGAAAGCAACATGAGTACATTGAATGCTCACTACCTAAAAGAAATTTAGGTACACATCAACATACCTAGATGGGTTTTAACATGAGCACATTAGTTCCTATCAACTAAGTTAGGCAAAAAACAAGAAGTCCATGTTTAACTGAAAAACTGCAGCACGAGTATCAACATGTGATCGATAAACCCTAGAAAGTGATGCAATAGAAGTTTTTAGATAGAAACGTCAAGGTCTCGTAGAAGGGCTATTGAGCCTTCATGTAAGTGCATAATTCACATGTTTCATTTACAACCTTCTATTATATGTTTATGTTTTAGTTGATAAATATAATTATTGTAGATTTATCTTATCTCTTTATAGTATCTCTTATTTTTTACATTAGATGTATGAAAGTCCATGGTGACTACTATTAATAATAGTTCTAAGTATGCTATAGTGTATTGGATCGATGAAATATATGCTATTAAAAAGGATTATATTTTTTATTTTCATTTCAAAATCCCATAAGTGCCAAGCTATCACCTCTAACATCTTTGACACTACTTGTGCATATGACATACGAAGGATGTTTAACATATGCTATGATGATATCTCCAATGCCATAGCTTCAATCAAACAATTGAAGAATATTTTGAATCCAATCTACAATAGAAGCTTCTTTTATGTCCAATGTGTTAGCTACATCTTTAATTTAGTGGTAAATGTGAGTCTTGAGACTTATGGCTTGAAACTTCATATTATAAGAATACAGTACACAATAAATGTCATATGTACTTTCACAAAAAATAAAAAAACTCACTAAGTTCTATAGTTGTTGCAAAAGCCATAATGATAAGGCTTAGCTTCTACCTCTTAATTGCTTGACAAGGTGAAATTCAACATTTGAAATGCTCGATAAGGTAAAAATGTCAAGATAGATCTTTCTACATTTTACAACATATTCATACTAGCTTCCATTTACCCTCAATAAAATGAAAGGTAAGGATTAGTACATATGCAAGAGAATGAAGGATATCCTAAGGGCCTTTTCTATAGGTGACAAAAGTCTTGTCCAGTTCTTACTATCTTACAGGCAATGCCATACTCTCTAACCTTATGAATAGTGGATGTGTTAGTCCAACATCACGACAGTTCTGTCCTCTAGTCTACCATGCATGGAATGATTGAAAAACTCAAGATGTACTTTCACTTCTTTTCTATTCTACTTCAGAACAATACTTGATTTATGTTAAAAGTTTGCTACCACTCGTAATCTACTCTGAATTCTATGAAAATATTGGGGTAGACAATGTTGACTATGAAGCAGCTATGCTTGAAACTTCGGTACAGAATATGCTTAAATCTTTTTACAAGTTCCATAAAGAAGAGTAGAGTATCCATCCTAAACACTATGACCTGTAATCATTTAACCAACATGCATTAGACAATGTAAATAGATTAGATGAAGTAGTTGGGATGTAAGGAGCAACTCTAATACTGCTAAGTTAGAACATAGTGAGCTATTAGTACACTAAGTGTAATGGTAAGTAGAAATGGAGGAAAACGAAAATGGAAATAATGAATATGTTGTCCTTGCTTATTGATCGATTAAGACACACATTATACTACACCTTTCTATAGTAGTATGAGACATCTTAACACCTCTAACTTTGATGGTTTCATTTCAGTGAGCTTTCAGTTAAGATAAGAGAATCCTTAGCCCTAATTGCCTTTCTCTTAACCCTTAATACTAGCGAAGCATGTATGTGCTTAAAGGATTAGAGTGATGCTAGGACTAAAGCCAAAGGGATCATTTGTATTCTTGTTTTATGAATGATAGCAACATGGGGAAGAATAATTTAGGTTCATCACCAAGCATCCAATCGAAATATGAGGAAGATTATGATTAGTATGTCTTTTCACTTTTTTTTTTTTCCTTTTCAATGTAAACATTCCATTGACCATACTCTATGAAATTATACAAAATTTTGTTAATGAAAATTTTTCTTTCTTCCCTAATTTACATTTCTTATAGTTTGATTGTGTTAATAAAAACATTAGTTTAAGTGTCCATTTTATTAAAGTGTTAAAAAATGAATAATTTAACTTTTTGTTGCATAGTTATTTGATTTTCCTTATGACTTTACCACTTCATTTAAAAAATTATTTTTACAAACTAACTAAATTTCTTGAGAAATATTAAATTTTAGTTTAAAAATTTAGCTCTAATATGGTAATTATGGATAAATTAAGAAGGAAAAAGAATATTTTACTATAATTTCTTTCTTATTAAGTTCATCATTACAAGATTAATATGAGTCTCTCATTTCATCTATTAAGAAATTAACAAGTAAATTAGAATTTGAAGTTTTATTACAATGCTATTTACCCATTTCAATAATTTTTTAAAAAATTAAAATTTTAGTACATGTGCTAAAATACAATTAAGTACATTGATTCTATAATTTGTTAACAAAATGAAACTAATTAAACATTATTTTTACATTATATTAAAAAAAAAAGCTTGTATGCTATCCGTAGGGTTGTAAATAAGTTAAGCTGCTTTTACTTAAGCTCAACTCATTATAAGCTTAGTTTAGCTTAAGTTCAATTATTAAATGAGCTGAACTCGAGTTCAAGATGAAACTTGTTTATCTAAACTAGCCAAGCTTAAGTTCTAATTGAAGCCGCAAGCCTACTCACCTAGGCTCGAAAGTCGGTTGGTTTAGACTTGTGAGTAGCTTGCAGGCTTATAAGCTTGCAACAAGCTTCCAAGCTTGCTATGAGATTCACAACCTAGCAAATAAGACCTTATTATCAAAATTTAAGACGTTTATAAAAATTTCCCAGTCATAGCTTGAAAAACATGTTAGGACCACAAATTAGTAAAATAACCTAGAATCTAAGTATTCAAAATAAAATTATAAAATAATTACGCAAGTTAAAAGTTAATTTTTTTTTAAATTCACTATCAAAACAAGAAAACTACGAAATTCGAGATCCAATATAACAAAATCTTGAACCTAATTTAATAATATAAAATTTAATAAAATGACAAGAGACAATACTTAGAAATGATAACCATAAAAATATATAAATGGATTAATTAACTATAATAAAAGGATTTTAAACTCTTTGCTTTAGAACATCCCCGTAATTAATTCATTTAGGGTTGAAGTCAACCGTAGGACCCTAAAAGTCAGTCAAAGAGACTTTATAAATTTAAATCTTGAAACGGAATATTAAAATATTAGTAGAAATTGAAATAATAAAACTAACTCAATCATTTCGTAAAATTCCAGAATATCGAAAATCAATGTAAAATAGAAAGGGAACTAAGCAGTGAATTAAGTAAACAAGAAAATTAGTAAATAATAATAATAATAGGGTATAAGTTACTAAGCTTATAATATAGAAGATTTACTAGAAGTTTCATATAAAGATTAAAACTAATATAAGGTAATAAATATAATAAAATGTGCATAGAAAAAATAAATAAATAAAAGAGAGCACATGGTTTTAGGAAACCATGAATGCAACTCATGGATTCTACAAAACTATAGATGAAAAAACCATTGAGACACATGGTTTTGTATACAAAAACCATAGGAGCCTATAACATTTGTATATTATTTTATAAAAACACCTATCACTTAGTGTAAGAAATCTAAAATGCCTTACACATGTTTTCTATGCACAAACTCCCACTACTAATCTAATCACTATAAAAACCACTCACACACTTTATGTACACTCTTTAAGCACTTGCAAATCAGAGGAATTTTGTGAGAAAGTTGAAAGGATTCTTTGGGAAACTTAGAAATTTAAAGAAAATAGGAGAAAATAGGCGATAATTTGTGCGATGGGGATTTTCAAACTTAGGAGGAATCTGACAATAAGCAGCTATCACCACTTAAACCTCTACCCAACATTCTTTTGAACCAACAAAACCACCACCAACATCGCTGGCCATTGGGATATCTTGCATCGGTAAGTTCGATTTTGCACTCAATTTTCAAAATGTTGTTAAAAATGACTATTTTTGTCTAAAAATTCTAAAATAAAAATTATTCTTATATAATTTTAAGCCTATTTTCATGAAAAGTTATTGTTTTTGTAAAACTCTTTCATTTTATGTATCGTCCTTAAGAAATGGGCCACTCAGGATCAATTTGTGCTTTAATTTTTAGAAACCCAAATGATGTAGTTTCTTTACTAAAAATTTTCCATAGACATTTTATATCATATATAAAATTGCTATGTAAAAAGTTTTACAAAAACTTATTATTTTATTTGGGAAAAATTTTCATTTATGAAAAATCGATAAGTTGAGATTTACAAGAAATTTTCTATTTTTCAACATATTTTATTTAAATCTAACCACCAAACATTATTTAAGTGAATATTTATTACGTGCAATAAGTTGATCTTAATTTTTGAGTAGAAATATAGGAGATTTTATGAAAAGATGGGTTTTCCAAACCTAAACTTGATAATTTCACTTAAATGCTTATGGAGATTTTTTACTAAGTTAATAAATTGGTTATTTTTGTTAAAGATTCTTAGAAATTAGTAGTAAATCAAAGATTTTAGCAGCTGTACATGAAATTTATTCACCTTACGAACCATGACTTTTCTGCTTAGTACATGTATTTTAGGTGCATTAGTTAATTAAGTGTGTTTAATATTCTTTTTGGTTGAATTTTGGGTTATGCATGTCAATGTAGATAAGTTTTTGAACTATGTAAGTCAATATCGGTAGAGTTCCAGCAAGATTAGGCTTGAATAAAGTAGAGAAAAGTGCAAAAAATAGAGTTTTTGGTGAATTAAGACAAATTTGGTGCTTATAGAAAGTGCAGTAGAAGCTTTATATGAGTTAGTAAAGAAGCTAGTAATTATAGAAGGTTTTGTAGAAGTTTCTATAGTTGCTAGTGCAAATTGCTGACTTGTAAAAGGTATTGTAGAAGCTCCCTTAATTAAGTTGGCTATGCTATTACAATGTTAAAAACTTTAGTAAAAGGTTTCCTAACGTAGAAACTATAACCAAAATTCTTATAGAAGGTTGTGTAGAATGTTTGTCTAATATGAAATATGAGTTAAAACACCAGTAGAAGCTTGAATATAAGGTCTAATAAACAAAGAATATAATTAAGGATCATAATGGAGGTTTAAGTAAAATGTACCTAGTAGAATGTTTCACATCAAAGAATACAAGTTAAACCCCTATTAGGAACTCAAGTAGAAGGTACCATACACCTAATAGACCTTAGTAGAAAGTCAAAATAAGATATGTAAAAGTAATGACCCTTAAATATCCATAACTAACACTTAGGGCATACTAAAAGAATGTTAAGCTAAAACGAAAGTACAATACTTAAAATACTCTTACTCTAATGAAATGTATGTATTGAAGTTGAAATATGATTTGAAATATAGGGACCACTGATGATAAAAGGACTGGGGCATCTAAGTTATAAAAACAAATGGATATTCGAAGAAATGGGATCTATGCTTAATGACATTTCAAAGTACTATATAGAAGTACTTGGAGGTTGATGTGTACACTTGTTTGTGGTTGTAAACTAGCTGATTGTGCATATGCAATGTATGTGCTTAGAAATTGTTTGATAAATTGTCTAATTGTTATGTTATATGTTATGATTGTAATGCTATGTTTTATTTCTTGACTTGAGTGTTTGTAGTTGGTTAGTCATCCCTAAAACAAATTAAGCTAAACTTGGTTTTAACCATTAACTTGTCATGCATTGTAACCTGTTAGCAAAACGATTAAGATTATCTAACCAAACATCAACCCTTCAACAAGGAAGTGAAAATTGGCCTTTCTCCACCTTTAAGGCTCAACTAAGTAACAGGAGAGGAGGTTGGGGTAAGGTTGGTGGTGTTGATTTAAAGAGATCTTTGAAGAAATAAGCTCCATTGCATAAGCTTAGGTTTGGTCGAGATCTACTCGAAGGCAAGCCTTCATCTAGTTAAAACTTCTTAACTTGAGTTAAAGTAGGTACAATTTCTCTAATTTCATGATAAACCAAACAACACCATATAGATGGTATATGCTTGTTGTATTGCATCTCATCGCATTACATCTAACTAACTAAATGACAACTCTACTTAATTGTTGTGTTGTGTATACTTTTGTCTCCATCCCCTTACTGAGTGGTGGTTACTTATATCCCTATAGTTCTTTTGTAGGTCCTAAAAGATAAACACCAAAACCATCCAACTCCTAGATGTACAAAAGATGGGCAATAGGTTTGTAATGAGGAGTAAATGGATTGGAATATTCTCTTTTTTTTAGTCAATTGGGTCATTTAAATGACCCAAACTAACTTATAATATTGTATTTATTGTAAAAACAATTTTGGATTCTTTTACTAATTTTCTTGTACAAAAATTTCAAATATTTTTCAAAGGAATTATATTAACTAAACTTCTATTTTTTTTTTTCAAAGAAATATATAAAGCAAATATCTCTATTTTACTTTAGCTATTGAATTGAAAATACTTTAGAGTTGTTTAATTGTATGTGCTTTATGTATATCAAGTCTATCATAGCAACCGTATGCTAGTTTCAATTATAGGGTGGTGTACATGGTGGGATTGTTAGGACTCTATTACTCTCGGGCCATGACAACATATATTATGTATTGTGTACTACATATTATTAAAATCCAAGCGCTAATATCTATATAATATACATAAAGATATAATATATTATAGGATAATATATGATATATAATTTAATCCTTATTTACTATTCATTAATTAATTTATTTATCTATTTCTTCATTTTGTATACTTATACTTATGAATTGGCTTAAGATCGGCTCACTTTAGACTCAAGTCGGCCAAACTTGAGCTCAATTAGTAAACGAGCCAAACTTGAGTTTAAGACAAAACTTATTTATTTAAACAAGTCGAATTTGAATCTTAATTGTAAGCTCAATAAAAAGCTCAATTTGATCTTAAGCTTGATAATTTTTAAATAAGTTAAAACCAAACCTATAAAAAGTTGGCTCATTTATAACCTTAGGTCCGGCCTCATAAATACATGCCCATGCTTAGGTAGCTTGCAAACTTTGCATGCCTAGCATGCTAGACCTCTATGTACTTATACCTTCCAAATTTCTTTGTATGCCCATGCTCGATCCGTAACTTGGTTCTTGTAAACTAAGGCTGTACTTGTGCATACTGTGAACCTCGGCATATTTAGCACCTCTATGTACCTCATCTATAGGAACGGACCTAGGAGGGGGTTAAAGAAACGTGGGCTCCTCTCTCTTTTTCTTATTTTTTTATTTTATTTTTTTGGGTGTAATGGATGGAAAAAAAATTTAATGTAATATATTAAAAGACGATCGGAGATATGGCAAGTTAATTGTTGTAGCGTAGTTGTTAGGGAGCTTCATGGACATGTACCAATCTCGGGGTCGAATCATAGTATTTTTTTTTGTTTTGTTTCTGCTTTTTACTGGTAAAGTTTAGCAAGTATGCTTTTGTTTTTGGCTTTCAGCATTCGAGCTTAGCGAGTATGCTTTGTCAACGGTAAACGTGAAGACCAATTTTGGATTCAACTTGCTTTATCTTTCAATGCCCATTTTATTTGCTTAATAGATTGGACGCATGTGCTCTTTGGGCTTTTTTTTATTTTAATTATTGATCTATTAAGAAGGAAAGGAAATCCCATGAAGTACCCCTAATAATTTACTAGATATCATTATATAGTATAAACCAATATAGAGGACTAGATGAGCCTTGATCTCCTTATAAATCTATATTGTTTCATTAGTTCATATTTTAATAAGTTTACCAAGATGAATTCTTAAGAACAATATAAATTTAAAATTATTAATCATGAAGTGTCTTGTAAATATGAAAAACAGATTCTTTTCAATATTTTCAAGTCACTTAGATGATGATGGTTGTTGTTATTATTATTATTATTATTTACTCTTAGGAAGCATTTGTGGTATTGTATATCTTACTTTTACATTCCTATTAAATGAAAAGAAATATCTTGTTATTGTGGATAATCATCATAACATGTCTCGTAAATATATCAAGTAGCTTCTTGGCATCTTTAAAACAGCATTCATGGTACTCTAAGAGAAAGTACCATTGAATGCAAATGCCAAAAATCTTCTTCTTTATTGCAATGAGTTCATTATTTTCAATAGTATTACTGCATTTCTAAAAAATAAATACTTTTTGACCTGTACTATACAAACAAGAAAAATGAATTTATTTTATAGGCAAATTATAATATTGACTTAAAAAAATAGCTCTCATACCGAGAGAAAGAATTCAATAATATTAATACGTTACGTGAATTGATGAATTACGTATAAATATTAAAAAAAAAATTGACACATAAAATACATAATTAATACTTTTTCTCTTAATTTATAAGTATTTAGATATCATTAGTATTTATATATTATTCATTGTTCCATGTGATGTATTAATATTATTAATTTTTTTTCCTCAGTGTGATAGTCCCGGTCCGTCCCTGTTCATTTAGTATGGCCAAGCGATTGAAAAGTTATAAACCAAAGTCTACCTTATAAGATTGGTACAAACTCTTCGGTCATGCAAGATCTTACAGCTAACATTGACCCAACCCGTTTTGATCAGCATCTCTCCAGTGAAAACATCAAACGGTACAGGAATCCGTCTTATAAACTAATAGTATAGTAGCACATAAACAGTTGGGTTTGTGTAAGCCGGTGGACCACTCACGGGAGAGAGAGGCTATTTGGCCCTTGGAACTGTTTTAGGAGAGAGTGCTCGAGGTTTCTTCCGTAGTATTCAATTTGATAGGATCGGAGGTTAAAATATTATTAGATCTGTTCAAAAAGTCAAACTCCCAATAGGAACCGAGAAGTATATTCGTTTATAAAACCTCCCTCTCGTTCTACCGATGGCTGATTAATATCTGCTGGCGATGATTTTTTATTCTTGAAAATTAGTCGCATTATATATTTCATGAAATGAACATGGATATCACTACTGCCTGCCATGACGTGATATGGTGGTCACGTCCTTGTATATTAAAATCAACGACAGTATATAATACATCCAGCATTCTCATATTATCTTTTACGACAACAGAGAGAGAGAGAGGGAGTCGAAAAATTTTTAATGTAGATAAAAATGATGGTTCGAACAGCAGGAAACAGCTTACAGAAGCAACTGAGTCCAAGAATTATTGCTGAGCAAAATTTCAATAAGATGGATTATCATACAGCAATAGCAAGCAGAAATCACCATGAGATGCCTGAGCATCACGATAATCATAAACAGACGATGATGATGATGACGTTGGTCGACAGGGTTGAAAGCCTGAAGATGGAAAAACAGATCTCGGTCGATCCAATATCTCTGAAAGAAGCTCATCAAATATCGCCGAATCTGCAAATCCTTCCTCTTGTTAAGACCAAACCACAACCGGAAGTATCATCGCTCCCCCTTATGCATGTGCCAGTGCCACCCCAATCATCACCACCACCTGCTAAACACAATAACAAGTTATTGAGTTATAGTCTTCCAAATTCTCCTCGGCTAACTTCAGCGCTATTGCTGAAGAACAAGAAGAAAAAGAAATGCACTCGTAACAAGGGTCAGGTGGATGCTGAGAGTCCTAGTCCCCAGCACTTGCAGCAAATGGAGATGCGATTCCAGAGGAGCAAGTCGTGTGGAGAAGGCAGGGCAAGTGAGCCATCTATTGGTTTCGATGATCTCCTGCTACTAGATCGCAATAGTTACAAGGACATGAACCCTAACCCTGAGATTAACGCTGCTGTGGCGAAAGACTTCAGCATGAAGGAAGAGCAAGAGAAGAAGATCCAAAATGATCCTAGTCCTAACTACCAAAAACAGCAGCAGGAGGAAGAATTTAAATGTAGGGGATGTTTGTTTCTTCCAGGTTTTGGGAAGGGAAAACCAGTGAAGGCTAAGAAAGGATCGAGTGGTGAAGTTAATGATGCAAGAGAGGATATGATAATGTCAAGGACGGTTTCGCTAGAAAAGTTTGAATGTGGGTCTTGGGCTTCATCTGCTATTGTAAATGATAATGAGGAAAACTCTAGTTCAGCTAATCTCTTCTTTGATCTGCCCCTAGAGTTGATCCGAACGAAAGCAGAAGATGATGCGCTTTCCCCAATTACAGCAGCTTTTATCTTTGATAAAGATCGGAAAGGAGTATTGAAGAATGGTCCTGGGTCTGGTTCTACACGCAAGTCAACCGCACATGATTCCTCCTCCTCCTCTCGCCATGTCCGTTTTTCTATATCATCACCAAGGTCACCACATCCGGCATCACCGTCTTCTTCTTCGTGCATTACTCCTCGACTGCGGAAAGCCAGAGATGACTTTAACGCCTTTTTAGAAGCACAAAGTGCTTAATGATTTTTGTCCCAAGTAATAGAATGGAATCTTATCAACTGATCAAACGGTTTTTTGTCTTTGTGTTGTCGACGTGTCAATCTTATTTTGGGCTGTGAAAAATATATACGTTTTTATGAAACTTTATTACATCAACTTCTTATTAGTATAATACCGCAAGCGAGAGGCAATCGTTATTTTAAGTAGCCCTTTACAAACACATGACCTTGCAATTATCAACCGTCGGTTATCTGCGTACAACTTATATCGTACTCACGTGATTTTGGGATTACTGTATTTGTTACCGATCCTTTCAGGAATGTTGCATATTTTCCAAAATGCAAGAACATTTCTTTAAGCTGGAAGAGTAAATTTTATTAAACATTAAAAGATTCTAACTACCAGTAAAATAAATTAAAGATTCGAATCTATAAATGGACATATCTGTTCATTAAGAAACGTTTTTAAATTTGTACTCGATAGTCTAAAAAAAAAAAGGACCTCATGTAGGAGTTATAAAAGTCGGCACTTCAATCAAAGACGATCCTGTTGGAGGGAGGATAGAAAAAATTGCAAAAAGAGAAATGGCAAGTTATGATGTTGTGATTGATAAGAATAGTGGCGGTAGAACTTAGACTAGTTATTTGTGAAGGTATGCAGATTTATCATGTGTAGAAGGCTAAATTCAATATTGGGTTTCAAACCTATTCATTAAATAAATTTGACTTATGGGGTTAAGATAATAGACTCAAAGGAGTTAACCCCATAAATTATCAAGATGATTAAAAGAGTTTTGGTATAATGGATTTGGAGTATGGTCCGTTAGATTGGTCCGTCTAATTCATCATTTCTCAACTTGGCTTACACTAATAAAATAAGACCATTTAGGTTTAAGCTCGTAAAGAAGACCCATCTTAAGTCCATTAAAAGGAAGAGATCAACTCTAGCCTTTGATCATTATTACAATCTAACAAATGAGATTAAGGGTCATCCTCTACAAATAACCCTCTCCTTCCCTCATTTAGACAAGAGGAAATTGGCATGAACACAATTACTTTACCGAGATTGGGTAGATAAGATTGAAAAGCAATTTGAATACTACAAAGTACTAAATAATGCAAAGGTTAGACTTATTATGTTAGAGTTTACTGGTTATGCTACCTTTATGGTGGAAGAACATGCAAGTCACCTGAAGAAGAGAGGGAGAACGTGAAGTTAGGAGTTGGGATAAGATGAAGAGAGTCATGAGGAGGAGATTTGTATTGAGTTACTATTTATAGGATGCTTTCAAAAGATTATAAGAGTTAAGGCAAGGAGGATCAACCATTGATGCATATGTAAAGGAATTTTACATGCTAATGATCTTATGCGAAGTCATTGAGATTGAAAATCGAACTGTATCTCCATTCATCAGTGGATTGAAATATGAGATTGGAGATGTTCTAGGGACCATAGATATTGGATCACTTAATGACATTATTCGAGTTGCCCAAAGAATCGAAAGGCACTAAATAAGATAGTTCTGACCCTTTGTTAACTGGCGTAACAATAGCTAATTTGTTCCTAGTAGACCTGTATGGATAGAACCAAGTAAGGTAGTTAAGACCCCACTTACTCAAAATGCCCGAACAAAGGAGAATGAGATCCTAAGGAAGTTTGAGAAAGGTTGGAGCTCAGGATAAAAGACGAGTGAGATAAAGTATTTTAAACGTCAAGGATTTAGACACATGACCACTTAGTATCCGAATAGAAGAGCTATGGTAATCTGAGGTAAAGCACTAACTATTGAGGTAGATAGTATTGATGAGGAAGTGGAAGAACCGAAAGAGAAAGGACAAGCTAAACTGTTTGAAGAGGAGGAAGTCTTCTTTAGCAAGGAAGGTAATTTTATGCCGGTTACCCTAATATTGAGGAGGACAATGAATGTAAGTCCTATGCTCGAGGACGAATAGAGAGAATCTTTTCCACATTGGATGCAAGGTGAATGAGTCGTTGTGTACCTTAGTTATTGATAGTAGGAGTTGCACCAATGCAGCCTTTGCCTTCATGGTCTAACAATTGAAGTTGCTAACCCAGCCCTACCCAAAACCTTATAAGCTACATTGGCTTAGTGATAAGAGAGTCCTACAAGTGAACAAATAGGTGTCTGTACTAGTCTGTATTGGTAATTATTAAGATGAAGTGCTCTATGATGTGTTACCATAAGTGCGTCCCACATTCTACTTAGATGACCATAGATGTTTGACTAAATTGTAATGTATGATAGAAAGAGGAATACATGTTCCTTAGAGCATGAAGGTAGGAGGGTGAAGTTGAGCCCTATGACCTCTCGAGCAAGTAAAAATCATGCAAGCCCAATTAAGCCGAGTCTTGAAGAAAGAGGCTTTGGTGATAACTTAAGCTAAGCTGAAAAGAGGGATGGAACTCAAAGAGCCAACTTATCTACTAGTCAAAAGGTTACTGGAGGTGAGATTCGAGGAGAAAATGGTACCTGCCGAGATGAAAATCTTATTGGATGAGTTTACCAATCTATTCCCAAGTGAGCTGCCAAAAGGACTACTTCCCATATGAGGTGTCAAACATGCAATTGACTTATAACCTAAAGCTGCATTGTTGAATAAGCCAGCCTATAGGCTGAACCTTAAATAGGTTGCTGAGTTGCAAAGATAGGTAGATGAGTTGATGATGAAAGAGTACGTGAGAGAATTCCTTAGCCCTTGTACTGTGCCGCCTTGTTGGTACCTAAGAAGGATAGGTCACAGAGAGTGTGTATAGATAGCTGAGCAATTAATCGCATCACCATCAAATACAGTATCCTATACCAAGGCTTAATGATATGCTAAACCAGTTAAATGGAGCAAAAGTATTCTCCTAGATTGATCTATACTCTAGATACCATCAAATCCAAATGGGCGAGGGTAATGAGTGGAAGACTGCATTCAAAACATGCCATGGGTTGTACGAATGGCATGTGATGCCATTTAGACTATTAAATGTGCCAAGCACATTGCAACTAATGAATCATGTGCATTGAGAACTAATAGGGAAATTTGTGGTGGTTTATTTCAACGACATCTTAGTATATAGCCATGATTTAGAGACTCCCTTAGAGCATCTCCGAGCAGTCTTTGCAAAACTCTAATCTAAAAGGCTTAACACCAATTTAAGGAAGTGTGACTTTTTCCGACCTAAAGTAATCTTCCTAAGGTTTATTATAGGTGGTAGAGGAATATAAGTTAATGATGGGAAGATAAGAGTAATCACTGAATGGCCTATGTCGACCACTTCAATCGATGTGAGTAGTTTCCATAGCTTGGCATCATTCTATTGTAGATTTGTAAGGAATTTCAATACAATCATGGCCTCACTTACCAAACTGTCAAAGAAGAATTTGGAGTTTAGATGGAGAGAGAAGGAATAGAGGAGTTTTGAGGAGGTGAAGGAGAAGCTGACTACAACCCCTATCTTAGTTCTATTAAGCTTTGACAAAGTGTTTGAAGTGGAGTGCGATGTACCTTACTAGGCATAGGTGCCATGTTGATGCAAGAAGGTTGACTTATTGATTACTTCAATAAAGTTAGAGGAGCTACACTCAACTATTCTATTTATGATAAGGAGTTTTACTCCTTAACTCAAGCCCTAACGGATCATAAATCCTTAAGATATCTAAAAAGCCAACCTAAGTTATCTCAAAGACAAGCTAAATGGGTCGAGTTCATGAAGGGATTTTCTTATGTCGTAAAGTATAAGAATAGGAAGAATAATATAGTGGCTGACGCCCTATCAAGATGACATTTTCTCCTGACTAAGTTGCAAACCAAGCTGCTTGGTTTTTTAACGATAAAGGACTTAAATGTAGAGGATTCACATTTTAGTCCCATCTTTGCTAGGTGTGAAGAAGGATGGACATTTGATGACTATTATAGGGAAGATGGATACTTGTTTAGGAAGAGAAGATTATGTATCTCGATTTATTCCTTAAGAGAATTGTTAGTGCATGAGGCATATGGAGGAGGATTGTCAGGACACTTTAGCCAGTACCACACTCATGAGATACTATCCTCAAGGTTCTTTTAGCCTAAGATGATAAGAGACATCCAATTTGTGCTGGAAAAGTTTATTACTTGTAGAAAAAAATGAAGAATCGAGCAGAGCAAGGGCACTATTTACCCTTGCTTATTTCAACCAAACCTTAGTTCGAGCCGATTATGGACTTTATGTTAAGATTACTGAAGACATCTCGAGAGAAGGACTCCATCATGGTGGTCATGGATTGATTCAGCAAGATGGCACACTTTGTGCCATATACAAAGACTAACAACGCTTTAGCTATTTCTTTTCTTTTCTTATATGAAGTAGTCAAGCTTCATAGAGTGCCTAAAACCATTGTTTTAGACTAAGACCCAAAGTTCATGAGCTACTTCTAGAGCTACTTCTAGAGAACATCATGGAGATGCATGGGAACTAAGCTATTATATAGTACGTCCTATCATTCACAAATGGTCAAACAGATCGAGGTTGTCAATAGAATAGTAAAAACTTTACTATAGGTTACTATTGGTCTACACATGATTGATTGGGATTTGTGCTTGTTGATCATAAAGTTTTCTTACAATAGGACTACCTACAGCGTAACAAACATGTCTCCATTTGAGGTTGCCTATGGGTTTAACCCTAAGCTCTTAATGGACCTAACACCCTTCCCAAGCCCAAATGATAACCAGCCAGCAACAGAAAGAGTTGAAGCCATTTAAGCCATTTACCAAAAGGTCATAAAACAATTAAGCTAAGCCACTACCAAGTTCAAGGGATGAAGCTGAGGATGAAAGAAAAGAGAATTTCAGCTAGGTGATCTGGTCTAGATTCACCTTAACAAGGAACAATTCCTTAACTTGAGGAAGAACAAGTTATCTCCCAAGGCCGATGGGCCCTTTAAAGTACTTGAAAGGATAAATTCTAATGCCTACAAAATTAAATTACCTGAAGAGTATGGAGTTTTGGACTCCTTCAACATTGTTGATCTCCATTAGTATACTCCTAAAGACGAACAACATAAAGCTAAGCTAAATTTGATCCTAAACTCAAAAGCCCGAAGGGGATGATAGGGATCATGGACCAATTACTCACTCTCGAGCTCGAAGACTTACTTAGATGGTTTATCGAGCAGTCCAAAGTGAGTTTAACGTGGAGGAGTAGTGCACTCCCCAATCCGACCTGCATGGTTACTTTGCTCTCCCAGTCGTCTAGGAAGCTACCGCGGTGACTATCTGATGTATCGAGCCAAGCTCTCCATAACACACTTGCCCAAGTATCAAATCAGAATATTACCGACCTAATCTATGTAGAGGCTGAGCTGACAACTCTTTAAAGCTGACCCTATAATGAGCTGTCGCTTAAACTAACCCTTTCCTAGTCTTGAATATTTGAGTTGTCAAGTTGTCAAACTATCAAGGCCGACCTAACTTGTTCAAAACTTACTATGCTCGACTAGTAGAGTCATTTAGACCATATAATGAGCAAATGATGCATGTACTACCTTTTCTGACATCCGTGATGTCCTTTCTACCACCAGATATTCTTTTTGCCTGATTACAATGTTACCCCTTTAAATTATTCCCTTTTCCTTTACTAATATGAATCCTTTTTTTTTTTTTTAATTTACTCTAACATAAGATTTACTTTAATTTAGTCATATAAATACTTGTATATTATAATAGCCGCAATAGTTGACATAATTGATAATCAAATACTTTTTTGCGACTTAACTGTTTTCTTTATTTACTCTTGACTACTCTTATCTAGCCCACTGAGCATGGACTAGCTATGAGTGACCTCTAATCACACTTGTGCATCATATTAAGTGTGACTTGAGCTCGTGTGAGGCATTGGTACATCATATTCATCGTCGGTGCACTAGGACCCCAATTCACCATTTGACTTTCATTTACTATTCGAATCGTCTTAAGGTTCGAACCCATTCCTTTAGTTTGTGCGATGCCGGACGTCGTGTGTTCGTTCACATTGGATCGTATCATTAGGGATCTTAGGTGATTAAGAGTGCAAAAAGCCACTTTTAGATATGTTTTATTATGGCATTTATAAATAAATCACCAAGATTATATAGTACGTCTAATCATATGTATTATGTAATGCTATTTATGTAAACATTATGCAAGTTATGAGCTAGTCTTTAAATATAAAGTTGTAAGGCAATATTATTGTAAGTGATGTCTAGAATGACCATATGCTAGGTAGGAGTACTTCTTATCAAGTTTTGATATAGATATGGTGAGTAGTAAATGCTTTTGATGATCTTACAAGGGATTAAAATAGTAGATTTTTGATGGGATGGGAGATATTTATGTTTATGATAGTTATGGGTATCAATTGAAAGTCCTTAAATGATGTATGTTATATTGGGTTTATTTTGTCACAAATTCTTTGGAGATATTGATTATTATGATTGCTATAGTATTATGTTGATATTTCAAGAGTATAAAGATATTGTGCATAAGTTGAGAAATTTAATTGATGATTATTGTTGGTGTAAGCATTTAGTAATCGTACTATGAACTTTGACATGTTGAAGCAATAATGGTTTTGCTTATGAGGTTGAATTATTTATGTTAAAGCAAGTATAGATTAAAAGTTTTAATTCGCCTTATCTTTACTTTATGGATGATATAACGACGGGTATTTTATTTGTGGAATAGAAGTTACTGGACAAGTTGAACTAACACTTAGAAGGTGGTAGTGTTACAAGATAGGTTTAAAGCTTATGGAGCATTTGGATTAGTAGAAACAAAGGAAGTAGTTAATCAAAGGTGACATGGGTCAGAGTCAAAAGAGGTCAAAAGCTTACTAAAAGACATTTAAAAGCCATTAGGGGAAGTTAAAAGCAGTCAAAAGTTATGAAGAGTAGGTTTGGTCTTAAGTTGTAGATGGTTCAACTTGAAGAGCCATAACTTTTCACATATGAGGAGCTATGAGACCTATATATATCAATATAGACTACTTTAAGGCTACTACAAGCTTGTGCAAATGGCCTTACTACTTGGCACCATTTTTGAAGTCTAATTTACATGTTTTCATAGGTTATCATGCCCATAAAGATTTTTTTACTAATATAGGAAAGTTTATTGTTATGCTACAAATCTACTAATGCATGGCAGCTACATGTATAGCATTACGTCTAGGGAATCCTATTTTAAAGAGTAGATTCTTGAACTAGAATTAGATCGCTTAATATTTTTATGAAAAGAAAAACCTAATGCAATAATAGACCCATGTTTTCTCTGGTTAACTTTTTAAAAATCATTTTTAGAAAACCCATAGACCAGTGGCTGAAATTAAGCTTGACTTCCCTAGTCAATCTTTATTTATAATCTTTTCAAGTTAAGTTGGTAGCAATTCCTCAATTTCTAATTTTTTTTAAAGAAAAATATTTTTCCTCAACTTTTACTTTCCAATGATTTATATTGAAATAGGGCTACGCTCAATACATATTAATTGAGGAAAAACTCAAGATTGTGATTCAATAACTACAAATCACATATATATGATACTCGTATTTATAGGTTTCAAAATTTTGTAATGTACTTTTCAAGTTAATATCTTCAAGTATTCTAAGGTTTTATCATTAACGTCGACAAAGTCTTAGTAAAATTAGGATCATTTAAAAGTCATCATTACCATTACTTAAAAGTACACATAGTTTGCTTATTCCTTGTAATTTTAGAATAATTTTTTGAAATTTTTGAGATACAGTAGGATCAACAAGCATGCTCACAACTAAAGCCTTACCAATGGCTCACACTTCCTATAATTATTCATGAGGGCCAACTTCCTAGAATAGAAAAGATAACGATCAGAAAAACTATCCCTTAGAATACCTACAATCTAAAATAGCTAAGTAACATATAATTTATTCTTTACTTTACATAAGTCTCTTTTAAATAATTATTTCATTATTTATTTTATATTATTATACCATACTACTGAGTTGGAGATAAAACAAAAGTAATATTATTTCCCTATGAATAAAAAAATACCATCACCACCATCGTACCACCATAACCACCACCTCGTTCCACCATCTTTACATCATTAGCCCATCCTGGCATCTCTACTACTACCTTACTACCAACACCACTTAATTATACATTACCACTATCATTACCTTCAATACACCATGACTAAACTAACTTTACCTTAATAACCTTTATGCTCGTTGCCGTTATCATTAGAGGTATGTAAGTGGGTTAGATAGATTAACTCAACTCAACCTACTTTAACTATTGGGTTAAAACAAGTCACGTTCATTTGATTCGCTTTTTAAATAGGCCAAAAATACTTGGCCATAAACCGCTTTTTAAGGAGTAAGTGGGCCGACCCATGAGCTAAAACTTATTTATACATCTTTAGTTATTATCACTAAACCTACCATCATTGCCAACATTACGGGGGTAGTGATGCCAACATTATTTATACATGCTTAAGAGGACTATTTCTGAACATCTTTTGAGTGGTCTAATTGAGGTTAAGGATGCTAAGGCCCTTTATGATGCTATAGGCTAAAGATACCAACAGTCTAGCAAGTCTGAGGTTAGAAACCTTATAAGTGAGCTATCGAGGTATGAGGTATGACAGCTGTAGGGGAGTTAAAGACTTCATCATGAGAATAGTTCACATTCAAAATAAGTTGAAATCTCATAATATTACTTTTCCTAATAACTATATTGTTCACCATGCTTTAAATGTCTTATCGGTTGAGTTTTCCTAAATCAAATCTACCTATAATGTTATTAGTAAGGTTTGGTTTGTTAATGACCTTATCTCTAAATGTATGTTTGAAGAAGAACTTAATAAAGAAAAGGGTCAAAATGTCTTATTAACTACTCATTTCAAATCAAAGTACTATGGATCTCCTAAGAAACTTGGGAAGGTTAAGTCCTATGCTCCAAAAAAGGTTCAAAACCATAAGGAACAGGGGAGTAGTTAGACCAAAGAAGTAGGAGGTCCTAAAGCTACCTTTAAGAAAGAAATTAAGACTTATTACTACAAGAAAAGTGGTGATATGAAACGTGATTGTTGTAAATTCAAGTCAAATTTAGAGAAATGCATTAATTAAGAAGGTAATTCACTTGCCTTAGTTTGTTTTTAATCTTATTTTATTAGTGCTCCACCTAGCTCATGATGGCCTGATAGTAGTGCAACTGTTCGTGTAGCTATTACATTGTAAGGGTTCATAAACGGATGGAAACCAAATGAGAGAGAGTCCAATCTTAAAGTAAGAAACGATGTTGAAGTAAAAGTTGACCTTGTATGTTTTGTTAGGTTGCTTTTAGAGTTGGGATTTGAACTTATTTTGGAAAATGTTTTCCATGCAACGTCTTTTAGGTGGAATTTGATTTTAGTTTTTGTTTTGGATAAGATTGGTTACAATTTTATGATAGGTAATAAAAGGGCCAACTTATTTTCAAACTCTCGATTGATTGGTACTTTTAAGCTTATTGATAATTTATATAGTTTGTCTTTGGCTCCTAATAATGAGGAAATATGCATGAACAATGAAAATAATGTTTCTAAAAGATATTGTATTAAAGAAAAATCTTTCTTGTTATGGCATAAAAGATTAAGTCAAATCTCAAGTGAGAGAGTTAATAGATTGATAAAAGATGAAATTTTACTTACTCTTGATTTTAAAGACTTTGACACTTGTGTCAATTGCATTTAAGGTAAAATGATTAATACTAAAAGTAAAGGCGTAATGTGTAGTTTCAAACTTTTAGAGATTGTACATATAAATATTAGTGGACCTCTTACATCTACCTTGTCTAGTGAGACCTATTTATCACATTCATTGATGACTTTTCCTGTTTTGATTATCTCTACTTAATTAAAGAAAAATTTAATGCTCTTAAAATGTTTAAAGTTTTTAAAACTAAAGTAGAGAAACAATTAGGGGAAAACATAAAAATTGTTATGTTTGACATAAGAGGTAAGTATCATGGCAAACATGATGTAATTGGGCAGCATATATGACCTTTTGCCAAATACTTATAGGAGTGTAGAATTATTGTATAATACATTATGCTTGGTAATCCCAAACAAAATAATGTTGCCAAAAGGTGGAATCGCACCCTTACGGATATGATGAGGAGTATAATGAGTATGACTAATCTTCTTGAGTCTCTTTAGGGTGAAGCCATTAAAACTGCCTTTACATCCTTAATAGAGTACTTAGTAAGTTAATTTCCAAAACACCCTTTGAATTGTGGACTAGTAGGAAACCAAGTTTAACCCACTTTCGAGTCTAAGGATGTCCTGTTGAGGTTAGAATTTATAACCCTTCAAAGAGAAAAACTGAACTTAGGACTACCTATTGCTACTTTGTAAGGTATCCAGCCCATTCTAAGGGATACAAGTTTTATTACCCTATACGTAGAACCAAAATTGTGGAATCACAGGTTGCTAAGTTCCTTAAATTAGATGTTGTTGATGAGGTTGTCACTGATTTACAGTTAATGACTCAGTAAAGCTTGGAAGACATGTTTTTATTTTTGTTTGTCTTGTAAAATGATCTTATTCCCATAGTTGTTGATAGAGTGGATCATAAAGAGTAGAATACAAAACTCACAGATCTTATTCTTGTTCATATAGAGGATTCTCAAGGTCAAGGGGAGATTATTGAGGTGCCCTTGAGGAGATCCTCCATGCAAAGGAAATCTGCTATTTTTTATGATTATGTTGTCTATCTAAGAGATAGTAACTATGATATTAGTCATGTAATGGATCTAGTGACCTTCCATGATGTTGTTAATTGTCCCCAATTTGATAAGTGGATGGAAGCAATGAAAGATGAGATGGGTTCCATGGTACATAATGATGTTTGGGAACTTGTTAAACTTCTACAAGGATGTAAGCCTATTGATTGCAAATGGGTATATAAGTCTAAGAAAGACTATTAGGGGAAGATTGAGAGATTCAAGGTTACAATGGTAGCCAAGGGCTTCACTAAAAAGGAAAAAAAAAAAAAAGGTATAGATTTTAATGAAACTTTATTGCTAGTGTCTTTTAAGGATTCCTTTAGAATCATTATGGCTTTAGAAGCATACTTTAGCGCTAGTGAAAATGGCTTTCTTGAATGGTGATCTTGATGAAGAAGTTTTTATGGTGCAACCTAAAGGTTTCCAAGAAATGGGAAAAGAACACTTAGTGTATTGACTCAAGAAATCTATTTATGATCTTAAGCAAACATTTGGGCAATGGTACTTGAAATTTGATAAGCTAATCACTTCTTTGGATTTTGAAGAAAACAAAGTTAATCAGTATATATACTGTATGTTCAGTGGGAGCAAGTATATATCTCTAGTACTATATGTTGATAATATTCCATTGGCATGTAATGATATTGGATTGTTGTAAGAAACTGAATAGCGGTTATCTAAGACTTTTGATATGAAGGATCTTAAGGATGCATCTTTTGTTCTTGGAATTGAGATTCATAAGGATAGATCTCGAAACCTTTTAGGGCTTTCATAAAAGGCTTATATTGAGCATATGCTTAATTGGTTCAATATGTAGAATTGTAAAGCTAGGGATGCATTTGTTGCTAAAGGTGATAAATTTAATCTCAATCAGTGCACTAAGAATGAGCTGGAGAGAAAAGTTATGAAGACAATACCTTATTTTAGTGCGATTAGTAGTCTCATGTATGCATAGGTTTGTACTAGACTAGACATTGCTTTTGCAGTTAATGTTTTTGGTGGATACTTATCAAATCCTAGGATGGATCATTGGGCTGGTGCTAAGAAAGTGATGAGGTATTTGTAAAAGACTAAGAGTTATATGTTAGTTTACAAAAAAGTGGATCATCTTGAGATTGTTGGGTATATGGATTCTAACTTTGCTAGTTGTTAGGATAGTTTGAAGTCTACTTTAGGGTATATTTATATGTTAGTTAGAGGAGCTGTATCTTAGAAAAGTGTCAAGCAAATGCTTTTGGCTTCTTTGATCATGCAGGTTGAATTTATTGCTTGTTATGGAGCTGCTACACAGGGCATGTGGCTTAAGAACCTCATTTTAGGTATCAACATTGTAGATTCTATCTCTAGACTGCTAAGGATTTAATGTGACAATAGGTCTACCGTATTGTTTACTAAGAATAACAAGACTAGTAGTGGGTTTAAGTACATAGAGATTAAGTATCATACGGTTAGGGATATGGTGAAAAATGACGGTATTGTTGTCGATCATATTGACATTGATGATATGCTTGCTGATCCTTTGACTAAGGGGTTAAGACCTATTGTATTTAGTGCACATGTTAAAAACATGGGCATTGTAGAGTCTTTTGATGTCTTGTTTTAGTGGGAGTCTACAATGTCCTTAAACTCTCATTTATATTTTTCTTATAATTGTTATTTTGAGATCTCTACTTTTGAAGATGTTTATTTTATAATATTGATGATCTTCAATTTATCTGAATTTGATTTGTATTGTTACATTATGTTTACAATTGTACATGTACAATTATGACATTTATGTTATGTATATGTCTTGATATCATTAGATGATATCAAAAGTTGATCTTGTGAGTATGTATGGGACATATAGGTATCTTAATGCCGTAAAAATTTCTCATAAGATTTAGAAGAAATCGGTAAAGGATCGGCAATGAAAATAACACATTGGACATGGAATAGTGTTATTTTCTTGCTACACAACTACATTAGGATTCATTGTTGGTATTGGAACTAGTATTTGTAACCATGGATTGGTCTTGTATTGATAAGTGATACAAAGACTACTACGATTCGATATTAGATGGCTAGGCTAAACAGGGTTGTAGAGATATTGTTTCTTGGACTAAATGGTTTTTTCAAAATTGTGATCACATTAAAAATAGTTTATTTGCCTGGAGTTATTTTTAAAATACATTTTTCAAAACTAAAACAACTCAATTAATATTGCTCAAGTAGGAGAATATTGGAATTTTTCTATTGTGGATTAATATTATTTGGATAATTTTTTTTATTTAATAAAATGGTTGATTATTTAGTCTCGGTATAAAAATATGTATGATAAGCCTAAGTAAATGTGATAATGTAATATGGGATATATACATTTCGTAAACTAGTGTGGTAAGGTAATTGTATAGGCCTGACCTAATAAGAACCTTGATAGTAGGTTCTATTAAGTTTTTTTTTTTTTTATAAATATGTAGCTCTTCACTTTTATTCGGTGGATCTATCTATTGAAAGCCATATAACAAAAGAAGAGCGAAGAGGAAAAGGAAGAGGAAGAGGGAGGTTAGCTTTTCCAATTTAGTTTATAGTTCCATTCGCTGCACAATCAAGTAAGTTTCCTATTGATTATCTTATGGTGTTATAATATTATATATGTATGTTTTACAATTTTAATTACATGTAGACTATTCTAGAAACAGCTATTTTATATCCATGTTAGTGTTTCCTTGGGGGTAGAGGTTTGTGTCGGCATTTCTTCATTCGAGACTCCATTGATTGTTTTGCTTACAAAGTACGCTATGTGTTAGGGGACTAAGTTTTGGATTTTTAAAAGACATGGGTACTTTTGCAATTTCGAACCACTTTTCTAATCTCTCGTATTAGAATTTTAAGGTCAACTAAATAATATGATAGGGCATTGCTTCTGTAGTATTTCAAAGCCACCTTATTCCATGAAATGAAAAATATTAATGTGGGTGGAGTTCCGTTCATCTTTTGCTTTATGCTCTTTCAAATCACGAAGAACACGTTTTGGGCCTTAGGCCACTTGCACGCATGGGCTTCGAGAGTCACCGTAAGCCCAGTTATTTTGCAAAGGTGGGCCCCATCAATTTTAACCATCCCCTGCCCCCGCTATAGAGAAAAACCCTAGACCGTGTATGGTCCGGCCGGCGAACGGGCATCTTCGCATGATGGATGGCGGAATCAGAGAAAGAGAAGCTAGAAGGTTCAGGATTGGGTATGGGAGAAGTAGGAGCGGTGTAACTGTAAGAAATCAGATGTTGCCTATTCGACGAACCCCAACAAATCAAGATATATCCAACTCCGTGTCCTGTTGGTATGCTGGTTTCTTATTCAGTCAAATGGTGGGGGAAAAAAGAATTAATGAAAGAAATCGACACCACATGATTGTGTTGTGTACTTTGTTTTTCTGGGCAGGTATTGCGACTTCAAAATTTTGGCTTTCAATGATCTACTTTTTCGGTTCGGCGAAAGAACTGCCAGGTTAGTCTGGTTCTTCTTTCTAACTTTTTCTTCAATATTTTATGTAGCTACTAGAATACATATGAGTTTGCTGATTCAAATTTCATAGATAGAATTGTTTTCCATAGAAACGCTAGGGTTTGGTTCTGTGGATAGGTTTAGATGTGGATTGGAATAGAAGGAAATATGATGTTACGTAACTCAAGTGAAGAGTGAAAATGGATTCAAGTGGAAGCAAATGCGTGAAAATGGATGGGTTTTTGTTACTTGAACTTAAATAATTTTTGCTTCTTTTTGTGTTTAACACTCAATTCGAGCTTTTCTTCAGATATTAATACTATGATACATACAGGTATTTGAAAGCCTGGTTTTCAGTTGGCGTGGGTTTCACCCTTACATCACTTCTCGTTGTTGTTCTGGTTCGATTCTAACATAACTTCTGTTCTCGGATGTCAGCTTTAAAGATTTGAACAACAAAGAACAAATTGACAGTCATTGAAATAACTTTAACTTCCAGATCATTTCTTAGGTTTTCATTTCTGGGTATATCTCCATTGCCCTGTGCAGATGCTCCTTTGGGAACTAGCTGCAGCTGTACATTTACTTGGCAGCATTGCTGGCTTCAGCAATTATCTAATTGGGCTCCCTTCTTCGGTTAATAACCTTTACACTCCCTCTTGCTTTCTATTAAAATATACGTTGTGGTTGAGTGCCACATGTGTGTGTATATATATATATATATATATTTGACTGCTTCTTTTTCTGCAGGTTTCTGGTTTGAGTGTTTCTTTTGCCGATGCTGGATACATAATTTTGTCTACCTTGATTTCTGTTTGCCTTCATGAATTTGGGCATGCCATTGCTGCTGCAAGGTCATTATATGCATAACTCTATACCTGGTATTTTATATATCTTTGTTTCCATCAACAATTGCAAATGGTATGGACTGTGAAATCCCCTGGCGAAGTCATTTAAAATTATTTATACCAAAATTTTACCATGGCTCAAAAATTCAAAAGTCACTTGTTAATTTAAAGAATTACATTACAGTGAAATTTGCAGGTTGATTGATAGATCAATTTTTAGGATGCATGTGAAGTAAAAAACTTTAAGACTGATGATGTTGTAGACCACTTGGCATACTTTTATTTTTTTCTGCAACTTATGTTAGCATATATAAGAAACTGCAGGAACATGTCATTGCTCTGACAAAATTTAAGAGCTAAGTTAGAAAGGCTGATGAGGGCATTAAATGCAGTTGGGTAATTACTTGGATTTTATATTTAACTGGTCTAGTAACACTAGGATGTCCTGGATTGTTGAAATACTGAATTAAGTCAGATGTCAAATATCTTCTAGATTGATGAGGGCATTAAATGGAATGCATGATATTTGAAAATAATTTCTATTGTTCTGGAGATCTTTGACTAATTTTAGGAAGCTAGATGCTCATTAATGAGTTTTTAGGTGCCTATAAATGGAAAGCAGTGAAGGTTTGAAGATAGAATATATTGCCGTGTTCATTGCAATACTGTTTCCTGGAGCTTTGGTGGCTTTTGACCATGACAAACTGCATGGATTACATCATTTCTCTGCTCTTCGCATATATTGTGCTGGAATTTGGCATAACGCAGTGGTAATCGCACATAAACTCCTGTTGTTATCTCTGTTGAATAATTAGAAATTTCTTAGTTGCCTGTTATTTGCATTCTCATCTGTATCTTTTTTCTAGACTTGTGCTATCTGTGGATTGATGATGTTATTTCTCCCGATGTTCCTGTTTCCTCTCTACAGATATGGTGAACATCCTATGGTACTGTTTTTATCCAATGCTCTGCACATATTTGCTCTCCTGGTTATTGAAGTATTGCAATTTTTCCAGTTGAGTGCATTCTTTTCCTAACTGCCTTATCATAATTGGATGGGACAGGTTCTGGATGTACCTTATTCTTCACCTCTGTATGGTTATTTATCTCCTGGTGATGTAATTGTATCATTAGATGGCATCTCTATCCATGATCCACAAGATTGGATTAAGGTCACTTCTTTGATTGACGGAGTTGCATTGCAAGACCCAATTTATGCTAACACTACAGCAGGTTTTGGGGCCTTCAATGGAAAAAAAGGTTATTGTATTCCTAATGTCTTAATTGAGGAAAGCATAAGCATGCTACCAATGGGCAACCTGTCTTCATGTCCTTATGATCTTACTGGCTTTATTAGCTCCCCTTGCCTGGATACAAGTATTTTGATCAATCACCTTATCGAGGACGATGATACAGATGGAAGAAAAGGGGTAAATTGTTTGAATGCAAGTGAGGTTGTCAATTTTAAAAAATGTGGTACTGGATGGTTGAATTTTGTCATTGATGGAAGCAATTGCTTTTGTTCACAGGTTTCATTCAGATATTTCTTTCTTGTGCTGATTTTATAAATTTCTGGGATGCCTTTTACAGGAGTGGCTTATTATCTTATTGATTTTCCATAGGGTGAGTCATGCTTAGCCCCAATTCAGACCTCAAGTTCGACATGGGTGGAGATAAAATATTCAAGCCCTTTTTCTGTAAATTGCTTAAACGCTATACAGTCATTAGGTCCAAATTCCTCCATACCACAATCCAGCGAATTGGCTTGTGATGGAAGTTTTGTTTTTGTTGGTGATATGATGTCCTTGGCACATTCAATTTTGTTGTCAGCTTATCAACCTAGGTGGACATCTGGTGTTGGAGCATCACTCCCAAATGTCTTGGAGAAGCTTCTGATGTGCACATTTCATGTCTCTCTTGTGCTAGCTTTTCTCAATATTCTGCCGGTAAGTTCTCATCCTTCTTGTATGATGGTTTATTGGATTTACGGTAAAGTTTGAACCTCCCTCAATGGAATCTAGGCTGCCGTGATAAAGAAGTTGTCTGAATTAACCTTGATCTCAGAAAGTAGCTCTTTAATTATGGAAAATAGATTGAGTTTCTTACAATGCGAAAGAAGGTATTTACATTGATGTGTTTTATCCACATCTCATGACAAAAGTGACATTCATGCATCAGACAGCATAGAAAAATTATAAAAAAGTACTCAAAACTGGGCATCAGAGTAGTTTCCATTATTTAGTTGGATGATTAAATATTTCATTTTTGTATTACTAGCAGATGAACCTGTGGTTATGTTAGTAAAAAAATTTCATTTTCTTGGAATGGAACTGAAACCTGTCCTTAGATTACTTCCAGGTTCCAGTGGAGGAATGGTGGAAAATTATCTAAATTTGGAAATAGTGGTGATAGTTTTTTTCATTCTTCTGACCTTATTGAGATAACATTTAGGAAAAGATATTTGAATGGAAGCTTTTATTTTCAATGACTACAATACACAATTGTCACTAGTGTTTTTTGGACATTTGATTATTGGATTCATGCATGATATTGGATTATGGCTGTGGAAGTGTTTGCCTGGCGTTTTGCAAACTAGTTTGAAGTATTATGAGGGAAATATTATGAGTAGCTAAGCCTCCATAGGTGGTGAGTGTGCTTGTGTTTTGTGGATACAAAGGAGGCAAGAGTGGACTGAAAATCTGAAGGTAGAAGTGTGTATTAGTTTGATTTATGGTAGTTGCTTTAGTTCTCTTATGTTGCCCCTTCTTCGGTGGTGTTCGATGCATGCATGTAGTAGTTTCAATGTAGCTATCCTAATCAATGGGGTGAATCTTCATCAGGTTTTCCTTTTGGATGGTGAATCTATAGTGGAATTGTGTCTTCGCTATACTGCTTTCTTGAGTCTGAGGAAGAGGAAAAAAGTTCTTCGAGTAATCCTGTTCACTGGAACTTTCACTTCAATAATTGCCTTTTTCAGGGTGGTTAGCTTCACATTCCTTTAGGATAGAGGTATGTTTTATTAGATGTTTTTGTGAGGGAGATGCAAAATATGCAGTAGTTTTACAGTTGTACTTGTCGATGTTTAATGTAGAATGTAGTGTTTTTATCGATCTTCCTATTTTCTCTGGGTACTTTCTTCTTTGTCTGTTTGAGTGCAATTGCCAACATCTCCATTAAATCATCTAACAAATTGCAAAATGCAGGTGAGAGAAGCAACGATGAAATTCATTAAAGCATGACTATGGAAAAGTTGCCCTAGTTTAATAGATTTGAAAGTCATGGCGATCCATAGTTCATCAATCAAAATTAAAAGATGCTTGAACGCTGCTGAAAGTAGGGGTGGGGATGGGTTTCTCATTGTCTTCCAGAAGGGCCGAACATCGAGAGAGATAAGTCGCTTAATTGTGTTAAATAGTTTTTAAGGTTTTTTCTTTTTGGAAATTAGGTTGAAAGTTACAAACATTCCTCGGAGAATCATGTTGAGGGTTATAGCTTACACATGGCAATTTGGTAAAAACGATGCCAATCTATGACCTAATTTAATAGGCAGGTCTTCTTGTGATTCGATTTATGGGGAACATGACATATATATATATATCTAAAATATGTTTCAACTTATAATGCTGGACACTAGTTGGGTGCTTGTGTCTCTGTTTGTGTGTATATAAATGTAAATTACCAACAAGACTAAAATAATTAGATCAAATCATGATTAGATCTTTTACAGATTGGAAGTGGAGGACATTTGGTGGCCAAAGTATGCTGGGATAAGATTTCTTTGTAGGAGTAGGTATACTATTACTGGATCTACTTGCCCGGGCTGAAGTTACAAAAACCAAAAATGTGGAACTTAATGGTCATAATGGGCAGAGTAATTGCGGCCTAATTGGGTCATTAACCTGTGAGGACGTTTAAACTTATGGCAAACCAAAATACGAGGGGGAGCTTCATTCTCTTCAGGTCAGAAATGTTACCTGGAAAATTCTTGCTTCCGTTGGTCCCATATCCATTTATATACACTAGGTTACTGGAGGAAAGTTTTGCAAGTTAGCCGGCTGGATAGATGAAAACTCCATGTTCGCCCTATGGGTTTAACCCACGGTATCATTCATGGGGAATCCTGCTCTCCATCTCCATAGTTGCATCCTTAAGACGCCATAAGCATTGAATCATTGGAGGTATGAAACTCAGACCGAGCAGCTTTCCACCTTCCATAAGGATTCCGTCACGTAGTGCATGGTAGTTAAAAAGCAGGATGGTCTGTCTTAGTCTCCATGCGCTAATGGTATTCCCACGATCTAATGTGCTTTGGAAGTGCTTATGAGTAGTCGTATACTGGCCCCTCTGTCACAGGCATGTGTCATCGTGCAAGGAAAATGCCAAGCAAATACAGGCTATTATGTGTAAGTAATACAACTTCTAGATGGTTGTAATCATAATAGAATATAACTAATAGGTGTTGCAATCAACAGATTAGTAGTAAACCTGATTACTACTTTGTGTTAAAAGATAGTGGTTGTAAACTAACATAAATATTGGAAATAAACAACTATGAATTTTCAAGAGTCTACGAAGCACATGTCTACCTTGGAGATTTGCCATCTCGAATCGGCTAAGCTTTCTTCTTCTACTTTGCATGCATAGAACTAAACATTGTTAGATACCCTCTTCTTCTACTTTGCATGCATAGAACTAAACATTGTTAGATACCCTGAGAGTGTAAGTAAACACAAGAGCAATAAACAAAATAGAGATTTACCTTGCAATAGTGATTAGGGTTTCTTTGTTGGAGGCCTAAATACGTGGTTTGGGTTTTTCTAAGTAGTGTTTGAATTTTGAACAATATGGTGAGTTTAAGAAATAAGAGTGGTGTAGGTTGTACCTAACAATTTTGCTGCTCTTGTTATCATCAACGACACCAAAATCTTCCGATGTTGCCATAGATATGGACATTATCAAGAACATTCTATTTGCGATTCAATAACAATGACAAGATCAACATGAATAAGATTTCAATTCACAGTTTGAATAAGGGATTGGAGAAACTTGAAGTGAATAAGACTCATAATTCTCATTTAAACTCTTAATAATGATCAAGAATAGGAGTCATCATTTTTGTAGCATGGGAAAAATCTATTGAAGAGAATCAAAGTTCAAAATTTCCAAATTATGTAGAACAGTCTCTTTAGCATGGATTTTTAAAATTAAATAATTCTTTCAATTTCATAATATTCCTATATATCAAATGATTGTCATATCATCATTTACTATGAATGATCAAGCTTTTCATTGGTACTAGTAGATGCACATGAAGAACTATTTGACGACATGAAAGAAATTTTACTAAGTATTAGAGGTAAGGTTAAGACCTTCTAAACATGAAGATGAGTAAGGTATCATGAGACGGAAAGTTCACCCCTCTTAAGCTCTGTGTCTTTTCAAATTCCTTTTCTTTCCTTCTTAGCTCTTGCTCAAGCTCCTCTATGTGAGACATTTGTCCCTATTTATTATTTATTGTTTGGCACTGGGCCACCTACTATTTCCTAAGATAGGTTGAGATGGTTGGATAGGTCGGGAAGAGCTCGAAAAGGTTAGCTCCTTTTTTATCGTTTTAGTTGTTGGGCGATCTTAATGACTTCTTTAAGGGTATTAAAGAAATGCATCTTAATAATGTCTTGAATCTCATATCATTGGTTAGTAATAAACCTTGAAATAGTTTGGGCCTTAGGTTCATTCACTTCGCATTTGATTATAAACACTTGGAACTCTTGCATGTGCTCATCAATAGATTGGGTTCCTTGCTTTCATTCTTACAGTATGGTGGAAGTGTTCTGGTAATATGATTTAGGAATGAATCTACTTCACATGACCATCCTCATTTCATCCCATGTGCGTACACTACGTTGGCCTTTTCTCTATTTCATCATCTACATCTTTCTCCACCACAGGTGAACATATCTGGTAAACTCTAAGGTAGCAAGTCAAACCTTATTTTCTTTTGCATAGTGACAACACTTATATAACCTATCAACTTGCTCTTCTCAATCCATGTAGTCATTAGCACCTTCACTCCTTAAGTAGCTTAGAATTGAATCTTCACATTTTCAATGCTTTTAGAAGCTTGGACAGTGCGCTCCTCCTCATAATGCTCATCATCAAACTCCTCTTCAACTTTACCAACGTCCTTAAGAACAATCCTTTGATGAGTAGGTTGATCAACTCCTCTTTAAGGTTGTTGAATAGGAAAATTAACTCAGACGGGTCGATCTGTATATCTTGCTTGTTATGGTGCTTGACGTAGTCTCTCATTAGCTTAGTAGAATTTTTCACGCTCACTTTCTTCATTTAGCTCTTCTAGCTCTTGCATAACATATAAAGTGATTCACTTGTCTCTATTAAACTTTCGTATTTGTTCTATTAGCTCTATAGTCAATTAGGTCTTTTTCTATAGGAGTCCCATTAGATCGGCCTCTAGTGTGATAACCTTTATTGGTATAGGTAGCTACTGCTCCTTACATCACCACCATTATATTTTCTATCAACTCGGTAAGGCGGTCTATCCACTCATAAGTAGATTTGGGAATTTGCTCTATACAGTAACCTTTTCCAGGAGCATTACTCTCATTGTCCCTAATTACAGTGGTCACACTAGGTTTCGTCATTCTCACTATAACATAATGAATTTTCGGCTAGAATTCCAATTTTTACTGTATTACCTCACAACCAAACAAGTACTACAATACAACAATAACCACTTGTTCAATTCTCTAACCACAATAACAACAACAATGTAAACTACCCAATAATGACTACTCTTTCAAAAGACAAAAATAGAGCAAGAATAGGGCTACATTTGCAACTTCAAGACACAATCTCAACACAAACTTCCAACGTATACAATGACCATACACCATATACTAACACATAGCACTATCGAAAAGCCAACATACGCATACAACTGAACTGTTATAAGGGTGAGACTTCTCAAGAACTTGCAACCCTTCTTAGAATTTTGTGTTCTAATACCAAGATGATGTGACATAGGAATAAAAAAGGGGATTGTGCCTTAGAAGATGTCTTTCCAAATCATAGATGTTTCCTTTGGAGATAACTACAAAATAAAAACTAGATGGGTTTTGGTAGATTTTAAGGGTAGGAGGTAAGCAAACCCATGAGCTGCTTATAGAGATGATGTATTGATCAAGCACATACAGATTGAACACTTGTTAGATGTCACATACCAGTTCAAGGGATTTGGGTTGCTTGCCACAAAATCTTACTTATGGGTTGATATGAGCTAAGGAGGGTTGGGGTACTCTCAACAATGAGAAAAGAAAACTCAAAAAATTCTCATTAGATGATGAAAAAGAGAAATCTCTTAGAAAAGTCTGTCACAAGGTATTTATATTCATACGTACTAGTTACAAAAGGAAAAGAATTTACTAAAAAGGGAAAAAACAATATGCAATTATTAGTACAAATGGGTAAAGGATAATTTCATAATCCTTCTATAAAGAGAATGTAAGGTTATTAGGGAGCATGTCGCATGTAGTGGGATACGTGGTGTTTAGCGAATGGTTAGTGGATTGGGTACGCAATAGACTTTAAGGCAAGTAGATAAGATTGACGACTCTTGGAATTATGGGTAGTTTGGCACTACTTTGTTGAGAGACTTATCAAGGAGAGTAGGTTATAAGAAAGTCTGGCGAACTAGCTTAGTTACCATCAATTAGTATGGCTTGAGTAGGTTCATGAGAAAGGAGAAGAGTACTATTGGACTAACTCAATATCATGAACAAATCTCCTTGGTATAACAGGTTGACCTCATCAAGAGTTAGGCAACAGTTAAGAAGTTGGTGAATCGTATTAATCATTCCTTTTAACCTTCAACCTCTTTAACTCTCACATGGTCTTCTTATGCTGGGGTTAACTTTCCTTGGCTTTCCTTAACCTCAGGAGCTTCTAACTTCCTACATACCAAATCATTAGGTTAGAAATACTTGTGCTTGACTCGCTTGTCATAATGCCAAATCATAGGGCCTTTACTAGAGCTCTTGCCTCATGGATGGTATCAAGGTTTGCTTAGAGATCGATGTCGTTATGTTTAGAGTCATAAGCTTAGACCTTCACACTTGCCACTTAGACTTTATTTGATAGAATTGCTTCTGATACAAAAGCCAATTTATAAGGAGTATGGCCAATCGAGGTCTGTAAGTAGTTTGACAACCCTATAGAACATTTAGCAATTTGTTTGCTCACTTGCTTCTAGCTTGGTTCACGCTCTTTTGCAAGCTATGAAGGATAACCTTATTAACTACGTATGTCTATCCATTGCTTTGAGGGTATACAACCTATGTATAGCACAACTTGATATGGCATGTTTTAAGAAACTCTTGGAATGGGTCATTGTTGAATCGAGGGCCATTCTTTGTAATTATGACATAAGGGATCCCAAATCTAGTTAGGATATTAATGATGACAAAGGCTTTTATGCTTCTCGCTATAATGTTTGTTATTACCTTAGTTTTTACCCATTTTGTAAAATAGTTCATTGTTATAATGATATATTGCCTCTACTTAGTGGTCTTAGGGAATAGATCCAAAATGTCTAATCCCCACTGGGCAAAGGGCCAAAAATTGGTAAGTGGAGTAAGGTATGCACTCTACCTTGCTCTATAGGAGCATTTCTTTGACAACGATTACAAATTTGCACTAACCTGAGGGTATCTTTCTTCATGGTGAGCTACCAATAGCCGAGCCTCAAAGCTTTCACATAAAGAGCATTGGCCTTGATGTGATTGTTGCATACCCCTACATGTAGGTCAATTAAAACTTATTCATCCTCATTAGGTCGTAGACACTTCAAATATGACATGCTCAGACCTCTTTTATAGGGTTCTCCACCAATAATTGTAAAATTTGTGGCTTTATAGATGAGTCTCTAGGCTTCTTTCACATCTTTAGATAAGATTCCCTCTCTTAAATAATCATGGATGGGATCAATCTAACATGGTTCCAATTTTGTTGATTGCACTTCCAAACATTCCAAAGATTGCCCATCTATGCTCAATTTGAGCAAATATTTTAGAAAAACTCTTCCCTCCTAGTTCAGTATGCCTATGGAGGTAAACTTTAATAACTTATTCACAACATAATTCTACGTCTTCAAGATCTTAACTAATTGCTAATGCTTAAAATACGTTTTGAGCTCTTTGACTAGGTACTTTCCCATATTCTTATCCCTTGCCATACTATCCCCTCTCACTTAATTAACAACCATTTAAGAATAATTGCTTAGCTCTGGCTTCTTTCACTAACTTCATTCCTACTATAAGAGCCTCAAACTCAGATTCGTTATCACTAGTTGGAAATTCAAATTTCAATACATAAGAAATTTGTGCTCCCATTAGACCCTTTAATATTAGACTAGCACCATTACCTTCATAGGCTTATGACCCATTGATATAAGATCCCAAGACAGTTCTTGAATTTAAATAATGGGCTCTTTGAATTAATGGTTAATTAGTTAGGATAACAACCTGGTGGGCTTCAAAGTAAGGTTGGAGCTTTCTTGCTGCTACAACTATTACTAAGACAAACTTCTCTAACTTTTTGTAACAAAGCTCCGAACCTTGCAAAACATAATTGATATAGTATATTAGACAGTAGATCCTCCCTTTTGCTTAGACCAACATGGATGAGAGAGCTCAATTAGTTATTGATAAATATAAATACAAAATTTCACCATCAATTGGCTTTGAGAGGATTGGAGGCATAGTTAAGAACTCCTTTATTTCTTAAAACACCTTTTTCACATTGTTTCATCCATTTAAGTTCAAAAGGATTCCTTAAAACTCAAAAGAATTCAACATATTTTTGGCACTCTTTAACACAAAACGATTCAAGGTTGCAACTCTTCCTATCAACCTTTAAACCTCCTTAATGGACTTTAGGGATTGCATATCTAGAACAACTTGGATCTTCTCAAGGTTAGCTTCTATTCTCTCTTGTGTCATTGTAAGACCTAAAAGTGTCCCTAACAAAGCTCCAAACATACATTTCTAAGGATTCAACTTTATGTTGTGATACCTTAATATTAAAGCTCTCTTCTAAGTGGGCAAGATGATCATCACAAAACTTGCTCTTTACAATCATACCATCTATGTACAATTCAATTTTTTTTTTTAATGTATTTGAGGCCTCAACATCTTTGTCACTGTCCTTTGATATATGGTTCTTGCATTTTTTAGACCAAATGGTATAACCTTATAATAGTATGCTCCAAAATTGGTAATGAAAGAAACATGTACCTAGTCGGAAGGATGCATTTTAAGTTACTTGTATCTTGAAAAGGTGTCCATAAAACTTAATAGCACATACCCTGAAGTAGAGTTGACTAGTTAATCTATTATGGGCAAAGAAAAATATTCCTTTAGGCAAGCTACGTTGAGGTTGGTAAAATCTATATGCATCTACCATTTCCCATTCACTTTTTTGCCCTATCAATGAGTAAATGACTTTGAAACATTCTTTTTATCTTTTCTTTTAAAGTCAATTAGCCTACTTTCATGACCTAAGCTAACTTATAGTTATACAACTTCTTTTATTGCAAAAAAAGCAAAGATTTTTTAAATTTCTTTTGTAAAATTTATGTAAGACTCCATGTAAATTTCTATATTTAAAAAAATTTATGAGTCAAATGTCTTTATTGTATTTAGATATTGAATCGAAGATACTTCTGCGTTATTTAGTCATATGTACCTTGTATATACCAAATCCATGATAGCAACTGAGTGGCCAGCTTCTTTTGTGGGTCGGTGTACATGATGAAATTATTACGGCTTTACCACTCTCAAGTTGTGTTACACAATAATATCACCTAAAGTGCAAAAAAAGGCAAATTGAATTTTGAAACTAAAAAAATAGTCGCTAAAGAAGCGTAACCAACGAATTAGAGAAGCATGAGGAGCATGCATCAACACTAATAGCAAGATGGGGTACTATTTGACTATCAACTTATGATCTGCTCAATGTAAATCTTGCGGTTTTACCTTTTACACTCCTCCTCACTTCAGCTATCGTCTTGGGATTTGCTCATTGCAAACCTTACATGGTTTTACATGCCTACTTACCCCAGCTATTAGCTTAAGATCTACTTGATGTATACCTTACATGGATTTACATGCCTTCTCACCCCGGTTATTGGCCTAAGATCTACTTAGTATAAACCATTCATAGTTTTAGGCAACTCCCCATCAGGCTATTGCCCTAGAATATGCTCGGCTTAAACCTTATACAGTTTTACAATCCTCCTTACTTGGTTATTCACTTGGAATCTATTCAACATAAACCTTACACAATCTCACATGTTTAAGCTTTTAAATGCTCATACCCCACTCACTTAAAGCTAGCAATGGCTACACTTCGAGCCTAGCCCAATGGAAAAGATCATGTTAGGCTAACCCAATTAGTGGCTCCATTCATATATCACAACTAGATTTCTTCTCCCTCTCGACATGTCGACAAGGAAAGTTTTAGGGAAGCAAGTGTTATACGCTAATATATATCTCATGGACCCTTTTCATACCCTATTAGCCCATAGAGCTCTCTTCAGGATTATCAAGCTTAGCCTTCATGGCACCCGAATTCACTCCTAACTTGAAGAGGACCCTTAGGAAGTAGTATGCATCAAATCACCAATGTGACATGGGGAGTCGACTTGAGCAGACGTGCTCGCTATAGAAGAAGATATGCTGTCACCTAAAAGCTACTAACTAAAGACAAAAATACTAGCTACAATGGGAGATCATTGTCTACCTAGCTTAATCCCATGTACATGCGCTAAATGGGAGAGGGGAAAAAAAAGAAGAAATAGATTAGTATATTATAAACATGCCATAAACTAGATCAATGTGATATTTGCTTCAATTATTTTGCCCAATGTTTTGAGGGTTATAAATTCATGTATATCTACTATAGTTTGACTGTATAGTAAACATAATAATAATATCATAATGTAAATTATGCTATGTATAGAGGTAGCTATTTTCAGTATAAGGGGTAATGAAATAATATGAAAGACATGTATTAGATAATTACATAGATTTGAAAAAAAAAAATTGGAAAAGATATCTCTATATATATTTATATAACCTTACCTTATACTTTAATAATATAAATAATTCACTTTTACTAATGTAGACTTTTTTATGTGTTTTATTTATTCTCCTTATGAGAGGATCCAAATTCATGTGGTCAAGAAAATGTTAGTGTTAATTCAGCTTTAGTACTTACAACAATGAAATCACATCTTCTTAGGAGAATAATGCTTTCATTGCACTTTTTGTATATGTAGAGGGTTATTTCAATAATTAGGCTTTTAATTTAATCTAATGCCAGGGGTAAATATTTTAAGTTAATGATAGAGTTTGTGAAATCGATTTGATTATGGATGTTTTAGGAAGATTTGGCTTGGTAGACTTAGAACGAAGATCATTGAATTGGATATTTCGCTCTTAGCTTTGTTCGATTATCTTTCGCATGAAAAGTAGACTTGGAAATGGTTCTTTTGGTTTTATTAGGCCTTAGGAGGCTCAGTTAGTCTTTAAGCTTTATAATAATGATAATAGGCTTTCTTTAGTTGATAAAAGCCTTAAGTATACTTAGGCCCATATTTGGGCTCATATCCAAGCTCATAGGGGCTAAAAGAGAGGATAAGCTTCAACAAAGGAACTCAATTTTAACCGTCTATCCTAAAATCATTCAATGGATAAGATTAATCTTCAAACTCTATAAATAGGAGGCATCTCTTCTCATTTAATGGATTTAAAACATCGGTAAACTTAAGACAAACACTAGAGCTTTGTTGAAATTACTCTAAAGAGGATTAAACAAGCAATTCGAATAAGAACGATCAAGAACACCGAGTTTGATTCATTGTCATACTACACATTCGAGATACTAAGTTTTTCTGTGCTTCCTCTTATGTCTCTTCCTAACGACATCTCTTTATGTGTCATCAGCTTAAGATGTCTCTTAGGTTGTCCAGTACACTCATTACACGTGATCAACCAGCTGTAGTAACCCCACCATACATTATTTGGTGACTCCATTAGTAGCTATAGTAACCCTACGGAAGAAGAGTGGAAATGATGGTCATGTTTAGGAATATGAGAACCAACACAAGAGGGTTGAGCAAACCAAGTGACACAAGATACTAATGCGCTAACTATTGTGCAAGCATTGGAAACATATAAGCACTTAGAACCATATAAGGATTTAGCGTTGTTCAAGTACATAGGGTTATGCAAGCACTTGGGACTATGCAATCACCTGTTATTAAAGATTTACCTATATTGTGTGCAATACATTAAAATACCTGCATGATGAACCAACTCTTTACCACATTTATGCAATTCTTACTAGTCATGGCAGTTGCAATTGCCATGAATACTAGTGCATTACCTGGTATGACTCTACTAACGTCGACTGTGGCAACAATTGCTTCAATAAACACTATTGTATTACCTTAAGTAAACCCACGGGTACCTATCATTATCATTATATCTACTAGTGTATCGTTTAGGATGGTTGTACATACATCAAGCGTACAAGTCTTAGGATTTGTGCCTTTTACTATTGGCCTAGAAGATGCTTAGCAACTTGAATAAGTCAATCTAACCCCTATGGAAGGCGAAGGAAGGCAACAATAAGACCCTATACACCCATTATAGCACTTGGCCTCGGCTTAATACACTTATGATTGAGGAAGCATGGGGCTACCTTGGAGAGTCCTCCTCTTTGAGATGCAAACTATAGTTGCTAATGACTAGCACAATCACACTTCGTAACCTCGTATCGATGCAACAAGTGACAACCAATCTTGTAACTACTACTTCATCTTATATGACAAAGGATGATATGGAGAAGTACATGAGGCAAATGCAAGCAACACCTTCTACCAATGTTCTAAATTTGAAATTTTCGTACCCATAGAGGATGATTAGGTATAGCTAACATTGCTACTCGACAACCTTTTCTTGTCAAGCGATTGAAGTATCTTATTTATAAGTGCCTTCTAACCACCATGGTACAGCTATCATTGCTGCCACAATGCTCTATTCATAAGTATAATCAGGTGTAGCTAACATTGCCATTTATTATTCCTTAGTAATAAGTTTTATGAAACAAAATCGGCATAGCTAACATTGTTACGTGATTGGTGTAGCTAACCTTGCCATCATAATCCTTAGATACACGGATTTATTTGAGATCATTATTTAATGTTCCTTAATTACAGGATCAAAGCGATCTTGACTGTAATGGGTCAAAGCAATCTTATAGTGAGCTTGACAGTTGTAACGCCTTTTCGTAGAGTTAACATCAAAGTGACCTCATCCATGTATGGTTGAAGCAATCAAATTATGGTGGCTGTAGTTGTTTAGTAGAAGTGTATGCTCTTGAGTGTACAGTGGGCTTAATGCCCATTTCTGTGACATTCATGAAATTGAAGTGATCCTATAGTAGGCTTGACAATTTGACAATTGTAATGCTTTTTCGCAGAGTCGAGGTTGAAGCGACCTCATCCATGAATGATTGAAGCTGTTATATCATGGTAGCTGTAGTTGCTCAGTAGAAGCATATGCTCCTGAGCATGTAGTAGGCGTAGTGCCCATTCTGCAACAACACTTATGGGATTGAAACGACCTTAGTTGTGATGAGTTGAAGCGACTCCACAGTAGGCTTGACAGTTGTAACACCTTTTCGTAGAATTGAGGTCGACACGACCTTATCCATGGATGATTGAAACAATCAGACTATGGTAGTCGTAGTTGCTCAGTAGAAGCATATGTTGTTGAGCATGTGGCAGGCGCAGTGCCCATTTTTGTAACATTACTCACATGATCGAAGTTATCTCAATTGTGATGGGTCGAAGTGATCCTACAATAGGTTTGGCAATCATAATGCCTTTCTATAAAACTTGAGGTTGAAGCGCCCTCATCTATGAATGGTTGAAGTAATCAAATCATGGTAGCTATAATCACTTAATAGAAGCATTAACTCTTAAGTACGCAGTGGGCATATTGCCCATTTCTATGACATTATTCATGAGATCAAAATGATCTCAATTGTAATGGCTTGAAGCGATTTCACAGCAGGCTTGGCAACCATAATGCCTATCTTCAAAACTTAAGGTCAAAGTGACCTCATCTATAAGTGATTAAAGTAGTTGCATCATGGTAATTGTAGTCTCTCGATGGAAGCATACTCTCTTGAGCATACAGTGGGCATAACGCCCATTTTGTGACATTATTCATGAGTTCAAAGCGATCTCTACTACGATGGGTTTAAGTGACCCTATTGCATTCGTAATGCCTTTTATAGCATTTGAAATGCCTTTTCATTGATCTTGTGGTTGAAGGACCTCATTTATGTATGATTGAAGTAATCACCTATCGTAGTCGCTCTTGTTTTGTAGAAGCATCTACCCTAAGTACACAGAGAACACAATGCCTTTATGTGACTTTATTCAATCACAAGGTTAAAGTAAGCTCAATTGTGATGGATCGGAGTGATTCCACAGTTGGCTTGACAGTTGTAACACCACTTAATCGAATGATGAGATTGAAGCAATCTTGGATGTGAAGATTAAAAGTAAGTCTATGATAGGCTTCACAACCACGATGACATTTCCCTTGAAGCAATTTTAGCCCTATCATTTGATCAGAGCTAACATAGTTGTTAATAGAGTTGAAGCAACTCTGTGACATACTTTACTTGGTGATTTATGAAGTATACGAGCAAGTGAAAAGGGATTAACATGACAAGATGAGGTAGTATCTTTTGAATCACGAGTTGCTGCTTTATTATGTTATGACGTGCCATCAATTGGGGGAGAAGAACAATACCTCAACATGAGATGCTAACTTTAAATAACAGACATCTTATCATGATGACAATTCACATAGCATTGGAACTTTTATATAAGGCTCTTGAATGTGAGGTGCACCTCTAATCATGCTGCATTAAAAAAAAAAAAAAAACATGATTGAAAGCTTTCCTAAATGGCATTGGTTCTTCAGTTTCTCTCATTAGATGGCCTCTTAGCACTCTATAGCAGTAGCTTGATACACTCGATGTAGATGATTGTTTATGAACACTTGACTTCCTTTGTACTTCTAAAATGTTTGTCTTATGCTTATAAGATACATAGTGAAGTCGGTTCTCCTTAAACAATCTACTCAGCTTGTCGATGATCTTGGCATATGGAATAGAGCTAGAGACTTTTAAAATGAACTCTTATTATGGTAAATCTTGACACTTAGAGTGAAGTTGGAGCAATAATCCTACGCTTGTTGTGGATGGATACATTTAAGTGAGGCATAGCACTCCAAAACAAGTGCTTGTACATGAGGAAAGTTCAGATAGTTATCTCTCATTTGAAATCTTATAATCTTGATATCTTAGGGGTGATATACCTTGAGAACTAGTTCTTCTTAGCACCATGGGTGATATACTTTTAAGCTTGACAAGTGACTTTCGAAGATGGAAATAACACTAAAGTTGTTCCAATCCCTATTGTAAAGTGCAATGCTAGACAATTGGATGATGTGTAACTTGTTGGATATGGATCCCTTAGATGTGAGACTCATTACTTGACTCTAAGGTAATGAGATCGGGAAGCCATGACAGCATTGGGATTAATCGCAAGCTCATTTAGTGTCTAAATATTAAGAATCCACGGTAACGCTAAGGTTAATTGAGGGTTTATGTAATATTGATATCAGGAATTCGTGATAATGCTAAGGTTGATCGAGGGCTTGTATAATGTTGATATCACGAATTCAAGATAATAGTCAACTAAGGGCCTAAATGAATGATTAGATTTTGGGAATTCGGGCTAACATTTAAAGTTATCCATAGTCCCATCAAGATAATGAATGTTGGCCTTAGAAAAAGACAACATTAAGAGCTATTCCACCAAAAAAAAAAGAAAAAAAAAGAAGGGAAGTAAAACATTGACTAAAGAAAATTAGCATACATGAATCCAATATAAGAAAAGGATAAAAGCTTATGACTCGAAGTTCATTAGATGTTTGTTTGAGGAGATCGAAGTATAATCTAACTAAAAATCAACACTTCCTCATCTATAAACAATGAGGAAAGATTAATACTCGTAAATCTAAACAATCTTGTCTGCAATTCATTCAAAAGTGCATACCTTCTTGAAAGAGCATCTTCAACTATGTTGTTCTTTCTCTACTTATATTTTATCACGGAATTGAATCCTTGAAGGAATTTAACTCATTTCGCCTATCGTTTTGATAACTTGATCTAACTTAGGAGGTACCTTAGGGACTCACAATTAGTATAGATGACAAATTTTCTCGATAGTAGATAATGCTGCTATACTTGCAGTGCTCGAATCAACACCAAGAGTTCTTTATCATACATAGAGTAATTTAGCTGAGATCCTCTAAGCTTCTCATTGTAGTAGGTAATTAGTCGGCCATTAGTTGGCCTTCCTGCATTATGACAGCGCCTATCCCGATGCTTGACGCGTCACACTGTATCTCAAATATTTTCTCAAAGTTAGGCAGAATTAATGTAGGGGTAGAGGTCAACCTTTCCTTTATCTCAACAAAACTCCTCTTCTATTTTTCTCTCCATTTGAAGTTAATGTCCTTCTTTGTTAGCTCAGTAAATGGTGTGGTAAGAGTACTGAAATTCTTGATGAATCTTTTATAAAATAAAGCTAGTCCATGGAAACTTCTCATGTCGGTACAAATAGTAGAAGTCGGCCACTTAATGATTGCTTGGATCTTCTCGTCATCTACTCGTAAACCTCCTCCACTTACTATGTAGCCCAAGAATACCACTTTCTCCTAGGAAAAACAGCACTTCTTAAGGTTGTCAAATAATCTTTCGGCATGAAGGATATACAGTACGGCTTAGAGATGTTCATAGCGACTTGGTATGTTGGTATTGTAACAAGGATGTCGTCGAAATACACTACGATACACTTCCCTATTAGATGTCTCGATGCATGGTTCATCAGTCTTATGAAAGTGCTTAGGGCATTCGACAGGCTAAATGGCATAACTAACTATTCATAGAGTCCATGTCGAGTTTTGAAAGCAGTTTTTCACTCTTCTCCCAGTCTCATTTAGATTTGATGGTGGCTATATTTGATGCTGAAGACCTTGGTTCCACTCAGTTCATCTAGCAAATCTTCCAACGTGGGGATTAGATACCTGTATTTGATTGTTATCTTATTCATGGCTTGGCTATCAACATACATCCACTAGGTATCATTCTTTTTCAACATTAGGAGTGCTAGAACAACACATGAGTTGAGATTCTCCCTAACATAACCTTTCTCTAGCAACTCATTGACTTGTCGTTATAGTTTAGAAGCTCACTCGAGACTCATCCAATAGACTGACTTATTCGATAGTGCAGTACCGGGTATTAAGTCAATGCAATGTTCGATGCCTCGAATAAAGGGTAGTCCTTAGGGTAACTGTTCTAGGAATAAGTCGGCGTACTCATCAAACAACTCTTTTGCCTCTTGGGGTAGTTCACCCCACTCCTTTAACTCTCATAGTCACCTAACCAACATGAGGATGGCGCATCAGCCTTAAAGGCTTCTTAAAGCTTGGCTCTACTCATCATCAGAGTCTTCTACGATCCGTGAGTAAGTTTTTTTTGCAATTTATTAACTTTTCTAAAGAGCATCAGGTTTAGCGTAATCTTCTTACCATTCTTCTTAAACACTTACATGTTCTTATATCCATGATAGACAACTTTTCTATCAAATAGCAATGGTCGGCCAAGCAATACGTGTAAAGTACATATAGGTAGCATGCCATAAATAACCTCATCGGAATAATTTTTGATAGTGATAGGCAGTAGCACTTATTGAGTGACATGTAATGCTCCCTTCTCCTTTAGCCAATGCAACTTGTACAGCTTTGGGTGTGCGATGGTCGGTAAATTTAACCTTGTGACCAGATCGGTTGATGCTACATTGATGTAACTTCTACTATCCGCAATTAACATGCTTACCTGATCATTTACCCTACATGTGATATGAAACAAGTTCTCTTTTTGCTCTTTTTCTAGTAAGGGTTCTAAGTTCATTGCACACTGGATAACTAGGACCAACTAGTCCAAGTCCTCAATAAACACATCCTCTTCAATAAATTCTTTTTCGGTAGTACTCTCCTCCTCTTCAGGTTCCTTATCAGTATTTTCTACCTCTAGCTTTAGGACGTCTCCCTTGATAAACATAGTCCTTCGGTTTGGATACTAAGTAGCCATATGTTTGAACTCTTGGCACTTAAAGCACTTGATCTGGCCTGTCTTCCTATTAGATCCTTACCCTTTCTCATAAGTTTGGGTCGACACGTTATTATTAGGTTGACCCTTCTGCTTAGCTTGGACATCTACCTTTCGGATCGACTTAGTACTTGACTGAGCTCAATGACTTTTTTGTCTTGATCAGCTAGTCAGTAGTCTTGTCGATACTCAGCTTTTTCTTTACTTTTCTACTTATTGGGCTATTCTAATCGCTTCATTTATTGTAGTAAATCGTTGAAGTTTCACAATATCTTGAATATCACCTTTCAATCCAGTAAGAACTTAGAGATTGTTTCTGTTGGTGGTTCTTCCACTTCACATTAGATCATTAGCATTTGGAAATCCTAGACATATTCGTCAATTGTTTGGTTTCCTTGTTTCAGCTTTTGAAGGCAAGTAAATGTGTCTTGTAGATAAGTATTCAACACAAATCTATTTTTGAGTATACTCTTCATCTCTACCAAAGTATTAATCTCTCGGTAGCCTTTTCACCTCCTCGTAGCTTAGAAATTATTCTACTACATGACGACATATCCGAAAAACTCAATAGTAGTAATTCTTACTTTCTCGTAATCCTCGTATTGATAATAGTAAAAAACACGCTCCATTTTCTCCTCCCATTCTAAATATTCATTAGTACTCTTAGATCTATTGAAATTTAGAATCCGAAGCTTCACATGGTCAGATGCTTTGGAGACTCGAGCTTGCTCTTCTTCAAAATACTCTTCATCCAATTCTCTTAAGTTTATCCTTCGTCCTACTCGTTCGCCTATTCTTCCATCTCAAACTTGTTGAACTGGGTTATGATCTCTAGCAGGTTGAGCAGCTTGTGGGGTGTTATGTACAGCTTCAATCGGTCGGCAAGCCAACGATTAAGCAACTTGGGTTAAATCTATCAAGAGGTTAGCTATCTCATCAAGTCTTTCGTTAGTACTCCTAGAGGTTCCCTAAGACTGTTAGCCATGGTAGACAACTCATCTCCAACACTAATATTCACACTTAGATTAGTCATTTTTTCTGCAAATTCAAAGTTCATACTCTTCAACTAAGTGTTTTAGCAAACACTTCCCCAAACTAGAAAAGTAATAGCTAATAAGTATGGCAATTAAATGAACACAATAACTTACTTTGTTTCACACATGCAAAATAGAGTATAAACAAAAATTTGAAAACAAACGACAACTCAAGTGAAACCTCCGCTCTGATACCAAGATGATGCAAACTGTGACAAAAAACAGACAAGGTTGGTTGTTGAATGGATCCAAGCTTACCGAAAGCTTGAAAAAGGGGGTGATGAGGAATGGGCGAAAGAAAAAAGTGAATGAAATGTAAGCAAACCTATGAATAGCTCTAATGGATATGACGCATCAATGGAACTTCCGAGAACTCACGGCACAACTTGATATGACATACGAATTGGATCGGTGAGGTTACTTGTCACCTAACTTTGTTTAAGGGTTAAGATAGGAGTGAAATGAAAGTAAATAATTAGTATTTACAAGAAGAAGAAGAATATTTAGTATATTAATCATAGTCTAATCTCTTGTGGCTATATATAAAAGGAGTATTTATACCTAAGAACTTAAGGCAACTTATCCAAAAGGGAAAAGGATAAAAAGGGTATTATCCTAAAGAAATAATGTACAACAATACAAAGGGTAAAAAACGGAATATTTAAGAAAAATAATGATTGGTATAGCAAATTCTTCACGTAGTACTGTACATGTGGCATGGGTGTATTGATAATGTTGTTGGAGGATGCAGATAAAAAGGTCAGGTTACTGGTCCAAGAAGGGGTAACTGATTAGCCTAGGGTCTATCTCTCGGCTTCTTAACAAAGGTGGCGTCGAGATTCTAGACGGTTTAGACATAATTGAGAAGACATATGAGGTTTGGTAGCTCTCTCGGCATTAAACAATTCAACATACTTCAGAGAGATAGGCAGTCATTTGGCTCGACATATAGTGTAACTCAGCAGAGAGATACTCGGCTTCGGTAGGAGTTGGTTATAGTAAGAGGATCTACCTTGCTAGCCCTTCTAGTTTTCGAGCTCGGTTGTAGGTCAAAGGCTCAATAGCTTGATTTATATCATAAGTGCCCTAAGATTAGTCCACGCGTTTCTTCGAGCTATCCAAGATAATCTGATTAGTTGCTTCGACCTGTCTATTCGATTGGAGTGGGCAACCGAAGTAAAGTGTGGGGTAATGTAGTGCTTGGCGTATAACTCCCCAAACTTGGGGTTATCAAATTGTTGTTTGTTGTGCATAATGAGGACATAGGGGACCCTAAATAGGGATAAGATGTTGTTTCTAACAAAAAATTCAACACTTGTCTTTGTGATCCTTGGTATTGCTTCGACTTCCACTCACTTTATGAAGTAGTTGATGGCAATAATTATGAATTGTCGCTCTCTTGAAGCTTTTGAGAAGGCATCATGGATGTCAATACCCTATTGTATGAATGGCCATGGGTTGGTTAAGGGTTGGAGGCTGGTGTTGGGTGCATGACTGAGCGGCACATACTTCTGGTACTTCGGGTACTTTTGGGCTATGGCCTTTGCATCTTACCTCATGGTAAGCCAATAATACTCGAGCTGTAGCCTTCGGAAGGAGAGGGCTTGGGATTGAATATGATTACTGCATACTCTAACGTGCAACTCTTCCATAATGCATAGTCCTTCACCTTCTTAGAGGCATCGGAGCAAGGCAAGGCTAACTCCCTTGTGATATAAGATGCCGTCAACCAATGTATAATTGGTAGCGTGATATCGAAGCTTCTTTACCTCCCTCTTATCATTTGGGAGCGTGCTTTCCTCCAAATAACTCTAGATAGGATCCATCCAGCTCGGCTTTAGTACTGTTATGGTTAATTTCAAAACTTCAGCTGAGCCCATAGTTATGCTCTTATTTGGTAGGTATTCTATGAAGATTTTGCTATTCTTCACCTCGGGCTTTCGTATACCAGTAGTGGTGACCTTAGATAGCCAGTTTACTATTGAATTCTCCAGTCGAGTGATTTTCTTGATATCTCATGAAGGGAATTTAGCTAGAAGGCTCTTTACCTTTGCAAGGTACTTAGCTATAGTGTCATCCTTAGCTTTGTATTCTCCTTTGACTTGCTGGACGACAAGCATGGAGTCCGAGAAGATCCATTAATGTTTGATGCCGATCTCTTTGGCTAACTTAAGACTGATGATAAGGGCTTCGTATTCAGATTCGTTATTGTTGGAGTTGAAACCGAACTTAAGGGCATAGTAGATTGTAACTTGGTGCGAGCTGATTAGAATAAGATCTGCACCTTTACCCTCCGAGTTAGATGACCCATCGATGTGGAGAGTTCACATTGGCTTGTCATCACCTAATGGCACTTCCTCCTTTCTTATATATTCTACTACGAAGTCGACGAATACTTGTGCTTTATAGGCCATTCATGGATGATATCGGATTCCGTACGTGCTTAATTCCATCATATACTTCATCATCCGTTCAGATGCATAAGGTTTCTACAACATGGTGCCCGACGGTTGATCTGTGAGTATGATTATTTGGTGTGCTTGGAAGTAGGACCTTAACTGTCATGCTGTGATAATGACAATCAGGGTAAACTTTTTTATGTAGGTGTTCCTAACCTTCGATTCGTAGAGTATGTAGTTGATGTAGTATATAGGCTGGTGTTCTCTTCCCTCTGCTTTGATCAACACAGAGGAGAGCGCCTGATTGCTAAAAGCTAGGTACAAAAATAGGTCCTCCTTGTAGACACGCTTGGAGAGGACCGGTGGGTGTGCGAGGAAGTTTTGGAGCTGCTAAAAAGCGGCAGCGCACTCCGGAGTTCATTTAAAACCCTTTTGATTTTTCAAGATTTTGAAGAATTTTGCGCATCTATCTACGTTATTCAAGATGAACCTGCTTAATGCGGTTACCATGCCAGTGAGCTTCTGTACATCTTGGATTGAGGTTCGAGGCTTCATTCCTCTAATAATAGTAATCTTCTTGTGGTTGGCCTCGATACCTCTTTGTGTTACTAGGAAGTTAAGTAATTTGCTAGACTTGACCTCAAAAACACACTTCTAAGGGTTTAGCTTTATATCTTACATATGCATCTGGTTGAAGGCTCTTTGGAGATCCTTGATATGATCATCTGGCTTTTGGCTCTTAACAATCATGGCGTCGATGTACACCTCCATGTTACGCCTGATCTAGGGCTTAAATAGCTTCGTTACCATCAGTTGGTATGTGGCCTTAGCGTTTTACAAACTGAATAGCATCATGGTGTAGCAGTACGTGCCGTAATTGGTGACGAAGGAGGTATGGACTTCATTCTTTGGGTCTATTTTGATTTGCTTGTAACCTAAGAAGGTGTCCATAAAGCTCAATTAGGCATATTTCGAAGTGGAATTGACGAGCTGGTCGATCCTTAGGAGAGGGAAATAGTTTTTGAGGAAAGCTTTATTGAGTTTGGTATAATTGATGCACATTTGCTACTTCCTATTCTTCTTCTTGACCAGCACCACATTTGCTAGCCAGGTTGGGTAATTTCCCTCTCTCATGAAGCCGACTTTAAGTAGCTTCTATACCTCTTTCTTGATTGTGGCCTGCTTCGCTAAGGCAAAATGCCTCTTTTTCTACTTGATAGGCTGTGCCGTAGTGTCAATGTTGAGGCTATGGGTCGCTAGGTCGGACGAGATTTCGGGCATGTCAGACGTTGACCAAGCGAATTTGTCTGAATTTGCCTGTAGGAAAGTGAGGATTTCATCCTTCACTTTGAGTGGGGTCTCAATCTCGACTATCGTAGTCTACTCGGATGAGGGTCCGATTTATACTTTTTCTATTTTTTCCCTTGGCTTGTCCCTCTCAACCGGCCTCACTTGTAGGCTTGTTTCTAAGGAGAAAATGCCATCTCCTTTAGCAGCCTTAACGTACAGCTCTCGCGAGAGCTTTTCAGCACACTTACATACTTCGATCCTAGTTAGGATTGGAAACTTGGCCTTTAGATGAAGGAAGATTGTGATAACCTTAAATGCATTCAAACTTGGTCTTCCTAATAGCACGTTGTAGATGGAAGGGTAGTCAATCATGACGAATTCTACCATTCGTCGTGTTACGTAGTTGTTATTGCTAAGTTCCATATCTAGCATGATGATCCCCTTTGCTCGGACCATATTTCCATTGAAGCCGATCAGATTATGGTGGTACAGCTTCATTTTTACTCGTAGCTTCTTTCTCATCCTCTTGTAAGTATGGAGGAAAAGTATGTCGGTAGAGCTACCCGTATCTACAATAATCTTTAAGACCTCGAAATTTGAGATCATTGCCCTTATCACTAGGGTATCTTGATAAGGTGTATTAACTCCTTTAAAGTCTTCATCGAAGAAGGAGATGGAAGTATCCAACTTTTGTCTTCTCTCTCTTATGACCAACACTTCTGATGGGGCGTTAATTGAGCTATTAGTGTTTAGCCAGCTCCCAGGTTATAGCTCCCTCCCTTCTATAATTACGTTAATAACACCATTGGGGGTATAGTCATTGTAGCGGTAATTGTTTTGCTTGGTGTAGGCATTTTCGGTCTAGGTACCTTATTTTCATTATCGTCAAAATGTTTGTTGTTCCTTAGATAAGCCACATACTCATTGAAGAAGCTGTGTTGAGTAACATATTTGATGGCATTCTTCAACTGAAAGTACTCTTCGGTGGTGTGGCCGTGGTCATCGTAGAACTGACAGTATTTATCAAAGTTCTGATGATTGGGGTTTCCTTGCATTCTTTGTGGCCTCTAAAGCAAATTCCAGTACTTTACTTTGGAATAGACCTAGGTAATGGGTCTATTTAGGGGCGTGTGCTGTGTGTAAATGGGATGAAAGAGTGGGTTGCACTTGGCTTAGTACTTCTTCTTCCTAGAGCTTTCCCCATTTGATCTTCCTATCAACCTACTGTTGAGGCAATCCTTTATGGATAATTTTTCTTTGTCATACTTACTGCAGACCTCTCTCGATCAACATCACGCGTGGTGCGAATGTTGTCTTTTTAGTTGATGTACTTCTAGGCTTTATTCCAAAAGTCGGCTAGGGTTTTCAGCTTACTCTTCATAAGCAATCAGAAGAAGTCCTTTAAAGGTTGGATGTTGAACTGAGTAGCATGAATAGAGACTCTCTCGTCCAGCCGAGGGATCTTGACCATGGCATTGTTGAACCGAGTTATGTAATCATGTAAGGACTTGCCTTTACCTTGCTTTATGAGGTATAAGGACGATGTGTCCTTAGATAAGGGCTTGCTAGCCTTGAAGTAGAGACTAAATTTCTACTCTAGCTTGTTAAAGGAGTTGACGGATTGTTGGGGAGGTGGTTAAACCACATCTAAGTTGCCTTCCTCAAGGTGCTTGGGAACGCCTTACATATTATAGCATCCCTATGACCATAAAGGTAAAGAGCTGATGGAATTGTTGGGGAGGTGGTTAAACCACATCTAAATTGCCTTTTTCAAGGTATTTAGGAAATCCTTATATATTATAGCATCCTTATGACCATAAAGGTTCATGAGGGTATAGAAGTGGAGAATGTGATCATTAAGTTTAGCCATGCTATCATACTGGTCTAAGGACAGAAGTTTGCCATTAGGAGGCAACACTTCGTCTTGAACACCCCTAGTAAAGGGGGTCTTATTGTTGGTGACTAGCCTAGCGTCACCAACGGCCTTACTCCCCTATTGCTCGGAGAGTTTCCTTACTATGGTACGGAGCTTGTTAAGGTTAGCATCGTTTGCTGGATAAGCTCAATGTGTTGCTGAGTGAACCTATACTCCTTGTAAGTCGGTTTCTTTCTCGTTCCCAACTAGAGCTCGGTCGCGGGTGGCTGCGGACCTTGCTGGTTGTTGCTGTAAGGGAAGATTAGGTTGTTGATCCTTGCTATTTAACTATTGTTGTAGGGGGTTGTTTTGCCTAATGTGGGCGTTCAAAGCTTTAGGGGAGTAGGGTACCTCTTTACTTCTTTAAGGCAAGCATGGAGTAGCTTTTCATACTCCTCCACTAGGCGCTCTATGTGCTCCTCTAGCGCAGCCTTTAGGAGGGGTTGGTTGCCTAGGGTTGGTTGTTTACTAACTAGTGGTTCTCCTGTCCATTGTGTTGAGACATGATGTCCAAAAATTGCTTGTGGGGTATGCGTGTAGTGTGTTTGAGTTTTTGGGTGTAGGAATTTAGTTTCTTATAAACAACACCAAATATTGTCTTTAAGTATTTGCCAGTCGTAATTGAGCTTTACACGTAAAAGGTATGCAAAATAAGATACTGTGAGGGGATGTCGGGATATTGTCTGATATGACTACTCCAATACTTAAGTTAGCAATGAATCTTTAGAGAATAGAAAGTACTTTGGAATAGCAAGCAAGTTTAGTGCGTAAAGTAGAGAGAGATTTAACGCTAATTAATGGAGAATAATTAGTGTGGAGAGACCTTTTCTTACAAGTGTGGGAGAGTGGGGTCATGAAGTTTGACGTGTCTCACTTATTTTAGATGTGGCTGTTGACTCGGTATTTTATCTTTATTTTATGCATTTTAGCCTTTGTAGAATTTCTTAGGCTTGATCAATTCAGGCTCAAGGCTTTAGCCCACAGGAGCAAGCCCTATGCAACAAGATGTGTTAGATCTAAACGGAATTGAATGGCTCATGTCTAAAGAGTCGTGTCAACACTCACCATACAGTATATTTTTACAGTAATTGTCAACAATAGTAGTTCATTATTATGAAATATGCTAATAAAACATGTGAAGGATGATTTTTGTGAAAAGTGAGGAGTTCATCATATGAAAACAATACTTTCATTGCACTTGTTTTTTTTTTTTTTTTTAAAAATATATGTTCACAGAAATTGTTAATAGTAGTAGTTCATCATTATGAAATGTGCTAATAAAACATGTGAAAGATGATTTTTGAGAAAAGTGGAGTTTTTTTTAATAGTTATCATCCATCATTGTCAAGGTCAAAGGCTACCAATATCACTATTGAAATTATTATATATGATGACAATTGATCATTATAAAAATCTAGTTGTAATAAAATATCGAAAGAAAAATCAAAATAGTATTTCCATCGAGTAAAGACAGGCTGGATGCGATGCTCCAGATTAGCTTCTAAAGTTATTAAAAGTGATCATGAAAAGTTTCATCTTAGTTCTCGTAAAGGTAACCATGTCAAATGGAGTTAGTGTGATCAGGTAGGATGAAATTGAAAGTGTTGAAAGTGAAGATACTAGTATTTTCTACGAGCACACCTCACCTATCAATATGGAGATACGCAAATATAGATTCCAAGATTTATTTATTTTTGGCCAGAAATAGATTCCAATAATTTAAAAAGGGTTGAATCACATTTCCTGTATTACGCCTTTATATCCTCATAAATTCTTATTATCAATTGAATATGATAATCAAAATAGATCCTAAATATCTAGTAATAGCCAAATAGAGGCCTAATTTTTTTTTTTTTTTTTTTTCCATCTCCTATATAGATCTGGCTATCATACTGTTAAAGTATTAATTTTCCTGATACCATTTGCTCTAGTTATATGATGATGGAAACAGTAAAACACCATATTCCATGATACTGAAATTATACTGATCTGTCTTAATGGTCTTGACACAGACAGAGAAAACCTTATTAATGTTAAAAGAACTAAAGTAGGCTTGAATTGGAATTGAATTTACTTAGAAAACTAGCTTCACCGATGATATCTCAACTTCTAATTTTTCTATTAGAGAAAACGAAGCATCTAAAAACAAAAAAAGAAAAAATAAATAAAAAATAAGAAATGCCCTAACTTATTGCACATTGTGGCATCGTTAAACTAACAAAATATCGTATACTACCATATCCATGCCGAATACTGCAAAATGGTCTTTGTTTCATGGTGTAGACTAAAAAATACTACCATATTGTATAATTCTATGGAAGTGGTATTGTAAAATTTAACCATCCTGTTGATTCAACGACTGTAGCAGCGTCATCAATGAATTGGTTCCACAAGGAGGCATATATGCTGGGGGGTCGGCCATGCTTGTTTCTGGGGTGTTGCCATTCTTTACTATGAAAGCAGTATCCATTCCCCAAGTCATGTGTCGATCGAAATGACAGTGCATGAACCACACCCCTGAAAGAGATATTCATGTACGTCAGACAAGAACAAATGGCTCAGATCAGACTGAGTTTATTTTAACAACAGCAAGTATTACCGTGCTGGCAAAACTTACCGGGATTGTTTGCTCGGAACCTGATGGTTGCCCAACCATCCTTTGGTATCGGAATCGTATTTGCTTCTGGTGGATCCACCAAATTATATATGAGGGGATCAGTCTCATTGTTAAAATTTCCTACTCCCATTCCGACCACGTAAAACCGGAACCCATGCAAATGCATCGGATGGTTTTCTCCAGAGTTCATGACGTTGGTCCCTTGGAACACGATCTCCACAGTGTCGTTATAGTTAAGCACCTTTACCTTTGTTGCTTGCTCTGAGAATGTCACGTTGTCTGATAACAAATCCTCGGCAGTGAAGTTGAATAGGTTGGGTGGATAATCTGGGAAATCTGCCTGATAATACCCACTTATGTTTCTGACAACAAAAGAGGGAACGAGAAGCAAAATATTCAGATACATGTTGAGCTGGAAAACAAATGGATAATGATGCAGCTTGAGTCGTTACTTGTAATAGGCTTGGAGGATATCCATCGATGGGTTTGCAAAAGTGATGTTGTTCATTGCAGAAGCAATCCTGTTACCAGCTGGCCCTTCACAGGAATTGTTGGGACAGTGCATCATGGATATAGCAAGCGTCACATACATCCGGGCAGTGATGTTCATTGGGAGATCTATTGGATGCTCTGCCGAATTCAAGCTTCTTAGGCCTCTTATGAAGTGTTTTGCAGCATCTATGTCGTAAAAGCCAGGCGAAGAAAGCGGGTAGTACGGAGTGGATGTTCGAGTGTATTTCCCATTGTATTGGAAGATTGAACTGGTGATGCTCTTGTCGAAATCGTCGGCTTGGCCATCGAAATAGGGACAAGCAATCATGTAATAATGACCAAGAGGTTGGTTTGCGGTAACCAAGACGTCCATGGTTTGTCCAGGGGTTATCAATATGTAGCTGGTGTTCAGGGGCTTGACATAGGATGCATCCCATCCAACGACAGTAAGCGTATGGTTAGCAATGGAGAAGAACATGTCCGTGTTTTGCACTGAATTGACGATCCGGAGAAGATAAGTCTTGCCGTAGTCAACTGACATTCGGAATGTTGTTTCTGCAAAACCGTGTTAAAAAAAAAAAAAAGAAATTAAGACTCGGGGCATATTTTGGTATTTTCAGACAAACATTATCCATGAAACAAACACACTTAATTAAGTCAATCCCGGAGCTTTACCATTAGAGCAATCATAGAAATCTCCAGGTTCCCCATTGATGCAATAAGCATCAGACAGTTGCGCCAATCCACCTTCATGTAGGGCCGTCCTCATTAGATACATCACATCCTGCTTGTACCACGATGCTGCAAGGGCAATCAATATATATGATGCTATAGATCATTGGCTGAATATAACCTATGTGTTTCGATCTAATTGGAACTTATGGCTCTTAAGGCCGATCAGTTAATAAAAGCATTTCTTACCGAATACCAGAACTTGCTCGTCATCTGGCTCGGGAAATGGATAAGTGGTGTTGACAGCTGGCAGGATGATGATGGCCCCATGAACGGTGGCTCTAGTCCAATCACTATGTGCGTGCCAAAACAATGTTCCTTCTTCCGATGTAAAATGAACTTCATATGTGAAGTTAGTACCGGGTTCAATGGGGCATTGTGTAACGTACTCGGGTCCATCAAACCAAGGAATCCTTGGTTGCTTCACACCATGCCTGCATCAAAACCCCCAGAAAAATATACTTCATTTTTTTTCTTATGATTTTTCTTTTCCTTTTTTTTTCTTTTTTTTTTTCCTGTTTTCATTTATCTGTTTTGTTGGAACATGTTATATTATCTATATGTACAACAACAGGATCAACATTTAAAAATTGATAACATTAACTTATTGACACAAGGAGAATAAAACTTTTAGAATTAGATATAAGACATAAAACAAGAAACCCAGGGTACGACTAAGTTAGTCGGACACAAAAAAAGAAAATCGACTTTATTTAAGATGCTGGAATCTTTTTTCTTCAGAGAAATGATAAATAAATTATAATTATTTTTATGAACAGAGATCGCAAGAGGTCACATAGTTTGAAACCTACATTCTACGACCAACAATAAATCTTGGATCACCTAACTTTCCACGTTTGACTCGTGAAACATCAAGGTCTAAGAGCATGTACATTCGCGTATCTTTGCAGGTTGACCGAGGATTGAAGGAGCGGAGTGGACTTCATTGTCCAGTGCACGTCCCTTTGGCAATCTGCTAGGAATGTGTTTTTTTTTTTTTTTTTCTTTTGATGGGCTGTTCATTTTTATGGCATCTATAAAAACTTTTGAAAAAAATATGTAAAGGAATTTTTACAAAAAAACTCATGAACAAAGTGGTGAGCCTCCTTAACGAAAAAAGAAAAAAAAAAAAAATCATTTCTTGATATTTTAATGTAACATATAGAGAAATAAAACAAGTTCCTATGAATGCACATGATGTAACATTGAAATAATTAACGAATGAATAAAAATTTTTATAGCAAGTGAGAAAGGAGGGAGAGAGAGATATACCAGTGGATAGTGATGCCATATGGCCCTTTATTGTAGACGTTAACAAAAGCAATATCTCCCTTACGAACACGAATCTCCGGGCCAGGGAAGCTGCCGTTTACCACAAGAGTGCTCTTTGTGTCGCACAGCTTCGTAAAATTGGTCTCTTCTACCTATTAAATTTTAGATATAATGACAAAACCAGTGTTACTCTATAATAATATGTAGTGTTATATATGTCATCTTCCCTTCTCTACTATACTCTGCTTACATGTGTGCTTACATGCTCATGAGCTAAGCTACTCCATATATATTAATTTACTTGTTGTACTTAAAGCCAATTTTCTTTGATGCTCGTACATTTTTTTAATTATTGCTTCTATACCTTGTGTTTTGAGTTTCGGCATTTCTTCATAAAGTAGAGAGAAAAAAAGAAAAAAAGAAGAAAAATGTAGCGTAAAAGGTAGGGAAAAAGAAAAAAATTAGAGGAGGAAGAAGAAGCACAGGTAATAGATTTTGAATTTGTTAAATGAGCAAAGCCATATTATCGCTTACAATGAAGTCGTAATAGTGGACGTCAGTGCTTTGAGCAGAGCTTAATAGGATTAAAGCTGCTAAAACAATAAGGCCTTGGAACTTTGCAACCATTTTGAGGTTCCTTTTCAGAGGTGACACTCTTGTTTTGGTTTAGGTAAGCACAAGCTTTATAGGAGAGTGCATCAGGTATTCCATTTACTTGATTTTGAAACACGGTTGTGAACCAAAAAATAGTCAAAAGACTTATTTTAGAGGATACTCACGTGATAGTCAAATTTCGGTTGCATCACCTCCCCAAAGAACTGTAAGTAAGGTTGTATGTTACGAGTAGTTACAGTTGCACCCTCACCTCAAAAGCACTTTTTTTAAGGTTAACAATGAATCAACAAATGGGGGCGTGGAACTCTTGTTGTACCGTGTACGCATGCCTTTGGAACGGCTGTTTTGAATCCCATGGACTCGAAAGATCAATGACTACAACTCGAACGCGTAACTCACTGTTTGTCTCTGTCATGGATTCTCTACTCCTTAAATAATTCTTTACTCATTCCCAAAAAATAAAAAATAAATAAATAAATCACAAGACTATTGACTCTTGCTTTAAGTTACTATTAATTCGCTCATCCTCTTGTTGTTAAAATAAATAAATAAATAAATAAAAATGGATATTACTTTCCACTTTCTTAAAGCATATACTTTAATCTCATATTTAATATGCATAAAAGGCTAAAATCGATTTTAGGGGTTAAACCTAATATAACCTCGAGAGAATTAAGAACATATATTTGGTATGAGTCAGGAAGATTTAGTGCATTAGACTTAGAGCAAGGATTGTTCGACTGGCCCATTTGCTTTCAACCTTTATCGAGGGGGCTCGTGCACTTAAGGCCATCTATGGGTCTAGACTTAAAAGAAACCCATGGAGGAATTCATTAAGTGGATGATTCATCTCGATTATTGATCGTTAATGTGATTTGATGAGCATTGTCAATAGCCAAGCTTTGTAAATACTCATGAACTCATCCTCATTTGACAACTTAGAAATTGAGAAAAACACCACCATATTGTCATATTGCTACTATGAAAAATCAAACAAAGTTCAAAAGGAAAAACATACTATTACTACTCAAAAAACTTCAGGATTGATGCTATATAGATTTTGTACTAGTCACATGTGCATTCAAACTCCTCAAAATTGCTTCCTCCTACTTATTCTTTCTTTCTAAGTCATCTTTATGTATCATTGTGACATTACTTATCTAAGGCTAAGTATAGTATATGTTGCACATTGTACATTACTGTAATTAAAGTATGGGCGACTCTACTAGGAATAGAGTAATTTGATAATGATTGCACTTGTAATGAAGACATTGAATGGCAACACTAATAGTACCACCCAAAGTAAGGAATCAATATTGAGTTTATGGCTAAACAAACTATGTTGGCACTTAAAAATGCTAAACGAGGCAACATCACGTAAGAAGGTGTATCTAAAACTATTGAAATATTTGGAGTCAAGGAAAATAATGAAATAATTGAAAAGAGAAATCAATTAAATAAGTGATTTGTAGTTTAGGTAATCTAAGTTCCAAATTGTAGCATAAGAAGTTTAATTAGTAAATTATCGATATAACCCTATTATTACACTTGACAAGGGTACATTACTAATAATTTGTCACCTCTAGATAAGAATGGCAATTTGGGACCCAATATGTAAGACTTGGATACAATACAACTTGATTTAGATGAGTTTGTATTAAAAAAAAAAAAATAACATGAGATACAAATAAATCAGACTCATCTAAACTTATTTAAATTCATGTTTGGGTATGTGTCCCATTCTTTGACTGACTTATGGACCCATTTGATAAATAGCTACTGCAAACATGTTGCAGGTCGGTCATGCGGACTCGTTTAACTTAGAGTTTTAATAGTTTTCACTCTTTAGACATTAGCCAAATCAACAAAGCCACAAATAAGTATTTTTAATTTTCAAATCTTTGTCTTTTCCTCATATTTTCATTTTGTTGCATAAATATTATCTTCCCAAATTAGAGTTATAAATTAAAATATGAGATGTATTATTCTTATTTATATATTTTTCTTGCTATATCATTGTTTAAATGGGTAAAAAGCCATAGACTTTTATATGCATTTCATTTGTTTTTTGTGAAGAGTTTTTAAAGAGTTTTGAATTATGTTCTTTTTAATGCTTGTTAGGGATGTAAGTGGTCATTTTTTTTTAGTGGTAAATAAGTTGTCAAGTTGCCTTGTTTGATAAGTTGGAATTTACACTAGTTTGCAACTTCATTACTTGATGATATATAGAAATACTATCCAATATGCTCAAAGGCCCAAGCACATAATTGGAATTTGGAATTCATATGCTATGAACTACATTAGCTTGAGCTTGAAAAATCTAAATGATTAGTTAGATATGTTTAATGAAATTTTTATAATGTTACATGTGCGAAAATTGCCTTTTCCCTCTTGCTTCTCTCTCTCTTCTTCTTTATTCGGTTTCTTTTCAATTTCAATATATGAGTATGAAATGAGCAATTATAAATGACCTACCCTACTAAGCTCTTTCATATGTGAAGTGTTTAATGATATTTCTAAAATATGTTTGATGTTCTAAATAGACTAAAAATGTGAAAAAATATGTTTTTCTACGAGACTTAAATTTGATCATGAATCATTTTCTTAATCTTCATCATGTACATAACAAGATGATTAAGTTAGATTAATTAGATCTTGAATCAAATTCTTGAATTTTAAAAGTGGTTTAATCTTTTAAAATGTTCTAAAACAAGAAATGTGTTTTTATGTAAAAATGTAACCATAGTAATATTATTATTAATATCAGATGAATTGAAAATAACATAAATATTAAATAAGAAATAAGGAAAAAATGGAGCTAAAAAGGTTAAGCCGGGTCATTATTAATTGAATTGATTAAGATAATGAACTAGTCCTTAATAGATTGATATGATCGATAAAAGATAATTTATTTAATTAATTAAATGAGTAAGGTGGGTTTAATTTTAAAATTGAATTTGACCAACTTAACAATGGACCAAATTGTAAATATAATTTCAATTTTACTAGCTAATTGGTTTTCTTTAAAGGGAAAACTTATTAAATACTAAGTGTTAGACCTAATTAGGTAAATGGTATTATATAATCATAATTTAATTGAATATTAATTATTATTTCTTATTACATATTATTTCAGTATACGAGTTGGAGTTCTGTTAACATTTTTGTTTATGATCATGAGGACTACAAAAATGTGGTAGCTCCTACATGTTATGTGTACCTGTTGAGTAGTGAACAAAAGCTAATATGAACTTAGCTTAAGATAATTGTATATATGAAATCTTAAAAATTTAATAAGTTTAAGTATGAAGAATCAAATACTGATGTTATCTAAGATAATTGTATGTGTTCTTGATGATGTGGAAGTTTAAGGTAACATAGCAATAAGGTTGACACATGGAACCTTATCATGTAAGAGTGGTAGTTTCCTTATTTATTTATTTATTTTTTATTAGAGCTTTAAAGTTTTAGAGTAAAAAAAAAAAAAAAAAAAGAACTGGTAAAGAAAACAAATGAAAGTTAAAAAATTGTTATTTGTAAATTCATCATATGAGTTACGAGTTAAAAGGAGCTATAAAGGAATTTTTCAAGGTTTAGGATGCTATAGTTCGATTTAATGGCTAATCCATCTATTGCAGATGGCTGAATATAAAGTTTATTTTAGATCAACTCAACAATATAGTTTATGTTATAATTATTGACCATAGGAGTTGTGCTAATAGTAGGACTAAAGGTATAGAGGATAAGTTAAAGTTACCAACTACAATTCATCCATATTTATATTATATTTAATGAAGGGATAGTAGAGAATCGATTTATATTATTGAACAAGTAAGGGTGCTGATTTTGATTCCTAGCAAATAATCTGATGAGGTTATGTATGATGTGGTACCAACTATTATTTCTCACAGTGTTTGGAATCTTAAGGCATGTGATAGAAAAATGGGTTATGACAAATGTTGTGAATTATATTCTTTTATGAATGATGGTAAGAAAGTAATAGGCCTTTGAGTTTGAATGATGTTAAGATTACAACGTTAGAGATGAATCCTCCTAAAGCTAAGTTGGTCAAAATAGAAACAACAAGTGAAGTTGAGGATAAAGTAGAAGTCTTGAGAGGAATAATGATGTAGTATAGTTGGATGATGCTACTAATAGTGTAGTTGATAGTGAAGATATTGATTTACATCTTATGATACCTTATTTGGCACCTTTGTTTCTGACTCTTAGAGCTACTAAGGATTATAGGTACTTGAAATTTCATCATCCAAATTGATTTATCTTGATTTGTTATTAATTGTATTGGTAGGAATTGCATTTCTATTGTGCTCGTTAGACTATATAAGATACTTGTAGGAGTTTAATGGGGTTATGTTGAGACGTTCTATATTGAAGTGGTATTTTATTTATACTCGGTGTAAAAAAAAAGTTGCTATTTTGAGACTCTCTAAGTACTTTAGAAGGTTATACTTTTATAAGCTAATATAAGATTCTATGATTAAGAAAGTGAATATTATTTCATCATAGGAGCTTGATGGTCATAAGTTCATATGGAGTTAGCAGATAAAATACATGGTGAGTAGGAGTATAATTTATGTTGGAAGGGATTATTATTGAGGTCATAGGATATGTGGCATGAATATATTGTCGTTGATTGCTCAAGTTAATGTAGGTTGGGAGCTGTTGAGTGAGTTGATATTTAGACAGTTAATGCTATGACATTGTAGGTATTGCACATTCATAGAGTTTTATAGGGAGTATATTGTTATACATATTGATGTTAGTATTTCCTAGTCTTGAGTTTGTTGGACACTTTTATTTAACTTTCTTCAAATTTTGCAGGTTGGCTTTTGATCTTAGAGAGTGCTTTTTCCAATTCAATAGTGAATCTTCTTGACTCTTTAGGTGGTGATACGGATTTTAATTTGCTAATCTATTTATTTAACAATTTATTTATAGCATGTTGAAGATTTGTGTAGATTATTTATTTGACTGGTCATCTTTGCATGTAAAGTTCGTAGATTTGCATGGACATGTCTAAAGATGTCAACTTTGCATGGAATTGGATGTTGTGATACCAACCTTGCATAAAGTCTACATGGAATAATATTGGAGATCTAAAGGTGGCATAATTGCATGATTGTGGCATGAAGCATTCTTGGAAATTTGTTGTAATTTTCCATTGTTTTATTTTATCTTAAGACATTAACTTTCAAACTGTATTTTAGTTTCAATTATTTGATTTAGGTTATTTAGATTTATTCTTTTCCAGTTATGTTCTTGCTTTAAGCAACCATTTTTCTTATTACCCCTAGGGTTGTTAGGGGTATATACAAATATTATGGTGTAACATACAATTCAGTTAGTGAACATTTTTATTAAATCAAAATTGCTGTGAACCCTAGAAAATCGGTAATTCGAACCCTAATTTATGTTTGAGTGTCCTAAACTGTGTCATGAGTCGATAAGACTAGTAACAATAAAAGATTATGAAACTTAATAAATCGAATATGACAACGATAATAAAAACCCTAGAAATTGATCAAAATCCTAAATCGTGTACCAAAACCCTAAATTTAATTTATATACAATTACCCGAAATTAAACTCGAACTTGATCGAAAACCTAAAACTATAAATTTAAGTCTATAAAATAATTAAATATCACTCAATAGTGATATAATTGTAGTCGATTGCTATTATCAATTAAATCGTGTAATTGCATAAAATTTTTAATGAAATCGTTAAAATAACTTGTAAAAATTATAATTGCAACGGGTACTAATTAAATTAATAAATTTTCACACAATTCTAAAATTAATTTATGATGATTATTTTTATGATTTTTATGTTTAGAAAATTTACATATATTTATTTTTAATTTCTATTTTCTTCCTTTTTCTTTCTTTCTTTTTCTCTTTTCTTTCTTCTCCTAATTTTCTATTGCTGCCACGTTCTAGAAAAAGAAAGAAAAGATCAAGAACAGTAGCCCATGTGAGAAAATAAAGCTCCAGGTGTTAGATTTAGAAAGAAGAAAAATTAGATATGATTACATTGTCTTATCTTCATTAATGAAGATATTAGGTTAGCTTACTTTTCTTTTTTTTCTTTTTATTTATTTGTGTCCTTAAATTGCTGCACATGTTGGAACTAAAGGAAAAAAAAAAAATCTGGAAGAAAAAATTAAAAACTAAACCAAAACACAAACAAAAGAAGAAAGGAAAGAAAACAAAACAAAAGGAAAACCGAGAAGAACAAGAAGAAATTAAGAAGAAAAGGAAGAAGGAGGAGAAAAGAAAGAAGAAAATTTAAATTCATATCAACATGTTTAAGTAAGTATATTTATTTTAGTTGCATATATGTATATTATGTGATATGTACATGTATATACTAAGTATTTTGTTATATTTTACTAAATGTTTCATTACATATACATGTATGTATGTATGTATAAGTGGATAAACAAATGCATATGTATCCTTTATGTATGTATAAATATATGTATGTAGACGTGTATAAATATATACTATTAGTTAGAATATACGGTATATATATATGTATGTATGTATAAATAAGAATATATATAGTAGATATTTGGAAATCTTACTATTTGGATATAATATACATGTACATGAAAAATAAAAAAATAAAAAAATATATATGTATATAAAAATAAGAGTACATATAGTATGTATTTAGTATTTTCACAAATTAAATATATATATATATATGTACACGTGAATATAAATATTTATGTATATATGTATATAATTTTTATTTATATATATATAAGTATAAGTATTCATATATTATATATATATATATATATATACATGTGCTTCATATTCATGAACACATATAAGTTGTTATTTTTTTTTCTTATATATGTGTATATGTATATATATCTATGTGGCGTGAATATGTGTATAATTATAATAGTAAGTATATGTATAGCATATAGTATATAAGTATACCGTACATTAAATAAGATATAATATATAATAATATTTACGAAATAAAATAAGGTTATAAAGAATAGGTATATATATATTACCATAAATTAGGAAAAAAATAGTTACTAATTAAGTAAATTAGAAAAATTAATCAAATATAGTAATAAGTATATATATGTGTGTGTATCGTAAAATACAAGTAAATAATAAGGAAATAATAAATAATAAAAATAAAAGTAATAATAATAATAATAATTTTAATAAGTTTAAAATCTCAAAAATAGGTAAAAATAAGTAATTAAGGTAAACTAAGCTTAAAATAATAAAATTATTAATTATATGATTTAAATAATTATTAAATCATAAATATATTAAGAAAAAGCTAAAATTTATATTTTATAACTTTTTAAATTAAAATAATAAATTTTGTAATATTTTTATATCACAGTTCAAACTACGAGTCACAACGTTCAAAACGAATGTTGCTATAAGAAAATACGTTAAAAAACGATCAAAATGGACTATAAGTTCATAACGATCCGAGCTAAAACGAAAAAGTTATACGTGATTCGATAAAAAGCTCGAATCGAGAATTTCACGTAATTAAGTGAAGTGAACATTACAAATTACGATACTAATTTAGTTTTAAATTCCCAAACTTACAATTTTCTATATTCCTTATTCTCAGGTGATGTTGACTTTGATCCTGAGTTGCCCTTAGATTATTATGACCCTTGAGTCAACTATGGCTGAGTGAGTTTTTCCTAATGATCTCATACTTTCTTATGTTTGTAATTAGTGAATATGAATTATGCTTAATAATTGAATGTTTTATGGGGATGGATTATACTTGTGTATGATAATTATTTATTAACGGTGAATTTACTTTAAATTACAATAATATATTGATTGTTGCATAGTAGATTCCTTAGGAAATGATTGTTTGTGACCTTGATTGATCACTGAATAATAAGATCTAATTTTACTTGACTAGAAAAAGTTAACTTGAAACACGCATAATCATATACCGCATAACTAATTCTGGCCGTCACATTACATGGAGGTAGCGAGAGGCCATACGGGGTTGATTATTTGATTGTTATAGATTTCGTACAGTGTACACATGTAATATGACCTTACCTTGGCTCGCGAGATTACTAAGTATTGGAAGCGCCAACCGCCTAGCTAAGGATTGAGTGTAGAGGCCTTCGTTTAGGGGTGAGTGAGGGCTGCGTGAGCCTATTTACAATCATATGTAGAACTCATTTTTGATAAAACCGAGAATGGATATACTATTACATTTTTAAATACAAAACATAGAGTTTCGTTATAAAATAAGTTCTAATATGATACCCGGATCTGATTGTATCGATATATCTCCAACCTTGATTTCGGAGGGCGTTAAATCTGAGTTGCACGTAGTACCTGGTCACTTGCATATATATGTTTAGCATACTGATTGACATGCATTCATTTGATTGAATTTAATTAATGTATAACTTGATTGTGGTATAGTTGGGGGGATTATCTCACTAAGCTAGTTAGCTTATATCCTTGTAATCTTCTTTCATAGGTTGAGTTGTTCATGGAGTAGGGCTACCGTATGCCCGAGGTTAATTGTTTATCAAGGGGTCGACGTGGGAGCAAGATGTGATCAGAGTGTTCACATGATAGTTTATCTAGATTATAGATCTGAATATGTGATAAATTGATATTAGTTTGAGTTAAGAAGTTTTAAAGACCTTTTATCTATAAATTTTTATATAAATAGATTATGTTTTATATTTCTTTATCTTATTGTTATTATCATGAAATGATATTGCTTATGCTTATGCATATGCAACTCTTGGTTGTTAGTTGTAGTTGTAGTTGTAGTTGTTGCTTTGTATATCGAATAAAGGGTCGTTGATTGTAAGGAAATTTAATTTACAGTCTTTTGTACGATATACGGTGACTATCACGACTAACTCCCTCGAGTCGTGACAACTGCTCTTTGAATTCTTTATCCCAAAAACCTTAATCTTGTCGATTCTTTTGAATAATGGTGATAAAATCTATTGGAATTATATAATCATGCCGTAATATCAATAATCTAATTTCGATCACTTTGAAATGACCAATTATGTTATCATATCAATTGCTTTTTTTAAAACCTAAGTTGATTATAATCTATGTTGACATATTAGGTTGTAATTAACAAAACCTAGGTTTATTACTGCTGTATCTGTAAATTGGTTTGTCTATATTCATTTTGTTTCTTTTTCTCCATATAAAAAATCCCATAAATATTAGAAAAACCCTAAAAACACTAACAAACCAATTATGTTTCCATTGAATTTAGAGATTTCCTTGCATATACTCAAATATGGATCCCATCCATATCATGTTGCATATATCAGCACACTGATCTAATAAGATCATTGAGTTGAAACAGATTGGACTAGGAGAAAACTTGTTTGGTAAGGAACAACTAAGTTAAATCTTGGATCAAGAAATGAAGCAACTATAAGAAATGGGAAGTACACAATATAAAGGTCCTATGATGAAACAAGGCAAGGGGGGATATCACTTGGGAAAAGGATGACGAAATGCACAACAAGTATTCAAAGCTATTTAAGAACTCAAATACGATTTAAGCTCAAGAACAAAACTTATTTGAAGGAGAAGGGATTTGGTAACCAAAAATCTTAATAAAAGCAAATGATAAATATTTAACCATCTATTGTATAAGATGGTTGGAACAAGAGTGATGAAAACGATTAAGAAAATATATATTGAAAACGGGAAATATTGGAAGAATCTTTAGCATATAAAGCAATAAATGGGAAAAAATTATGATCCATTATAATAAGGGATAAAAAGAATATTAAATTTTAGATAGAAATCAAACATTTAAAACTCGAGAGAATAAAATACGAACACTAAAACTTAGATATAGGTCATGCCATAGGGGTATTTCCCAAGCGCATTCAATTGGATGGTTTAATTCATGAAGCAATCAAACCACTTGTTTATTTATTAAGTTTAATAAGGCTATAACAAAAATAAAAAATTAAATCCTTAAAGAGCCCTAGCTACCAGGAGATTAAGAGAGAGAGAGATAACAGTGTAGCTTCTTTCATTTCATTTGTAAAAGCATAGCGCAACTCCAAATCCATTTAAAACCCAACATAATTGCCTTTTCATTCGATTAAAACGACCCCAAACGTCCCTCTTGGCCAATGAAGGATGTCTGCCACTGCTACCACCTCCCACAATGCCCTCATCTGCAACTTCTCACAATGTCTCCACATATCTAATCAAATCCTAAAGAAATCCGGACTTGATGGCTGAAGCCCACAACCTATTAAACCATACCAGGCTATTCAACTCAATCACTAAAATAGAACTCTCGGACCTTCAAGTCGCATTTCCCATCGCCACTCAACCTTCCATTTTGTTTCATTTCCAATCTCCGACAACTACAAAATTTGAAAGTTCAATTGCATCTCTAATCTCCAAGCATAAAAACTCTTCCCGTTCTTTGAATGAAATTCGTATAAACTAGCGAATGGAACTTGAAAGTAAACACATATGCATGCATATGTATATTGCCGAAATACCCAGGATATAGGCATGCAATTTTTTCTTTTTTAAAGTTTTACGTGATAAATGTTGTTAATATAATATGATTCGGTAAAATTTAATTAAATCATAAAAATGATATACGATCAGGTAAGTATGGTTACGTAACCGAAAGCATCAATATTCCACTACTTGTTTTTTCTTTTAATACAGTAGGACATTTATTGTTGACAGATTTCTAAGCAATAAAGATATTGAGGGATTGAAAAAAGTTAAAATTAACATTGTAACGATCCAAAACTCAAGGTGTCACAACTTATTACGTATTCCTAATATCTAATGACGTGTCAGGCTATATATTCTACTACATTATCTAAAATTACCTATATGACTTCTAAAAAGATATAATTAGCAATCTCCATGATTTAACATAATTTGAATAACTTACAAATAAGTCACTATAACTACAAATATAATATAAATATCAACTAGACTCTACAGCTTTAACTATTAGTAATAAACATCATTGCTATTGGGCATTATTGTAATAATAATTATAATTGCTACCCTTCCCATCTCAGTGATAGTAATAATTATTTCCATACCAATCAAATTTAGCAGACTCATCTAATTGACCTACAGCTAGAAAATATATATATATCCTTGAGGGATGAGCTAATGCCCAGTATGTATATACAGCAATTACATGCGCATAACAAATAATTCATACTCATATGCATAAATGCAAATAAATAAATTACGCATTAAATTACGCATTGATTTATTATCTTTTCATTTAAGTCTAGCAAACAATATAGTTTTAGCGTTCCAAGACTTTGGGTAACTTATAACCTCGACACCTAATATATATATAATATAGGTTGGTATCGGGAATTGCCACTCTAGGATTGTATTATGTCGATATGCAACTCCACTAAGAACAACGCTACATGTTGATCAACAGGATGCCTCTTAGGGGTTTGCTACAACAAGCCCTTAAGCTAAGCCAAATAAAAGTAGCCAACATTTATAAGCCAAATAGTTCTTAAATTCATTTTCGTTTTTTTTTTTCATTCTATCTTAACACATACAATCAACAAATAAGTATACATTTACTTGACAATAAGGGCCTTTCAATAGTAGAATCCTCAACTTTGATGCTTGATATCAATAGAAGCAGCCAACATTTATAAGCCAAATAGTACTTAAATTCATTTTCGTTTTTTATTTTTCATTCTATCTTAACACATACAATCAACAAATAAGTATACATTTACTTGACAATAAGGGCCTTTCAATAGTAGAATCCTCAACTTTGATGCTTGATATCAATAGGTGACATTAATTAGTCATTATCATAACTGAAACTTATTTCTTATTAGGACTCCTAATATTAACTAACTTAACCCATGACTTATGCTTTATTTATGACATTCTCTCCTCTCTCTCTCTCTCTCTCTTTCTCTCTCTCTCTATATATATATATACATTTTTCAAATAATTTTTATTGATATTAATTATTCCTTTATTATAGTTAAAGTAAAATAAGTAACTTCCTACTATTACGAAACTATTAACATATTATATATCAAACAAGTTACAATCTATATTAGACTATAATACATATGTAACTATTTAGTGTTTCAAAACTATTACATATGTAATGTTACAATATATAGAAAATCTATTTTATTACATATATAAGTTATTGACAAGGTAATACAAAGTCATATATACATATATATTATAATTAAAATAAGATATTGTATGACATATAATATAATAGGATAAGTTATCTAGGTTATAGTATATGACTATATACTACTCAACTAAGACAAGTATTATATATATTTACAATTAAACCGATACTTATATATCATGAATCATAATTCTTATTCCATAAACGGTAGATCTTATACAAAATAATTATTTAATAGGATATATGTAGTAGATAGTTGAATTGTAAAAATAGAATTTATATGTACAAATAAGAATCAATATTTGTTAGCTCATGTTGTTAATAGAAAGCAATTAGTGAAAATAGTTAATTAATTAATTATTTTATTTATTTATTTTTTTAATAATAGATTGTGAAGTATCCTCAAAATTAGTTGCAACATCTCTTAGTATTTGCATAAAACATCTTTTAAAAGAAACATCCTTTTCTCTAAGGAATCAAACAACTTTATTTTATCACTTGTAGATAAAAACTTTACAGTAATACTAGAAAGAAGAAAATACGACTTACTTGATTATACGCGTACTTCACCACCATACTTGTACACTCATAAGTCTATAGAACCATAACCTAAAGATTTGATTTTTAATCAATTACTCATAAGAATCTATCATGAACACTTGAAACATCAAACTTACCATGAATTCTTTATAAAACGAACTTCAATTCATTTTTTTTTTTTCATCTTTAAGTTCCTTATGGGAAAAACATCGCTTAATACACTAAGATGATGAGGAGAATAAGAAATTCTATAGGAAGGGAAATGAAACATTTAACAGTATAAGGGAGAATAGAGAGGATTTAAATATATATATTTAGGATGTTAAGAGATTTCAGTAGTTATGGGATATGGAGATATATTCTTTTAAAAGATATGTTGCTATACTTAGTTATTTAGTTGTTATTATTATTATTATTGGGTGTTTATAAACACATACCCAAATATATGTGTGTACATGTATATATAGACAAACACATTGCCAAAAAGGGTCATATAATTTTAGGCATACATATTCCTTCTCTTGATATGTGACAAAAGTAGTCGATTAAGCATTGAGGCACTAGGAATCAATTAGGAAAAAATATATGTATACATATACATAGAATATGATAGGAGTATTATCTATAAAACATAAGTGTATAATTTGTTTTCCAAATTGTAACACGATTTAATATATTAAAATGAATGAAAATAAAATTCAATCATACATATATGCATGCATATGAACGTCAAGAATAGAAGAAATAGGAGAATAATGGTGTATATCAACATTTCATGTTACACTATGACTAATCATTGTAGGGGGTCATTTTGGTAATTGTGTTTTAAGTCTAATTTAATACCATTGATTGATTTAATGGGCTACTATTGTGGTTTAGGAAATTGAGTCCAATTAGGGATATCTTAGGGAAATCTAGCTTGGTAAGCATGAAGTACAGATTGCTAGATCAGTTTTTACCATTCTCGATTTTAATTGGCTGTTTTGAACATGAAAAATAGACTTAGAAAAGATTTTTTTTTTTAGTCTATCAAGGTCTTGTTTGACCTTCATAGGTCTTCAAAGGGCTCAAATAAGCCATGAGCTTATTTTCAAAGTATATGTGCTCATTTCATAAGCTACAAGGCTTGACCTGGCCTAAGCCTAAGTTTAAAGCCCATCCATTATGTAAGAATTAGAGGCTTAAATCTAGATTGTCGATCACTAAGAACTAATCCAATGGCTGTCATCACTGACTCTTTTGATTCATCAATCTTAGTTTCATTCAAAGGTCGATATGGAGGGCTAAAATCTATATATAAGAGGCTTTTCCTCCTCATTTGCAACATTCGAAGCACTAGCAAGCTCTATAGAGACATCGTTACTCTATAGAAATGACTCTATAGAATATCAAACACTAAAATTATCAAGAATGGATCATGAACACATCATATCATTATATTGAATCCATCATCACATGAACACATCAAGACAAAACAAGATTGCTTGTTCCTCCTCCCATGTGTCTTTCTAATATTGTCCCTCCACTTGTCATCAAATCAAGATTTCTCTAAGATTGACTGCATATACATTATGTGTGATTGATTGTTAACAACAATCCTAGTATAATCACCGATTAGTATTCATTTGATTAGATAGGAATAGGATAAGTTTGAATAATTTGTGACATACATACATGCATATGCATGCCCAGACTTACATGGGGTAGGATAAAAATATGGCTTGACTTATATTGTAATTATGCAAATTAAATCGTACCACATTAATTAATAAAGATCTAAAATTTTAAGTCCTTTCTTATACATGAATATATTTAGGGCCAGCAATTTTGGATTAACTTGTCAATCTTGACACTACAAGACATGTTTATAAATGATTTTGTGTTGGTAAAAATTGACACAAATAATAAATGGTCAAACCAAAGATGATAGATTTAAATTCATGTCTAGGTTTTTGTTCGGCATCCAAACCTGTTTATGAACTCCTTTATTTGACAACTCCTTATAGGTTTAATCCATGAACTCATTTATTGTTAATAAAATTTAAACTTTTATTTTATTCATTTTTGCACACTAGATGCTAATTTAGACTAGGGTTTTAAGATTTTCACTTTCCTTTTCATTTCACACCACATAAATATAAGTAACAATTATCTCTTTCTTCGAAACACAAGTCACAATTATCTCTTTATTCTTCTCATATTTGGTCATGCAAATCTCTTTACTAAAGTTATAAATCTCAAAATCTCAAGTATCAAGTCGATTTGAAAGGTAAATATCCTAACAGAACAAAAGGGTCGACCTGATAGTGCCATGCTAACTTGTACTTATGAGAAAGGGCAAGGATATGGTAAGAAGACGAGCCAGATCAAGTGCTTCAAGTGCTAAAGGTTCGGACATATGATTGCTTAGTGCCTGAATTGAAGAATTATGGTCATCAAGGGAGACGTTCTAAAGTTGGAAGTAGAAAGTATTGATGAGGAACTTGAGGAGGAGAACCCTACTGAGAATGAAACTTCTCATGATGATGAGCTAATTGAGGAGGAAGTATTCATTGAGGACTTAGATTAGTTGGTCTTAGTTATCTAACGTGCAATGAACTTAGAACACTTCCAGGAAGAGAAGCAGAGGGAGAACTTGTTTCATACCACCTGTAGGGGAAATGATTAAGTAAGTGCGCTAATTGTTGATAGTGAAAGTTGTACCAATGTTACATCAACTGATTTAATCACAATGCTAAAATTGTTGACTATTGTGCACCTGAGGCTATGTAAATTGCATTGGCTAATTGAGGAGGGAGCTTTACATGTCACCCGGCATATACTACTGCTGATCACTATTGGAAATCACTTCGACAAAATTCTCTGTGATATGTTGCCCATGTGTACCCTACATATGTTGCTTGGTTGACCTTGGTTGTTTGATAGAATTGTTATCCATGATGGATATAGAAATACGTATGAGTTCGAGAAGGATGCCCAAAATATTACACTGAACTCGATGCCATTGAGTGAAGTTACCAAGCTATAGAAAAAACTTTGTCATAGATCGAAGAAGACTTTGGTGATGAGTACGGTTGAACTCTGAGAGGCTATCAATGCTGATGAGCCAACCCTTGTGTTGGTTAAGCGCCTGCTAGAAATGAAGGAGCAGGGTAAACTACCCATGGAAGTGAGAGCGTTGTTGGACGAATATGCCGACCTATTCCTAAAACAATTATCGAAGGGGTTAACCTCACTCAGAGGCATAGAACACCGCATTGACTTAATACTTGACGCCTCCCTACCGAATAAGCCAGCCTATTGGATGAGTCTCGAACGGGTTTCTAATCTCTAACGTCAAGTCAATGAGCTATTGGAGAGAGGCCATGTCAAGGAAAGTCTCAGCCTTTACCTAGTGCTGGCACTTCTAGTGCCGAAAAAGGATAGAACTTAGTGAATGCATGTAGACAGTCAAGCCGTGAACAAGATTACGATCAAATACAGGTATCCCATCTTAAGGTTAGAAGATATGCTAGATGAATGAGTGGTGCTAAGATCTTTAGCAAGATTAATTTGAAATCTAGCTACCATCAAATTCGCATGAGGCTAAGAGATGAATGGAAAACAACATTCAAAACTTGGCAAGGACTTTATGAGTGGATGGTTATATCATTTGGCTTATTGAATGCCCCAAGCAATTTGATGAGACTGATGAACCATGTACTAAGACATCTATTAGGGAATTATGTCGTGGTTTACTTTGATAACATCCTAGTCCATAGTGCTAACTTGCTGAGCTACTGTGAACATCTCTCAGTTATATTGAATGTCTTCCATACTAAGAGATTATTTGGCAACCTTAAGAAATGTTACTTTTTCTAAGAGGAAGTGATATTCTTGGGTTCTATAGTTAGTACAGGACATTTACGAGTGGATGATGAGAAGATCTAAGTAATCGTTGAGTGGTCAACCCCTACTACATGTACTGAAGTGAGAAGTTTCCATGGAATGGCTTCCTTTTATAAAAGATTCATCAGGAATTTCAACACCCTTACTACGCCTCTTATTAAACTGACAAAGAAGAATATCGACTTCCAATGGGGAGAAAAGGAAGAGAGGAGTCTTGCCGAGGTGAAGGAAAGATTGACCTCTACCCTTATACTAGTTTTACCTGACTTCGAGAAAATATTTGACCTCAAGTATGACTCATCAAACATTGGGATAGGTGTTGTCTTAATGTAGGAAGGCTGACCAATTGCTTACCATAGTGAGAAGCTTAAGGGACCTCAACTAAATAACTTCGTAATGACAAAGAACTCTTAGCACTGATTCAAGCATTGCAAGTTTGGTAGCATTATCTATTGTTGGGAGAATTTGTCATCTACACTGACCATGAGTCTCTAAGGTATCTTTGAAGTTAGACGAAATTGTTGAAGTGGTAGGTGAGGCGATAGGAATTAGCTTATTAGGCCTTTGACCTACAGCTAAGCTCGAGGACTGGAGGGCTTGGTAAGGTGGATTCTTTTACTCCAACTGACTCCTACCAAGGTCAAGTACTTCTTTGTTGAGTTACCCTTCATGCTTAGTTGAATGACTGCCTATGATGCGTCTCCGAGGTCGAACACATGGAGAGACACCACAGTGAAACAAACTAAAACAAATAGGGAAAAAGGTTAGTAAAGTCTGAGCACCTACCAAATCGATATGACGCACCACACTGGTCCGAACTGAAGGGTTACTCGCCACTACTCCTTGCTAAAGCGAATAGATAAGAGTTAATAGATAAGAGTTAACAGATAACGAGAAAACTAAGGTTACTCAACTAAAATAAATCTGTATTAAAAGTTGGATCTTTCCGTACAAGGAAGTAGGGGCTTATATGCCTGTTCACTAGGGTTACTTTACATGTATGAAAAGACAAAAAGGGTATTTTACACTTAGGTTACATGAAACATACTAAAAGGGGTAAAAAAGACAAAGAATATTCAGTATAAAAAGAAAGAATCATTCTAGAATATTATGTCAAAAGAAACGTATCGCTTAGTGGCTGGTTGTTAGGAATATGTTACAAAGTAGGCGGAAATAGGAGGGCGTTGTAGTCAAAGGCCAACCTAATCTGGTTCAAGTTGGGGATCAATTAGTTTTGAAAAGAAGTTAGCTTGCTTTGGGGTCGGATGATTGTGTTTTGATCGGGAGCTCTCCTCGGCTATTCTTAGGTTGTCTCTTGGAGTAAGGCGTTGTTGTTGAATAGGGGTAGATCTAACGCATGTGAGGATCTGATAGTCAAGTTGGTTGGAGATGAGCTTGGGGTAGGAATCCCCGTCTCGGTTATGGCCTAGAGTTGGAATTCTCTGAGCAAGTCCTTGGAGTCCTCTAGCTTGGCTGCGCATGATTGGTCCAAGAGATTGATTCCTATCATCTACCTGGGGGTCAGAAAGATTTGTTCTCAAATCTGGAGCGGTCTCTACTCTTTTCTTCTAGGGCGCTTGCTAAGTCTTCTTTTATTGGTTGGTGAGGGATCAAATCAGATACATTAAAGGTAGAAGAAACTTCATAGTCATCAGGTAACTCAATTTGATAAGCATTGTGGTTGATTTTCCTTAAGACTTTGAATAAACCATCAATATGAGGAGATAGTTTATTCTGTCTCAAGTGTAGGAATCGCTATTGGCTAAGGTGAATCCATACTAGGTTTTCAAGCTAGAAAGAAATAGTTTGACAGCCTTGGCTACTAATCTCTCGTTGTCTCTAATTGAACTTGGCGATCTTCTTCATTATAGACTGGTATAACATATGCAATTCTTGGGCTTGGTTTACTCCAAATTGACTTTCTTCAGTAGTTGCTAGGGTGTCGATCATATCTAAGGGAACGGTAGAGTTAAGGCCATAGACAACCTCGAATGGGGTCTTCCTAGTAGTGCTATGGACAGTTTGGTTGTATGTGAACTCTATAACTGGTAGGCATAGATCCCAATCTTGTAAATTCTTTCCTACGACAGCTCAGAGTAGATTACTTAGTGTCCTATTTACCACTTCAGTCTGGCCATCAGTTTGAGGGTGGCTACTAAAGATGAATACTAGTTTAATTCCAAGTCTTCTCTAAGGAGTCTTCCAAAAATAGTTAAAAAATTTTGTGTCTTGATTTGAAACAATAGTCCTTGGTACTCCATGTAGTTAGACAATATCTTGCAAAAATCGATTCGCGATATATAAGGCATTGTTAGTCTAATGGCATGGAATGAAGTGTGCCATCTTGCTGAGGCGGTCCACTACAACAAAAATAGAGTCCTTCCCTCTAGATGTCTAGGGCTACCCTAGGACAAAGTCTATGTTGAGGTCGACCCAAGATAAAGTGGGTGTTGGTAGTGGCATGTACTCTTTATGTGGTTTTCTCTTCCCCTTATCACGCTTGTACACTTCACAACTACTAACTACCTTATGAACATCTTTGGCTTGACCAGGCCAATAAATGTTTTCTTTCAACATATTGGTTGTCTTGGTCTCCCTTGAAATAACTAGATAATCCTTCACTATGAGCTTCCCTACTCAACAGCTCACATGTGGAATAGTTTGGTATGCATAGCATTCGATCCTTAACTAGGTAGCTATCATTGAGATAATATCCCTTAACAGCCATTCTATCCTTACACTATTCTATGATAGGGCCGAAATGAGAATCATGAGCATAATGCTTGATAATTAATGAGAATCCCAATAATTTTGTCTACAAAGTGGTCAATAAAGTTTGTCATCGCGACAGGGCGTTGGCGACTACATTTATGCCTCCCTTCTTGTACTAAATGACGTATGAGAAGCCCTCCATAAACTCCAACCACTTGGCTTGTCTCTTTGAGAGTTTGTTTTGATTCCCAAGATGCTTCAATGATTCGTGGTTAGTATAAATAACAAACTCTCGTGGTTGTAGGTAGTGTTGCCAAATAATGAAGGCTTGGAAAAAGGAAGTACAACTCCTTCTCGTACATAGAATAGTTTAGGGCAGGAGCACTAAGTTTCTCACTATAAAAGGCGATGGGTCATCGCTCTTGCATTAAGATAGCACCAATTCCAACTCCTGATGCATTACATTCTAGTTCGAAGGGCTTATCAAAATCTGGCAATGATAAGATAGGTGCCGAGGTGAGTTTTTTCTTGATCTCTCTAAAGTGCTGTTCGGCTCGTTCGTTCCACCTGAATCTTTCACTCTTCTTAGTCAACTCAATTAATGGGGTGGCTATTGTATTGAAGTCCTTAATAAATCTTCTATAGAAAGAAGCTAGGCCATGAAAACTTCAGACCTCAATGATATCCTTTGGCATTAGCCATTCCAAAACAACTTGGATCTTATCCTCATCTGTTCAAATTCCTTCCCTTGATACTACAAACCCTAGGAATATCACTTCTCTCTACCAGAACATGCATTTCTTTACATTCCCATATAACTTCTTGATTTACAAAATGTCAAATACTTTATGAAGATGTCGAACATAGTCATTTAGGTCGGCATTATATACCAATACATCGTCAAAGTACATGACTACACATATCCCAATTAGTGGGCACATTACATGGTTCATTAACCTCATGAATGTGCTTGGCGCGTTAGTAAGCCCAAACAGCATAACTAACCATTCGTAGAGTCCGTGCTTAGTCTTAAAGGCAGTCTTCCATTCATCCCTTGGCCTTATGCAAATTTGGTGGTAGCCACTCCGTAGATTAATCTTCAAAAATATTTAAGCCCCATGAAGCTCATCTAACATATCATGGAGCCTCGGTATCTGGTATCTGTACTTGATAGTAATTCTATTGATTACTCGGCTATCGATGCACATGTGTCATAAACCATCCTTCTTTGGAATGAGCAAAGTTGGTATAGCATAAGGGCTTATGCTCTCCTTTACATACCTTCATTCTATAAGCTCGTTTACCTACCTCTTTAGCTCGACAGCCTGCTCAGGGTTCATCCTATATGCAGGTCAATTTAGTAGGGCGACCCCTAGTTGTAGGTCAATATAGTGCTCTATGCCTCGGACTGGAGGCAGTCCTCTTGGTAGTTTTTTGGAAACAGGTCAGAAAACTCATTTAGTAAGTTTTGGATCTCTTCTGGAACATCCTGTAATTCCCTCATCTCTAACAATCTCTTAACCAATGGGAACATGGATTCATTAGGATTATCAGTAGATTAGAGCTCTCTTCCGCTCATCACTAAGGCTTTCTTCTTACTAGCTTGGGTGAGCTGATTATGAGCTTCAGTTACTTAAGACGGGGTTAGAGGTTGCAACACATTCTTCCTCCCATCCTTAACAAAAGCATAGGTGTTCTTATACTCATCGTGAGTAATACGTCGGTCAAACAACCAAGGTTGTCCAAGCAGCAAATGCGAAGTTCCCACAGGGATGATGTCGCACACCACTTCATCCTTATATACATTTCCGACATTGAATGGCATGGTCACTTGTTCAGTCACGTGCAAAGCAACCTTATCATGAAGCCAATGCAGCTTGTAAGGTTGGGGATACTTTGAGGTCGACAAACCCAACCTTTGTACAAAGGATTACGCAACCACATTTGTACAACTTCCTCCATCCACTATGATCACACATAATTGGCCTTTGACGGTATACTTGGTATGGAACAAATTCTCTCTTTAGTTCTCCACAGAGTTTGACAAGGGACTCAAGACTCATCTCAGGACAAGGGTCATTACTTCTCCCTAGTTAGCATAGACATAAGTCTCCTCTTCCTCTTTAGCTTCGGGTTTTCCAACATCTTCTTCTTTCTTGGGCTTACTCTAGTTGATGTTATCTCCTACATTTGCTTGGAGCACCATGACGCTTTGGCTCAGACACTCAGTAGTCATATGTTTGAAGCCCAAGCATTTAGAGCACTTTACCTCACTAGTCTTTTGTTTGGAAGTCTACCCTTTCTCATATGTCTTCGGGGTGGGCCTACTCTTGGCTTGGCCTTGCTGGTTTCCTCGACTGTCTTTAGGTCGATCATTCTTATCATCAGTCCTATATGGCCTCTTTAGCTTGGCTTGAATAGATCGGTGTAGTACTGGTACCCGCAATAATGTCAGCCCAGGTCACTCAGAACACTTCTCTTCTACCTTTCGACCCTTTACACTATCTTGATGGCCTCTTTTAGTGTATAAAACCTCTGTATTTTTATGATACTACAAATCTCATACTTAACCCAAAAACAAACCTTAATACTGTAGCTTGGATCATTAACATTTGGAACTCCTTGACATGGTCATCAATAGATCGGCTTCCTTGGTGAAGCTCCTGCAATTTTGCAAATGTATCTTGTAGGTAAGTCTCAGGCACAAAGCTACCTCTTAACAATCTTTTCATCTCATCCTAAGTTCTAACACCTCGTCTTCCATCTCTTGCTTTGGTTTTATTCAAATTCTTCCACTACATGGTGGCATACCTAGTAAACTCCAATGCAGCAAGTTAGACTTTGACTACATCCTCATACCTATAACATTCAAATACTTTCTTGACCTTCTCATCTTACTCCAAGTATTCATCTACGTCTCCACTTCCACTAAAGGGCGGGATTTGCAGTTTAATGCTGTTTAGCCCTCCCGACGTCCTTGTCTTTATGCTTAGTAATAGTTTACCTCTTCTTCACCAAACTCTTCAACATCCAGCTCTTCATGATCTTCTCTAATCTCCCCCTAACTCCAGTCTTTGTTCAGCAGCTCGATCTGCTACTCCTCCAACTTGTGGTGATTGGTTTGATTGCCTTGTTAATAGTATCTCTTAGGGGCATCTTCCTATGGGTTTTGTTGCTGTATACCTTGGGGTTGTTGTTTGTTTACTTGTATTGTGATGACTAGACTCTCAACAAGGTTTGTGAGTCTATCAAGTTTGTTGTCAACTGATACTGGGTTGTTACTACCATTATGACTACGACTAGGTTGAGTACCACTGTCCTGATCACCAACAACTCCCTGAATACTTGAATCGGACATGGTACAGTACTTCTCAAATGAATTAACAACTCGCTAACAGCTGTAATACTTGATGGACATTCAAATAGAATAGAAACAAACTTGCTCTATTTTTGTAATGGGAAATAGAGTAGAAATTGAGTAACAATGAAACTATACTTGCTGTCACACAAACACACTGTAGTAGCTATGGAAGGAACATGGCAGCCACTAACAGTAAAACAAACCAAAACTTCACTACCACTTCACATATTCCCTTACGGAACTGTATTCTAATACTAGCGAAACTGATGTGTCTTTGAGGTCCAACACATGGAGAGACATCACAGCAAAACAAATCGAAACAAATAAGGAAAAAGGTTAGCAAAGTTCGGGCAGCTATCGAATAGATATCATGCACCACTTGATCTTACTTGGCCTACAATCTACCGGATATAATACATCGGTCTAAACTGAAGGGTTACTTACCATTACTCCTTGTTAAAGGGAATAGATAAGAGTTAAGAAATAAAATAAATCCGTATTGAAAGTTAGTTCCTTGCATATAAGGAAGTAAGGGCTTATATACCTGTCCACTAGGGTTACTTTACATGTATGAAAAGACAAAAAGGGCATTTTACACTTAGGTTACATGAAACATACTAAAAGGGGTAAAAGAGACAAAGAATATTCAGTACAGAAAGAAAGAATCATTATAGAATATTGTATTAGAAGATACATATCACTTGGTGGCTAGTCGCTAGGAATATGTTACAAAGTAGGTAGAAACAGGAGGGGTTGTAGTCAGATGTTGACCTAATCGGGTTCAGGTTGGGGACCAATTAGTTCTAAAAAGAAGTTAGTTTGCTTCGGGGTCAGATGCTTGTGGTTTGATTAGGGGCTCACCTCGGCTATTCTTAGGCTGTCTCCTAGAGTAAAGCATTATTGCTGAATAGGGGTGGAACTAATGAAAGTGAGCATTTGATAGTCAGGTCAATTGGTGATCAGCTCTAGGTAGGAATTCTCATCTCAACTATAACTTAGAGCTAGAATCCTCCGAGTAAGTCCTTAAAGTCCTCTAGCTCGGCTATATGTGATCGGTTTGAGGGGTTGATTCTTATTAGCCTATTTCTCGAAGATTATGTGCCGAGAAATAGTACGGCAAGAAAAAGTACGCTGAGAAAACTGCCAATCCTCACCTTCTCACATTTATTCTCAAACTGACTACTTACTCAACTTCATTCTTGTCAAAATGACGAGAGAGACTACGAACTGATCCTTAGCCACCTTTACTTAGATAAGCAACTTATCCGTATGCTTTTGTTCGCATCCTTTAATGGCCTCGCCAATGTGTCATTACCATGTATACAGGACTATGTATATAATTTACTCCACTAACCATTACTTTTCTAGAATATTTATTTTTACCCTTTTATATTCTTGTACATTAGTTCTTTAGGGAAATACTCTTTTTGTCTTGTCCTTTTTGGGCATGTTGCCCTAAATTCTCGAGTATAAATACCTTTGTACTTATAGCTATAATAATAAGATAGATTATCATTAATACACTTGAGTAGTTTCCTTCCTTGTGTAAACACTACCTGTTTACTCTCGACATCACTCTTATCCCAACCCTTGAGTAAGGCTAGGTGGCAAATAACCTCATTGGATCAATTTGTGTGTCATATTGAATTGTGCTGTAAGTCTTCAGAGGTTCCATTGGTGCATCATATTCTCTGGAGTTGTTCATGAGTTTTTGCTTACTTTTTGTTTGCATTAGTCCTTTTCGTATATTCCCCATCACTTTCCTCTTGAGCTTTCTGTACATCCAGTGATTGACCTTGTCTGTTCTTGGTTACGATCCGCACACGAGGTGGTCGAATTCCTTGAAGGGTTCAACTTTGTAATAAAATACAAACAAGGGAATAGCAACGTTGTTGCATATGCTCTTTCGAGGAGGCACACACTCTTGACTAAACTACAGACCATATTATTTAGGTTTATAAGCATTAAAGAGTAGTATCCCAGGGATCCACATTTCGAACCCATATTTATGTGATGTGTCGATGGAAGAATAGTAGATGAGTACCATGTGGAGGATGGGTACTTATTCTAAGGGGAAAATTGTGTGTGCTGACCTGCTCTCTACTATAATTATTTATTAGGGAAGCCCACAATAGAGGATTCTTTAGGCATTTTGGGGAGAAAAGGACCTATGAAATGTTGAATGGCAGTTTGTTTTGGCCGAGAATGAGACGAGACATGCACTGAGTTGTAAAAGGCTGCATCATGTGCAAAAGGGCTAAATGCTAAGTCAAGTAAGGGAAAGTAATGCCTTTGCTTGTTCTGATGAAGTTGTAGATTGAATTGAGTATAGACTTTGTTCTTAGACTACCATGAACTACCTAAGGCAAAGATTCTGTAATGGTTGTTGTGGATAGGTTTAGTAAGATGGTACACTTTATGCCTTACTCCAAAACTAACGATGCTTTGGCTATTACTTTTCTTTTCTTGTAGGAAATTGTTAGGTTACACAGCATGCTGAAAAGTATAGTATCAAACAGAGACCCGAAGTTCTTGAGCCATTTTTGGAGAACTTTACGACGACGAATAGTGACCAAACAACTATTTAGTACTTCCTATCACCCTTAAACGGACGGCCAAATAGAGGTAGTTAAGCGCATTTTGGGATTGCTGCTCCGAACTATAGTAGGCAAGAACTTGGCTAATTGGGACGTCTACTTACCAGTGGTTGATTTTTCTTACAACCGAACAATACATGATACCACTAAGCAGACCCCCTTTAAGGTTGTCTATGGTTTCAATCTCGAGTTACCCCTTGATCATACCCCTGTACCTATATCCAAGTGAGAAGACCCTGACGCGATAGCTTGAGCATAGTCCCTTCAACATATCTACAACAAAGTCACTCGGCATATCAACTAAATTACCAGAAGACTACAAGAGAAGGCCAAGGGTAAAACGGCTAAATAATTCCAACCAGGAGACTTGGTGTAGTTGTACCTCAGCGAGGAATGGTTTCTAAGCAAGAAAAGAAATAAGCTATTTACAAGAGCTGAAGGATCCTTCAAGATCTTCTAGAAGATCAATGACAACACCTACAAGTTGGAGTTTTCGAAAGATTATGGGGTATCTGATACCTTCAACATTGCCGACCTCAATCCATATCACCCTAATAGAGAGCTGATCGAAGATTGTTCGGATTTGATACCAAATCTAAATTAACCTAAAGGGAATGATGGGAATCAGGTTAATGAGCTTTTGACTCGCAGCCGAGCCTAAGGACTAAAGGGATTGGTAAGGCGTATCCTCCTGTTCCAACCGACTCCTGCCAAGGTTGAGTATCTCTTGGTTGACTCACTCTGCATACTGAGCTAAATGATTGCCTATCTCTAAAAAATTATGTGCCGCGTGGAAGAATGCCTTAACAACAGCCACATTTCGCACACCATCTCGACCTTGTCCGACTTGATTGCTCGTTCGGCATCATTACTGCCAAAAGGCCGAGAGTTCTATCTTACATGAATCCTTAGCCACTCCTGTTTGGACAAACCTATGCTTGCTTGGAACTCCTACTTGGCCACCCAACTAACCAACCTGTAATACTTTGTCTTACATCCTCTAATAGCACTATTAATGCATTGTTGCCACGTATTCAGGACCACTTGTCAAATTTGCTACTATAACTATTGCTTTTTCCATGAATATTCTTTTTTACCCTTTGTATCCTTTGTACATTACCTCTTTAGGACTATAACCTTTTTGTCTTTTCTTTTTTAGGCATGTTGCCCTAAATTCTTAGGTATAAATATCCTTTGTATTTGTAGCTGTAATCATCAACTTAGCATTAATACACTTGACATTTCTTCTCTCTCATAAATAATACTTGTTTACTTTCATTTCACTTTTATCGTAACCCTTGAGCAAGGTTACATGGTGAGTAACCTCACCAGACCAATTCATGCATCATATAAAGTCGTGCTGTGAGTCTCCGAAGATTCCATTAGTGTGTTATATCCTTTGGAGCTGTTCGTGGGTTTTTGCATACCCTTTTATTTACTCTTTCATGCATTCCCCATCACTTTTTTCAAGCTTTCAGCAAGCTTGGACCCATTTAATAACCGACCTTATCTATTCTTAGTTGTGGTCCACATTAATAAACAATAAGAAAAATTGGATCTAGAAGTTAAAGAGGACTATGGCCAAAGTTTACATCAGTGAACCTGCCTGTATTCCCCTTAGAGAAAAAGTAAAAGGGGAAAATGCAAATAATCCTCGTAAGCTTTAACTTAGATGTGTATTGATCTCCTAAACTTTTAAAGTGTGGTTTTTAACCCCTTAAACTTTGATAAATTGACAAGCAACCCTCAGAGGTTGAGAATAATCTCCTTAAACTTTGATTTTAGTGTACAAATACCCCTTTAGCTTATTAAAATGTGCTTTAAGACCCCTTAAACTTTGACTATAGTGTGACTTCTTTTAAGGAAAAATGGAAATGTCCATTATATTTTCAATTTATCAAAGTTTAAGGGATAAAAAATTACACTTTGAAAGTTCAGGGGTCAATTCGTACCTAAGTGAAAGTTTAGGGGGCTTATGTGTAATTTTCCCAAAATAAAAAGAAATCCAAAATTTGAGGTTGAGAGGATCATGGGCGTATGGCTAGGAATGCGCCCATGATCCTTACCCATAGTCATGCCTAAAACAAAAACATACTGAATAGGAGATGTCTATGGTTGAAACCACAAACATGATCCCTGATCATTTTCATTTGATAGATTTAAAATCTACGAGTAATTTTCCTTTCTCCATTCTAAACACATATTCTTTCTCTAACACACTACTCTTACTCGCTTTCTCTCACTACAAATCACCCAAACCTTATGATTTTTGCAAATCTTGCTCGCCCACCAATAAATCAAAGGTATGTACATCCTTGGTTTTGTAGGTTTGTTGTTTATATGAATAAAAATTGGGTTTTTATTTAGGGTTTGGTGAGATAATGTGACAGTTGCATGTGTAGAGATTGTTGATTTTAGGAGTGATTAGTGTAAGATTATGTGGCAAAATGTATTATGTATACTTTATTTGTTGGTCTTGTAAGCAATGAAGAGGAGGGTGAATCGATTGTTTCAGAACTTTTAAAAAATAAAAATTTCAAAACTAAGGAAGCCATACACCCCTTAGGATATGTGTAATAGAAATAATTTGGCAACATAAGAGAATAAAAATAAATAGCAAATAATAAGAGATAAGAGTAGAAGATTAGGTGTAAGATTTTATAAAGGATCCGCCTTGTATGTTAGTCCTCTCTTCTAGCTCCATCGTTAGGGTTCTAATTGTTCCACTAAACCAATTCAATCAACTTTAAAAGAGATTACTTAGCTAGGTCTCCTCGACCTTTACAAACAAGTTGTTGTTGGTAGATTTTAATAGTTGTAAATGTCCTGTAAAGAGAAAAGGAAGGAACTTGGTATCGAAGCCAGTTTGATGCGACCAGTCCGATGCCTAAGTCAGTAAATATGAGTAGGAAAAGTTGAGTGAGTGGTCAAAAGGTGTCAAATCCCCCTTATAGAGCTTCTCTCGTGTATTTATAGGCAATTGTTGTGTTTGAAGTAGCAATTATCAAAATAACTATTGAGACATGTGGTAACTTCTTGATTAGACACATTTCCTAAAATGTAGAGAGAGTAGGTAGTTATGTAATATAACTGTACTTGTGATAATTGTTCATGCCACTTCCATTGAATTTAAATCAAGAATGGAACTATGTTTCTTAGTGAGAGGTTGAGAATGTAGATTCCTTAACCTATCGGCTACCGAATAGACAAGTAAGTGAAGATTTAACTATTAATGCTTGAAAAGTTAAGTGAATGAAAATTGACTATTAACATTTGCCCCCCAAATCTCGTGTTCGAGGACTTGACAAAGGGAGTAACGTTTAATACAATAGAGGCCAAGTGGGGAATAGTTCTTTAGATACTGAGTTAGGTAGGAAGGAAGAAGGATCACATCCTAAATGAAAAGTCACAATTTTCATTTTCCTGCTTGTCAAAAGACCAAAAGGTATAAGGTATGGCATTTATCACCTCAGTCATCATTATGCCGTAAGCCTAATAACTGTTATAGACTTGATAATCGTTGGATTTCTGTCTCGAAATGCATGTCAGCAATCTGTACCACTATCTAACTAGCGCATCTACAAGCTTTCATTTGCCACTCTCTCTCAAACTCTTCAAATTTTGTGAAATTCCTCATAATCAATCAAGTATGGTTCACAATGTAATTCGTCAACTTATCCTCTTGGATTCTGAAGCAATAGAAACTGAGGCCACTTCTCCCCCCCATAAAAAGAGCAAGATGGTGTATTCCTTAGGTAGTTTGGTTGACAGCGTGGTGGAGCGATGGGACAAACTTGCTCGAATCAATTCCCTTGCAACAGATACTTGCCTAGATGATAAGGAGGGAAGATTTGTGGTTAGGTATTTGTACAATAATATAGTCTACTTTCGTGATTCACTAGACAGAGCAGTTAGTTTTGTTGATAAGGTTCTTGTTTCAAAGTACAACAGGTACTGGCAAGACCTTCCAGGGGCATGGAATCTTAGAAGGTTGAGAGAGGAGGAAAGGGTATGTTTTCTAAGGGAGCGTGAGTTCCATATTTACCTTAAGTATCTTGATTTTGGACCATGCTTCCCTTTCTTGGCATTTGTCAAACAGTTCTTCAATTATTTTGAGTAACGCCAAGTATGTTTTCACCAAATACACATTGGCTTCTAGCGGCTTTTGAAATAATCTATGAAGAGGTTGATGTCAGGCTACGCTTTAGTTGTTCTGGTATTTCTTTACGATTAGGAGGCAACTTGATGGTTGGTATTTTGTTGCTATAAGGCATGTGTAGAAGTTCATGGATAAGTTAGAGTTCAAGATCCATAAGTGACACGACAAGTTTGTGTTAATAATTTTTTATGAGGAGTTAGATTTCTAGACTCAATGGATCGAACCAATCCGAACTAAAGACATAAAGCTAATGCTGAGTGATGTCGCTACAGCAAAAAAGATATAGACGTTGAAAGAATAATAAGGCATTATGAGAGCAAAGAGCTAATCTTCTCTAAGAAGGAAGGTGTGCTAATGAGTAACCATCATGCGAAGTAGAGCTATAAGAGGAAAGCTGTTCTCATGACTTTAGGGGAGAATTGTTGCCTTTGAGCCTTACTCAGCATGGATAATGTAGGTTTGTTCTTTTTCCTTGCATTAATATTAATATGTTTACTTCATATTGTAAATATGGGTTCCAGTATGGTAAATCTTGCCAAGCTATTAGCTTAGGCTAAGGCCAAAAAGTCAAAGGCTGATAAGCGGGCAGCTACTGCAACTGCTATGACTTGGCTTGCTACTATGAAGAAAGTAGCAAAGGAGGATATAGCAAAGTAGGTGGCAGCCCATAAGAAATCCTTTCAATTGGCCGAGAAGCAAAAGGGGAATGAAAAGTTTGTATTGATTGAGGTTGCTCATATCGAGGTGCCTCCTATTCAAAATTTTTAACCTATAGCTAAGCCAAGAAAGGGTAGTCGAGAGACCCAACCCCAAAATCAGATTGAAGCTACCATAGCTACTGAAGGGTTGTCATTGATGGTGGAGGTGATGTCTAACACCAACAAGAGACCTAGGAAGGAACTTGCCGGCTGACCACCTGCCAAGAAGTCCAAAGGTTTGGATGAAAGGACGAAGGAGGCCATGTGCAACAAAGCTCTAGGCATCAGTAGTGCTGAATTCATCCCTAATGCAGAGGTCAGTGAGTACTTCATCCCATGCTGGAGCAACAATGTCTTACATACTAACTTGACCCTAGGCGACAAGATGCAATCTTTAGCCTTAATGTAAGGTATTATTCTTCCCAAGGATAGGGAGGTCGTAAAGAAAGACATCGACAGGGTTGGTGGTTGTAACAAGCCACATATTACGGCTAAGCCATATGATGTAAGTATTTGTAGCATCCTTTCAACTTCCAAGTTTGTTCCATTGCTAATACTCTTATTTGTTTTCAAGTAAGTAGCCACGTTCTGATGGCTTCGGATGATGTTGATAAAGAGATGAAAAAGGTAATAACAATGGTAGTCCTTATGTATTCTGCTAAGTCATCTATGATATTCATCATATTAAATGAAATCATTGCAAAAAATAGAGGATGCGTGCAATGTCTCCAATGCCTTGACTGCTGTTGTCGAGAATGCAAGGATAAGGGTTGAGATGGAGGTTAGAAAGTATTGAGAAGAATTGGCTGCCAAGAAGTTAGCACATTCCCTTACTATCGATGAACTTTCAAGTCTTAAGGCTAAAGTTAAGGAGTAGTACAAAGAAGCCAAAAGCCTAGAAGAGGAGTTGCAGAAGAAGAAAGAAGGGTGCTAAGGGCTAAGCCGACCACTTTGCACAATGAGTGATGAGGAAGATAAGGTCAGGGTGCAAATCAACGAGTTGGAGACCAATAATGCAAGCTTGCAAAGCTGTGTTGTCAAGTTGGAGGAGACTGTGAACAGAGGAGCCTCTGTTGAAGAGGGGAGCCTCTGTTGAAGAGGGGAGCCTCTATTGAAGAGGCACTAGACATAGTCACTCCTAGTCAGCAGTATGAAAGACTCTTGTGAAAGAAATTGTTGGAGGGTGTCCAAGTAGTAAAAGAGGTGATCCTTAAGTTTCACCTTGATTATGATCTCTCCTGCTTAACTTCACTAATGTTGACGACAAAGTCAATAGCTACAACGAAGATAATGACGAAATGGGCATCGAGATTGTTGCAAAGGGTGATAACGAAGCCTATGTTGAGGATCTAGGGGAAGACGAAGAACATCTATCACAGGAAATCCCCTATGAGCAAAAAGAGAAATCTACTTGCTTTAAGACCTTAAGTGTCGAAAAAGATGTTTGCTTTGAGAAAGCCCTATCCTCTGATCCAAAAATTGTATCTAATTGCTTTGAAAATAGGCTGTAAAATTGTCTTTATGTTCTTTATATGTTGTGCTCTGGTCGAATGGTCGAATATTGTGTAACCACATTGCGATGAATGGGATACTTTGCATTTCTAGTACATTTTATTTTGTGTACCATGTTTCTTGGTGTATATCATTAATATACGTTTCATCACACATGTTCTTATTCTTTAGCATGTTTTATTTCATACGCCAAGTGTTTCTCGGCATGTTTTACTTCACATGCCTAATTATTTTGGCCTGTTTTGTTTCACATGCTAGGTGTTTCTTAATATGTTTTATTTCACACGCTAGGTGTTTCTCGACATGTTTTATTTCATATGCTCAATTCTTGCATCTTTATAAACATTGTCCGTTAGCCATTTGAGACGTAGACTAGTCGTGTTGCTTGGCCATAGGATTAATTTTTGAAGTTCATTAACCATAATAGGCTAGAACTTATGCCAGTTTGTTTGCCATGTAGTTTGAACCTATTGACTCGTCAGTAATGAATAGATCAGAAAAAACAAAATATAACTTCAAATATAATCCTCATAAACAAGTAGGCTATCACCTTACAAACAAATGGAGATGGACATAATCCAGGAAATTAATTGAAACAGAGTTTCAAATTCTCGACATTCCATGCATGAGGAATGATTGATCTATTCAACCTTTCTAGTCAATAGGACTCTTCACCAATGACTTCCTAGACCTTAACAAGATCCTCCTAATTTGAGCCAAGCTTTCCTTGACTTTCTTACATGTTAGTTGCTTCCAGCTTTTGGCAAACTAAGTTGCCAGGTTAAAAAACCTTATGCTTTATCTTTTGATTGTAATACTTAGCTACTCTATGCCGGTAAGCTGCAACCCTTGCTCTTGCTATGTCTTTGATTTCTTTAATGGTGTCCAAATTTGTTATTAATGCAACTTGATTAACCATCATATCAAAATTTTATGTTCTTAAATTAGGCAGATCCAACTCAATCGACAAAACTGCTTCCATGTGGTATGCTAACTTGAAGGAGGTTTTTCCTATTGTAGTTCTATGGGTGGTTCAGTACCCCCATAAGACTTCCGACATTTCATTAGCCTACTTCCCCCTGACTTGATTAACCTTTATCCTTAAGTCGTGTAAGATAATCTTGTTGACGACTTTGACTTGTCCATTTGTTTGAGGGTATGCTATAGACGAATAGTTTAAGCGAATACCATAATTCTTACAAAATGCTCAAAAATTTTCATTATCAAACTGTAGGCCATTATCTATGATTATCATGAAAGGAACTTTGAATCTCGATCTATGGAATTGAAAACAAATGCTTCTACTTTTTGCTCAGTGATCTTTGCCACTGCTTCGACCTCTATGCATTTTGTAAAATAATCAATAGCAACAATGACAAATTGTCATTAGGTGGTAGATTTAAAAAAAAGTCCAAGAATATCTAACCCCTATTAGGCAAAGGGCCAATGACTAGATAGGTAACATAATTTTGTTAAAGGCGTATGATTTGGCTCCTTATGCTTCTGGCATTGTAGACAATGTCGAATAGCTATCCTTGCATCTTCTTTCATGGTTGGCCAATAATAACCAAGTCGTAGTGTATCGATAAACAATGTCTTTGCTTTTACGTGGTTACTACATACGCCACTATATAGTTTAGATAACACCCATTGGGCATCTCTCAAAGAAAGGCATCAAAGATAAGGTTGTGACATGTTGCATTTGTACAACTATCCATCTATTAGTGTGTAATTCACAGCTTTATAGACCAATCTTCATGCCTCTTTCTTATCATCAGGGAGAGTCCCATCTTTCAAATAATCTACAAGGGGATCCATCTAAGATTCTTCTTTCTGGCAAGGAGCCAATTTGCAGCTCTACGAGAGAGTGGTTAAACTTTTCTATGGAAGAAACTCAACAAAAGTTTGTCGCTTAAGTCGGGGAATGCCATATTGGCCAATTTCGATAACTTGTCGGTAGCAATATTCCTACTTCTTGGTACCTTATGGATTGAAAAAGACTGAAAATCTTCTATAAGCGTTCGTACCACCAATATGTATTTGCTCATTTCCTCTTCCCTTACCGCATAACTTCCCATGACTTGATTCACCACTAGTTGTGAATTAGAGAACACTTCGTGTTTCTTAGCACCAATCACTTTTGCCAGCTTCAATTTGGCAATCAAAGCTTTGTATTCTACTTCGTTGTTGCTAGCCGGGAATTTGAATTTTAGATCATAATTAACCTTGAAGTTCTTGGGGCCTTGAAGAATAAGACCTGCATCACTTCTTTCTCTTGTAGAAGAACCATCTACAAAAAAGGTACCAAATGGGTTTCTCGGCAACCTTCATACTATCTTCTTCACTAGTGAACCCGGCCAAAAAATTTACCAACACTTGAGCTTTTAATGCCATTTTGGGTTTTTATTGTACACCATTGGCACTTAGCTTTAGGGCATATTTCATCATCCTCTCGGAGGAGTTTGGCCTTTGCAATGCCGTAATAGTTGATCAATAAGCAATATGATCTGGTGAGCCTTAAAATACAGCTTCAACTTCCTTACTAAGAGAACCACTATTAAAACAAATTTCTTAATTTTTGTGTGCAAATGCTTTGGTCCTTGCAAGACATGACTCATATAATTAACGAGTTGATGTTCTTTGCTGTCAGTTCAAACCAATATAGAAGAAAGAGCTTGGTAGTTGATTGATAAGTACAAATATAAATTTTCTCTAAATATAGGTATCGAGAGTATTGGGAGTGATTTAAGGAATTCTTTAAGATCATTGAAAGCTCTTTCGTAATCATCAGACCATTTAAATGCTTTCGGATTTTTTGAGATTTTAAGGAATTCTGCGCACCTATCCGTGCTTCTCAATACAAATTGATTAAGGGCGGCTACTCGCCTAGTGAGTTTTTGTACTTCCTTGACCGTATAGGGGGGTTTCATATTTATTATTGCCTTAATCTTTCTCAGCTTGGCCTTAATGCCGCGCTGAGTGACCATGTATTCTAGAAACTTTCCCAAAGTTGCACCAAAAATACACTTATGTGGATTAAGCTTTATGTTGTACCTCTTAAGAGTAGCAAATGTCTCCTTGAGATTAGCAAGATGTCGATCCTTTGTCACACTCTTCGCAATCATGTTGTCGACATATACTTTGACATTTTAGTGGATCTGTAGTTTGAACATCTTGGTAATAAGTCTCTGGTAAGTTACACCAGCATTTTTTAGCCTAAAGGGCATCTCTGTGTAATAATACATTCCAAAATTAGTAACAAACGACGTGTAGACTTTGTCATCCTTATCCATCTTGCTTTGGTTGTAACCCGAGAAAGCATCCATAAAAGAAAGTAACGCATGTCCAATGGTTGAATCTACCATCTGATTAATTTTTGGCAATGGGAAACAATCTTTGGGATAGGCCTTGTTGAGATCCGTGTAGTCTATGTACATTCACCATTTGCTGTTACACTTCTTGATTAGCATACAATTAGCTAGCCAAGTCGGATAAGGCTCTTCCCGAATGAATCATATCTTTAATAGCTTCTGGATTTCTTCTTCTGTAGCTGCTTGTCTCTATCATGTAAAATGTCATTTCTTTTATTGGATCGCCTTCGCGTTTTGATCAATTTGGAGCTTATGTACCATAACTTCTCTCAGGATACTAGGCATGTTCAAAGGGGACTATGCAAACATGTCAGCATTGACTTACAAGAATTCGACCAAACTTTGCTGAATATTTGCCAACAAAGGTTTCCCTATCTTCGTTGTTTTCTCAAGGTCATCTCTTAAAGGAATTTCCTCAATATTATTTTCGACATTTTCTATGTCGACTGACTTGCCTTCTAGATAGCTTTTTACGTAAAATAACTCTTCTGATCTCAAGGCTCTCATGTATAAGGACCTTACCAACTGTTGGTCCCCTTTGCACATGTTGACTCCTATGAGAGTAGGGAATTTAGCCTTGAGATGAGCAGTTGAAGGGACAATGTCAAATAAGTGTTGGCACAACCATCCTATGATCATGTTGTATGGGGACCAATATTTGACGAGGAGAAGGTTCACTTTATCCTCTACAACATGCTCATCATCTTCGATCTAGATTAGCAAAGAAATTACTCTAGCTTTTCGGATAGGTTGATTGTTGAAGGCATACAAATTGTATTTATAAGATCTTAGCTATGCCTTGATCTTAGGTCTCATATGGTTGAAAGCGTGTTTGAAAATGATATTCGCCAAACTTCCAATGTCAACAAGGATTTTCTTGACCTCGAAGTTAGTGACTCTTACACTAATAACAAGTGCATCATCATGCGGCCTCTGAATGCCTTAAAAGTCTTCTTTTGCAAAAGACATTGTGTTGTTGATCTTAACCTTCTTGCCTTAGATGTTACAAATATAATTTTTAGCATTAGTCCAACTTGAAGAGCTCTACTGTCCTATAGTAGGTCTATCGACAATAGTGTTGATTACTCCATTGGGTACTTTGTTGGAACTTTTGTCTCTTGCATCTCTTTTGGCAATAGCTGGTTGAGTGTCATTCTCCTATTCTTCACGTCTCCTTTGAGATGGTCTCTCAATGTTCTCAGCATCATGCGCTAGGAACTTGCATAAATGACCACGTTGAATTGCATCCTCAATTGCATTCTTAAGTTGGATGCATTCGTTTGTATTATGGCCTTTGTCATGATGGAAATCGCAGTACTTATTGGAATTTCTCCTTGAAGGATTTCCTCTCATTCTTTTTAGCCACTGTAGAATGCCTCTCTACCTACATACCTCCATTAAAATGTCTAAAATTGGACGATTGACAGGTGTATGGGACGAATATGTTGGAATCCTTGGTCTCTTTCTCTTGGCATCCGAACTTTGGTTGTCATTTCTCTTAAGTCTATCTTTTACACTTTTCCTCTTATCATTTCTCCTATTTCCTCTATTCTGATTGGCTTCTTGTCGAGCCTTTATAATATCTTCTTATTGAATGTATGAGGTGGCCTTTACCTTGAATTCGGTGAAAATTCTCAGCTTATTCTTTATGAGAGACTTGAAAAAGTCTCTACGGGGCTTGGCTCCATCGATTACAACATTGAGGGCCACACTTATGTCTAATTCTACGATTTAAACCATTTCAGCCATAAACCTGGCCAAGTAATCCCTGATTGACTCATTTGATCTTTGTTTGATTGTGTTAAGGATTGAAGAATCCTTAACAGGAAGCTTACTTGCAAAGAAGTGCTGAAGAAACACTCCTGCTCGTTCTTTGAAACAAGAAATGGTGTTTAGTTTCAAAATTTTGAACCATGTATTGGCTACATTCTCAAGGTTGAGGGAAAAGCATGATAAGCTACTACATCACTTAAACCGTGTAACTTGGCCAACGTGTAGTAGTACTCCAAATGATCTTCAAGATCTTTCATCCCGTCATAAGTTTCAAACTGCAAAAGCTTAATGTACCGTGGTATCACTTCCTCTTCTTAATTTGGAATTGCTTGCTTGTTGTAGCAAGGGTGCTGACATGCGGGGGTGTAGCATAGTGCACCTGCTGTGGTTGCTTGCCTTTGTCAATTTTTTTAAGTGTAAGAGCTGAGAGCCCCATTGCAACCTCAGCTTGCCTTTTTGGTAACTTAAGCGAATAAATTAAGTCATCACTATTCTTGGTGTCGTGATCTCCATGCTCTTTGTTTTGATTTGGATAGACACTATTATGAAGGAGATTAAGGATCTCTTCATGTTTTTTTATTAGTTCTTGTTTTTTTTTGGCTAAGTTGAGACAAAGATGCTTGAGCTTGGCTAAATGTCTCTTATCAATATGCCTACTCCCCCCTTCAAGGTGTTAGGAGGAAGTACTCGTACTTGCACTCTTAGTCATTCTAGTTTTTTCAATGTGTGTGTGTTTGAGAAAAATAAATGATGCCAAATGTTGTTGGTAGATTTTAGTAGTCATAAATATCTTGCAAAGAGAAAAGAATGGAACTTAGTATCAGGGCTAGTTCGATGTGGCTACTTCGATGCCTAAATTAGTAAATATGAGTAGTGAAAGTTGAGTGAGAGGTTAAAAGGTGTCAGATCCCCCTTATAGAGTTTCTCTCCCATATTTATAGGCGATTATTGTGTCTGAAGTAGCAGTTATCGGAACAACTATTAGGACACATGAGAGCTTCTTGATTAGATTCATTCCTTGAAATGTAAGGAGAGTAGGCAATTATGTAATATAATCATGTTGGTGATAACTATTCATGCCATTTCCCTCAAATTCAAATTAGCAATGGAATTGTGTTTCTCGGTAAGAAGCCAAGAATGTAGATTACTCGACCTATCAGTTGCCAAATAGACGAGTAAGTGAAGATTTAACTATTAGCACTTGAAAAGCTGAGTGAACAAAAATTGATTATTAACACAACTATCCTGTCTCACTAGCCCTTAACTAGACTAAACATAGGCCACAGTACAATCATTCTCTTTCAAAGATACAATCTTAACACAACTCTTTTCAAGAACACAAGAATTCAAAGATAAGAAATATGAATTTTCAAAACTTTTGCACTAGAACTTGCAAACATATGGATTAAGTATGATTTTTTTTTTTGGTATGTCTCTAGTTTGAATGATGATTTGTTTAATCTTCATCCTTCAATAGTTGAATACAAGATATTCTCCTAGATTTTAGCATAATTTGAATCTTTCTTGATTTGTTGTAAGCCATTATGAAAATTTGATGACTTTTGCTTTGGCCATGATATGTTCAATAACCTATTGTTATTTGCAATATCTAGTTAGTTTAGAAAAGTGGGTTGTGATCTTTTCTTATTCCTAGATATATTATTCCAACTTAAGTGGAATGGGTTAATTATATTTTCCAAATATAATTAACTAGTGGAGTTAGGTCTTCTTAGATCAACCTTCTACTAAAGCTTTTATAAGTAAACTAATTCTACACTAGTTGGATCGTTTGCTTGCCTTAGGAGTTAACCTTCTACTATTTCTTCTACTGATCTAATTAAGCATACCACTGTCTACTCATACTTTTGTTGCTCTTTTATTTAGTAGTTAACCTTCTACTTAAACTTTTATTGGCATCATCTACTATTACTTGAAACTTCTATTTAACCTTTTACATGCATAAAGATCTTTTTCTTGCAACACTTAACTATCACAAATAACATCACATTGTCCTTTTTGTCATCATCAAAACCACGTTAGAGAGAATCCTAATATTATTTACTCAAAATCACTCTTTAAAGTGTGTGTTTTAGAGATATTGAAAATATTATGAGGAATGTGGTGAGGGTGTTGAAGAAGAAGGGCATATGAAGATGTGATTGGAGATTTGCTTTACATGTTGTCCATACGTTCATATTATGCACATAAAACTTGTTGAATGAACTGGGATTACTATAATTTTTCTCGTATTTGAGTTTTCATACAATTGCATAATAGATGCTACAACTTGTGATTAATAGAGATAGTGAACTAAACTAAGATTTCATTGTGATTTGATCTTAGAGCTTCATTAATCCATGATTATTAACAAGCAAGTATTGCATTATAGAAACTCTTGATTGCTTGAATTGATTAACAAAAATTCTTCTTAGCATCATAGTTTCAAAAACATGATTTTTTTTTACCAAGTTGAAATCCCCTTTTCACTTCATTAATTTCAGACAATGCCTTAATACAAGTACGTTAGACGAAAAGAATAGCTCTAACTCTACTTCAACCCACCTTATGTTAGGATTCACCGAGTTATGGCAAAAGAAGAGATATGCAAACCTATCTAAGAAAGAGTTCAAACCAAATGCTATCATTTTATGGGAAGCACCGGCTCAAGTAATGTATGATGCTCAAGTAAGAGAATTTTTGGAATTTAAAGGATGGGATAGGTTCTTTACTATCAATGAGCCAACTTATAAGGTGTTCACCTTAGAGTTCCTTAGTATCTTCACTTTATCATCCAATACCATGGAAAATGGCATACGGGATACAATGTATCTTAGGTGTAATGGATCTACCATTAGTATTCACTTTAGTCGGATATTGGTCGCACTAGGAACATATCCCGATACATTTGTTCGCACTGAAGAATATAAAAATTTGCCATATAAGTTGCTAAGAAGGCTAAGTGATGCTTAGGCATAGGCGAGGTTGAGTATTGGTGGATCGATCTATGATCTCGAGAAGTTAAAGGCCTTAAATATGAGAGATCTTGCTCTTAGGATCATCTATTATGTTCTGGCTAGGAGCATCACGAGGAGGAAATATAGTACTTAGGTTGTAAATAAACTAGACATCTTATATTTGCATAGGTACCCAATAAATTTAGGTATTTGCATAACCTTTTTCTTCATAAGCTAAGCCCTTAAAGTATGAGTTGTATACATCTTCGAAGGCCCTTTTGTCATATGGCTTGTGAAGAACATAGCCCAATTTCATGACCTCTTACCTATGTAGAGGATTGATCCCCCAACCCCTATCAACTTTAAGTCCATCCATGCTATGGAATTCCTTGCTCTACCTTAGGGTCCACTACTAAAGTTATTAGAGGAGCCATCTATCCTAGTAGACAATGTCCTCTTTGGTGCTAGGTAAAATTAAGAAGATAGTTAGAAAGCTATTGAAGAGGCACATGACTTTCAAGCAAGAGGTCCAGCACACTTATGCGACAATTAAGTCGCTATCGACCCACTACGGGATTCCACTACCACCACCATCACCAGCTCCAAATTTTGATGAAGAGACCAAAGAGATCATTGAAGAGGAGAAGAGTGACGAGGGGGAAGATGCTGATTGAGTTCCTTTTTCTTTTTATATTCTTTTTCAAGAGTTAGTTAACTATTTTGATTTAGATGATTGTAATCATTAACCATTTACCTTTGCTTTTCTTTCTGTTGACTGTTAAACTTTTCATTTATTGATAAAGTTCTATAGGGCTAGCTACAAGATACTTGATTTAGTAGTTTTATAATCAATTTGTTTTGTTTAGTTAAACTTCTTTTTATTTTGTAGTTAGTTTGTTTTTTTCTTAAGAATGGAAACTTTGAGCTTGATTAGATCAACTAGAGTTTACGTCTTTAGATACTACATTTTCAAGATTAATGCCACAAAATGGGGAAGTTTTAGTTTCTTTTTACTTTTCTTTTTCTCCCCTTCTATTTTTATATGTGTTTCCATAGTAATGTATACGAGGGATAATGTATAACTGAAGTATGAGGGGAAAGGATGGGAATTGTATGTTAATGAGTATGAGCTAATTAAAAGCCATACACTTAAGCTTTTGAGTTTTTGAATGAATAACTTTAGAAATTTGTACCCTTATATGTATATAAGTAAGTGAAATTAATTGAAATTTACCTATAATTAACTATGCCTTTAGTCTACTTTGTTGAATTTAAATAATTAAATCCCTATGATTCATAGTTCCCTATTGCTTGAGCTTAAAATTAGACTTGGGATTATAGACATTGATAGGTTCGTAACTAGTTATTTTTATTCCTAAAATTCTAGATGATAATAATCTATCTCTCTTTTTTTTTATTTTTTATTTTGGATAAATAAAGGAGATTTGTCCTTTGAAACTCTCTTGAACAAACAAAGTAATTGGAGGCATAAGAGAAATAAGAAAAGAAAAGCTAAAAACTAGTAAGGATCAATCTTAGTACCTCAAAAGAGTAAGATTATTTCCTGTTGCCAATACAAAAAAGGAATTTGATTAAAAATTGTTAAGGAATGGCCTTGGTCCCTTAGAAGAATGAGTTACTTTCCTATTGACAATACAAAAATAAAAGGGTTAAATTAATAAGGATTGACCATAGGCTATTGAAAGGTAGAGGTTCTTTCCTAATACTAATAAGCTTCAATAAAGGAATTAATTTGAACTAAAAAGCCTTCCAATGAAAACTAAAAGAAGTAAGGAGACAAACAAAGGATGATTTAATATGACATGCATCCAGTCTAATTTTTCATAATAAAAATAGCTTAAGGAAGATGTCTCTTCTCTTAAGTTGGAGTAATTAAATTCCTATAACTTTTTCTTAGCTTAGGGAAGATAAAGCTAACTCTGAATTATTTGGATTAATTATTGAATTTTAGCAATTCTTCAAGTGCTATTATTCCAGTATTCTAATGGTATTATAAAGTCAAGGAAGAAAGGGTAATTTTTGAAGGAAATTGTGAAACTCTTTAAATTGAGGGCATACTTTTCTAAGGAAAATTGATAATCTTATCCTTAAGATATAACTGTTTTGAGGTTTTAATTATTTTGCTTGAGGACAAGAAAAGGCTCAAGTGCGGGGGAATTCCATAATACTCATTTAGCATATGTATTCTAAGGTGATCTTGTAGAATTTTATCTATTAATTGGGTTAGTTTTATGGCAATTTGGAGCTTAAGTTGTTAACATTTCATTTATAGGGCTTTTAGAAGCTTTTATCGAAGTTTTGGAGATTTTATGGAGTTATGAAGGTTAATTAAAGAAGTGAATTGGTTAAGGGATTGAAGTGAAGAAACTTAAGCAAGAATTGACGTTTAAGTTTAAGTAAATTTGTTATTAATTCTATTATTTTTGTTACTATTGATTTTGTTATTATTATTTTCATATCTTATGATATTATTAGTGTTCTTTGTTTTATTAATTATTCAATTATATGTTTAATTGTAAAAGTTAGTTATATGCATGCACTAAGTTGTATTAGATAAGTGCATCTGTTAAGTAACAATATAGTGGACTAAGGAGTCTAAGGTTGTTGATCCATGGATGATTATACACAGACTCACTTGCACTCGATTATGCTGCTAGAAAAGAGATATCAAATTCGAGGATAAAATAAATAGATTAAGTTTTAATTTAAAAAAGTCAAATAACAATTAACAAAAAATAACAAAAAAATTAAAAACCTTAAATAACTATAAGGATATTTAAACTCTGATCACCAAGAGATTAACATGCAATAATCTTAAAAATTTCTATTTTGCTTCATATTCTTATTGTAAAGGGTTGAAAATTACAATAATGATCACTGTGCTAGGCCTATTATTTATTTGGACTTAACCCATTAGGTTAGGTGGTAAGGGCCATGGAGTTTGATCTATATTTGAGATGATTAAGAGAGAATTAGCTTGGTGGGCTTGGAATAGAGATCGTTAGACTAGTTCGTCTACATCCAACCTTTCTCAGGTAGGCTCATGTGCCTATAAGGGAGGCTCTTGGCCTTGGGTTGATTAGCTAGCTCATTTAAGATAACCATGAATTGAGTAAGCTCCATCTTATCCATTGACCACCAAGATGATTTGATGGATGCTATTTTGCCCATGACCTTATAAATACCTAACCTTTCTTCCTCATTTGTAACATTTATAGAGAATCGAGAAATAATATTGCTCTACAAAACCTCTACTCTGTAAGATCAAACAAGGGATTCAGGTAAACTGATTTCATTTACTCAAGTTACAAGGTGAATGCCTAAGGTCCCCCAAGATTGCTTTGTTTGTCACTTGTGCATTTGAAACATTGAGATTGCTTATTCCTCCTCTATGCCTTATTCTCACCTAATGATCCCATCAGGTGTCCTTTTCGCTTCACTTTCCTCATGCTACATGTAGCGCGTCACTTATGTAGTACATATGTAATTACCCCAGTTAAACCCTTACATCTATATTTTGGTGACTCTACTGAGAAAAAGTAATTGCAGAGATATGATATCTCCTATGATGGTTATTCCTTCTTTCTTTAGTACTACTTGCATAGGACTAACCCATGAACTATCAAATATCAAGTAAATTATACCTACATTGAGAAGTTTTACTTCTTTGCCCTTCATTACTTTCATGTTTGGGTTCAATCAACTCTGGGGTTGCACCATTAGTTTATACCCTTCTTCCATTAGAATCTTGTGAGTGTAAGTGGATGAGCTAATTCCCTTAATGTCATAAATCTTCCAAGCAATTACTGTCTTATGCTTCCTATTGATGTTTGATTCTTGCTCAAACTAAGTTCCAATGAGTGAAGCCCATCGCAAGACGTACCTAGTGGGCATCCAAGCAAGCAATAATCCCATACGCCATACAATGACTCTCTCATAAGTCAGTGAACTCGCACCGATGAAGAATGTTAACCAAGGGTAAGCTAATCCCTTGCATCGCAATGTGCTTAACAAGTTAAATACCAAATGTTCGAGCAAATTAATCCTCGATCGATGAGCCAACGCTTGCTACTTGTCTAGGGTTATCCCGAAGATCAACTCCATCCATCGAGCATCGACTGGTTCCTCAATGAGTATATTGGCTTAGCTTTTGTCTTTAGTCGCTACAACCTACTATAACTCATTACTAAGCATCTAACATTTGTAGTACGATTGGCATGTCGAGTACCTTTGCCCTTACTAGATCATTGAGTTGTAGATTTGGTGGCTTGGTTAGCCATAACATGTTGTCCATAGTGAAGCTCTATTGCCTATCGTGGAATGTACTGTTTATCAGCGACCAGTGTGAGCGAACCGCCAATCGCTACATATCTAGGTAAATCACATAAAAGGCATTAGGTTCTAATAAGTGAGGGCATCTGATCTAGCTCTCTTGAATCCCTTTCTCTCTCTTATTCTCACCTTCATAAACTTCTTCTCTTCCTTTTACCTAGAGAAGAGAGGTTGAAGACTGATGTACACCAGTTAAGCACAGTCCACTAGGTCTTCGGTGTTCCTTCCTTTTTCTCAGTCCTCCTTGCTAACTTGAGTGTTGGAGGTCTTCGTTTGCCTTGCTTACAAGGGGGCTTTTGTGTAGGTGTTGAGGAGCAAGAGGTGAAGCCTTGTCCAATCCAACCCTACATATCTTAGTTACCTCCACTAAATCAACATTTTTTTACCCACCATTTTATGTTACCATGACAACGATGGTGAAAAGCAAAAACAATAACGCGCAAGCTTCCCATGTACAAGACACCAATACCTCCCAAAGTGAAAACACTAAAGTCTAAGAGCTTAGGTTACTTGTCCAGCAAATGTTAGAAGAAAATAGAAAATAACATGAATCCACTGCAGCTTTGCACAAAGATGTGACATTACTTAAGAATGCATCTCAACAGTGTCCAAATGGGGAAGCGACATTAAGTCCTAATCACAGCCGAGCAAAAACAACAAATAGCATAACGCATGCCTAACACACTCATGCAAACACATTCAGTACGATCACTAACCACGTGAAGACTTGTATGAGCAACTCAATCATAATAGCAAGAAAACACAAGCAAAGGGTGTGCACATAGCGACAAGTAAACTAGTTGATAGCCTATCATCGATGCCATCGCCAAAAGATTGTAAAGACATGAACATGAATGAGCTCAATGAGCACACCCTCCATGCTTCCAACATGCATAGTCAAAAGAAGTTTGAATCGGCCGCACAAGCATTACAATCTACGCTGAAAAAGAGCCCTTTCATCTCCTTAATCCTTAAGGAAATGCTCTCCACCAGCACAAGACTACGACATCTCAACACTTATGATGGTATTACTGATCCAAACAACCACTTTGTCTACTTTTAGACAATGATGAGCATCTATAACTTCTCAGATGCCACCATGTGCAAGACCTTCCTTAGTACACTAGCGAAAGCTACCTTGCTCAGGTTTAACACCCTCCTTGAGGCGTCAATCACTTCATTTGACGTCCTAAGAAGCAAGTTCTAACAACACTTCCTTAGTTCCTGAGTCCCATGATGAGATTCCTCCATCCTTTATAATGTTAGGTAGCTCCCCAATGAAAGCTTGTGAACATATCTTGAGCACTTCAACCAAACAAAGCTGCAAGTCTTCAAACTAGACATAGGGATGGCTTTACAGGCACTCCTAATAGGTATGGATCCAAATGAAAGGCACTTTAACATAATATCTTTGGATAAGCCTAAATCCTTGAATGAATTCATGGAAGTCGTTGAGAAATACATAGCTCAAGAGGACACTATTAGAGCCCGATTCGAGTTAGAGAATAACACCTACATCTCAGCAAAGGATCATTTAGGACCTCACGATTATAGGGCACAACCCCCTATACAAGAAAAGCTTGATAAGCAAAGGCACAAGTTCCAAGACTATACCTGGTACACACCCTTAACTTGACTGCTCAATGAAATCATGTATGAAGTTGCAGAGCAACTTCCAAGACCCCTAATCATCTGTGAGATGATAGAAGTAGTAAACTTGAGCAAATATTGCAACTATAGAGCACATGGACACAACACCAATAAGTGTTGCCAAACTTGAGCAAATATTGCAACTATAGAGCACATGGACACAACACCAATAAGTGTTGCCATCTCAAGAACATAGTTGAATGTCTTGTTTGTAAAGGCCACATTGACTAATTCATTGCAGATGAGAAAAATCAAATCCAGCAGCCCACCCAATGCCACCAGATGGATAACCAACAACAACCCCATCATCAATAGGGCAATCCCCCCCCTAAATGAACAAAACCAAAGAGGACGATGTGGTTAGGTCAACACCATATTTGGTGGACCCAACCTCCTTTCCGACGACACCACCCTCACTCCCAAACATGAGGTGCATATTGTCAAAAGTAAGAAGCTAAAGACTAATATAGCAATAACCTTCACCAACAAAGATGAGTAAGGTATCAACCTACCTCATAGCGACATACTCATTATAAGTACAAAAATTGGGTATTTTAATGTCCCAAAGGTGTTCGTCAATAGTTGGAGTTTGACAGACATACTCTTCTATAACGCCTTGAACAAATGAGAGAACAACTTGATGAGCCTCTTCAGCCGTATAAACATGACTTCATAGGGTTTGAAGGTGGTAGGCTGATAACTCTGATTTTAAACATATTTTATATGGTAATTTTATATCATTTCCCTTACATTTTTGGTTTTCCTTAAATAAAATGATACTTAATTGAGTAAAATGTTGATTTCAGGGTTTAAACACATTCTAGGCTCGAAAACAAAGAAAAGGAATCAAGTTTCACTCAATTCCGAGTTCAAATGAAGAAGTTATGAAATTTTGAAGTTGTGAAGAAATTTTGCTTTAGTGCAGAAAGTTACACGACCTGGGGACACGGCCTTGTCCCAGGCCGTGTCTGGTGACGAAAATAAAATCCGTGCAATACATATATATAAGGAGATCTTAGGGATCAAAAGGAAGAGAGACATTACAGAAACGGAGAGACAAGAGACGAGAGGAGACTTGAGGAGAACATCAATCAAGAAGCAAGAACGACATCGATTTCAAGATTAGAGATTGTTCATCAAATCAAGAGGGGTTTTCATGTTTTATTTTATGTTTTTGATGGAACTCGTTTTTAGATTCGTTATGATAGCTTAGAATTCAAGTATTTAGGATTATGGAACCTAGGGTTTCATATAACCCTTGGATTGAATTATAATTTCAAGAAAGTTTCTATCTTTTCTTGATTCAATTGTGTCGTTTAGTTATAGATTGATAATTCTAGAGTGTCAATATATGATATTATGCATGTTGATTGAGAAATTGCATGTGTAATTAGATCTTAGCATAATTGAAGAGAATTACATGTATACTTAGAGATAAGATACATGTTTCTTTTGGAAAGTTAATTGTTTGCATGGGAATTCATTATACATCAATGCAATTCTAAGTTATATTACTAAGTGAAGAGATTCCGGTAAATAATTTAGAATTAGGGTTAATCTGCTTGAGAAAGATATTAGCTTTAATTGTGAATCCCTCCGGTCAAGAATTATAGAAACTAAATTGAATATATTTTAAAAGGTTACATGTTAAACACTAGGGGAAATAATTCCTAAATACATTATTGCATATTTGAAGTCGTTCATAGTTTATTGCTTTCTAAGTTGCTTAGTTAAGTCTCATAATTAGTGTAGTTTATTAATTTCAGTATTTTTAATTCATTCAACTGATCACAATTTTCCGGTTAGATAATAAAGTTAAAGTTAATATTAGTACTCAAAATCTCTGAGGGATCGACTCGGACTCATATCCGCTATATTAAAATTGATAGGTGCGCTTGCCTCGTATCATAGGCCAGTGCCAAGAAAAGGGATCATCACCTTACTCATTCGATTAGGTGATGGCGAATACGTCACTACCTAATTTATAGACTTCATCGTTATTGACATTTGGTCACCATTTAGTACCATTCTTAGTAGACTAAGCATAACAAAATTTGACATGCTCATTAGCTAGAAATGCTTGAAGGTGAAATTCATGACCTCAACTAGGGTTAGCAAAGCTAAAGGTGATTAAGCTCTGTCTAGGATGCTCTACCTGAAAGTGTAATCTAGAAACAATGTTATGAACATCAAATCCACCAAACCCCCTAATTCGATACTATGTAGCGAGCCAGTAGAAAAGATCGTCGAAGTTCAGCTTTCCAATGTCCTATAAAAGATAACCAAAATAGGAGTCGAACTACTAGATAGCAATAATCTCGAGCTATCAAAGTTCCTTAAGTAGAACTTAGACATCTTTACATCCACCCTAGAAGACATGCCAGAGATCATCTACATACTCGAGGAAACCTACCACCTTAATGTTAATCCTGCCATGCAACCTATTAAGCAAAAGAAATGACATATTGCACTTGAATCTTAGGTCGCAATTGAGGAGGAAGTATAGAAATTGCCCCATGCAAGCTTCATCCAGTATGAGAGGTATCCCACTTGGCTTACCAATACGGTGCTTATTAAGAAAGCAAATGGAAAATGGTGCATGTACGTTGATTACACCAATCTCTACAAGGTATGCCCAAAGACTACTTCCCCTACCACATATAAACTAGCTTGTCAACTTGATAGTAGGTCATGCACTTCTTAGTTTCATGGATGCCTACTTCACATACAACAAAATCTGAATGGCTCTTGAAGATGAAGTCTACACATCCTTTGTTACAAACTTCAAGACTTATTGTTACAAAGTCATGCCCTTTAGCCTAAAAAATGTAGGAGCCACATATCAAATGATGGTGACCCATATCTTTAAGCCACAAATAGGAAGGAACATCGAAGTCTACATTGACAACATGATTGCCAAAGGTAAAACCAAAAGAGGCCATATTAATGACTTCCAAGAAATCTTCCAAACCCTTTAACATTTTCAAATGAAACTTAACCCCTAGAAGTGAGTCTTTGGGGTTGCTTCAAGCAAGTTTCTCAGTTTCATGGTCATAAAGCGAGGGATAGAAGCCAACTCTGATAAGATCAAGGTAGTCCAATACATACAAGCATTGAGCAAGGTGAAAGAGGTCTAGCGATTGATAGGAAGGATAGCCATCCTTAACCACTTTGTCTCTCAAAGCACAGACAAGTGCATAGAGTTTTTCAATTTACTCAAACACCCCACTAAGTTTAAATGGATAGCAATGTATAAGCCTTTCAAGACTTGAAGAGCTTCCTTGCAACCCCACCCATACTCTCTAAACCTATCCTTAGAGAGGAATTGTTCTTATACCTTACAGTTAGTGACAAAGCATTATCATTTGTACTTGTGTGAACTAATGGTCATGACCACTGTTGATAAACTACGTAAGCTACATCCTCTAAGGACCTGAGCTTCGATACATTAAGATAAAAAAGTTTTCCCTTATGATAGTCATCGTCACTCGTAAGCTTTAGCCTTACTTTTAGTCGCATCCGATCATCATATTGACGGATGTACCTCTTAGAGCAGTCTTGCAAAGGCCCGACACTTTAGGTAGATTGATGAAGTACTCCCTCAAGCTCAGTGCTCATGAAGTTCAATTCTGCCCATGACAAGCAATCAAAGCATCTATTCTCACAGACTTTATAGTAGAATACATTAGAGCGGATGAGCCTTAACTAAAGCTTACCATACCAATTTGAATGCTCCACGTCAACAACTCCTCCACTAAGGGGGGGAGTGAGGCTACTATCATGCTACATGGCCAGTATGGAACAAAAATCCTCTATGCCTTGAAGTTTGGTTTCTTAGCAAGAAATAATGAAGCTGAATATGAGGTACTTATCGCCTACTCGAAGATTGCTAAGGATATCGAAGCAGAAAATCTTAGCATACACTTAAACTCCATGTTAGTCGTATAGCAAGTTAAGGGAGAATACGAAACTAAGGGTGAAACGATGGAAAAGTACTTACATTTAGTGCTAGGCTATCTTATGGAATGCACCTCTTGGGAAGTCAATAAAATCCCTAGAGCAAAAACTGCAAAAGTTGACAGACTATCTAGAATAGCTTCATCCACCATCCTTGCATCACACAACTATAATAAGCTACTTTTCATACAGCACCTGCTTAAAAGAAGTATAGAGGTACAATAGCAATAGGTTATCAAAACGATAGAAGTAGCCCCAAACCCTACTAGATAGACTCCTTTATGTAGTACCTCAAGATTAGGGCATTACTTAAGGAGTGAGTTGAGGCGAAGAGGCTAGCCTATGCCCCAGCCAACTATACATTGATTGATAAACAAGGACATAGCACTCTACTCCTCAAATGCCTCCAAATAGAGAAGGGCACTCAAGTACTTAAGGAACTCCATACAGGGATTTACAGTAATCACATCCAGTTATAAGTACTGTACCTTTGAGCACTCAGACTAAGTTATTACTAGCCCACAATGTAAGAAGACGCCAAGTCCATGGTCTAAAGGTGCCACTCCTACCAAAAACATACATCGATTACTCATACCCTCAGCTTAGAGTTATATCCTTTGACCAACCCATAGCCATTATCATAGTAGGGATTAGACATCCTCAACTCTTTCCTTAAAGCCTTGGTGGGCTGACAATTTATCCTGGTGGCAGTAGACTACTTTACTAAGTACGTGAAATCATCGGCTATCACGACTATAACAACTTGAGTTGCTAAAGGCTTCATGCTACCCACATACTATCTTGCTTTGGAGTACCATATAGGTTGATAACTGACAATGGAAGGCAATTAGATAGCAATCATTTTAGGAACTTCTGCAATCAGCATGACATTAGGCTACACTACACCTTGGTTGCTTACCTTTATACCATTGGCCAAGTTAAAGCCATCAACAAGGTTATTCTTAACAGTCTTAAGAATAGGATGGAATTCGATAGCAATCATTTTAGGAACTTCTGCAATCAGCATGACATTAGGCTACACTATACCTTGGTTGCTTACCTTAATACCATTGGCCAAGTTAAAGCCATCAATAAGGTTATTCTTAACAGTCTTAAGAATATGATGGAATTCGATAGCAATCATTTTAGGAACTTCTGTAATCAGCATGACATTAGGCTATACTACACCTTGGTTGCTTACCTTTATACCATTGGCCAAGTTAAAGCCATCAACAAGGTTATTCTTAACAGTCTTAAGAATAGGATGGAATGAGCAAGAGGCAAGTGGGCCGATGAGTTTCCTTACATATTTTGGGGTTACTACATGATGCATAGGGCGTTGACCAAAGAGACTCCATTTCGTCTTGCATTTGAATCCAAAGTCGTCCTCCCTGTTAAGTTGGAGCTACCCACCAGCAAGGTACAACACTTCAATGTAAACACTAATCACATGGCCCTATAGGTGAATCTCGATACTATCAATGTAGTTCATGATGTTGCGCAAGTACGTATTACAGCATATCAATAATGAGCCACCCGATATTACAATCGTAATGTCCAACATAGGGTTTTCCACCCTAGTAACTTAGTGTGTAGGAAGTTAAAGGCTACTAGCTCTGAAGAAGGATGAGGCAAGCTTACCCCCCAATTGGGAAGATCCTATGTGAGTAGTTGATGAAGAGGGAAAAGGTGCTTACAATCTCAAGATCATGGACAGATAACCAATCCTTAAGGGATGGAATGCCCAAAATTTAAAACCTTACTTTCTTTAGATGCAGTTATGAGAATTAAAAGCATTTATAACTATCGTTAAATGCAATGAATTAATAAAGTTTCTAGCATTTGCTCCTCTTCCTCTTAAGCCACTAATCTTGGGTCGATTTTCATCTCAAAGCTTCATCTAAGTTGATCATCATACCAACAATGTGAGCACCTATCTTGGGCTTCAATTTACATCGAACCCTTAATCTTGGGTCTATTTTCATCTCTAAGCTTTACTTAAGTTGGTCCACACACTAAAGACACAAGCACCTATCTTGGGCTTTGATTTACATCAAGCCCTTAACCTTGGGTTAATTTTCATCCCTAAGCTTTGCCCAAGTTGGTCTTCACACTAAAGATGCAAGCACCTATCTTGAGCTTTGATTTACATCGAGCCCCTAATCTTGGGTCGATTTTCATCCACAAGCTTTGCCCAAGTTAATCTTTACACTAATGGCATAAGCATCATCATAAGGCATCGATTTGCATTGAGCCCCTAATCTTAAGTTGATTTTTTTTCCCAAGCTTTGCCCAAGTTAGTCCTTACACTAACGATGTGAGCATCATCATAGGATAACAACTTACACTGTAACCCCATTCATCGGCTCGATCCTTATCCCTAAGTTTTGCTTAAGTCAATTCCTACTCTTATGGCAAGGGCACTTTGCCTGAGTGTTATCTGCATAATACCCCCAAACACGAGTCGATCTTCCATCCTTAATCATTCATCTATGTAAGGATGCTTTCATAATAGTTAAGAGACTCAACCTAAAGTGAAATTTAATAGTTGAAGCTAGGGAAAAGCAAATCAATAGGTAAGAAGCAATGATTAAAACATGAAGAATTTATTTCACTCATCAAATGGAGTACAAAGTTTAGTGGGTCGACATATTGAGCCCAACTACATCGAAGAAGAAAAACGATACGAAAATACATAACTATGCCCTACACCATAACCACTCGCTTTGCTTGAATAGCTATTGTTGGCCCCGACTTGACTTCTTACTCTAGGATTCTTCCCCAAGAGGAACTCGTCTTAATTTGGATTTGACCATCTCTTACATTGTGACTACATCCCTGAAGTCCTTGTGGTCGAGCCCCGAATTGTAGAGCTCCTAGTGATGTTCAACCTCAAAGTGAAGTTCTCACCCTACCTAGTAGAGCCTCTCTTCCATAGATGTAGCAGTAGGAAGTTCTAATCTAACTACTCCACACAGAATGACAAGTTGTCTAGGCCTTGCTAGCAATAAAGTAAGGTCTTCACTAAAAGTAGACCAAAGGACTAGCAAAGCAAAGGATTCCTATGAGCCCCTCAATCCTCAAGTAAGGGTAAAGAAAAGACCCCCTTACTACCATCGTAGTCACCACAGCTGCCTTCGCTTGCTTGGGGTTATTTGGGATAGTAGATAGTAGAGACTGCCTAGAACCTCGTATAGACAAGCACCTTGTAATGAGGCCACCATGAATAAGTGGTGGGTCGTATCTAAGCCTTCCTTCTTCTGCTCAACATCATTGGAATAGAAGGAGGGAAGGACTATGAGGCAATGTACGCCTCCTGATCATAACTTCTGAATCAACTAGTACTACTGAACAATTGTCTACACCTCATGATCACAACTTAAGGAAGAAGGTCAAAGACAACCATCTCCTTAGCTTGAGCACACCATCTCGTAACATGATTACTTTGGACACACTTAGGGAAGCTCTTAAGTATACCCCACTAAAGTTGTTTTGGGTAATTAGCATAGAGAGGTAAGGACCCACACACCCTTTATATAGGATACATAAGATGTCCCCAACAGTCTACGTATTGATCATCGTGTGGAGCCAAAGCATTAGGAACTAAAGTGACACTTATGGAATTAATGGTGGTACATACTAGCATGAAATATCTTCTAGAAGGCGCTCTGCTCGAAGCATTCCACCTTCCACAAGAACATAATACTCGAAATGAATTCTTCTAGATCGATAGCTTATGCTGATAAGAGATTTGCTTTGCCAAAATTCCCTTACCAAGGAAATCCCATGACACCATCACAAGATACGTTCTCATATGCTTGTCTCTTCTTAACATAAGTCCCTACAAGAGCCCTAAGAGGCATTATTTACTGGGAGGAAAAGGGACATTAGGCCCTAATAAGCATCATTGTAAGATAAGAACACTTAAGTGAAATCAATGATAAGTGTGAGATGATAGCACATAGGAAAACAAGCAGTTCCCTAAGGAGCAATCGATAAGCACCTACTCTAGGATACAAAATTTGACTAAACTTGCAATTCAATAAAACATGGGATCCAGCTCAACGAAAACCCTCTCTAACATAAGAGACTTAGTAAAAAAAACAAATGGACTTTTGAGCATATAAACACAATATGAAAGCAAGGAATTGTAACCAAGAAAAACGCAAGTAAGAGTTCAGAGAATGTTAATAAAACTTCATTCCTTCAAAGGTTCAAGAAATTACATAAGGAGAGGTTGGCATCCCAACTACTTATTGAGAAAAAATATAGCAGTTAGCAAAACAAGCACATGTTGCCCAAGCAAACTACATAAAATAAACAAAAAATCTAAAGGCACTCCTAAGCATCCTCAACTTATTGCTACTGTTGTTGCTGCTGCTCCTACTATTGCTCTAGCTCTTGGTCAACTTCACCGCTACTGCCTACCTACCTAGGGTCTACATTAGAGCCGCTATTAGAAGTTCTTGATGAGTTACCAAATGAATTGCCACTTGACTTACTCCTCATAGCAACCCTAGGTTCATTTAGCCAATGGAGGAAGGATAAGTTCACATTTAGCATATTTCACTGAACTTATTTCCTTACCTCCTTTGCCATTGCATAACCAGCCTTGGTGATAGCCATCTCTATTAAGGGGTCCTCTAAGGTCTCGATGAAGATATCATGTTTGACCTCGACAAATAACCCCATACACCTTAAGCACTTAGCTTCTCTTACACTAAATTCAGCACGCACTTTCTCAATTTCCTCATCCTTGGCTCTCAACTTGGTAGCTAGCCTACCCTCCATGACCATGCTATACTCCTTAACCTTCTTCAACTCATCATTCAATCGATCCACCTAATCGAGTAGCTCCCTATGCTAATGTTCTTAGTCATTAAGCACGGTAGCTAAGTCATTACGTACTTTTTCCTTCTCTTCCAGCACCTTCCAGACCCTCTCTACCTTAATCCTTACCTTGTTTCCTTTTAATAAGAGAACTGAGTGGTTACAGGCTATAATGAAGTTCAGTAAGTCATATAGCTGCAAAGATTTTAGTGATTGTGTTAAAAGCAAACCCTTCAACAAAAGTACACGAGTGCCTAACCTCATTGTACCTCCATTGCAACCCATAACAAGTTGCTTAAACCGTGCTTGTAGTTGCTCGAACCTCTAAGGGGGTTGATCTACGTGTTGTGTAGGAGTTGCCTTCCTACTCTAACGAACCAAAGGTTTGATAGTCTCATCATCAACAATCTTAATAGCTACTGAAGCGGCAATCCTCGGTGTTTGCTCTAAGCTTGCTTAATCAACATCCACTTGAGCACCTGCCACCATAAGACTCAGCTCGACCATAGCAACCTTAGCTGGAACCTCTAGAATTGCCCCTTTACTAGATGTCCCCCTTAGCTACCATGCAGTACCTAGAGGCACTCTCGTCGACACATTGCTTCCTCTATGTTGAACAACTTCTAGAATGGTCTGTTACCTTCCCCCTTTCTTCTTGGACTCTTTTTAGGGACAACATGAGGTCTTCCCTTCCCCTTCCCTCTTGAGCCACCTTCTCTTCTCAGACCTCGTAGTACTCTCAAGCTGCTTACTCTATACGATTAGCAGCTTCACCCTCAACTGCTTAGATACTAATTTAGTTGTTGCAAAACAACAAGTTGACTACTTAGAAAGACAAACCAAAATGAAGACAAGAAACTTACAGTGACAAGGACAAGCAACCCGATGTCCCCCACTCCAATGGCAAGGTAATACGGCATAGCAGACACCTCTTCATTCGAGTAGAGAAAATACCTATCTTTACTACAAACAATGGTGCTCTGGTCTTATGCTTTTCATATATTGATAGGGGTCTGAGTTTCTTCCAACCTGCTAAGTTTAGGAGCTCAATACCCATCGAGTCCTCATCCTCCAAGCCCTTCAATGCCATACCCCTAATCGACCATCTCCATTCCATTGAGAAATCGAGGGGCTCCAAGGCATGAATACAGTAGAAGAATTCCTTCTACCCTTCCACCTTATTTAGAGGCTTATCCATGATACTCATCCTTATGCCTTGAGTAGCAATGTAAACCCACCTATCACCTAACCTCTTCGCAAAAAAGAAGCGCCCGAAAAGTTGCACAATTAGCTACGATAGCTACTAAATACATATCGCTTTACAAGCAAGCAACTGAATCCATATATTTTCAATCATGCTAACGAGCGCAACCTTAAAATATATAAGAACTCAAGTAAGAATTCAAAAAAAGGAAGCTACAGACCCAACTCGAAAGACTTTGCATACATTACAAAAAATTGGGCATCCCTTATGTTGTATGCTCGTTGCCCTTCCTAAGGTTCCTTTACTCGTTACCTAGGCACCACTTCTACCACCTAGCAAACTAACCTTAGCTTCCTCTCACTCACTAACATATAAAACACGAACATAGTTATGCTCATTAGTACATGTCATCTGCAACAACTCACCAACCTGAGCCTCCTCACCATCCCATGGATACGTGTCGTGTTGACATCCATGTGCGCACTCCCTTCTCTCTTCCTAAGAGAGTATTATTGCATCATCTTCTATAATTGCCGCTGCTACTGCTACTATTGTTTCAAGAGGAATAAGGCTACCACCCCCTATTTAAGATGAGCTCTTGTAGCCCTCATTCACCTTTCTTGATATAGATGGATGGGATGACTCACCTTGACTATTGGTTATGCTTTGACCAAATATCACAAGGAGTTGAAAACAAACTAGAAAAAAGTGTTTCACTCACAAGATAAAATTTTGGCAGAGTCTCCACTAAGTGAGCAAGACAAGTGAAAAATGAATGCTTAGGCCACCTTTTATATAGACAAGCAAGAAGGCATATAGTTTCTCCACTCTCAAAGCACGAACCCATGATAGGATGTGCATTAAACCCTAGCCGTCTACATACCCCACTACTTCAGCTAAGGACCCTGATTGATTCCTGTATGTGGATCCGTGACATAGCTTGATGGTAGGTTACTTCGCATGTTCAACCATTCGTTACAAACCATCAATGTACTCTACATTTCCTAATGACAACCATCATGACACATCAAGTAATACAATGGTCATGTTAAAAAAGTAGTAGCCTGAAGTGTAAGAAATTGGTTTGCCATAACCTAAGCAACAAAACTAGTCCCCTGGTCAGGGGACAAGCCTTGGGTTACTCACATTTCTTAGATTATTCTCCTCGTACCTTGAAGAGCTAATGAGAGTGGGGGGATAAGTGTTGATACTTGGACGAGTGAAGCCCATCACAAGACATACCTACTAGGCACCCAAGTAAGCAACAATCTCACGCACTACATCGTAACTCTCTCATGAGTCCGCGAGCTAGCATTAATGAAGAATGCCAACTAAGGCCAAGCCAATCCCTAACATCACAACATGCCTAGTGAGCCAAATAATGAATGTCTAAGTAGATCAGTCCCGACTAATGAGTCGATACTCACTGATCATCTAAGGTTAACCTAAGGCTCAAATCCCTCCATCGAGCATCAGTTAGTCCCTTAATGAGTATCTTAGCCTAGCTTTTGTCTTTAGCAGCTATAACCTACTGCAACACATTAATGAACATCTAACATCCATAGTACGGTTGATATGCCAGGTACCTCTAACCCTACCAAATCACTAAGCTACAGATTTGGTAGCTTGGTCGACTATGGCATGCTACTTGCAGTGAAGCTCTATCACCTACCATGAAACGTACTGTCTACTGGCAACTAGTATGAACGAACCCTAGATCGCTACATGTGCAGGTAAATCACATAAAAGGTGTTAGGTGCTAATAAGTAAGGGCATTTAATCTATCTCTCTCTTATTCTCACCTTCTCAAACTTCTTCTCCCCTTTCTCTCCTTAACTAGCAAGTTAGCTTCCAGTTATGTTGCTACCTTAACATAGAGTAGATTATTTGCCAACTCTTCTTATTCTCCCTGCTTTAAAAAATAATCCAAAGGATCCTTGGCAAGTAATTCCTACAAAACATTAGACACAAAGGCATCAGCAATATTAAGACAATAACAAGTATCATCCTATTCAACGCACTTTTTCATAACCTCTTTTGCTCTTAGTACCATCTCTCCTTCACTTACCATTAAAATAAGCTTGCCATCACTAACATCAATAATGGCTCTAACGGTAGCTAAAATGGGTCTCCCTAGAATGCATGGTACTTCAATGTCTTCATCTATGTCTAAAATTACAAAATTCATAGGAAAAATAAATTTGTTTGCTCAAACCAACACAGCTTCAATTATACCCTTAGGGTATATTACAAATCTTTTAGCTAATTACAAGCTCATTCTAGTGGTTTAGGTTTTCCTAGGCTTAGCTTTTTAAATAATTTATATAGCATTAAATTTATGCTAGCTCTTGGATTACCTAGTGTTTTCTCAATAGACAAATCACCATTTAAGCAAGAGATGGTAAAACTCCATTGATCCTTCAATTTTGTCAGAAGCTTGTTTTATAGAATTGCCGACCACTCTTAGCTCAGTGTCATTATGGAAATCTTCTCTAATTTCTTTTTGCTATACAATAGATCCTTAAAAAATTATACATACTTCGGCATTTGTGACAAAGCTTCCACAAATGGTAAATTAGTATGCAATTGCTTAAAAAGGTCTAAAAACTTATTGTATTGTTTGTTTGAATATTCTTTTCTAAGTCGATGAGGAAAGATATTGGCTGCTTATACTTTTTCACCTTTTGAGATCTACCTTATCCTTCAAGTTTTCTAAAGTCTCATTAACCTTATTTTCTTGCTCTTCTACAATTGGTTCTTAACTAACCTGCTTCTTGTCAGCTTGCTTACTTACCTATAATTCCTTACCACTCCTAAGAGTAACAACTTTTGCCTATTCTTGTAGAGGTGGTTCTTGTTGCCTTTCAATAGTGATTTTTACTTGTTAGCTTAGCTTCACTACTTTCCATGTACTTAATTAAAACATCTTCCAACCTAAACTTTTCTTCTTAAGGTGAACAAACTTAGAAACCTTAGGGAAAATCAATATGCTTCGGTGAGGTCTTGAATTGATACTCTCCTTGAAAATTGAATTAGTCCTTACATCTCCCTTTATAATCATTATGGGGTATCGATTGGAACCCTTAGTTATTCCTATAGTAATCAACCCTTCTTATTTGCTATTGTCCTACATATTCCTCTTATTTCATGAAACTTGCGATCATCATGGGATATTACGAAGGCATCAAGTAGTTATGTATTCTTCGACTTAGTGCTTCAAACTTAGTCACTAATGTCATGGTAACCTCTATGCTGTACATGCCTAAATTCTTTTTTTTTTTTTTTTCACTTTAGTGTTCTCTTAGTGATAGTATTCATTGCTAATCTCTCAATTAAAGTTTGAGCTTCTTTAGGTGTTTCCATATTTATATCCCTCTTATAGCTAAATCAATTGATCGTTTAGTGGAAAAATATAAACCACTATAAAAAGTTTGTACCTATTCTTATTGTGGGAGCCTATGATGTGGACATCTTCTAAGCAACTCCTTAAAACATTCCCAAGAATCATAAAGGGTTTTAAACCTAGATTGAGTGAAGGATGAAATGTCACTTCGAGGCTTAGCGATCTTATTAGGAGGAAAATACTTGTCCATAAATTTTTCAATCAACTCTTCCCACGAAGTAATAAAGTCTTTTTAAAGAGACGCCAACCATAGCTTCATTGTCCTTCGTAGTGAGAAAAGGAATAGTCTCAACCATGTTGCATCATCAGTAGCTCCATTAATTTCGAAGTTAGTGCAAATCTCTACAAAGCTAGTGATATGGGCATGTAGATCTTCATCTAATGAACCTTTAAAATGTAATTATGACTACACCAATTGAATAATTATCAGTGAGATGACAAACTCATTTGCAATTATCCTTGGCTTCACTATGCTAGAGTCTGCTCCACTAATTGAGGATTTAATGTAATCAAGCAAAGTTATTGGTACTTCCCCTTTGTTGGACATTACTCTAAATTTCTCAAATACAAAAGATTAAAATTAGAAGTGATTAAAAATAGAAATTATATGGAAAAAGAGATGAGAGAGAAATGGTAAAATAGTAAAGTCACGAGCTTTCTTGATTCACAATCCTTGACAATGGTACCAAAAACTTGATTAAAGGTAAGTGCACCTATCAAGTTATAATATAGTAGACTAATAAGGTCTAGGTTGTCAATCCCTTAAGGACTGCACACATTACTCATTCTCGCTCTATCATTCTACTAAGAAATTTATGAACTTCACTTGTAACACAAACTAATTAAACACTAACAATTAAGAAGGAAGTAAATTTGAGTATAAATTAATTAGAAGAATAACAAGGTAAAAAAAAGAAAACTATAAATTAATAATACTGACATCTAGATAATGCTTCACCAAGAGATTAACAAGCAACATTCCAAAAGATATCTACTTCCCTTCCTAATCTCATTAGCTAGAAGAATTCTTTTTAATGAGCTAATATAATCATTTCACTTATTAACTCCTAATCCTAACTTTATTTTATCTTGATCGCTTTTGCAATAAAACAGGTTAAGATAGCATTAAGAATGTAAATCCTTATCATAATTACTATAAAAATTTTAGAAGGATTTTATAACTTATCACTAAGATTATATAAATTCTCTTTAATCATGCTTGATCTAATTATTTATACAGTCTCACAACCACCATGCACAATATTAGATAATTAGGATTGAAACTAGAAATAACAACCTAATCAATTAAGCACACATGATTAAATTAATAAGAAATAGAGGATTCACTAAAATTGACAAAATAAGTACTTTACTTGTTAACTCAATGATCGATAAGTCTAGATGTCAATTACCTTATGCCACAATCAGGCTAATTGAACAATCTTTCATGGGAATTACAAAATGCAAAGCAAAGAAAGCCCTAAGAAAACTTTTATGAATGACAGCTTCTCTCTCTTTTTCTAAGTATATGACTTCCTATTTATAGAGATTGGTGAAAATAACTTAAATAAGACAACTTTTTGATGGAATGGCATGATCACATCCTAAGATCATGGGTGTGAACTTCAAGCATGATCCTTCCATCAACCAAAACTCTCCAAATTTCTTGAAATTTTTTGACGATGGGATCATAGCTAGAAACATGATCGTGATCTTCAACTATGATTCTCTCTTATCATTGATCTTTAATAAAATTCTTCTCCATAAGTTGCTACCTCTAATTACTCCTTTAAATGAATGAAAATCTCCTTAATTCTTTAGCAATCTTCATTCTTTTCACTTTAGTAATTCTTCAAAGTCCTGAAATCAAAAATCTACTCAAATGAGTATTAATCCATTAAAACCACAACAAAATAAAGGAGAAATTAAAACCACAACAAAATATGATATAGGCCTCCTTTGTGTGAGAATTGAAGAATTTACACGATACAACTATATCTTATGGGCCACATCCATATGGGATTCCTTGTATTATATATAGTAAGTCATGTAAATAGAAAAGTATGTAGAAAAGTTGAAGTAGAATAGAATACAAGAGATACATTGTTATGGTTTTAGAAGAAGAATAGTTTTAGAGTAGTTTTCAAAGTTCAATATCAAGAATGATAGGAAGCGGTATTTGATCTTGAATTAGAGATTGGAACTCCTACACAAATTGTTTCACTGTTTTTAATATATTATTAATTTCGATATTATTTACCTTATTATTTCTCTTACTCTCAAATAATATTGTTAATTGGATATTTGAATTATCAGTTAATGAATCTTGTTTGTTGAAGTCCTTGATATCTTAATCACTAAAACATATATTTTGATTCAATTAGAATTGAGTTGCGAACCTGTTCTAATTGATTACTGTGAATTAGATAATTTAGATTAAAGGATATAGTGATATCTCTTTAATTCAATTAACGTTTAGGAACATGAAAGGATTAATTTAGTTTATCACTTGTCTAGTGAGAGAGAGGATAAATTGGTTAATCTTAGGTAATTATTCACTTTGCAAGAAGGAATTTGTAACGCATCGTCTCTCAAGGCATCTACTTATGCTTTTTCTTGATACTTGGTGCCTAAGAAATGGTTTGTTATGCTATCCCCAAGTTTGGCATAAGGCTAAAATTGCAACAAATCTATTAACTCAAACTCCATAAAATATGAATACAAAATAACATAGGGAAACTTCATAAAATATGGGCTTCATTAAAAGTATCACATATCACTTCACCTTTCAACTCAAAATCCAACTAAGATAATAAACTTTTGCATTCAAAACATTAATACTAGAAACATAAAAGTAGCACAACGACCTTCTTGTAAACTTGCTTTTAAAAACTTGATCTAAAACTCTATAGCTAATCACTCTCTCTTTTACCTAGCAAAGTCTCTAAGTCCTAACTTGTTTTTGTTTTTAGTACCTAAGGTTAGATAAGTTAACCCCTCAACTCAGGTTTTGAGTTAAGTGAGTGTAAAACTAAACACAAAAAGCATAGGAATTAAGTATTCTAAATCATAACAGGTAGTATATATCTTATATTTAATAATCCAACATCATCAACAATACAGTACATTGAAGTCATTAAACTATTATCAAGCACATGCGCAACAATTCAAGCCTCATATGGCTATTATGCTAATGCACATGACGTGTATCGAACTGATATCCTATGCTCTTCTAATTTTACTCATTCGATTAGTCAACATACTTAGGCATCTAGATATAACATCCAGGAACATAGAGGCAACAAGGAACTACCTGGGAGTAGGACCCTCAAAACTCATCTAAACTTAGAGGTAATAAGGAGCTACTTAAGAGTAGGACTCCCAAAACCCAACAAAATAGAAACTACCCAGTGTAGTTTAGAAATCTAGCATATAGCTTGCCTAAGTGAAACTACCTAAAGTGGTTAGAACTAATTGAGCAATGCCTCTATATGCTCAAAACCTTACCTAGCAATATCTCAAGTTAAGAAAGCTTGACCTGTAGGTTTATTTTGTGTTATGCCATGAATGCATTCAAACAACATGTTTAGCCCAGCAAAGTATGAGTCTTGAATCAACCTAGCCAAATACAATTTGCAAGTTAACCAAACTAAGTATGAATTCTAGCCAAATATTGAAAACTAAGAAAACGGCAACCAAGCTTGACTTTCAACCTAACTGTCACATATTACAATTGCATACATGGCATGGAGTACTTACCTGGGCCCAACGCTTATTCCACTTTTCGATGCACCTATCTTCACTTATAAACATTAATATACATAGTAGAGTACTTGATTAGTCATCTTCAATAATGGTAACTATCATTTATTGCTAATTAATTATATTGCTAAACTAGTATTGATTATAGCTTCTTCATTTCTTATCTCTTTTTAGCAAATCGTGTATCATCTTGATCCTTATATAGAGAACCATAGAAATATCTTAGGGTATCAACTTAACCAATAAAGTGACATTACCAAAAATACTTTTTCGTAATTCCAATTTGATCATAAATTACCCTAGTCGCCTAAATAATTCATATTATACTCAATAGCTTAGCACTGCTCATAAATCCACACTAAATCACACTGATCAACAAGTGTTCTTTATGAAAATATCAAGCCTGAGTCTTGTAACTACTATAAATATATCAATATAGTCAAAATATAGCAAAATACTTGTTATTTATAGAATAAATAGTAAACTAATCCAAATAATTCCATAAAAAATACTGAAAACTCATAAAATTATATAGTTTCATGTTTATTTATTGAAGATATTAAATCAGCCCATTAAATATAGTTTCCAAATTATCAAATTTTAGGTTTGATTTCACTAAAAATTAGCTTAAATTAGTTCAATAATCAAATTTAATTACAATATCTAAACTAAACACTCCAGATATCATTAGTAGATTCCAAAAATCACTTAAAGTATTGTTTATCAAGAAATTATTTGAAAAATCCATTATTTCCTTAAACTACAAAACAAGGTAGATTTAGTAAAATAAATTCACTAAATTCTAAATGTATAGTTTATCAAAAATTATTTTTACATAAATTAAATATATCATATGAGGAATATATAAACAAAAAATTAGCTTAAAACAACATCATTTACTATTTTTTAAAATTAATACAAAATTCGTTGAAACAAAGCAACTTCTTAAAGAACTTATATAAACACTTCTTAACTTAAAATTTTAGGTTAATATTTTGATTCTACATGCAAAAATACTTAAAAAAGCGAAATTTCATAAATTTTAGACATCATTTGAAATTTTTAATAAATTTAGAGACTTACAACTAGAAATTTAAACTAGCCAATTTGCCAACCATTAGAGCTCTACCAACAATGAGGCTATGTCGGCCGAACTTCTTTTGGTAGCTACCTTTGACCACCAAAGCTCCAAGATGTCAGGTTGAGATTAGCTATGCAAACCCTAGAGACTAAGTTACCTCCCCCTATTTTTTCTTATATTATTTTTATAAGTTAAATGACTTATCTCTAATATCTCACTATATTTCAAAGCTTGAAATTTACGTTTTCGATAATTATTAGCTTTATCAATAAATTGGTATTTTTATCAAACTAATTCTCTTATATGGATTATTTTGAGAAGTTAACCTTACTAAGTGACTTCATCTAACTTTCTTGATCTTATCGTGAAGTTTGGACTAAAACGGATAATGTTAGTCAGTGCTCTAAATTTAGGTGCTTGGATCCTGAGATTATCATATTAGCTTAAAACCTTGGGGTATTATAGAACTCCACTTAAAGCTTAATTGCTTTAAAACTAAACCTATTAAAGACTCGATGTTACATTAACTAATTCTCTATCTATCTAGTTTACAATTGAATCCTTTGATGATATTCAATATCTTAATTAATTTGCTTTAATGTATTAGTTTTAGAATTTAATCATTTAATAAATCTTTGATTTTATTTACTTAAATTTAGATGGAACTAATACTAATAAAATTTAGTAAGCATTCCTTGTGGGATTCGACCTGGTTCTCACCAATTCTATTCCTACATATGTGACCTAGTGCACTTGCTAGTAAGAATATGCTTTTATTATAAAAAGTAGAGTTAGGTTTAGCATATCACTACATTAACATATGACCAGCACATTGCTAAGTTTAATGAGAGGCAACACTAGATTGATAGTCATGGCCACCAAACTATCAATTTCAATTGAAACAACATGGTTTGGATCCATCTCAGCTAAGAAAGGTTTTTACATCTATGAGAGAACAAGTTATCATCTTAAGTTGACAAACTATTCAAAGTGTAGAAGAGGATCAACAGCAATACCTACCAGATCAAACTATTAGAAGATTATGGTGTTTCCTCAACTTTCAACATATTTGACTTGATCCCTTACCATCTAGAAGAAGAATAAGAAGGGAATTGAAGAGAGTCAACAGATTGAGAACCCACATATTTGAGGTCAAATCTCTTGAACCCCAACAAAGATGATAGGAATCTATAACCTAAACCTTTGACTATAAGCCAAGCTTAAAGACTCTAAGACTTAACTGGAGAGGTCCTAACTCAACAACCACTTAAGGATGAAGATTCTCCCCATAATTGAGGACTACTACACTTCATCTAACATGAGTACTAAACAATGGCTACGAGTAGGGCCACTATTGACATATCCCAAAGCAAAGTGGTAGATCCCAAGGAGCTAGATGGCTTAACCTCAAACACACCAAAATGCTAAGTAACTTTAATGCTAAACTATCTAGCCTAGTTACTAAGCTACTAAGGTCCCTAGCTACTACTAAGTTCCCGAGCTTCCTTATCACCAGAAGACTAGCTATATGTGTTGATAACTACCTTTGTCAAAGATTCATGTCTCTAGGTACACAATCCCATGATGATTCTCTGACATATTTTTTATTCTATTTGTCCATTTTATTCCTTTAAAGTATAGACTAGGAATATATTTGTACCTTGCCCTTTTGTAAACGCTAATGACTAAGGTATATAGGCTACCATTTTGTAATTTAGTAATTAGTTGAATACCAATTCTTATAGAAAACTTTCTCTTCATTTTTTAGAGCCTCCTCTTGAAACCAACTCTAATCTAGCTCTTTTAGCAAGAGTTAGTAATGAGTGAACCTAATGAACATCTTGTATGTCATATCAAGTGTTCATTAGGCTTTGTTGACCAATTGGTTTATCATATCCTCTTGGTTGCACATGAGTTTTCCTAGCTTCTTCCTTCATATTTAGTTCTAACCTAGCGCACTCTCATGTATCTAACCTTAAGACGCATAAGAATATTTGCTCATCTTCCTAGTGTGGACTTAAGACAACCTATTCCATCATACTTCTTAAAGTTTAGGGTTTTAAACTTCTCCTAGTAAGTAGTTGGATCTTGGGCAATATCAGTGATGCCCACTTGTTAAAACTAATCAGGTTTTTGAAATGCCTTCATCTTATCAACCATTTTTTGAAACTATTTCCTTTTCATCTCCTTTTAGTTGTTTGGTAATTCCTTCTGAAGGAATTTTGAGTTGAACCCTAAGTTTGTTTCAGTATGTTGAAATTTAGTTTTAATAGGTTCACATTTTTATGTGTTGATAATGATTCCCTTTCTACACTTAGCCTCAGAGTGTTCTTCCTAGGCTTGTTAGGTTGCCTTAAGGAGGTTGATGTTGTTAACAAAAAGGTCCATCTTTGGGCCATACTCTTCATAGTTTATTCTAAGGTTGTGATCCTATCTTTAGTAGTCATGAAGGAGTCATCAATGTGATTACAGTTCCTAAGGTTCACAAGATTACCTAAGTTGCCAGTTGATACGAGGCAAGCGCACCTATCAATTTTAATATAGCGGATATGAGTCCGAGTCGATCCCTCAGAGATTTTGAGTACTAATATTAACTTTAGCTTTATTATCTAACCGGAAAATTATGATGAGTTGAATAAATTAAAAATACTNACTTCTTCGTTTGAACTCGGAATTGAGTGAAACTTGATTCCTTTTCTTTGTTTTCGAGCCTAGAACGCGTTTAAACCCTAAAATCAACATTTTACTCAATTAAGTATCATTTTCTTTAAGGAAAACCAAAAATGTAAGGGAAATGCTATAAAATCACCATATGAAATATGTTTAAAATCAGAGTTATCACCAGTATTGCTAGAGTTTCCATTACCTACCATTTTTGCTCTTGAGCCAATGATCATGGGGCTTTGATTCGGCATGTACTACTTACAAGCTATCTCTAGAAAAGTTAGGCCAAATAACACTCAAGCCTTACTAGAAAAATTTTGAAATCACAATTCTTCTTTTCTCTTTTTTTTTTTTATTCTTTTCTTTTCCCTTTTTATTTCTTTTTTCTTTTTGAAAAGAAATAAAATACTGAAAAATTGATAAATAGAATGCAAACAAAGTAAATGTGTCACACATATGTATAATGGATCAAGTACTTAAGCAACAATATGGCAAACATTGATATTTTCTTAATCTTGACAACTCTAGTGAGTTTCTTATTATATTAGGAGATTCAAAGGGGGAAAAAAACACTGCAAATTATAAGAGTCTCCTAATTTTGCTAAGGCATCCTTGTTCTTCACTAAGTTCTCTAAACCATCTTCAAGCTTAGGCTAGCTTAGCTTGCATTGGCATTCTTCTCCTTTGGTACCTAATGGAGTTAGAACTTTAAATGAGCCTCCCACTCCACATTTCTTTGGCCATAGCTTTCCAATTGAGCTTAGGCTAGTCTCATATAAGTTTGAGTTTCCTCATTAGGATTTATTAGAGTTGGTGGCAGCACATTTAAAGCTTGGTATTATAAGTAGCCCATCTGATGCAACTAATAAAAAATAAACTCTCAAATAGCCATGTATTACCTAGTCTTATCCCATAATTCTCCAACATCCACAACAAGCTGCGTCTCTTAAGCTTCCTATAACTCCTTGATGGTCTATAACTTAGCATTCCTTACAATTAGAGCAACATCTTACTCATAATAGTCAAAAGTTATTGGATCCAAGGAAGGTCGTTGGGCAATTTCTTGAACTAGGCCTAATTGGTGGATTACATAAGCTAGATAGTTGCTCGTGCATCCAAAGATCGTAATGAGAGGAACTACAACATAGATAGCACAACCTAGGATAGCTCAGCTATAGTGGTTCCATTTGGTAGTCCATAATATTTCCTCGAGTTCCATATCTTAAAACATTATGATCCATTCCTTGGAATAGGTAACTTCTGGTAATTAGACCTTCTCAACAAAGAATGATATAATGTCATAGAATCTTGTGAATAGAGCTTGGTTTAGATAGTGTCCATGATATTTTAAGTGGCTAATGAGCCATTGAGAGAACATGTATGCTAGTTTTGAGTTCCCTATGCCCTTTTTGCTTCAAGAAGTATAAAGACTTAATCTATTATGCTAAGAGAGCTAGTACATAGGACTTCCCTACTAAAAACCAATCCACTAACTCCACCATCTTATAATGGACATACATGTTTCCTATCGGGAATAGGTAGGTCACAAAGGCAGCTAAGATGTAGGCATAGACATTGTTCTTTTTCCAGTTTACCTCATCAACTTAATACTTGGGCTTATTGGACTTGTAGGCCACCAAAGCTCCAAACCACTCAATGAGAGCACTAAGCTCGATGCATTCTTCATTGCAATTATCTAGGGCCCATTTAACTCTGTTTTGTCTCACCTTAAGGAAGCTGCTAAAGGTGTTGGAAGTGAGTTTTCATTTTTGGGGATGAAGATACCTTATGAAGGTAAAGGGGTACGCAACAGCAAGGTATATTCCTCTATTATTGGGCTCAACTCATGTTGGCCTAAGTAGAAAGCTCTCAATTTTCGATTCTAACAGTAAACTAAGGCCTTAAATAGATGAAGATGCATGCCTACCTTAGATAAGGATAGAATGGGCCTAGTACATCTCTTGATAAATTCCTATTCCCAAGGCCTATAATAGGCGAAACCGTACTTGCTAAGAAGGCTAGGCATCCATAGATCTGTGAACATGGATCTCTTAATATGATGATGCCAAGATAGGAGCAACCACAATTTATTACATGAAAGAAAATAAAATTGAAATGGAAATTTATACAATTGCAATCTAATTTACCAGGAAAAAAATAAGTTACATATACAATTATAAGAACATATCTACATAAGAAATAATTACAACATAAGCCATTAAGAATCCCATATGGAGTTGCAATTGATTTTCTTCATTTGTAACACAACTGCCTTAATATTTGGTAGTGTAATCATGAATACAAGTTAGGTGGATTTTAAAAGGTTCCCAAGCACCATGGTCTCTTCTATCTTGAAGAATGGATCTTATAACCATATAAATACTTGAGTGAGGTAGACTAATCAGCCCTAGATAGTAGTTTCCTTACAATACCTAAAGCTTACGTAATAGCCCTTTCATCCAAAGGTTTCCTAAGATGGCTTAATTTCAACCATATCTAACACAAGTCATGATACTTTTTAGATACAAAATCCCCCCTCCCCGTTTCCCATTCTAACCACTACCTACCCACAACAACCAAAAAAAAAGAAAAAAAAAGAAAAAAGAAAAAAAGAAAACTTGGTTCATTAGGGCTTTGATTCTTACAAGCCTAGGTAGTTTATGTTAGAGAACTAGTATATATAAAAATGCAAAATTAAATAGAGAAATTAAGAAAAGACCATGTAGAAAGTAAAAAATAAAAAATAAAAAATTAGATCATCCTAAAGCTTAATTCAATATTTTAATGTGGCTAACTTACTAAGAAGTCCTTGAGGAGTTGCCAATCTATCAAGCATAAATATGGTTTTCATTGTTTTTTTTAATTTGATTTAAATTAAACCCTATATTTATTTAATTGAAACCCTCAACAAAAGTTAAGAAAAGCTAGCTTATTTTAGGTTTTCAAAAATTGGAGTTGCCATTTAGTGAAACCATGAAAATTTGAGTAAATTAAAACCAATTAGGTAGATTGGTTCTAATTTAGCTATTAGTCTTTTTTAAAGGGTTTTAAAGAAACCAAAGATAACTAATTCAAGGCTAATATGTTAAAACTCTAAGGTTACCACATTAAAACACTAAATGAGTCCTCAATTTTAAAATACCCTTTTAACTTAAAGAAAACAATTCCTTATTTCTTTTGGTTCTCATGTTTTCTTTTATTTTTTTTTTAAGTTTCTCAAAATCTTTTATTTTTTGTGGAAGAAAGGGAAAATATATTTTATATTTTTTTATGGTCGCCACACAAATGCCTACGTATCTGCTATTTAGAATCAAACCACTGTAGTTGCTCTTATAAAACTTTAGTTGTTTGATTTATTTTTATTTTTGAAAAAAAAATTTAGGTTTACATCATTAATCAATTTATTAGATTTTGAAACATTCTAAGGAAAATGCCCTACCTTTATTAGAAAAACCCTTATTTGTTTAATGGATAAAAAAAGGGTCAATTGGAGTTCTTTTCTATTTTAAAAGATAGTTTCTCTAAGTGATAAAATATTTTTTCTTTATTTTTAGGAAAAGACCTAAAAAAATGAGAAAAAAAAAATTCTTTTCTTTATTTTAAATTTCCCCTTTCTTTTTGTTTTTTTAATCTATTTTCTTCATTTTTTTCAAAGACCTTAATTTAAGTGAGAGGAAAAAGCCCTTTCTTTATGTGTTGCAAAAATATTAAAATGATTCATTGAATTTTCCTGGTTTTTTTTTTTTTCTTTTTTGGTAACGGATTCATTGACTTTTCGAAGTAAGAAAACACACATTTCTTTTAGACCATTTTTTTATTTTTATTATTTCTTTTTAAACCTAACAACATATGAATGAGAAAACACATTATTATTAAAAATATTTTCTCTATCTTATGAAATCCTTATGACTCAGAAGAAAGAACTTTGTTTTTCTAAAACCATTTTTCATTTTTTTTTCTTTTAAAGAATCATTTATTCCTAATGATATTAATGGCAAAAAAAATTATTTTATTATATTATTTTCTTAATTTTTCTATAGTGGTCCTACTTGTCCTTAGGTGATGATCACCTGACAACACTTGAGGACTACACATATGCCCATATCCTAAATTATTTAATAAGCAAAGAAACTAGGTAATAGCAATAAATAAGTAGATTAAATAAAAATCATTAAAAAAGAAAAAGAAAAAAAGAAGAAGAATGGAAACAAAAATAAAATTAAAAAATGAACCTAGGTAAGGAGCAAGTCACATACGGGTTGAAGCTTGAAGTTGCTTGGGTTAGTGGATGCTGCACCTGCTTAGCATGTACGTTAAGATAGGGGAGGAGTAAACACCAACCTAAGTTGCTTACGGCGACTTTGATGGTCATTTTGAGTGGAGGATGGCACTTTTATGATGTTCTCAAGGCTGAGAAGGTCAATGGTAGTGATGCCTTTGCTGAAGTAATGGTTTGAGTAGTGGTAGATCGTAGCCAACTTCGAGTAGAGAGAGAAAGGTTAGATGGAACTCAAACTAGGATGAATTGAAGTGAATAAGGTATGTTCTCCTGTGTTTTCAAGTGTGAAGAATCTCGTAAGGTGGTTGGTTTCTCTCAAAAACCATTATAGCATAGTGGTTTTAAAGAGAGAGAATAACACAAGTGTAAAGTGAGAAAGTGATTAAGAGAGCTCCTATGTGTAATTTTGAATGGTAATTGATGTTGGAATGTGAAGCTTAAGTCCCTGTTTATACTAATTGAGCTTAAATTAAAGATGGGAAGTCCTTATTTGCTACACATGAGCTAGTTAGGGTATGGGTGTCCAAATCCTTGATTAGGTGATTTTAGGGAAAACTTTGATAATTGATTAGTGATTATACATGAAGAGGACACGACACATCCATTTCAAAGCTTGGAAGCTTTGAGTCTTGCTTAAAATAGCAAGATTTGCAAGCTTGTCTTTGATGTGTTTTTTAGCTTTCTTGAGTTTTCAAGCTCAAAAGTAAGCCTTCAAATGAATGAATTTGGATGATTTATGGATATCAATTTGAAGTTTCCCATGTCTACATAATAAAATTGTAAGGATCATGATATGGTTTTTGTAATGTCCCTCCTTTAAGCATCTACTTAAAACTTTTTCCTTAATTTTGGGTACTTGAAGACGGTTCATTATACCATACCATCCCTAAGTTACGAATAAGGTGAAACCTATATTCAAGTCATTCAACATCATGAAACACTTGCCTAAATCTCTTCTTATTTAACATTACAAACCATGGTAGAAATCCTCGTAATAGTGAACCACACTCAAAATATCACAACTATAAAATCTTATGCATGATTTCATTAGAAAGCCTAAGTATCACATTTAAAATCTCAGTTTTGAAATCCATATGTAACATATTGATACTTCTTAAAGTGCCACTTCCTAGAACTTAAGTCAAATCCTACCACTTATTGATCCTTCTTAAGAGAAACTACTCCAATTACTCTAAAGTCTTCTTGCTTGTATAGTGTGATGTTCTATATAAACTTCTTTCTTGACTTGAGAATAATAAGATGACTTATCCCCTCTGCTTACTATAAGCTAAGTGATAATGGATAAATAAATAGCAATATAAGCAGTATCTTATTACAAGTACACAACAAATTATTAGTTCAATCAATACTCTTTAGTCTAACTAAGCAATGAAAATGTAACAAACATGTGCCATACTTATGCAAGTCACATACATCGGTGTCAATATCCTAACCTAGCCCTAGCCCAAGCCCATCAGGTTAGTCAACACTCTCGAGCATCTAGATACCCTAATAAAGAACTCAACCTAGAGGAAGCTATGCAATTTCTATATGCTCCAAAAACCAATTTTTATAAATCAAGTTGTTTTCTTAATAAAACCAAGAATTTTAGGAGTTAAGTCCTTTTCCTAGTAAAACCTAATATTTCAAACAACTCTTCCCAATGAAATCTCAAGTTTTAGAAATTGTAACCTATAGGTCCTTGTCATGCCATACCATACCATGATGAATTAATCACATACCACACAAATTCTAAGCAAAAAGCAACCAAGTTTACTTACTTATTTTTAGTTCATTCTTGCTTTATTTCATTTACACTTTTCATTTCCTAAAACCTCAATATGTTCACTTAGGTGAACACCTTATGGATAAAGTTAGTAGTTAGTGACCAACTTCTTGTATAGGTTAATACAGATTTCAATCAACAATTATAACCAACCAACATTACAACCGAAATCACCAAAGTGACCAACCAAGCATGATTCATCACACAACATACACAAAAGAGATCAGTAATCATTTCATATCTCATCAATCAATATGTGTCACATCCTAGCATAACACAGGATGTCCCATCACACAAGTAAACCTCAATTCTAATAAAACAACATCTTATTATATACTTAGCATTTAAAGGAGTTCAGTTGTAAGCTTTTTGGTTACAAATATTTACATCATTTACAAACTTTCAAAACTCGAACACAAAACTTTAGTTAAACTTCTAGGTCTTTATTACACTTGTTCAATGATACTTTCACTTCCAAAATAACTTACTCTATCTAGTGCTATCCAAAAGTTCATCTTAGCTATTGTTAAGCTGAGTGACAGTAGGAAACAAGCAACAATATACCAAAGCACATAACACAAGCATTCAAGCTTCTTATTCAATTAATACCCAAGCATCAAATAAGATATTAAATGGTATGTTATGTTAATGTACGTGACATGCATTAGTACCAATATCCTAGTTAGCATAGCAACTCATCTGGTTTAGTTAACTACAAGTCCTAGTATCCGGAGAATATATTTGGGAACCTAACAAAACCATGGAGCGTGGTTGAAGTGTTGGTTAATGCAAAACTATATGAACAAAACCCAGCTTTATAAACTTACCTTAGTAAAACTATAAGTTTTAAGAAAACTAACGTGTAGGTTTTTTTCATGCCATGTCATGCATGCATCAACCAATTCCTAATCAACATCAAGTATATTAACAAGGCTTATCATGCTCATATTGTATCTGCTTTATGTTTTGAAATTGTTTCTGAATTAGCTTCGGATTTGAATACTCATTATAACATAAATTTTCACAAGTTTTACTCACAAGCAATCATAGAATACATCCCATAAATCATTGCCAACATTATACTCACAAAGTATAACATCACCAAAGGCTTACACGACGAATCTAAGCAACATCTAGATAATCACCCAAATCATAGACAAGAACATTCATTATCTACTATTGAAATGCAAGTTGAGTACTTTACCCAACAATTTCAAGCACCATTCAATCAAACATCACAATCAGGAGCAAGGGCAATCATCCTCCACTAATGAGATGTAAATCTATACCCTATACACACAAATCCACTTACCTGGCTAACGATATGATCTTAATTTACTCTTTAGTAAGAACTTTCCCCTCCACAACTTCACCTAGCAAGAGGAAGTATTTCTACAGTCAATTACAGGTCATGAGTGTATATATACATATACTAATTAAATACATGCTAGGTAGTTAGTTCATTGTAAGCTAGTTCTGATTCAATCGTTGAGTTTAATTCCAAGTTAACCTCTTAAGTGGCTTCTGAAACAATTTCTGGAGCAGCTTCTAGGTTACTCTCCAATTTGTCCTACTTAAAATTTCTTAGTTAGATATTGGTTAACTTATATCTACAGTTAAAGCTCTTAATATTACATCTAGTTCACTCATTTAGATTCATTTTACCCAAAAATACTTAAGTATTGTAGTTTCTAAATCTGGTTCTAAATTAGGGTTTGAACACTAAAATTAATGTAGTTTTTACCTTGGAACCTTTTAAAAAAGTATCTAATCAATAGTGTTAACACAAATTTTTATTCTAGAACTCTATGTGAAAGTATCGAGAACAATTTCGTTAACTAGGAACTCTTTAGAGATGTATCTGGAAATATCTTTATTAACTAGAAATTCTCTTATTAACCTATAAAGGCTATATTGGTCAAGTATTTCATATTAGACAACTCCTTAATTAAGTTTTTGGACTTGGAATTAATTCATTTTTCTAATAGATCAACATTCTAAAGAGTTATCTAAACAAGGTTATTTTACAAGTTTTCTTAAAATAACTCATCTAACATCATATTCCAAATTATAGACATATTAAATCATGTTCATATTTCAGGTTTATTATACTAAGCAACACCATAGTACTAAATTCTTCAAATTCACATACTTATCTATTAATGCCTTAAACCCATATTCACTAACTTGCTCATATCTCATCTCCTACTCAAACCATACAACTTCAAATTATCCTTCATGATGGAATGTGATCTAAATAAACCTCAAAACTTGATACCGAAGGTTTCATTAAGCTCTATACACCAAATCCTCAAGAAAATAACATTTTTTTTTATCCAATTTAAACTCTAAAAAATTCCTAAAAATTATGGAAATCTTTTTTGTTCGAAAACTCTTCACACAACATTCACATGAAATAAAAGTATTCTAATAAAAAAGTTTGGTTTAGAAACTATGTCCATAGAGTTATTCAAATAGATTTCGAAAATCAATCATTTTCACTCAGTTTCTTAAGGAAGTACTATATTAATTTAAAAATTTTTCAATATGATATTTTTTGCTAAAATTATATAGAAAAATATATACAAATGATTTTTTAAAATAATTTTTGGAGTTAATTTAGTATTTTTACAATTTCAAGTAAAATCGAGTACAAAATTTATTCATCAAAAGGGTGGCCGTCCAGCCACTAATAGCTACTCCCTGATTGTTGACCAAGCAAGGCATAGCTACCACTATCAAGTGGTGATTATGGTTTACGCTCAGTATAGCCATTCCCTGATTGTCGGCCAAGATAGGCATAGCCACCACTGTTAAGTGGTGATGGTGGTTCATGCTCAAATGCTCTTTAAACTAGTTTTCACGGATTAAGTTGGGTTTGTACAATACATGTTTTAATTTTGCCTAGAATTTTCTCCTCCATTTTCTTGTTCTTGTAATTTTTCTAAGTTACTAAGGGACTACTTGATCATCTAGAGAGAGTTGGTGAAAATCCCAAGTTTTAGATTGATAAAATGACGTTTTCTCTCTCTAAAATAGCTTAAATACTTCCTAAATCCATGCATTTTAAGTGTCATTTGGTTAATGTGTTTAACTAACAACTGTCCTAATTGTTTCTATGCCTTAGACAAGATGAATCTAATTGGTTTGTTACTTTTTAGAAATTTTTATGATTTTTCTTTTAATTATTAAGCAATTAAATACAAATTTTAGTAATTAATCGATATATTTTATAATATATTTACATATTAACTGTATGACATATATATTACATGTCTATATAATCATGTTACATGTCATTTGACCCATAAATATTGTTTTTATAACCTAAATAATTTATCTCTAGCAGCTCTTTACTTTTTGAAACTTAAACATTGAGCTCTCAGTAATCAACAAATGTACCCGGTAGAAATGCACTTTATTGAAATTAAATATTATATATATAATATTTTGAGAAATTAATTCTAGTAGCATTATTTGGCTAATTTTTATGACCTTATATTAAAATTTGACTCAATTTGGACCAAATTGTCTGAAAGCCCTAAACTATTCCAAATGGCTTAAACGTCCTAACTTGGATTGGTTAATTTAGCAACTAGAGTACTTAATCAACTAAGGTTTCACAATATGTCACAAACTTATACATAACTTAATAAAGACAATCATAACTGTAAACCTCACAAAATTTTGCCTTTTAAATATAGAATTGAACTCAAGTACCAATAAATAATTGCTATGCCCCTTGAGACCAAAGGAATCAAAACCGAGAGAAACTTTCAAAGAAATCTTCAAACAAATTTGAGGACTTCAATACAAAGTTCCAAAAATCCTAACGGCATACATGAATCCATAAGTCTAAATTAAACCAAAGTAAAACTAGAATGGTAAATTAAACTCAAATTTCATCAAGTCGTGAAAATTCTATATCAAATAATTAGAGTACTCCTAAATAATAACAATCATCAAAATTAATCCAATTAAAATAACAAAATTTTGAATTTATCCCTATGAGTGTGCATCGTGATATACAAGTGTAATTTCCTTTTTACATACTATTATTTATAAGATATACTACATAATATCAACTAGCAAAAAAATTGATCTAATAAAAATTTTAAATTCGAAACTTAAAACGAATATAAAAGACCCAATTATATGATTCAAAAACTTTAATCATGTAAGAACAACCCTAAATACTAAACCTAAGATTGTACAACCTTATAATCTATACTAACAATAATAAAACCCTAAATCTTAAGTAAGGTGAATTCTTGATTTAAACGTTAAGAGGAGCTAGAGATACTTAAGACTATTGAGACCTTAAACAAACAATTAGAAACTTGAACTTAACCAAAACTAACTTGACCCTAAAACTCTATAATTTCTTTTAAGAAGCAAATCCTAAGATAGGAAAAATTCTAAGAACCAAACCCTAAAAGGAACCATACATGTAAGGCTCATAATCGGCCAATCATGTTCAATTTCTATCCAATATGAATTAAATTAAAACTAAAGACAATAGTGAGAACTGGATTAACTTATTACATGATAACCTCCCATAGATTTAAGATAAGACAATCCCATTCTCTCTATATAAGTTATATTACCTATAGATAAGTGGTTCAACTAATCACATAAAGTAATACATTAAAGTAAAGTTGATAAGATAAGGCCATTTCACAAGGACAAAGGCCATGCCGGTTGGAGAAAGGAGGAGAGGCATGCCATTCCTTGTCAAACCAACTTCCTTTCACTTAGTCCATCACATCCACTATTTGTCCCAACAAGCTTACATCAACTAATCATTAACTGACAAGCTTTTCACTAACTTAGAAGTAATAAAAAGGACATGTATTGGATGCATTTGGACACCATTTCAACCAACCATCCAACCCTCATTTTCTCGCATTCTCTCTCACTTTTCTAAACATTTGTAGCTTACAAACAAAAAGAAAACAAAACCCTACTTCCATCTCCATCATTGTCCCCACAAGCACCCTACTCACGGCATAAAAGATGGTTTTTGTTGCTTCTACTTTAGTCCACTTAAAAGAGCCACTTTAGAAAACCTTGTACAACTCCTTTGTAGAAACTTTGGAGCACCAAACCACTCTTAAGAACCTAGACTTCGAGGATTCAAGGAGTACACGAAAAGGAAAGGGAAAATAAGGAGCTAAGGAGGACAAATCTAGACACAAATCCACTACCCACTTCACTTAGAAAACTAAGCCTTAAACTTGAAGTATCCTTAGAACACCAGGCCTAGGAAATCATTCATGTTTATGTGGAAGTTATTATGTACTAAAGATGATATCTTAGTCAAGTTATGTTAAGTGTTGAAGCTTCTTGAATCTTTCACATGAATGCTAGAATATGAGTAAACTAGGTTTAGTTTCCTTATAACATACTTGTCTATCACTTAGATTAAGAGCTTATGACTTAAGAAAATCATGAAACCAAGTGCATGAACAACTTAGGATTATGTTGGACATGGCACATTGGAAGCATATATAAGTATTATTTTTACTCATCTTAAGTTTCACATATCATAGAGTAGTCTTTGGTAAAGGAAAAACCAACTTATGAAGTGTTAGTAAGGAAAAATCACCACTTAGAAGCTTAACCAAAGACTAGCGCCTAAGAGGGTATAGAGTTCTATATTTTCAACTTGATGTTATGATAAAATGATCCACTTACAAGGATTAAAACAAGTAAGAGTTAGAGTGTAAGTAAGTATAAAACCTTAGTTAGCACATAAGCTTAAGGAAACAAGTGATAACATGGAAAAATTAGTTTAGGAGCCCAAGAAAGACAATCAATTAGATTTGTAAAATATGTTTAATCTACTTAAATATACTTAAAAATAAAGTAAACAAATTGAAAATATTAACCAAGACTAGTAAGATAAGCGTTAAGGGCCTAAAACTCATAACTAGGCCCAAAACTCTTGATTGAGCCTTACGAAAATTTCTAATTAGCAATTCAAGCCCAAGAAAAAGATGTTATAAGATCCATAAGAAGTCCACATCAGATCCCCAAAGCCTAATATAGTGATAGGTATTGACTAATACATAAAATAGGCCTTTTTTTACCACATGGAACACTTAGAAATCCAAGAAAAGTAAGTTAGTAATAAGGCCATAAACAAAAGGTGAAAATCTAACCTTGATGGAAGTATTAAGCTTAAAAAAAAGTTCTAAGACCAAGCCTAAAATATTACACAAAATAACAAAAAGCCCAACAACAATTTCAAGCCTAAAAGAAGACTAAAACTTAAGGAATGCTACTGTTCTAACTAATAGATAGAATTGCAAGCCCCATCTCTCAAATCTAACTATACCATGTGAAAGTACACTAAAAAATGATAGGAATTGACTATAAGATCATAAAAATTAGGGTTAAAATGAAAAAGTTATACGTGAAAAAAGATTCCAGATAAATCGAAAAAGATAGATAAGTTAACAAAGTTAATAGGCCCTATATACTAATAATCAAGATAAACCCTTAGAATAAATAAATAAATACATGAGATACAATTATTTACAAATATATTTTCTATTTACCCTAATAAATAAGTGAAACCATGTTCATGCTATGCTTGAGTTATAGTGGGAAATTAGGTAAATTACAATAGATATTTAGTTAACTATAGAGCCTAGCCTTCTAAATACTTATAAGTTTTTTTATCTTTTAAGTACTCAATTGTGAAGTTCTAGACACCCCAAACACTTATAAAGTGAGCACTAATTCAGGTGAGGGAGTTCTAATGATCTGCTATCTGCTATCTGCTATCTACTTACTACTTGATGTTATGTATTGCTTGTTGATTGATATTGATTGTCTATTGAATGACTTATTTCTTTATGTCCTATCATCCATGTGATCGCCAAAATAACTAGATATATAAATTATTGGCTTAAATAACTAAATATATTCGTCACATATGCTTAATCCTATAGGTATATAAGTTGAAGTATCTAAGCTTTGCCAATTTTTATAGATTGTTCACAAAACACTTTTTGGAATTTCTTTTCTACTAAGTAATGGTTCTATAAAACTTCAACATGGCTTGATAAAGTCATTTTTTCTAAAATCCCTCATGAGTTTTCAAAAGCCACCTTTTTATAAAATCTTCATAAGTGCTATTAAGAAGCCATCAATAAAAATTTTAAGGCAATGCAAATGGATGACTATTGGATAATTGATGGTAGATGACCTAAGTCGAGTCCACCTGGTTTAGATATATGCCATTATGATTAGATATTAAATGGATGGCTTGAGTCAGGGTCCATTCAATTTGGCCTTATAGCATTGATAATGATTAAATGATGGTGGAAATCCATGTCCACCTGGTATGCGAATGTCCTAATTCAGGGTTTGCGGGGTGAATATCCTAAGTTAAGGTTCACTTGTTAAGGTGCTATCCTGAGTCAAGGGCATTGATACCTAGATGTGATGGTAATTGATGTGTAGGCAATGTAACTCTATACCTTCCATGATTCTGGATTCTTACGGATATGTTACTTACATTCACTACATATGCATTCATGTCGTTCGTATAAACTTACATATGTGTTTGCCTGAACGATAGTAATGAGGAATGAACTCATTGAGCTATGGTTTGTTCATTTCCCTTTAGCTTCTTTTGCAGGTTTACTTAAGTTAAGGCTGGGATAAATTTCGAGTGTAAAGTGCAAATTAAAGATATGCAAGATAATGTCAGAGTTAATTGAGAATTGTATAGCTAGTACCAAAACATACTATGTAGAAAGTGTTTATATGTTAAGGTTTTGTATAATTTAATATTTCTAGTAATCTATAGAATTGACTTACCTTATCTTATTATTTAGTAGAAGATATCGATTCTTTGGGATTCTGATGGATTATGAAATATTGAATATCCATAGTTATTTATATATTACGATAAGTTAATAAATTAAAAATCGAAAACCCTAGGGATTAATTAATTAAAGTCTTGCAATCCTTTACTTGCAAGGCGGTTTTCGTATCATGGGTGCACGCGTGATATGAAAATTATAGGTAATCCTATCAGGCTCCCTTTAAGGTCGTTATAATAGCCAAGTAAGTTCGAAAGTCACATGAGTAGATATAATTAATTATAACACACAAGTATCCACTTACTTAAAATTGTCGATGACCCAAAGCCTACACTTCAATTGAAGGTCCTTCTTTATTTAGCTCACCTCGAAAGCATATATGTAATAGTTACTCATAAGTTAGATACAAATTAGTTTAAGATGTTACTTACATCTATGTTTCTAGGTACATTTTGACTTAACTTCTTATTCACTTTTTGACTTACATTCTTTACCTAGTTCAACATAAGGTCTTTCTTTACCTAGTTCACTTAAAAAGCATATATATAATAGTTACTCATAAGTAAGATACAAATTAATTTAAGATGTTACTTACATCTACTTTTCTTGGTATATTTTGACTTAACTTTTGATTCACTTTCTAACTTACATTCAACTTCACTTTCTAAGCTAACTCCAATATAAAGCTCAAGGCTAGAACTTTCTATCCTAACTTCTAAGGTAGTTTTAGTTTAATGTTCTTGTTTATAAATCCTCTTAATCAACTTTTGATACCAATTCAATGTAAGGTTTTAACTAGATAAGGTCCTAACCTACCTTCTTATCGATTCTAAGGTATATATTTCAATATAGCCAAGGTTCTAACCAAGCATCTAACTTGCTCGATTACCTTTGTAAATCACCAAATCACATTGCTTCAACACTACCACCACCATCCACATATTTGACTAGTATAGAACATCACTTAAAATCCATCTCCACCACTTGGATTAGTACATTTAAGTAGAAAAACATTGATTTGAGTAGAGAAACATATAACTTCAATAGCAAAGCACGTAGTTTAGCCTTTAACATCAATAACTAACTCGTTAACAAGTTTGTCATTCCAATTCAAAGGTTTTCTTCCTCTATACAATGTTAAAACTACTAATACTTTAATTTATAGCAAAATCACCTTAAGTTTATTAAAGGAATCACAAAGAAAAAGTACCTCCATCACGCTGTTTTGACAAAAGCTAAAATTTATCGAAAACGCAACTTTAAAAATTTGAAAAACCGGTTACATAGCTTAAAAGTACAATCTTTAAGGAACTTACACTAAAATTTAGGCCAAAGATACATCCTTTGAGTTTTTGAAATGCAACTAAAATTAATGGACATGATATTTTACTTAAGGAACCCACTCATGCACTTAAAATTTGGAAAATTTTGGCTAGTATTTGAATTCTACACAAAAAAGTTACTTGGCAAAACCAAGCTTCATAATTTTTAGAAATTGTTCACTAATTTTAGTTAGTTTTTTATGAAAACAAGAAAAAGTGATCACTTACAAGAAAACTACTACTTCGGCCACTATTAGCCACCCTAAATTTGTCTACCCATAAAGGTGCGGCTCAAAATGTGGGGTGATGATCTCATAATACTTCTAGATTATATTCGTACCCTTGATCTCACATTCACATAAATTTCACTATATTTTTGCTAATTTTCTCCTAGATATCTCCTAATCCTTCCTAGCCCTCTCTAATTTTTCCAGAGTCTAAAACTTCCTAAAGAGTTTCCAAAAAGTGGATTATGGATTTATATAGAGCAACTAAGGTCGATTGAGATTTTCCTAGCAAGACATGTGTTAGCTTCCCCTTTTACTTCTAATAATTCACTAGATTATGTGTCATTGGCATAGCCTTAACCTACGTTCTTATTTCCCTAGAAAGGGACACACCCAACACTTCATAAAGAAGTTATCCTGTTTATTTTATTAATTTTCCTATTACTTTTATGTAATTAAGTTAATATACTATATATATTATGGTTTTAGCAAATTACATGTACCTATTTTATAACTAAGTATATTTGACATGTTTATATATTTGCTAGAATTTAATGTTTTTTTTTTTATTTGCTTTCTTATCCAAATAATTTATCTCTAAAGACTTGTTAATTATCAAAACTCAAATTGTATGTTTATGATAAATCTAAACAACACGGATAAAATTACACATGTTAAACTAAATATTTTATATACTTTATTGTGATGTTTTTTTTTTTTAACTTTTGTGCCCTTATACTAAAAATTTATTTGATTCCAAAAATATTTTTTGGGAACACCTAAATCTACTGATTCTAAGCAACTACGGTCACATTACATTATAGTAATCATAACTAGTGCCACTCATAACCACTTTATTTTTCTCATTTCCTAACTCATAATTTCTAAGTTTCATGTTTTTTAAGGATATAGTATGATTCAGAGTCACCAATAGTTAATCGAAGACTAGGGTCTTATAGTTTTTGCCTAAAAAAAGGAGTTAAAAGATCGAGAAAATGGGGGTTTACACCAGCTAATCCTTCCTTTTTGTTTTTTTTTTTTTTTTTGGGCCATTTTCGAACCAAGGCCCAAGATGAAAATTTAAAGTGTTGGGTAGAAAAGATTCACTAAAAATACCTAAAAAGGAAGCCCAAAATATCAATTGCAAGGCCCAAGATAAAAAACTAAGCCTAAAACTAGGCCCAAACCCTAAAGTAACCAAACTTACCTTTTAGGTACATGAACTTATAAGACCCAAATCGAAAACTTGTTAACCTTAAAGCCAAAAATGACCTTACCAAATGAAATAACACTCAAAAACGATGAAATCAATTATAAGAACACAAAAAATGAACTTAAAATAAAGAAGTTAGAGTGAAAACAAATTTTAATCATACTTGAAGATAAGGGCGAGCTTCAATAATTAGGTAAACTTTTAGGTTCTTGAAGAAACCCTCTTTTAATTACTTACATATACATTATTATTATGTTTAAGGTGGCTTAATTTCTAATTCAAGAACCCTCAAGTTTAGAATATATGGAACTCGTGCTCCCTTGAAAACATACCCTCTCTTCCTCTCTTGGCCTCCTCAAATTTCATGTTGTGAGAAGGTCTCGTTAGTATTGATTATACTTCATGACAAGAACTCTGTCAATAGAATTGGTGATCTCATCTAAAGAGTCACAGAAGTAGGCTATGGCGTTATACAAATATCTTGCTGAGGGCGTTCCTTCTTTATCATTGGGATAATTATCTATAGGAAGCTCATTAATCCAAGCAATTTTATCCTACCTTGCCTCTATACTATCGGCCAAATCGCTTGAAGAACACGCCGCCTCACTCCTTATTTTAGGGGGAAAAGTAGACAAAACAACGAGCAACTTTGCGAACCATACCTAAATGGTTGTACAAAATGATATAACACAAGTCAAAGAATGTGAGGTTAAAGATGAGAAAGCAAATAAGATTTTAAGATGCAACTGGAGAAATGAACTCTGATTGTGAACAATACTTTATATATGGATAATTCATCCTCATAACTAGAAATCTACTTCTGATTGTAATGATGCATTGATTTAGTAATGGCATAGATTTCTGATGCGTGTTTCGTGATAGAAATCTGACGGCTGATAACCTTCTGACAGTTATTAGGCCTGCAACAAAATGATAACCTAGGCAACATATGTCATGCCTCTAACTTCTCGGTTTCTTGAATATGTAGGAGTTTAGAAATTGTGACCCTTTGATTGAGATGTGATGTATCATACTTCCTATCTTACTTAGCATCAATCTAAAGAATCACTCCCCCACTCGGCCTCTAATGCATTATATATGTAGCTCCCTTTATTAACTACTTGAACACGAGAGTTGGGGGGTAAATGTTGATAGTTAGTTTTTGCTCATCTGACATACTCATTGATTCAACCGCCAATATACCAAGCAATCGAATCTCTTGACATACCACTAGATAAATGAAACATAACATTTATGCCAAATAGAATAAATCCATTCCTCGTTTGAATTCAAGTCCATAGTGCGAATAGTTATCATAAGCGCAGTTATATTACATAACCACCTACTCTTCTTACACATCAAGGTAGATGTCAAATCAAAAAGCTTCCATGTGTCTTAACAATTATTTTGACAACTGCCTTAGGCACTACAACCACCTATAAATATTGGAAAGAAACTTTGTAAGAGCTCTCTAACACTTTTTACTCACATACTTTCCATACAAAGTCACTGTACTAACTTAGGCATCGGAGTGGCCACACTGCATTAGCCCGGTACCAAGCATTTCATTTTCTTTTGCAGGATTTTCCTTCATACCAAAATTCACCAACAATAGTGAGTACTCATAACAGTCTCCTATGACATTTTACTTGTTAAGGCAAAGCTAGTAGACTATATTCAGTTGATTGGTAGCGAGTAGCTTAAGTTAAGACTCATATCATTTAACTTGTAGGGCATTATATGGATTTGTTGATAGTGAGCCTATGGGGCATTGTATTAATTGTTGATAGTGGATAGCCCTAAATAAGGTCTACCTAATTGATTAGTATGGTATTCTCGACTAGGGTAATAGTCAAGTTCCGTCTGTTAGGATGACACCCACAAACAACCTCATGAAAGTAAAGTGAGGTGTCCTATATGGTTAAGTATGGGGGATAATCGATGTGTAGATAATGCAAATCTATACCTTCCATGGTTTCGGAGCCTCATGGATGTATTACCTGCATTCATCACGTTTGCATTCATTTCATATGTAGCTAAACTACATGTTTGTTAATAATGCTTGATAATTTGCTTGAATGGTAGTAGCAAAAGACAAACTCATTAAGCTATAGTATACTTACCCCCCAATAGTTCCTTTTTACAGGTAACCAAAAGTTGGGAATGGGCTAAGATCAGAGTGTAAAGTATTCCTATAGCAATTAGATTAGACAAATAAGATTACTTTAGTAGGTTATATTAGTTAAACTAGATCTTTATAACATTTAGTAACTCTTGATGTTGTAGAAGTCTAATTATCCTGTCTTATTGTTTGGTCGGTGATTTTGACTCTTTATAATCTTGGTAGACTATGAATTGCTAAGTTACCCTAGTAACTTATTTATATAAGTAAATGTAAGTAAAATGAATAAGCATCCTTAGAAACTTAATAGTTAAAGTCTTGTAACCTCTGACTTATAAGGCATTCTTTATATCATGAGTGTATACGTGATATGAAGATTTTAAGAGAAACTACCAAGCTCTCATGTGAAGCATTATAGGAGTGGTATTAGAGCTCTTGGTTGTTAGAGATAGGACTAGCTTACCAAATGGTGAGATGGGATAAAACTCAAGTAAGATTAGGATTAAACAATAAAAGACTTAGACTTCTAAAATATATATGTTATATGTAGTAGCACTATATGTATTTATGTTTACGTATATGTATATGTACATCCATTAACCGTTAACCCCCTTAATTAAGATACCTTCGATGAACATACCTTGAGACTTACACATTGTATGTTTCCAACATTAAACCATTCGATGTAAGGAGCAAAGTGTCAAAAACTAGATGAAAGCAAGCATGTTAAAAGAGATTGAAATTTAGGGAGATATGTCCATCGAAACGCATGAGTACAAATGCATTTTAATTGAATATCAGAAGTGGAGGATACCGTTCTAAAAGCATTGGCCCTGATAATCACAACGGCGGTTTCAAGTAGGAACTTTAAACTTAAGAATGGAAACTGAATGAAGAGTCATGACAATTGATTTGCCAATTGGCAATTAAATAGCTTAGAAAGTAGGGATCATGAGGTAAAGTTATAAGAATGCAATTTGCCTTGATACTTTGGAAAATTGTGATGAGGAATGATATTGGTTATCAAATGTTGTGCTAAAGAATTGTTTTGGCAGACCTATTAGACTATGATTGGGAGATCTTAACCTTGCAATTTGTTATATATTCGGTAAGAACAAGAAGTCCATGCGAATTATTGACCCTTAAGATATGAATTTTAGTTGTGAGGTAGTGTGAATGAGATGGAGTGAATACGATACAACTAAAAAGTTGCTAATGTATGAATAACCTATAGCTTGATGGATAGATCAAGATAAATTACAAAGATGGATAACGATAATGAGAAAAGGGAGAAGCTATAGATGGCAAATTCGGAAGAAAGGAGGAGATGATCAAATTAACTCATAGTAAAACATGAAATTGATGCGGAGCAATAAGTACATGATCTTTTCAAGCTAAGATATCTAAAGTCGTATCGAGATAAGGAAAAATTAACCTCCAGTTAAAATCCAATCGCAATCGAATATAAAGGGAGAAGTTAGAGAATTGAAGTATGGATGATTTCCAATCTTGTACAAGTTTGGAGAAGCTCATGGCAAAGACCTTGAACTCCAATATTTAGCTTGATCTAAAACTTTACACTCAGGATAACCATAAGAATGATAGAAGACCAATAGAACGGTTAATTAAGATCCTAAAGGAATAATTTACCATTGGTTGTGAAGTATAAAATTGATGTGCAAGGACGATTAAGTTATACAATAGACAAACCCTAACACTAATAGATGCTCGAGTGCTTAAGAATTTAAAAGCAGGAAGTAGCCTATGATAAGGTGGACATAACATGTAGAAGTCAAATGTAGACTAAAAGATGACCACATCTAGTAAGATGGGAAATTATATTAATTTGAGGATATATGGATGAAATGTTGTATGATATGAATAGGTGAGTTGGAAGACACTAACTTGAAAAAGTATTATCTTGATAGGGCTATGACTATTGAACAAGATCTTGATTCCCCACTGGTGTTGCATAATCAAGGAAGTAAGGACCAATCTAAAAATACATTAGAACAATGGAACCTCTTAAGGTGATGCTTTTTGAGTTCATCAAGGTAAATAAGTACTTTGAAGGTAAACCCAATGATCCTGTTGAGATGGAAGATTGGTTGGCTCAGATTGAGCAGTCCTTTAAGATTTATGAAATCTCGAAGAACTTAAAGGTAACCTATGGAACTTTTATGCTACATAAGGATGCAAGAATATGGTGAAACTTCAAAAATAGGACCATATCTCAACTTATCACTTAGCATAAATATAAAGAGAATTTTTTTTTTTAAAGAATACATCCTAGATAGTCTATAACAGAAACTCATGAAGACTTATTCTCATACAGAGAGGGAATAGGAGCATTAGCAAATATGAATGTAAGAGAAGATTGATGCACCTCACTCTTGTTGAATTGAGAGGCAATGACAGTTTTCGCATCAAAGTATTCATGGCAAGACTAGATCCAGAAACTTGATGCAAAATGAAAAAGTTTCAACTAAGGACTTTTGATGAAGTTGTCGAGAATGCAAGAATAATAGAATATGCGAAAAAGGAGTTCTTAGAATGGTAAGAGAAGGAAGAAGAAGGAATCACTAAATCAAATATGCAACTAGTAGAAGGTGTTGATGAGGGATATAAAAGACCAAGAGAGATGTTGGAATTGCAAGCGAATGAACCGGTTTCAAAGAAACTCTACCGAGTAAGTTGTTGGAAATTTAGCCAAGAACATTATCCCAAAGATTGCCTACAATTGAAGGGAAAGTGTTCATAATGCAGAAAGACTAAGCATAAAGTAAAAGTATGTTTTAAAAGGAAGAATGTTGTAGTGTGTCACAATTATGGGAAGCGTAGACATGACATCTCCAAGTACTACCAAAAGTGAAAGGCTAAAGAGAAAGTGAATGACTTCTAAAGGAACCTTAAGAATTAGTGTAATCATTATGTGAAGACTATGTTCCTAAGAAGAAGATTTCATGGACTTATTACGATGTCTAAAAAGTAATATCATTATTAAAAACCGTGTGTTGAGTATAGTTAAGGAAGTTTATGGTTTTGTATGTGATTGCTGATAAGGTAGTGATAAAGGAAGAATCCTTAGGATAAAGATCTATATAAAAATTTACGATCAAATCTACTCGATTAATATAGGATCTTATTTACTGAAAGATCCTCGTAATATGCTCGTCCTTAAGCTACGAGTTAGGATTCAATGTAAAAATTGTAATTCAATACAGAGAACCCCAATGGTTAAGTTTCAAGGACAAAACTTTTTGTAAGGAGGGAAGAATATAAACCCTGCAAATTTTATGTCTTAGACTTAGATTCAAATTCAAAAAACTAATGGTACTCTTTAGGCTTAATTAGACCAAAGAAATTAAAGCTGAGAAAATTTTAAATCAAAACCTTAAAAACAAACTCAAAAAACCCTAGAGATAAAGTTCTATGAACCTTAATAGTGTACAAAGACTCTAAACCCAAGTATGCGTGACCATAAATTAAAAATCCGAATTGAATAAAAACTCTAAACCCCAAATCCTAGAGTCATAAAATCTTAAATCAAACTTTAAACGAAATGAAAACCCTAAATTGAAACGTTTCACTTGAATTATGTAAATTGCCTAAACTCGATAATGAATGATAGGAGATATCTACAAATGATAACAATCAAACAAATTAAGTCAATCAAACTAACAAATTAATGGGATTACTAAAAAGTAATGCTAAAATCGTAAGCGTACCATCAAAGCCCTTAAACCCTCATAAAACCTTAAAACAAGAGAATCCTTAAAACAAATTAGAAACTGTAATTTAGTATCAAAAGCCCTAATTCAATTAATAAACTCTAATTATATAGCCACATTATTAAGGTAATTACTAATAATTCACCAAATTGCTAGAACAGTCCTAATTTGCCTTCTAAAATCGTAGTTGATTAGTGATAATCGATTCTAACCCTTAGAAGCCCTAAATTAATTAGATAAAATGATCTAATGAGCTTGATTAGCTTAATTAAATATGAAAAATCCTAAACTATGTCTAACTATGGTCATTTACATTAGTAATTAAAGTCATAAGCTTAAATTGCATTCTAATCATCTACATGTATTTATGCATCATAATTAGTTAAAGATAATAACAATTAACTATATAGGACAAGATAATTAGTTGGGAAAACAAGAGACCACTCACCTTTAGCAGGCAAACCATTGTCTTAATTGGAAAAAATCATAAAAAGCAAATTGGTCCCCACTTATGCTTATACCATGCAACTAAAAATGAAAAGGATTTTTTCCCCACCACACCCACTCATAATCAACCCCTTTTTGATCCCTCCATCTTCTTCCCTAGAATAAACCTTAAAAACACTCTCTAAACACACAATTCAAAAACAACAGAAAAACAAGAAGGAAATAAGAGTAAGCTTCTCGGACCTGGCTGCACACCTAAATGCCTTAAGCTATAACTCTCCACCACCACCTCTAAATAATACAAAATCACTTGCATTTGAATCCTCTTTCATCCCCCTTTCTTACTGACAAACATCTTTCACTAAAGAAGTTTGTTTTGTTTTCCAAAAACAAAGTGAAATGGGACGCTTTGAATTTCCACCAACGTAAACTTGCACCTTTTCAACTTTTCTTCTAGTCTAAGTTTATGAGCATGGTTCCAAAGCTTAAAAACTAACGAAAAAAATTATTAAAATGCCACCTTTTTTTACTATGCTTACATGCCCATACATGTACATTTTCTTAGATTTTTAGTGTAGTAAACAAGTTACTTATAACTTTAGAAGTACATAAGTTATTATAAGATGATAACTTAAAGAAAAGTAGAAGAATCATCATCATATATTCATTCTCATGTTAGAACCAAAACATATATATGTATATACCCACTATATTTTTTATTTTTCATGTTTATTTTGGTAGGAAATGGCTTTAGGTACATTTTAGTGGTAGTTTGATGCATATTCTTATAAGTTAAGTACATGATGTGTAGAAAGCCCTAAGAAATCATTTTAAACCACCCCAAACATGTTGAACAACTTACTGTAAAATGATTATTAATGGGTTAATCACATGATTAACTAAAGATAATTAGGATTTAGGACTTAATCTTACAAGATAAAAGGCTAAACAAGGTTTATAGTGAGTAGTTAAGCCTAAAATGGACATGAGGTTTAGAAAAACCCACTTGAGACCCAATAAACCATTAGTGTCAAATTTGGAACTCATGATAAAATGAGTCATTTAATCATTTTAGTAAACTATTAGGCCTATTGGATTAAAATAAAGTCAAGATATAAACCCTAGGACATGAACTAAGCTTAAATTTAAATAAAAGGCCCACAAACTAATTCTTGAGCCTACTTAATCAGTCATGACTAGATCTGTAAATTTGTGAAAAGTGGACTAAATTTAGGGCTAATAGTAGGCTTAAGTCTAAAAAAGCAAATAGGATTAGGCCTAGGGCCTTAAATTGCAAAATGAGCCTAAAGAGCCTTGAGAAAACCAAAATACAAGCCTAAACGATACATGACCAAATTTGAACTTAACTTAAAAAGACTCAAAGGAAGATATTCAAAGGGCTCACTAAACCTTGAGGCTTACCTAAGACATTTACTATAGGCCACCTAATGAGTTAAAGCCTTAAACTTAAGCAAAGAGCCCATTTAAGACCATAAAAGCAACTCTAAGGCCCAAGATGAAAATTTAAAGTATTGGGTAGAAAAAATTCACTAAAAACACTTAAAAAGGAAGCCTAAAATATCAATTGCAAGGCTTAAAATAAAAAACTAAGCCTAAAGCACAAAACTAGGCCTAAACCCTAAAGTGACCAAACTCACCTTTTAGGTACATGAACTTATGAGAACCAAATCAAAAACTTGTTGACCCTAAAGCCAAAAATGATCTTGCCAAATGAAAGAAGACTCAAAAATGATGAAATTGATTATAAGAACGCGAAAAATGAACTTAACATAAAGAAGTTAGAGCGAAAACAAGTTTTAACCGTACTCGGAGATTAAGGCAAGCTTCATTAATTAGGTAGACTTTTAGGTTCTTGAAGAAACCCTCTTCCAATTACTTACATATAGATTATTATTATGTTTTAGGTGGCTTGATTTCTAATTTAGGAAACCCAAAGTTCAAGACAAGCAAGCTAAGTGTGAGAGTTTGGATGAACTGTTACTTGCTTGTGTTTGATAATTGCTTAATGCTTTATTGCTTACCCTTAGTTATCTATCAAGTGACTACTTATTCTATATGCCAACATACGTGTGATCACTTTATTAAAATTGATAAGTTTAAATATTTGGGCAAATTAACTAGATTTACCTGCCACATGTTATGACCCATTAGTTGTGGATTATGATGTTTATATCTTTGCCGAGTTTTCTGAAAAATTTGCTAAAATACATTTTTTAAATGCTTTATAATTCAAAAAAAGATTTATTAACCTAGTAAGTGCCCATAGTAGTCTCCTGTGACATTTTACTTATTAAGGCAAAGCTAGTAGACCATCTTCAATTGATTGATAGTGAGTAGCTTGAGTTGGGAGTCGCATCGTTTAGCCTATAGGGCATTATATAGATTTGTTGATAGTGAGCTCGTAGGGCATTATATTAATTGTTGATAGTGGATAGCCCTAAATGGGGTCTACCTAATTGATTAGTATGGTATTCTCAACTAGGGTAATAGTCAAGTTCTGTCTGTTATGATGATACCTACAGACAACCTCATGCAAGTAAGGTGAAGTGCCCCGTACGATTAAGTACAAGGGATAATCGACATGTAGATGATATAAACACCTTCCATGGTTTCGGAGCCCCATAGATGTGTTGCTTACATTTATTGCATATGCATTCATTTCATATGTAGCTAAACTACATGTTTATTAATAATACTTGATAACTTGCTTAAATGATAACGGCGAGAGACAAACTCATCGAGCTATTATATGCTCACCACCCCACTTAACCCCCCACCCCCAACAATTCCTTTTTGCATTTAACCAAAAGTTGGGAATGGGCTAAGATTAGGGTATAAAGTGTTCCTATAGTGGCTGGATTAGACGGATAAGATTACCTTTGTAGGCTATATTAGTTAAGTTGGATCTTTAGAATATTTAGTAGTTCTTAATGTCATAGAAGTTTAATTATTGCGTCTTATTGTTTAGTAAGTGATTCCAACTCTTTGCGGTCTTAATGGACTGTAGATTGTTAGGTTACCTTAGTTACTTATATAAATAAGTAAATGTAAGTAAAATGAATAATCACCCTTGGAAATTTAATAGTTAAAGTCTTGCAACTTTTAACTTGCAAAGCGTTCTTTATATCATGAGTGCACACATGATATGAAGATTTTAAGAGAAATTACTAAGTCCCCATGTAAGGCATTACAAAATGTGAGTAGAATATTCTCAAGAATTTTCTCTTATCAATTTTCTTTATAGTGAGAGAAATCGAAGTAAGAGAGTAGGTTTACACTTAAAACCTCCTAGAGCGAGAAACTAACATAATATGGACTTGTGATTGATTTCAAATTATATTTGATACCTTGAATGCGTGGAAGAGAGGTTAATTTATAGTGTTGAGTCATGATTCCTTCCTAAGAAACTTCCATTTAAGAGAAAGATTCCATCTTCATTCATGAGTGGCACTCGAGTTCATTTTTTAAATTTCTTCCTTTTTTTTTGCTAAAATTGATAATGATTTTGTGGAAATTTTGGATGAATTAATGGTCTTTTATCTCAAGAGGGTTGTAGTTTTTAGTTTTGTAGAGATTTATTTTGGATTATTGCAAGAAATTTATTCGTGTTTACTTATTTTGTTCATAGTATAATAAATGGGCATTTACTTGACATCCAAATTTTTTATTTTTATTTATCTAAGTTCCCTTAATAATAATTCAAAAAATACACTTTTTGAAAATGAAAAATACCCCAGCTTTCTTTTCCAAATTTTTTACTTAACAAATTATGTATGAAATCAAGTACAAAAAATTGGGATAGTAGCTTCAATTAAAATACAAGACCTACTATGCATTTTGTTCTTTACGTAAGAAAGAAGACAAGAGAAAGGTCAGATTTGACCTAGTCAACTAGGTAAGCCATGTAGCGCAATGTAGCACTATGTGTTCACCCATGCGATACCACATAGGGTGCCCATACTATGCCACGTAGCAACATGTGTGATCACCATGTATCCCCTCTTTTTTTTTTCTTTTCTTTATCTCTTTTCTTTTTCTTTTTTCTTCTTTGGTTCTGCCTATTTTATTCCAATGTACTTTTCTCTTTCTTGTTAACTCGAAAAAAAAGACCTAATTGATTTTCAAACTCCTATAAAATCACATGATACTCTTCAAGAAAATGTAAAGTCTAATAAAAATATATTCAAAACATCTTAAAAATTTTTCCAATTGAACCAAATCAGGATCCCAGTTTCTACCAATGCTCAACTTTTATTTAAAAACTTCAAATAACCATAAAATATTCATTTTAACTCCAATTGAGGCACAGTTTAAGGCTATGAACTTCTAAAAATATGAATTTTCAAAATGATTAGTCAAACTCAAGTAATAAAAATTGATTTTCAATAAAAGCTCAATTTTACTAAGAATTCTTAATTTAGTCAAATCGTATATATTTATTTTGAATCTAGAAACCGTTTTTAACCTTGAAAAAATTATTTTTTACCCTAAACCAAGCTAAATGGACAACATTACACTTTTTATTATTTTTAATATTTTCATTTTTGGGCTTTTTTTTCTCATTTTTCAATTTGTTAGTTTTTTCTTTTTTTTTTTTCATTTTTCTATTTTTTAGTATTTTCTATTTTTTTTTTTTTGGCTTTTTCTAAAGACTAGAGGATTCTAAATTAGAGGTGAACCTAAGAAGGGAAAAAATGGAGTGCCAACAACTGTCCCTCTTTATAGTGAAGATTAATGAAAACTTTACCACAAAGACTGAAAAAGAGACTATTTTTGCCCTTATGGAAGAAAAAGAGTCTAAAAAGGTTCCTAATAGTAACTTTTAAGGGATGAAACGGACTTCTTATAGATCAAAATCTTTGATAAGTTAATATGATAACACTCTATAAAGCAAGCGACCTAGAGACTTTTTAGAACAATGCTTTATTGAGCAAGTGATCTAAAGACTTTTAAGATAATGCTCCACTGAGCAGGAGATCTAGAGATAGGACAATGCTCTACTAAGCAAGCGGTTCATCGAATAGTGCTCCACCAAGCAACTGGTCCATAGGACTTTGAGAAAATTTTGAAGTTGATCAAGGAAGGGATTGTATGATTTCAGCAAGATGAAACTAACCAAAAGGGTCGATCATGAGTAAAGGTCTTCGAAAATGGAAGCTTGAAAAGATATAAAGACTTAGGTGTTAAAGGAAAGAGTGCTTGAATGGACTTAGACTAGAATGGACTTAGAATTTTTGAAGAGTCTTTTGAAGATTGGCCCCCTGCTTCTTCTTCTTCTTCTTCTTATTTAAGATTTGCTAATAAAGGTAGATTCTTTATAGATTCTATGAACACTATAATTAAGTGTTAGGCCTTTCCATCCACTTAGGTTTCTTCTATCTGAGGGCAATATCATTGCCTTTAGGGATTCCTTAGGCTCTAAACTTCTTCTTAAGGACACTTGAGCTTTATCCAAGGGGTAAATGTTGCTTGGGGTGACTTCTTCTAATTAGACATCTCATTGAAGATAGGTTTAGTCTAAGAGGACTTCCTCACACTCTTTCAGCTTAGATTTTACTCTTAACTTCAATTCCAAAAATTATAGTTAGTCTTGTAAGTGATACGCTTTAATCAATCTATCAAGTCTTTTTTGGACTTATAATGTAACATGGGCTTTTGGTTAATGGTTTCAAAAATGGGTTGATTGGTAGGCCTATTTTGAAAGAATTGTCTTCTTAGCTTGGGTTTACAAGTGAAGAACCCTTAGGAGAAACTAAAATAGGCTTGCCCCTAGTTTCATTACTAATGATAAGTCATTCCCTCTAATCAAAAGAGCTTCTTAAGGGTGGTGTTGTAGGAGGACCTATAGGATTGCCCTTGAGTTTTGAGCAGTAAGCCTTATTTTTGAGCTTTTTTAAGCTTTGAAAAGTGCCCTAAGTGAGGCTTCAATCGCTCTTTTCTTTTTCCTCAAAGAAGACAGCTTGATGCACATTTTTCTCTCTTTCTTTTTTTTTGCTCTTCTTCTTCTTTTTTTTTTCCTTTCTTTTCTTTTACCTTTTTCTTAATGTTCTCTTTTTTGGCTTTTTCTCTCTTTGTTTCCTTTTACTTTCTCTAGGACTCTTCTTTTAAGCCTTCAATGGAGTAGATATGCCTGTTTCTTTAACTACTTCTTCTTGGATGGTTTGTAGCTCAAAATTTGTGAGACTAGAATTGAAGCTCTTCTTCCTTTTTAATGGAATGTATTATCGATAACAATGATCACCTATGAATTGGTGTGAGTAAGGTAAGCAGAAATTAGTTTATCCTTTTTCTCCTGATTAATGACTTGACCTCCTGATTACCCCATTATAGGGTGGTTATCAACAGGGTTTTATTTTAAAAACACTTCTTAAAAAGGCTCAATGGATATATATATATATATATATATATATATATATATATAAGAGTGATGAAAATGAATATCTAGCATCATTTTGATTAGCATATCAAATTCAAGATGGACCTCCTTCAAGGAACAAGTCTAAATCCTCACATTAATGACACTTCTCTCTCAAGTGTTTTAAGGGCTAGTGTTTAGGGCATGGTTTGCCTTTTTTCATCCTAATCCTTTTCAATTAATGAGATGCCCCTATTGCTTTAAGCTAACAACTAAAAACTGGGAGATGGTAAAATAGATAGCTCAAGATACAAAATTTGCCCCTTAAAAATTATCCTCTTGAATATCATTCAAATTGTCATTACATTCTTTATTTAAAGGATTGACTTTATTCAACTAGCTTTTAGAAGATATGCTTAGCTATTTCTCTATTTCAAGTAATAAGCCAACTTATCAAATGGTAGTAGTAAGCCTTCAATATCTTATGCTAAAAATGGCCAACTTGAATTCCCTTCATGACTTAGAGGAAGGTTACTACTGCAAATAAACCCTTCTAACAACCTCGATTAGATAGCCTTGGTATTAATGATGTCCTAAACATTGTTCTTCAACCTCCAACAACTTTCAGTAGAATGGCCCATTTGACCTTCATAGTAGTCACAAAGTATGTCCGAATCAAAATTTTGTAGCCTATAGTTTAGAATCCCAACTTCCTTTAACTTGTTGAAGACTCGAGCCAATGGACCCTAAACTAAGTGAAGCATCTCCCCTATAGTCTCTTGTTTGGTGGATTAACCTATGGTTCCTTCCCCTTTGGCCCATTATTAGGGCTAAATACTTAATTCAATATTTGTAGGCATGGTCCTTCTCAATAGGAGTAGCTGGAGATTGGAAACTACTTTATATAAGGCCCATGGCCATTTCTAACTCAACAATTCTTTCTCTTAAAATCATTACTTTTTCCTCCAAGGCCATCTTTCTTCATGGGATACAGCTTTTGGTTAGTATTAGGCTTTTTCCTTTGACCTTTTCACTTATGATGTGCCCAGGCAATATTAGTCTTTTTGCTTTAGATTTGACTTAAGCTAGAAAACTAACTCCCTAAAGATGACCGACTCACTTCAACCACTTAAAAGGCATGAGTAATTTCTCCAAGTTTTAAGCTATGTCTATTCCATTTGAACTTATCATATTAATGGTGTATTGAAGATCTTACATGAAATCCAAATGAATTGCCCATACATCTATCAAGTCTTGAATTCTATTTTTTAGCTCCCAGCAATTATCGGTGGAATGCCCCTCATACCCCATATGGTACTCACATTGTACATCTAGGTCATACTTTCGTAGTTTGTATCTTGGCGTTAGGGATTTCTAATAAATTAAGCCATCCTCCTTAAGCCGATCAAAGACTTAGGATAATGGGATAAGGATCTCAATAAACTTTTTTCTAAGCATCTTTAGGCCTTTCTTACTTAGTGTAGGCTCCAACATTATAGTATTCACATTTGCTTCCATGTTTGGTGAAGCTAGCTTTTTTCCCATTAGTTTCCTTGTTCTTATAACTTTGTTGATTCAAATCCCAATAAGCATAATATCTGCAAAATTGGCCATTGTATTACTCAATAAGGGCCTATAATATGTTTCATGCACTATGTCGATGAACACAAATGTTGGCTCTTTTTCTAAGAGAGAAGGAGTCACCCTAACTACTATGCCCCTTCATCTTTAGGCATATTCTTTCAAAGTCTCTCTATTGCTTTCACTCATTTTGTATAAGTCCCAAATTGAAGGAGATAACTCTACATTAAATTTATGTTGCTCATAGAAAGCTAGCCAACTTTTCTTAGGTGTTCATTTGATTGAGATCGAGTTGGGCATACTAAGCAAGTGTAGAGCCTATTAGGCTATCTTGGAAAGTTTTGACCATTAGTTGGTTGTTTTGGGCATATATGCTCATTTTGTGTACATATAGCCTGGTATGTAACTTAAGACATCCAGTTCGATCATATTTCTCATATTCTAGTATCTTGAATTTCTCTAGAAAAACTCTGGTATTGATGGTGGCTAAATTGACGATCTCAAATTCATTGTGCCCCTCAATGGCCTTCAACTTTTCCACAATTTGTTGGGCCAGCTTCTTCTCATCAATTTCCTTATGTTTGTCTTCTACCTCTTTCTTCAAATCCTCAAAATGAGGGCCTATGTTAACCCTAGAAATGGGCTTACAGTCAATTGCCTATTTGAGCCCTAAGTAGATTTCCTCAACTTCCATTCCCTTAGAAAATTTTAACATTATATGTTCTAAAGAAACAATTCTTTAAATAGTCGGGCCATCAAAGTTGTTACTGGTATTGCTAGCTATGAGCTTGATAACAAGCTTTATTACTTCCTACCAAGAATCCAACCTTATTAACAATTCTTCCCTATGTTCTTTTTTTTTCTTTTCCTTTTTTTTTTCTTTTTTTTAACAACAGACCTTTATTTTAAAAGCTAATAAGTAAATACTTACGGGGGGGGACTATCTTCCTAATTGATAGATTGATTATTTTACAAAGAAATAAGATAGGAAGGATTAGACTCACAACAAACAGAGGATTGAGATTAATTAAGGAAGTAAACTATAGAGGGGTACAGATGGATTGTGAATTGATAACCCTAGGGTGGTACATAGCCATTTACATGTTTATGTATGTTGAAAGACTAGATAATTTACAAAGAAGAAAATTATTTACATTTTCTTTTGGTAATATGAATACATTTTATATTTACAAATCCTTTTTTTCCCTCAATTTTTTAAATTTTTTTATCAATTTTTCTTTTTTTAAAAAAAATTTAGAAATTGATAAGACTTATTTATTTTACAAGTGTAAGGAACTGGAGGACAAAGTGGTTTACTTGAATTAGCTAATTTTACCCTAAGAAGGACTTTTGATATTTTCTCTCTCTTTTTTTTTTTTTAACTATGAGAAAGGCAATATTCACATAATTATTTACAAACCTAAGTAAAAATAAAGACATGAATATTTATAAATTCTAATAAGATAAGAAGTGTAGGATGTGATATGAAGGCATGTAGATGCTGATATTGGAGTTGGTAAGTATGATGGAGAATTTTTATTAAGACTATATGTGATGGAGTTTGATTACACCTATTTATTTCAAAACTAAAACAAAATTTCTAAGCTAAAAGGCCTATTTGCTAAATCTTCTCTTAGTTAGCTAGTTAGATCCTACTTCATTGCTTCTTCTTTTTTCTGAATGGACTAAGCTTTACTGGTGTCTCCAACTCTTGAATCCTCTCATGGGCTCTTATTAGTTGGTCCTCAATGTCTTGACTCACTATTTTGCTACCTTGTATGGGCCTTCTAGATTCTCCTTGACCTATTGGCATCTTCATAGACAATTTCCACTCAAGCTTAGACTTACTTCATGTATGTTTCCATTTTGGGAGTAGGATTCTTTAAGGCTGGTTGTAGCACATCAAACACCTTGAATTGTTTTTGGCCCACTTCCTTAAGGTGTTGATAAACATAATCTTTTGTGGCTCAATACTTCCTGGCATTCTCTGCTAAGTCCTCTAGCTGGATTGTCGGGATCATATTCATTCGTTCCATAAAGTCTAGATGGTAAGTAAGTAGGATACCTTTTCATTAATTACAAGGCATTAGTCATTATAGCCAATAGTTACCTTATCTAATGAGGGCCTATAAACTATAGTCTGAATGGGCTCGACCTATCGGATCACAATAGTTAAATAATAACTTGTGCACTAATTCACCCCTTATCATCTCTTTAGCAACATACCAACTAGCTACCCACACTAAGTCTTCAATACTGAAATTTTGAAGGATCTTAACCCAATAGTAAGTAAGAGCATTTAGCAATTCAACCCTCACAAAGGTTATATCGACTCTCACAACAAACCCAGCCCAAGGGAACTTAAGTTAATGGATCATCATGTAGCTAACAAAAAACAAAAATACAGAAATGTAATATAAACACTTTAAATCCCATCATGTTGCAGCCTATTGACTTTGACAGACTTGCCACATATGGTTTACTTACCAACTCATGTAAACTCATGAATGCAATTGGGTAAGTTCTAAAAGGTCCCCACATTTCAAAAAGCCTCACATGGATCATTGGCCCATTTGAAACCTGAGTAGGGTTAGCCAACTCAGCCTTAAGCAATGGTTACACCACATCATCCGAGACATACACAATGGATCCCCTCTTAAGCTCCTAAGATGATCTGGGTTCAACTAGTTCTAAACACATATTATGATTAAAAAATTTCCTAAGGCCCAATGGGTCACCCTTCCCCCATACCTTCTTTTTTTCCTGAATCACTAAAACCTACATTAGTATAACTATATAAAAGACTAAATACTAAAAGGAAAACCAAAGCCTAATTATTATTACTATTTTTTTTATCTATTTAAATAAACAAGGCACTATTAAATTTAATGGATTTCTTTTATAGTCTCTAGTAGAGTCACCAATATAAATCTCTTGATAAGGTTGAGAAAAGTTTTTTCATAAAAGACTTTAGAAAAATAGACCCTAATTTTAGCTACTAACCTATGGGTTTTCTAAAAAACTTTAGAAAAATAGAAACAAAAAAACTTAAGTTCGGAGGCTAACTTATTAAAACCTAAGCGGTTTCCATAAAAAGAGATCCACAAAATTGATTAATAGGCCATAACTATATTTTTCAAATAAATTGGGCTTTCTATTTCTTTATTGAAAAAGCAAAGGGGAAGAACAAATTTTTTTTATTATTTAGGGTTGCTTGAAGTACTTATATATCTATAAAGTGGGGTCAAGCCTACATAGATCTCAATTGATCAAAATTTTAGTTTATTAGTTTAGTTTATTTTTTGAAGAATTCTCTTCACTTTAAGTTCATTAAATTTTATGAATTTTTGAAAAACCAATTTTTTATGCCCACTTTGGCAAACTTCTAAGAAAGAAACCTATATTTTGGAAAAATGCCAATTTATTTATTTATTTTACGAAAATCATTTTTTTTTTGAAAAAAAAAGTCGAATTTTATTTGAAAACATTATATAAGCTCACAAAAATTAAAGCCCAATATTAATTATTCGTATTATTCAAACCATGTCACATAAAAACATCAAACTATATTATTATATAGATTACATTAACTAATTATGCCCAAAAAAGTTATGTTCAAATTTATTAACTAAAAAGTTATTTTCATTAAAAGTATGCATAATCATATCAATAGTTAAAACTAAGTAACAATTAATATTAACATAACATAATCTATTAATCCTAATGTAACATAATCATGTAATTAAAATAAAAAAATTATCACAAACACATTATAACCATGTAAACAAATCAAAACAAGATTAAAATATGTTCATCAGCATTTTTTATTTTTCTAAAATTTTCCTTTTTTCCTTTTTTAAACAAGATTAAAAATGAAAAGAACAAGTTGAAGACTTACTTGCACAGTAAAAGAAAATTAGCTAGTTTAAGTGGTTTCCTATTAGTTCTTAGGGTGTGGCTAGTGGTGTTGGACTCTTAAGATTTGAGCTTCAAAAGTCCCAAATTAATTTCTAGAAAACCTGAGCTTTCCCTCCTTGATTTTCCACCAAAAAAAAAAGAAGTGCACAACAACTTAAAAATGGTTTTTTCAATCTTTTTCCTCAATATTAATCAAATTCCTACAAAATTGGATGAAATCAAAGCTTGGACTTCATTGATAGATGCGAGTAGAATGTTCCCAAGAATTTTTTCAAATCGATTTTTTCTATAGTGAGAGAAATTAAAGAGAGAGTATAGGTTTATACTTAAAACCTCCTGGAATGAGAAACTAACATAATATGGATTTTTTATTGATATCAAATGTGTTTGATGCCTTAAATGATTAGAAGAGGTGTTAATTTATATTGTTGAGTTGTGATTCCTCTCCAAGAAACTTTAAGAGAAAAATTCAATCTTCATTCATGAATAGTAACTAGGTTCTTTTTTGAATTTCTTCCTTTTTTTTTTTTTTTTGCTAAAATTGATAACAATTTTATGGAAATGGATGAATTAATGTTCTTTTATCTTAATGGGGATGTAGTTTCCAGTTTTGTAGAGATCTATTTTAGATTATTATAAGAAATTATCCGAATTTGCTTATTTTGTTCATTGTGTAATAAATGGGTATTTATCGACACCAAATTTATTATTCTTTTCTCTCAATTTCCTTAACAATAATTCAAAAAATGCATTTTCCCAAAAAGAAGACTTCTTGAGCTTACATTTCCTTTTTTTATTTTTAGATTTTTTACTTAACAAATGATGTATGAAATCGAGTATAAGAAATCAAGATAGTTTCCTAAAATAAAATTCAAGATCCACTGTACATTATGTTCTTCATGCGAGAAGGAAGAGGAGAGAAAGGCTAGGTTTGACTTGTCAACTGGGTGTTAAGTGGGCCCAATGATAAGGCCATCTAGTGCCACATTAGTGCTACGTAACACCCTTAGAGGGGACACGTAGCAGCTATACTCTTTCTTCTTCTTCTTCTTCTTTTCTCTTCTTTCTTTGTCTCTTTCCTTTTTCTTTTTTCTTCCCTAGTTCTTCTTATTTCATTCCAACGTACTTTTCTCTCTTTTTTTTAACCCTAAAAAAAGACCCAATTAATTTTCTAGCTCCTAGAAAATCACACAACACTCTTTAAGAAAATGTAGAGTCTAATAAATATATGTTGAAAATAATTTTTTGAGGTCAAAAACAGTTTCTGTAGTTAAAATAAATATATACGATTTTAACTGAATAAAGAATTCTAAGTAAAAATAAGTTTTTATTGAAAATTAATTTTTCTAACCTAATTTTAGCTAACTCATTTTGAAATATTATGAAAATTCATATTTTTTAGAGGTTCCCTAAGTCCAAAGCCTTCAAATCCAATTCCCCAAAAACTTCCCCATGGCCCTAAACATCCTTAACCACCACTTAGGGTTTTGTAAACCCTAACCACAACCGACCACCTATTGAAACACCATCTTCCACTGCTTTATTGACTAAATTACCACCACAAATGAGCTTTATGTGCTTGGAAGCACCATTCCCACTACCCTGCGAATGCTAGCTACCATCACGCGAGGATCATGCCACCAACACCTTTGACCTAAATTCACACCATCCTCAAACCACCAATTTAGACTATGACACTTCACCTACCCCCATATCTCCAATAAAATATTCATAAAAGTGGTGTTTCCCACTCAATTTAGGTACTAGAAACGTTTGAATCACCCCCTCGACAACCACCTTCTTCTTCCTCTTCTTGATCCGTTTGGTGCCAAGATCTGACCGAACCTGCTTTGCAACCCGAATTTGCTCCATGCTCAGATCATGACCCGTGCACATCTTTCCTTGGTCTAGCCCTCTTTCTTTCCTTTGTGCAATAATTCATTTCATAGTGTTTTATTTATTCATTTTTTAGTTTTCTTTTTCTTTTTCCCTTAATGTTTCATCTTATTGTAAAAAAAAAAAAATCCGAAAAAAAAGGGGAGAAAGCTTCGTTTTTTTCTTTTTGAATAAAAAAAGAAAATAAATATGAAAAAAAAAATAAAAAATGTCCACTTTATCAACTAGGAAAGTTATTTATAAATAAAAGCCTAAATAATAAACCTCTTTCCAAAATAGGATTCTCTAAGAATTTTTCAAATCAATCATTAGGACCCTTTTAGAATTTTTCATAATTGAAAATAAATTGATAAAAACGTAAATTCGACTATTTCCTAAATTAAAAGAGATCAGCATACTTAAATTTTCCCAATAAACTACGAAAATATGATCCTAAATAATGGATACATAGGTATTCATGGAAAACTACAAGTCCACTTAAAAAATATAGAAGTTTTATTTTTCCCACTTTTTGTAAATTTTATTTCAAATTCTTATTTTTTTGCAAGTAGATGTAATTTTATTTATCAAAAAGCATGGTTATTAGAAGGGTATGTTTTGAAAGATAAAATTAATTTTGAAAAGCTGAAAGTAGTATCCGATTAGGATTTAATAGGATAGCCCATAAATCCAAGATATCTAGTTTTAGAATTATTTTTAAAAAATTGGTTTTATTGAAGACCGGTAGCAAAATTATAATCAATCCACCCAATTGGTTACAACTTTTTTTCTCAACTCCAATCAAATAAGTTTTCAAAATTAAAAAGAAAACCAAGTTTTTTTCTTAATTCTTAGTTGATAATCTATATTGAATGGGTATAGTATTCAATATAGGTCGGGTTAAGAAAATATTAAAAGCCATGAAAAATTCAAACTCAATAGCTTGTCAACTCCACTAGGTATGTCAAGAGTGTTAGCCACTTAAAAACCTTCCAAAATTAAATTTGCCTTCCAAAATACCCATGTTATTATTTTTGTGATTATATTCTTGTAAATATTTTTTTTTCTTGTTTAAATTATTCACTTTTGCATACATCATATTTAAGATATTAGGGGGATGATTACATCAAGGATGAGACGTAGACATGGTCAGACCTAAGCTATCTTAGGACCCTAAGACGAGAGGTCATTGTATAAGTTCAAAGTATAGTAGTGTAACTACCGCTCGGGACTGATTAGGCTACCCACTTAAGCTTCATTATAACTAATGAACCATTTTTTCTAGAAACGCATAAGGTTACAAAGCTTAAGGGCTTTTAAAACCTAACCTAATTACATATACTTCCCTTATACCTTGAGTTAATACACCACTGATAAAAGTTGTAACCTTACTAATATTGGAGTGTTTTAGAAACATAATTAATTTTTTTCGACAGTAGGTTTGTAACTTAAGGAATGATATATTAACCTAATGGTTCTAGCATTTGCATACTTCCACATACATTCTTTTGTCTTATTAATAGATATTTCTTATACATAAAATGCATAGGGCCCACAATAATGGTAGGTAACCAATAAGTGAACAATCAAAGGGCCAATAGGCTACCAGATGCCTATGGAATCGATGAATAGTTGTTACAAGATAAAGCTACTTACTTGAAGAAAAGGGTTAAATGTGGTAAAGCTACTAATCGAGCCTTATTAGCTTAAGTCAAAGAGAGCAAAAAGACCATGGATTGGGCTCTGGAGATGCTGGATAGAATTACAGCTCAACTATAAGAGTTAGATTAGGATTCTTCAAGTTATAGAATAAACGTCAAGTTTCATTAAATAATAATTAAGAATAAATGTTAGGCCCCTTTCGTTTGTTTTTCTTTATACTCCAATTTTTCAAGATAATAAAGGCTCCCTTTAGCATGTCATTCTTTACTCTTTAGTATTCCCTTTTTGTAAATAAACTTTCAACAATATTCATCTAACCGTTACTCATTGTGTAAATAAATTCCATAGGCTTATAAATAGAACCCTAAAATCCTTGTCCTTTTTTGTAAAATAAAACCCTATTTTTGTCTCTAACAAAAAATGGAAGAAAAAAAAAGGAAAAAAAAATGAAGAACAGAAAAAGTTGCTAATGGTTACAAATTCTTAAGGAATTTAGGATAACCCTAAACCCTTGGCCTACTAAGGCAGCCAACCTAAAACATAAACCTTTGGCCCATTAAGGTAGCTAGCCCAAAACATAAACATTCAACTCGCTAAGGTAACCAACTCAAGACATGAACACTCGACTCGCTAAGGTAGATAATCCAAAATGTAAACCTTCATCCCATTATGGCAACCAACTCAAAACACAAACACTCAACTCATTGAAGCAGCACTAACCGTCGACCCACCTAGGTAGCTGACCTAAACGCAAGCCTTAACATATAAAAGTAGCTAAAATAAGACAAAACCTTTGGTCCATTGAGAAACCCAGACCTAACCATGAACTAAGTTGAAACATGAAGTCAAATACAACATCAATCTCAAACTCAAATCGAATGAAAAGTATTGTCTCAAACTAGGGCATATTTTGAGAAACTCAGGGGCAAAGTCAATTTCTACCCTAGTGCAAATCAATATAGACTCCTACATAGGGACATGGTAACTCACATTTAAAAGATTTGGAATGAAAAGAAGCAAACAATATCCCATACACTAACCCTTAAACACTTTGAGAGTTAAGTAACATCACGGTGAGGATATTTTAAACTCATTCCTTAAAGGAGGTCTATTTTGAATTTGATACTTAGATCGAAATGAAGTTAGGCATTCATTTTCTAATGTCACCACATATAAATATCCTATGTTAACCTTGTTAAGCCTATTCAAGGAATATTCTAAAATTAAACTCTATCAAGAACCACCTCCATAATTAATGTAATTTAGAGGTTAAGGTATTTAATTAGGAGAAAAGGATAAAAACTTGGTTATACTTACTCTAGTGGCATCGATTCAAGGATAATTTTTATCTCTAATAATTTATTTTCTTTGAAATAAAGAAGAACTTATAAGAACCTTATACACATAATCTAAACATTTTAGGGAGGCAATTACTTTTGGGCCTAAGGAAAAGTGATAAAAAAAACAATGAAAGAAAGGGGCAAGAAGAAGAAGAAGAAGAAGAAAGACAAGAGGCCTAAAAATTGGGCTTAAATGTAAGAGAAAAGTCCTATAAGATATACCACATTTCAATAAGGGTAACAAAACCTGAACCAAAGAAGGCCTATACTTAAGGCCTAAATAACTCCAAAAATGCAAAGCTTAGAATCACATTCTTAGCCCAAAAAATACAAATCCTCTATATCTATTCCGAGTCACAAACAAAACCTTCTTAGCCATCCTCAATCACACAAGGCCACCCTACCTATAATACCTCCTACGCTCAATAGAAGCACTACTATTCTTAAAGGATAATATGTCTTTAATAAAAATTATTTTTTATACTAAAGCAAGCACACTTCTAAGTTTTCTTAAGGGTTCTTGACTTGTACACCTAGGTTAAATAAGTAAATCTTTCAAACTAGGCCTTCTTATTAATCCCTCTTGAAACCATTCAACCAAAAGCCCAATTCATAATACTGAATCGAAAAAGACTTAACAGATTAATCAAGTCTTATTACTTACAAATTAAACCATATTTTTTAGAACAGTAGTCAAGAGTGAAATTTAAACCAAAAGTGTGTGAGGAAATCCTCTTAGTCTAGGATAATCATGAGTTACCATTTCCTTAGAAAAGAAATGTTTAAAGTTACAAGGCCCCACCAAGAAGGCTAGCATGCCACTAGATTAGCCTTGATGGTGTTGGGGTCAGGAAACATCTTTAAAGACTGAGAAGAGTATGAGATGCTCCACATGGTTACTATGGAAGGGAATGATTATATCTCTTGCTTCTTAAATAAGAATTTGTACCCATTAGTAAACTTTCCAAAAAAAAAAAGACAAAAAAAAAAAAGGAGACAAAAGAACAAAGGAAAAAAGAGAGAAAAAGTAAGGGCTTGTTATAAGTTTTTTCAACCCATTTTCAAATCCATGTCAGCTCGAATAGCCAGGCTTTCAATTCATGTCACCTACCTCCTTACAATGTGGTCATACCTTTTAAGTTGACCCTAATAGCCTGAGTCATCCTCCCTGATATAGCCTTCCATATGATTCATATCTACTAACTTTTCTTTTTTAAAGTAAGGGACCTTATCTTTAATACATGATCTATCCCTTTTTGTAAATATGCAAGTCATAAAGTTTTCCAAAAGAATTACATCACCTCTATTGTTCCTCTTTATCCTTTAGGGTTCGAGCCAACTCGTAGAGTGCTGTCTCACCATCATCTCTCTTAGGGTTTTAGCAAGCCTTTAAGGCATTTTCCTTTCACCAACCTCTCTCAAAATTTAGCAAGCCAATAGGGTGCTTCCTTTCATCAATTTCTCGTAAGGTTTTAGCTAACTCGTAAGGCACATTCTCTTCTTCAATTTCTCTTGGGCTTTTAGCTAATCCATAAGCTGCTTCCCTCTTACCAATTTCTCTTAAGGGTACAACTAACCTGTAAGGGCACTTTCCCTTTCACCAATCTCTCTCAGCTAACCTATACAGCGCTTTCTATTCTTCAATTAATATTAAGGTTTTAGCTAACCTATAGGGTGCTTCCCTCTTACCAGTTTCTCCTAAGGTTTTAGCAAGCCCATAGGGCGCTTCTAGTCACCATTTCTCTCTTAAGGTTTTAACAAGCCCATAGAGAGTTTCTCTCTATCATTTTCCTTTAGGGTTTTAGCCAGTTCATACAGTACTATCCCAACTCACATTTTCCTTTAGGGTTTTAACCAGCTTATAAAGCATTGTTTTGACTCACATTTCCTTTAGGGCTTTAGCAAGCTCATAAAGAGTTGTCTCCATTTATATTTCCCTTAAGGATTTAGCTAACTCATAGAGCATTATCCTCAACTAATATTTTCCTTTAGGGTTCTAGCCATCTCATAGAGCACTATCCCAACTCACAACTTCTCTTAAGGTTTAGCAAGCCCATAGTAAGCTTCCCTTCACCCGCTTCTCTTAGAGTTTTAGCAAGCTTGTAAGGTGCTTCCTATCATTAGCTATCATTTTAGGGTCGTAGCTAGTCCATAGGCCACTTCCCCTTTGTCAACCACTCTTAGAGTCTTAGCTAGCCCAAGGAACTTTCTCTTTCAACAATCTTTCTTAAAGTCTTAGCCAGCCATAAGGTGCTTCCCCCATTCCAACCAGCTTTAAGGATTTAACAAGCTCAAAAAGCACTTTTCATGCCTAGGTTAGTCAGCATAGAGAAGCACAACTAAGTGATATGCTTAGGAGCTTAGTAATCACTAAAACTTATCGTAGGAGATAAGAATCCAATGGGTCCTTCGAGATATCGAAGAAAATAAAAGAGATAGGTCTGTAAACTGAATGTAATAGCTTACGTAAAGCTACTTGGAGGACATTACTCACTAACGAACACAATACGACTTGACACTTTACTTGATGTAATGTACAAGCTAATGCCAAGGTCCACTCAACATTAATCTTGAGCTACTTGAGAAGACTAGATAAGAGTGCATAGTAAATGAACTTGGAGAGGAGTATCTCATAAGAACAAATATATTCAATGTCTGAAAAGGAATGGAAGATATCTCGACTACAAAGAGAAGGGAATATTTATAATAAGTGCTTAGGGTAACATTACAAATAAGGAGAATTACAAAAAGGCATATAGGTAAAGAGATTCCTAATACATACGAGAAATGGTAAATAGGACAAATGACAAAAAGAGAAAAATAGTACAATGTCAAAAAAATGGATAGGTGGCAGCTCGTCAATGGGTCTGATTAGGGAATCTTTAGTACAACTACTAAGCTAAGTCATGACGTAGCAACATCAAGGGTTGCTGAGACGAATAAGGAATGATGTAAGAATTAGTAGTTGGTCGAAAGAGTACTTCATCCAGTAGGGGCTTAGGTCTTAAACTCAACAGATGGCTCTCAGCATCTAAAGGTCTAAGTAAATGGAGTAGGACTTGATGTGCAAGGCCTTGGTCCTCATCGTTTGGAAGATAGGTTTCGGCAAGTGAAGGAACGGCATCAGCACAAGGGACAAAGCAAAGTAGGTTGTACCCATCTTGAACTCTCAAGTAGTTCAACTACCATCCTTCTATGTACTATTTCTCATCCTTAGCAAGTTGACGAGAGAGAAATCTTCTAGTGAAGGACTAGAGGCCTCTTGGGCATATGCAAGTAAGTGGGCTAAAGGTCGATACCCCATCACTAGGTTTTACATTGATTTTTCAATTAGGATTGCTAGTCCTATAGTGACACTCTCTCTTAAGTCAGTTAGCTTATAGGAGCACAGCTAAGTTTCAAATTGATTTTCAATTAAGATTGTTAGTCCTATAGAGACACTCTCACCTAGGTCAGTTAGCTTAGAGGAGCATGACCAAGTTCCATATCGATTTTTTCAATTAGGGTTACTAGTCTCTTAGAGACGCTCCTACCTAGGATAGTTAGCTTAGAAGGAGCACAACTAGGTCTCAAATCAATTTCTTAGTTAACGTTGCTAGTCACCTAAAAACACTCTTGCCTAGGTCAGTCAACTTAAAAAAGCACGATCAAGAGTCAAATTAAGTACTATTTAGGGTTGCTAGTGTCATGCCCTAAGAATGGTAGAGTCGTAGCAATCTCGCCGTATACACCAACCTAAGACAAAATCTAGCCACTTAGTTGCTATCATAAATTTAGAATACATAAGGCACATATGATTAAACAACTCTAAAGCATCTTCATTTCAATAGTTAAAGTAGAATAGAGGCATTTGCTTCATATATTTCTTTGAAAAAGAATAGAAGTGTGATTAATATAATTCCTATGAAAATTACTTGAAATTTTTTAATAAGAAAATTTGTAAAAGAATCCAAAATGTTTTAACAATAAATACAATATTACAAGTTAATCTAGTTAATTCAAATGGCCTAATTGACTTCCAAATAAAGATAACACAAGAATATTCAAATCCATTTACTTCGTACTCCTGACCTATTGTCCATATTTTGTACGCTTAAGGATTAGGCAGTCTTGGTGTTTATCTTTTAGGACCTGCAAAAGAACTATGGGGATGTGACCTACCACTGCTCAGTAAGGAGATGGAGACGGAAGCATACATAACACAAAAATCAAGTAAGGTTGTTAATTAGTTAGTTAAATGCAATGCAATGCAACAAACATATGTCATCTACATGATGTTGTACAATGCATTATGAAGTTAGAGAAATTGCGCTTACTTTAACCCAAGTTGAGAAGTTTGAACAAGATGGAGGCTTGTCTCTAAGTAAATCTCAACTAAACCCAAGCTTGTGCAATAGAGCTTGCTCCTCTTGAGACCTCTTCAAACTAATGCCCCTAATCTTACCTCAACCTTCTCTCTTGTCACTTAGTTAGGCCTTGAAGGTAGAGGAAGGTTAATTTCTCCCACCTTGTTGAAAGGTCGATGTTTGGTTGAATAACCCTCATCATTCCCCTAATGGGATGCAATGTATGACCGGTTAATGGCTAAATACAAGTTTAGCTTAATCAATTTTAAGGGTAACCAACCAATTGCAAACACTCAAATTAAGAAGTAAACATAGTAATGCAATCATAACATACAGCATAACAATCAGACAACTTAGCAAACAATTTCCAAGCACATACGTCATAAGCACACAATTAGCTACTTTACAACCACAAATAAGTGCACACATCAACCTCTAAGTACTTGTATATAGTACTCTAAAATGCCATTAAGCATAGATCCCACTTACCCCGATTCCCATTTGCTCTTGCAACTCAAATGCCCCAATCCTTTTGTCCTTAATGGTCCTTATATTACAAATCATACTTCAATTTCAATACATTTCATTAGAGTAAGAGTGTTTTAAGTATTATGCTTTTATTTTAGCTTAGCATTCTTTTAATGTGCCCTAGGTGTTGGTTATGGGTAGTTAGGGGTTATTACTTTTACGTATGTTATTTTGACCTACATAATTTTCTACTAAGATCTATTAGGTATATGGTACCTTCTACTTAAGTTCTTACTAGGATTTTAACTTATATTTTTTGATGTGGAACATTCTGCATAACTTTTTACTAAGCATGTGGTACCTTTTACTAAAACCTCTACTAGGGTCCTTAGTTATATTCTTTGTCTAGTAAACCTTCTATTCAAGCTTACTAATCTTTTAACTCATGTTTCATATTAGGCAGATTTTCTACATAACCTTCTACAGGAATTTTGGTTATAGTTTCTACAATAAGAAACCATCAACCGAAGTTTCTATTGTTGTAATATGATAGTCAACTTAATTAAGGAAGCTTCTACAAGACCTTCTATAAGTTAACAATTTGCACCAGCAACTACAAAACGTTCTATAGCTACCAACTCCTTCATTAGCTCATCCAAAGCTTCTACGCCACCTTCTATAAGCACCAGATTTGCCCAAATTCACTAAAAACTCCATTTTCTCACACTTTTCTCTACTTTGTTCATGTGCAACCTTGCTAGAACTCTACCTATATCAACTCGCATAGTTCAGAAACTCATCAACATTGACATGCACAACCTAAAATTCAACCAGAAAGAATATTAAACACACCTAATTAACTAATGCACCTACAATACATGTACTAGGATGAAAAATAATGGTTTTAAGGTGAATAAACATCATGTACAACAACTGAAATATTTGATCTATTATTGATTTTTATGGATTTTTAACAAAAAAAAAAAGACCAATTAATTAACTTAATGAAAAATCCCCATAAGCATTTAAGTAAAATCATCAAGTTTAACTTTAGAAAACCGGTCTTTTCATAAAACTTTCTATTTTCACTTAAAAATTAAGATCAACATATTACATGTAACAAATATTCACTTAGATAATGTTTGGCAGTTAGATTTAAACAAAATATGTTAAAAAATAGTGAATTTCTTGTAAATCTCAACTTATCAATTTTTCATAAATGAAAAATTTACCCAAATAAAATAATAAGTTTTTGTAAAACTTTTACATAGCAATCTTATATATGATATAAGATGTCTATAGAAAATTTTGATAGAGAAATTACATCGCTTGGATTTCTAAAAATCAAAACGAAAATCGAACCTAAGTGGCTCATTTCTTAAAGGTGATATATAAAATGCAAGAGTTTTACAAAAATAATAATTTTTCATGTAAAATATGCTTTAAATTATGCAAGAATAAATTTTTCTAGAATTTTTAGATAAAATTTTATATTTTTAATGAATTTTTGAAAATCATGTGTAAAACTGAACTCACTGATACAAGAGATCTCGGTAACCGACGGCAATGGTGGTTTTGTCAACCCTAAAAGGCATTAGGTGGAAGTCCAAGTGGTGGTGGTCGCTAATTGTCAAGTTGCATCTAAGTTTGGTAACCCCAATCTCATAGATTATCGTTTATTTTCTTGAAGTTTCTAAGTTTTCCAAGGAGTCTCTTCAATTTTCTCACAAATTTCCTCTTATTTGCAAGTGTTTGAAAAGTGTACATAAAATGGTTAAGGGGGTTTTGCAGTGATTTGATTAGTAGTGAGAGTTGGTGCATGGAGACGTGTATCGAATTTTAGATTTCCTATACCACATGTAAATGTTAGGCTCCCATGGTTTTTATAGACAAAACTATCTGTATCCATAGTTTTTCCATCCATGGTTTTCTAGAATCCATAGATTACATCCATAATTTCCTAAAGCCATATGCTCTCTTTTATTTACTATTTTTTTTTTCTATACACATTTTATTATATTTATTACTTTATATTAGTTGTAATCTTTATATGAAACTTCTACTAAATCTTCTACATCATAAGCTTAGTTACTTATACCCTATTATTATTTTTTTTAATAACATTTTCTAATTTTCTTGTTTACTTAATTCACGACTAAGTTCCCTTTCTATTTTGCATCAATTTTCGATATTTCAGAATTTACGAAATGAATGAGTTAGTTTTATCGTTTCAATTTATACTAATATTTTAATGTTCTATTCATCCTAAACGGAATGGTCACGAGAACATTTTAAAGTTAAGAGTTTAGAATCCTTCTATTATAATTAGTTAACCTATTTATATATAATATTATTTTATTTTATTTTTTGAGGTTCTAAGTATTGTCTCTTGTTATTTTATTAAGTTTTTATATTATTAATTTAGGTCCAAGATCTTGTTAAATTGGATAGGAAATTTCACAGTTTTCTTGCTTCAACAATTAATAATTGAATTTTAAAAATACTTATAACATTTAACTTACATTATTATTTTATAATTATATTTCGAATACCTATATTCTCTAGATCGTTTTTTTTTTTTTTTTACTTCTTTATGGTCTTAATGTGTCTTTTAACCCATGAATGGGAAATTTTTACGAACATCCTAAATTTTGATACTAGGATCGTATTTGCTAGATCGCGAGCCTCACATTTTTACCCCCCTTCAGAAAAGTTTTGTCCTTAAAACTTTTGTACACTTAGGTTTCCAATATTAGGTGCTGATTTTTTATCATTATTAGTTAGTAATTTGGGTAAGTTGAATGTAATTCTTATTTACTAAGTCTTTCAACATCCTAAAGTTATTTTGTTGGCATAAGTATATATTTACTTAAGAAGTGTTTCTATGTTTCATTGCTAAACCCAATTATCCAATATTTTAAGAAGTTGCTTTCTAAAATTAATTAATATAACATTCTAATCTCTTTAGTCTTTGGAAAATTTAATGTTTAACTTAAGTCCATTTTGAAATGTTATGCCAAATGAGTTAAGTTTTCTCTATTTGGTGTTACTTTTACAAAAGCTTATACGACTAACTTCATAGGCCTTTACTTCTAAAATCAATATAGCAATCATATTTATTCTAGGTCCTTGGCAACCTTTAGAAATAACCTTACGATTTATGTATTCCATCTATAGTTCCTCCTAAATTAGATAGATAATCATACTACCTATAATTTCCTTAGTTTTATGGGTTTCAACTAATTAAAACCCTTATTAGATTTTTAATTTAAATAGATTCCACTTTTCATTAGCTTTCTTTCTTGTTTACCTTAGTTCTTCTATGGGTTTCAAAATTTTTATTTTATTGTGCAAATTTTAATGTCATATTATAGACTAAACTAGGTTTATCTATTTTACATTCCTCTTCCTCTATCATTTAGTAAATTTACCTGTAGCTTTTGGATATGACTCTCGATCATTTCCTAACTTAATGATATTTCAAATTTATCGTTTTGCAGCTATATTATCAATTATCTCACGATCTATTAGTTATGCTTATGTATTTAATACCTTACAGAGTTGGCCTCTTAGCTTCTAAATTTCTTTAACTCACTTGTATATACTTCTATTTATCATGTTTAACTAACTTCATCCTATTCTAAATAGAGATTGTGACCACTATTTATGTTACCGTTGCAATAGGGATTAATATTCATATTTATTTCCAAGAACAATCTAAATTCAATGATTTTAATGTTATGTGCTTATATAGGTATAGGTTATCGGTTTTACCTTTGATTATTTATATACTATGCCTTTCCAAATATCATATTTGATTGTTGGAATCATATTACAATTATAGTAGTTGTTTGATTTTAAAATTAATTATTTCCTATTGATCTCAGCTTATAAATACAAGTATGTTACTATTATTATCTAGTTGCCCCTTTTTTTTCTTTTAGTTGAGTCATGCAATTGATTTTGAAATTCAAGATTTGTTTGTTTCATGGTAGTTTAGTTCATCTTTTATCTTTGTGTGTCACATATATAAGTGTTATTTGTTACTTATTTAGTTTTGTTTCATAGTTCCTTACATTCCATATATCATAGTATAATTATTCTAGTAGAAATGAGTGGTAAATCTTGACTTTCTATTGACTTATACTCAACTAAGACAACCAACAACTGACTTGATGTGACTAGATGTAACTTGATACAATTGACTCGACTCAACTTAACTAGACTAAACACAACCTGACTTAACAGGACATAAGGCCAACAAGGCTTATCATTTTGACATAAACCATACAAATTTGCCATTTCTTCCTAATTGGATATTCATGCTAGTAGACATTAAGATTTCTATTTTAGTAATTTATTTATTAATTTAAATTCATATTTATTATAGTATTCTCATTCTCACATTTATTTCTCACTATTGAGGATTGAGAGTGAAAGTTTTATTTCATTTGAAGTGATTTTGTATTATCATTGTAGTTGTAGTTACAGTATTTTTCTATTCATGTTGACTTCATTGTCCTTAAGTTTGATGGTCAAGATGGATCGATGTGGTTTTGATTTCCAAGATTAAGTTTTATTCTTAAATTTGGCTTATCATTTGATTACGTTACTATTATGATATTTAAGGATTCGATCATGATGTTCGTTGGGCAAAGTTTGGCTCTTATGAGTAGGTTTATAAATAGTGAAGATGATGAAGGATTATTTTGCAAAGTTAAGAGGAAGAGAATGGTGATAGGTAGTTGACACGGCTCTAATTCATTTATAACTAGGTTCACATGGTATAAGGGATAAGGAGAGATGCTCCTTAAGGTTCATCTTATATATTAAAAAGTTAGGGTTGATGCATGAGTTAGTTTCAAGTAGTTTTCTATCCTTTCCATCCTAAATCTTGACTATGTTTTATAGTTAGAATTATCAATTATAATCGACCTAGCATACCTACCGATACATATACACATGTTTCATAGGTTTAAATAAGGTAAGTGTAGATCTACCTCCATTAAAAACTGTCATGATAGATAGTTCAATATATTCGGTCATGATATAAAGAATAAACGAACTATCAGTCATATGGAATCTACTACTTACATAAGGTCCAATTAAAGGAGAAGAGAAGGCACAAGTTCTAGTATAGGGAGTGTATGGTAGATACTTATTGTTTCTTGTACATGTTAGGTCTTTTATCAATTTCAAAGTTAATACATAGTAGTATAAAACATAATACCTCATACATGAGTCATATATATTATAGTCTAAAATTATTCTAAAAGATGTAGTTTTGTTCATGATTAAATTACATCGATTTACAATAATTTTATCCAAATTCCTAGCTATCTAATATATAGAAGCAGATATCAATCTTAATTATGTTAGATTAACAAATAAGAGTTCTCTTTTCAATTGGAAGTTACTAGGGTATATGCAATTTTATTGAAAGTGTATAGATGAGTTCTTAAGGCCTACTATAAGTGCGTGCTATGACTACCTTTATTTTTTTTTTTAACTATCCAAGTAAGTAGTAACTCTCACCTACTCTAATGGTCTACTTGATCTAACACCAAAATTAACCCAATTAATCACTTTCAGTTCCAAACTTCATTTGTCAATCGCCAAACTAATGCGTTGATTGATTATGTGTTTATCTAATCTGTTGTTTTTCCGTCTCATCTAAAGTTCAACTCATGTTTTGCTTAGATCCTTTCAAGATTCTCTTCTAGGTTTACTTCTCCATTTAATCTATTTAAGGATCCCATTATATTTCTAATTACCCTATATCTATCTCACTCTTATACTTAAACTTAATAACAACATCCAACTTAGTAATGTGCTCTTAAAACTACTGAAGATAGGAAATCCATCACCTTTGACTTTTATTTCTAACCTTTTACATTAGCTTCTACAGTTCCTAATCCTTTAGGTTTTATTACTTAGTTATCTTCTACCATAGCCTCTACAAGGTCATCATTAGGTTTTAGCCCACCTTCTATATAAGGTTTTACCTAACCTTCTATAAAAGATTTTATAGGGTTCCTCCCCATATAATTCTACATTATCCTTCATGTGAACCTTTATCTTAAGCTTCTACAGAAGGTTCTACAGTTTCTGAGGATAGCCTTCACTAAAATCTCTACATGAGGTCCTGTAAGTTCATCTATACATGGTTATAGTCTTTCACCTAAAGTCTTACAAGATCTTCTACAATTAGGTGCTCCAACATTCTCTTCTTCCCTTAAGATCTCCAAAGTAAAGCTAAATAGTCACAAGTCTGTTTTCATAATTTTTGGAAGTTAGCGCAAAGTAGAGTTAGTAGAAATTTTGATTCTCATATCAAGATCTTATTATCCTATATTCTTTTACTTACACAAGATACATATACACTCAAAGTTTATATCTTTTACTACCCACTCTCACTTGATATCTAGTATATCTATTTGATTTTTTTTAAAACACTTCAGAACAAGTTCCTTAAGAATTGTACACCAGAAGTCCTTAAGAAGCAATGCTCTGATACTACTTAAGAACTGTCACACCCTAAGAGTGGTAGAGTTATAACAGTCCCGTCATGTACATTAACCTACAACAGAAGCTAGCAACTCAACTAACATCATAGACTTGGTATACACAAGGTACATACAACTAAACAACTCTAGAGCATCTTCAATTCAATAGTTAAAGTAGAATAGAGAATTTGCATCATATATTTCTTTGAAAAAAAATAAAAGCTTGATTAATACAATTCGTATGAAAATCACTTGGAATTTTTGTATAAGAAAATTTGTAAAAGAATCCAAAAATTATTTTTACAATAAATACAATATTACAAGTTAATCTAGGTCATTCAAATAGCCTAGTTGACTTCAAAATAATGATAAAACAAGAATATTCCAATCCTTTTGCTTCTTACTCCCAACCTGCTGTCCATATTTTATGTGCCTAAGGATTGGGTGGTCTTGGTGTTTATCTTCTAGGACCTACAAAAAAACTATGAAGATATGAGCCACCACTACTCAATAAAGGGATGGAGACAGAAGCATACACAACATAACAATCAAGTAAGGTTGTCAATCAATTAGTTAGATGCAATGCGATACAACAAGCATATGTCATCTACGTGAAGTTGTCCAATCCATTTTGAAGTTAGAGAAATTACACCTAGAGTCAATTAGTTAGATGCAATGCGATACAACAAGCATATGTCATCTACGTAAAGTTGTCCAATCCATTGTGAAGTTAGAGAAATTGCACCTACTCTATCTCAAGTTAAAAGGTTTTAACAAAATAAAGGCTTGCTTCTAAGCAAATCTCGACCAACCTAAGCTTGTATAATAGAGCATGCTCCTCCCAAGACCTCTTCAAACCAACGCATCCAACCTTACCCTAACCTCCTCTCATATCACTTAGTTGGGCCTTAAGGGTAGGTATAATACTCTAAGGTTTTCCAGCCAATCTGATAACCTTAGGATTCAAGCTCCTAAATTTAGGATGCCGGGTTATGTTATCCGTTTTATTTCAAACTTCACAATAAGGTTAGAAAAATTAGACAAAATAATTCTAGTAAAGTTAATTTCTCAAAATAAGCTATATATAAGGACTAATTTAAGAAAAACGTTAATTTTTCACTAAAGCCAATAATTATCGAAAACATAAATTTGAGCTTTTAGATATAGTAAGATATTAAAGATAAGTTAATTAACTTTCAAAAATAATAAATGAAGTTGAATTATATTAGTGGTGAATTTGGGGATGAGGAAATAGTCCTGCAAAAGAAAATAAAATATTTGATACTGAGGCCAATTCAATACGATCACTCCGATGCCTAAGTTAAAATGGTTATTTATAATAATAAATAACCAAATAAGAACTGTCAGAGATCTCTTATAAAGTTTCTTTTCGGTATTTATAGACGGTTATTATATCTAAGGCAGTTGTCAAGGTAACTGTTAAGATACATGGAGTCTTCTTGACTTGACATCTCCCCTAATATGTAGGGATAATAAGCAGTTGTAAAATATAATTGTGCTTATGATAACTAGTCACACCATAGATTTGAATTCAAACCAAGAGCGTTTCTTGAACACGACATAAGTGCTATATGTTTTCTAAAGAGAGCAAATGCCGAGAGAGTCAATTACCCGGTATCTTAGCCGATGAAAAAATGAGTGTAAGTTGAGCGAAAACTAACTATTAACAAATTATACGTAATATACATGTATCTACATGTGATATGCATTATATACATTAAATATATACATATAAAATAATAAATCATCATAATAAGATAAAATAATGGAAAATTAATTAAAAAAAATGAATGGAAGTGTCATCAAATGATGTAGTAACGAATTAATTAAAAAACATGAGTTATCACTAAAATAATGAGGGGATGACATGACACCTAGGAAAATGAGAAAATGACACGTCAATTCACTTTTTAACCTGCAAAAATCCTAAAGTCTATAAATCGGATTCCAAACCTCATTTGCAATATTTTAGAAATCTAAAAACACAAGAAAATAATTTTAGAAAATTGGAAAAAAATAAAATAAAAATAGAACAAAATAGGGGCAAATCAAGTCTAAGGCAATTCAATAGGTTAACCACAACCTGATGTAAAGCGGCTTAGTAGTTTGAAGGTTGGCTATGAAAGGGATGTTTTCAACGAAGAGTGGTGACCAATTCAAGCGAACTCATTTTTCACTTATAAATTCATCTAATTTCTAAAAATATTGAATATTATTAGTTAATTATGAAATTTGGTTTCTTAGGGTTATTTCAGATGTAGATTAATGCAGTAATTTTATTTTAGTTAAATAATGATTGGACGAAAATTGGACTAATTTTATAAATATTAGATGATGTTGTTTTAAGCTCAATTTTTGTATATAATATACCTAATATATATTATTAATTGTGGTAACAAGAATTTTCAAAATTAAGCATGTTGACTATTTTTTATAATTATTTTGGATAAAACTACCAATTTTACCAAATTGTTGAAATAATTAGTTTTATACTAAATTAATGAAAAAGCCCAATATGTTTTGACTTCTAGAAATTTATAATAATATTTGGAACACTTTTTTTTATCTCACACATAAGTTTATTTATTGTCCCTTATTTTTCGTAATTACAAGCCAAAAATGCTATTTTTAAAAAATAAATAATAGCCATTTTAGTGTAATTCCTGGTCAATAATTAAACTATATATTTTTGTGAGTCTATAAGATTTTTCGTGGAATTAATCAAGCTCATATTCTATTTATCATGTATTTTCCTAATATAAGCTTATATATTGACTTAATATGTAATATACTAATTAATACTAATAAAATACTTGTCAAATTCACGTAAAATAAACACATTGGGGTATATTAAGGGTTGTTGGATAAGTTTAGAAAGTGTGATTTTTAGGGTTTTTAGTTTAGTACTAAAGCTTATTCAAGTCAATTATGGAATTGTAATAACATGTAATCAAGTTAGTAGTACGAAAGAGTATTTTTGAGCTTTTGACAATAGTGATTAGTATTAATTCTTAAGATATCTTAATAGTACTCGAAATGATGATCGTAATAATATAAAGTTTATCGAAATTGGATAAGAAATGAGTAAGATACAGTCAAATGAAGTTTAAAAACGCAGTAATGAAAGCTTATAAGAGTTCAAGTTCAACCCATAATTGACTTAAAGACTATGTTTATATTTTTATAGGTATGATAAGTAAGAAAGGTTCACGTCATCAAGTTTAGGATTTTGCATTATTACTAAGTCTAGGTAAGTGGATCTAACCTATGCTTGGAATAGATATATTGTTACTCATAATAATACATGCTGTTTGATACCGTGTTGATTAAATATAACTATATCATAAGTGAACTGACATGTCACTATGGTGGATGTTGATGTGGTGATTTTGAATGACGGTAGCTATATCTTGGTTAAACTGTTATGTTGTTATGTTTGGTGTTAATGTGGTGCTTATAAATGATTGTACTAACTTAGAGAGTTGAGGGATTACTAACTCAATCTTTTAAGTATTTACCTAAGTAAACCCTAAGTTAGATACTAGATTTCTACTAGGGAGAATTTGAAAACTAGAATCAAATAACTAGGATGAATAAAACTTAAATATTGATTGTGCTAAATGATATATTTGAGTTGTTGTTGCATAGCATGGCATAAAAGAGACCTACAGGTTAAAATTTTTAAAATGAGTCTTCCAAGTGATCAAGAAAAATCATGGTTTTATGAACTCAGTTTTTAGAAGCATATAGATCTGCATTACCTGAACATCTTGACTCTTTTGATAGTCAGGCTTGGTAGATTATAGTGTGTAGTCTAATTTAGCCTTGTTGCCTCTTTGATTTAGTGAACTACAGTATGTTGTCTAAAGTTTGTAAAACAAAGTTAGGGGTTCTACTCCCAAGCAACTCCTTATTATTCTTTTTGATATTGGTAGACCACTACAGTATATAGTCCAATTCGATGGGAGTCCTACTCCTAAGCAATTCCTTGTTGCCTTAGGTTCCTGGACATTGTATCTAGATACTGGACTATGTCGACTAACCGGATGTAGATATTAGAGGGTATATGATATCGATACCGATGCATGCCATGTACATGAGCATAGCATGTTGTATTGCTAGTAATAAAGCCTAGTTGGGCTAATATATGTGTGGACTTGAACATCTTAGTTATGATTGAAATGTTTCAAATATGATATTACCTATATTGTATTGTTTGTTATCCACTCTCACTCAACTTTAGTAACTGAGAGGATAAAATATTTTATCCTTAGGTTAACAGCTTCATAAAAAGCCTAACACTAGGGGGGATGTATACTAAGAGTGTGAATCAAAGTCAATGACTTTTGGGTGGAACCTATACTAAGTCAGGTATCCTACTATTTTGATAATGATAAAAGAAAAAGTTAGTTCATATTTTGATGTAAATATTATGTTGTACATATAAATTGTAACCAAATATCCAACTGAACTTTGATGTAGCAATCCCATTATCATATAAATAAAGTTTTCTTTTAAATGAATGAGTAGGTTGAGTTAAGTTTTAACAAGTATTCCTATGTAATGGTGCATCATATGCTATTCCGAGATGTAACAGTTGGGAAAGGATAATTTCTGCTACCTAGTCAAAGGGTTGGTGTTTGGTCAGATAACCCTAATCATTCCCCGAGATGTAACAGCTAGGAAAGGATAATTTCTGCTACATAGTCGAAGGTTTGGTGTTTGGTCAAATAACCCTAATCATTCCCTGGGATGTAACAGTTGGGAAAGGATAATTTCTGCTACCTAGTTGAAGGCTTAGTGTTTGGTCAGATAACCCTAATCATTCTCCTAATGGGTTACAATGCATGACTGGTTAGTGGTTAAATACAAGTTTAGCTTAGTCCATTTTAGGGGTAACTAACCAATTACAAACACTCAAATCAACAAGTAAACATAACAATGCAATCACAACATATAGCATAACAATTAGACAATTTAGCAAACAGTCTCCAAGTATACATATTGCATGTGCACAATCAACTATTTTACAACCACAAACAAGTATACACATCAACCTCCAAATACTTTTATGTAATACTCCAAAATTCTGTTAACCATAGATCTTACTTACTCAAATTCCCATTTGCTCTTGCAATTCAGATACCCTAATCTTTTTGTCCTCGATGGTCCTTATATTCAAATCATATTTTAGTTTTAATACATTTCATTTGAGAAAGAGTGTTTTAAGCATTGTACTTTTGTTTTAGCTTACCATTCTTTTAGTATGCCCTAGGTGTTGGTAAGCGTTATTACTTTTACATATGTTATTTTGACCTTTTCCTTAATCTTCTACTAAGGTCTATTAGGTGTATGGTATCTTCTACTTGAGTTCCAATTAGAGTTTTAACTTATATTCTTTGATGTGAAACATTCTACATAACTTTGTACGAAGGTCTATTAAGTGTGTGGTACCTTCTACTCAAATCTTTACTAGGGTCCTTAGTTATATCCTTTGTCTATTAGTCCTTCTATTCAAGCTTCTACTAGTGTTTTAACTCATGTTTCATATTAGACAAACTTTCTACACAACCTTCTATAGGAATTTTTATTATAGTTTATACATCAAAAAACCTTTTATTGAAGTTTTTACTGTTGTAATATGGTAGTCAACTTAATTAAGAAGCATCTACAATACCTTCTATAAGTCAGTAGTTTGCACCAGCAGCTACAGAAACTTCTATAGAACCTTCTATAGCTACCAGTTCATCTAAAGCTTTTACAGTACCTTCTACAAGCACCAAATTTGCCCTAATTCACTAAAAACTCCATTTTCTCACATATTTCTCTACTTTGTTCGTGTGCAACCTTGCTAGAACTCCACCTATATTGACTTGCATAGTTCAAAAACTCATTAACATTGACATGTATAACCCAAAATTCAACCAAAATGAATATTAAATACACATAATTAACTAATGCACCTAAAATACATGTACTAAGACAAAAAATAACTGATTTAAGGTAAATAAACTTTATGTACAGTAGCTAAAATCTTTGATTTACTATTGAATTTTAAGGAATTTTTAACAAAAAAAAAATGACCAAATAATTAATTTAGTAAAAAATCCCCATAAACATTTAAGTAAAATCATCAAGTTTGGCTTCGGAAAACCTGTATTTTCATAAAGTTTTCTATTTCCACTTGAAAATGAAGATCAACATGTTACATGTAACAAATATTCACTTAAATAATGTTTAGTTGTCAAATTTAAACAAAAAATGTTGAAAAATAGTGAATTTCTTATAAATCTCAACTTTTCGATTTTTTGATAAATGAAAATTTTGCCTAAATAAAATAATAAGTTTTTGTAGAACTTTTTACATAGCAATCTTATATATGATATAAGATGTCTACAAAAAAATTTTGGTAACTAAACTACATCGTTCAAGTTTCTAATAATCAACCAAATGGCCCATTTCTTAAGGGCGATATATAAAATGCAAGAGTTTTACAAAAATAATAATTTTTCATGAAAAATACACTTAAAATTATGTAAGAATAAAATTTTCTAAAATTTTTAGATAAAATTTGATATTTTTAATGAATTTTTAAAAAATCAAGTACAAAACCGAAGTCACTGGTGTAAGAGATCTCGATGGCCAATGGCAAGGGTAGTTTTGTTTACCCAAAAGGGCTTTAGGTGGAGGTCAAAGTGGTGGTAGTTGCTTCTTGTTAGGCTGCTCCTAAGTTTGGTAACCCTAATATTGCAAATTATCGCCTATTTTCTTGAAATTTCTAAGTTTTCTAAGGTCCATTCAATTTTCTCACAAATTTCCTCTTATTTGCAAGTACCTAAAGAGTACACATAAAATAAGTAAGTAGTTTTTGTAGTAATTTGATTAGTAGTGGGAGTTGGTGCATATAAGATATGTTTAAGGAATTTTAGATTCCTTATACTAAGTGACAAATGGTTCTACAAAACCACATGCAAATGTTATGAGCTTCCATGGTTTTTATATACAAAACCATATGTGTCCATAGTTTTTCATCCATAGTTTTCTAGAATCTATAGGTTGTATCTATAGTTTCCTAAAAGCATATGCTCTCTTTTATTTACTATTTTTTTCTATGCACATTTTATTATATTTATTACTTTATATTAGTTTCAATCTTTATATGAAACTTCTACTAAATCTTTTACATCATAAGCTTAGCTACTTATACTCTATTATTATGATTATTATTATTATTATTATTATTATTATTTTTCATCCTTTAGATTCTNTTATATGAAACTTCTACTAAATCTTTTACATCATAAGCTTAGCTACTTATACTCTATTATTATGATTATTATTATTATTATTATTATTATTATTTATTATATTTAATTTTTTAATAACATTTACTAATTTTCTTATTTACTAAATTCACCACTAAGTTCCCTTTTTATTTCTCGCCGATTTTCGATATTCTGGAATTTTACAAAATAAATGAGTTAGTTCTATTGTTTTAATTTATACTAATATTTTGATGTTCTGTTTCAAGATTTAAATTTACAAGTCTCTTTAACTAACTTTTAGGGTCCTATGGTCGATGTCAACCCTAAATGATTTATTATAGGGACGTTCTAAAGTTAAAAGTTTGGAATCCTTCTATTATAGTTAGTTAACCTATTTATATATATGTATATTATTTTATTTTATTTTATTTTTTGAGGTTCTATGTATTGTCTCTTGTTATTTTATTAAGTTTTTATATTATTAATTTAGGTTTAAGATCTCATTAAATTAGATAAGAAATTTTCTCTCTTCGACAATTAATAAGTGAATTTTAAAAATATTTTTAACTTTTAACTTGCATTTTTATTTTATAATTCTATCTCAAATAGCTAGATTTTCTATGTCATTTTTTTTTTCCTACTTTATGGTCCTAATATGTCTTTCAAGCTACAAAGAGGAAATTTTTACGAACATCCTAAATTTTGATACTTAGGTCTTATTTGCTAGATTACGAGTCTCACAGCTAGGCCCCTAGAGACGCTCCCACCTAGGTCAGTCAACATAAAGGAGCACTTACAAGTTTCAAATCGATTCTTATTTAACGCCGTTAGTCCCTTAAAGACACTCCTAGTTAGGTTAGTCAACTTAAAGGAGTACTATCAAGTTTTAAATTAATTTCTATTTAGGGTTGCTAATCCCCTATAGATGCTCTTACCTAGGTTAGTCAACTTAGAGAAGCACTTCCAAGTTTCAAATTGATTCTTATTTAAGGCTGCTAATCCCATAGAGATGCTCCCACTTAAGTTAGTTAGCTTAGAGGAGCACTATCAGGTTTTAAATCAATTCCTGTTTAAGGTTGCTAGTTCCCTAGACATACTCCCACCTAGGTTAGTTAGCTCAAAGGAACACTTCCAAGTTTCAAATCCATTCTTATTTAAGGTTGCTAGTCCCTTAGAAACGCTCCCACTTAGGTTAGTTAGCTTATAGGAGCACTACCAAGTTTTAAATCAATTCCTATTTAAGGTTGCTAGTTCCCTAGACACACTCCCACTTAGGTTAGTTAGCTCAAAGGAACACTTCCAAGTTTTAAATCCATTCTTATTTAAGGTGGCTAGTCCCTTAGAAACACTCCCACTTAGGTTAGTCAGCTTATAAGAGCACTACCAGGTTTTAAATCGATTTCTATTTAAGGTTGTTAGTCTTCTTGAGACGCTCCTAATTAAGTTAGTTAACTTAAAGGAGCATGACTAGGCTTAAAATCGATTCTTCTTTAGGGTTGATAATCCCCTAGAGACGTTCCTACTTAAGTTAGTCAACTTAAAGGAGCACAGCTAGGTTTTCTAAAATTGATTCTCGTTTAAGGTTAGTAGTCCCCTAGAGATGCTACTCGCCAAGTTAGTCAGCTCAAAAAGGTATGAACAAATTTCAAATCAATTTCTTATTTAGGGTTGTTAAACTTTTAGTAATGCTCCTACCTAAGTTAGTCAGCTCAAAAGGGCACTAACAGGTTTAAAATCGATTCTCATTTAGAGTTGCTTGTCCCTTAAAGACGCTCTCGCTTAGGTTAGTTAACTCAAAAAAGCATGGCCAGGTTTTCTAAATAAATTATCATTTAGGGTTGCTAGCCTCCTAGAGATGTTCCTACCTAGGTTAATCACGTCAAAGGAGCATGACTGTAAACCCCTACATTTTTCAATCTAGCTTCTAAAGTAGACGTAAGTATATTAGGTAATCTAAGAGTTAACAAGGCTAGTGAAAGTGAAAACCCTAAAATAATTAGTCAATAGCACACAAAATTTTTTTACCCTAAATGTATGTAAATACTAAAGATTTCATTCAAAAGTGATAAAAACCCTAAAACTATAACTTTAAAGATAGAAAAGCACTAAATCACCAAATCACCATAATTTACTCTTAAACCTTAATTGATAATATAATCTTAGTATTATACCAAATCATTAGTAAAATATTAAGGATAACTTTCAATCATTCATAAATACATATAATGCTAAAGTAATCCCTTAGAAACTAAGATATTGTACCATAGGTCACACTCATCTTCTAAGTATATAATTAGGTTAGTATTACACAGAGTCAAGGGTTTAATTGATACTTAGGTTATATGTAGTGAACATTAAAACTCTAAATAACACTTATCATCTTAATTATACTAAACAGCTTACCAAATGATATATATAAGATATAAATACCTAATGGAAGATCTCATTATCTATCTTTACTAATCAATTCACTAAACTTCTTATTTCCTTTCATTTCCTTAATCTTTCTCCTAATTTTCCCTAATTACTTCATTATGTACACTAAAGGGGATGTATTTTGGAAAGTTGACTAAGTCAACAAAATGTCACTTTCACTTTAGAAATATTTCTTCCTTCTAATGATTTCTTTTCTTTTAAACTTTTCTTCCTTTTTCCTTCCTCTTTTGCTGTCTACTCCTTTTCCCCCTCTAGACCCCACTTTCTTCTTCTTTTCAAACACAAAGCAAAATAAAATCAAGTCCCTTACCCCACCTCCATAACTGTAACCTCCCTTTCCCTTTCACTTTTCCTAATTTTCCTACTTTGCGTCCATATTTCAAGGGCAAACTAAGGTATGTTATTATGTTATTATGTATTGCTTCATATTATTTACTAGTTGGATGAAGAGATAGGTTAGTTTGAGTAGTTTATGTGCTCTGTACATCTATGTTGATGAAGGCTTAAAGCTTCAATCTTTATGTGTAGAAGATAAGAATCTTTATAAAGTGGAAGAAGATGCATGTGTATATGTCTTTAAGTATGTGTACATGAGGGTATACTAGAGAAATACATGAATAAAGACCTTTGTACATAAGTATTCATTATGTACATAACCTAAACTAAGACATATACTAACTACATATACCTATACCATGCTAAATACACCCTTAAAATACAAAAATAATGAAATTTGAGAAGCTTTCTTAAGAGGAATTTTTGGCATACGAAATTCGTATAAAAATACGTATGTGACTGTATGTATATATGAGTATATGTACAAGTATAAATACGGTATCAATATAAGTATACGTATGAGTATACTAGTATACATATAAGTAGAGTAAATGTATAAGTATAAACTTAACATATATATAAGTATACATAAGACACTTAGGCATGAGGTAAAGCTTATGTAAGCAAAGGATCATTACTTACATTATCCTTTAATAAAATAAAAATACTTGGTTTTACTAGAAATAAATATTTTTGGGTAAAGTCCAATTTAAATAATCTTGAAATCATGAGGTATGGTCAATTGAAAGTAATTAGAGCTTCAAATGAGGTTTCTGTTAGGCTTTAATTGATTACTTTATTGAATTTTGAATAAATTGGAGAATGAATAAATTAGAGTTGAAAGCTTATCAAAATAAATTGAAATTGAAAAACTTTTTGTGCATGTGTGCTTTTTATTATGTAAAAACCTCGAGGTATTTTGGTAAATCTAAGGATTAAGTGCATCAAACCGATATCGGCTTGAAAAGCCAAAATTGGTTTAGCCTAGGAAAGGATAGAATAAATAAATAAAAGTGGCGTAAGTAAAATTGAGAACCAAATATTAGCTTAATGGTTAGATATGCGGATTGCAAAATGGAGGTTATGGATCCAAAACTGTTATACATACTCTTTCTTTTTCTCTTTTAGGACAAGACTTAGTCACATGCATTACACATGACTATCCTTTTAGGTCAACATGGTCGAAATCTAACTAAGGTGGGAGAAAACTAGTGAAGTTCCTCTTTAAATCTGTTAGATATCTCTCATGAATTTTGATAATAATAAAAAGAGAAGAATGTTAATGAATTAACAAGTGCACAAGTATTCACATAGTATTTTAGAAAGCTTAAAATTGCATAATGAGTTGTATTCAGAAACTTATTCAAAATGTCCAAATTGTTTGAAAAAGAGAGGAGTATGAAAAACTTCAAAAAATGTTTCAAAACCTTCTATAAGAAGAGTTAGTACAACTTATTTAAGGACTTTAAAGATAAGTAAACTAATACTCTTCAGAAGGTTATTCAGATAGTTGATTTGGAAAAGTAACGTTGAAGAAATCACACAATATCATATTTGAAGTGAACAAGACTTAGCTCCAATAGATTGAGTGTATTAGAAAAATACAGTTAATCCCGTTTCACTTAAGTTGAAATCAAGATCCACAGGGATTATTTTAAAGTGAATTTATCTTTGGATAAATCACAAGAAAATATCTAACATTGGATAAAGATAAGGTTGATTTCAAATTTTTTGAGAATTTCATTTTCAAATCTAAAGTTTATCTGGAAATTGCTGATCAAAGTATATCTGACCGTAACAAAATTAAAAGATCTAGTTTAACAATCAAAACTCCATGATTTTTTTAAAAAATATCTATGGATTATCACTTTGACGTTAAAATGGGTAAACATGAATTGAAGATAATCCTCAACAAATTAGCTATTGGAAGACTCCAATATGAAAGGAGAAAGGATTCAAAATGTCACATACAATTTTGAGAAGAAAAATACAAATACTTTACACTCTGATCGTAGACATTCTCTACTATCTTAAAGAACAATGGAATACTTCTCAGATACTTCTTCAGAAAGTTGAATAGAAGCTAATCTTTTATCTATCTTTATTTCTATTTTCGTGCAAAATTATTTAAGACTTGTATTGTTGTTCTCGCTTATAATTTGTAAACTTTGTGTGTTGTTTAAGTGTTAAGAGAAGTTTGATTAGACTCTGTAGATGTATAATTAGCTTAGATTTTAAAGAGGCTAAATAGGCAGAACAAAGAGTTGTTAAGGCCAAGTGTGGCTGTTATATGTAAACTTTTTGTGATTTTGATTTAGTAGAATAGCACCGATAAAGTAGATCGAGTCTTCAGCAATAGAGTTAGAAGAGAGCAGTAGGTAGAAGACCAAAGCTCAATAAAATTCTGAGCCTAATATTCTTCTCCCTATCTCCTTTACTTTAAGTTGTTTATTTTTGTGTTGAATTGTTAAAGTATTATAATTCACCAATTTAAGTTATTAAGAGGGATAATTTTATTTAAATCGAAAAAGTTTCAAAAAATTTTGAAAGATATCAATTCCCTACCCCACCTACATCCCCCCCACCATCTCAATATCTTATATAGGACTAACAAAATCTAACCAAATCTTAACAATCTTTTGTAGATTTTGAAGGGAAACAACTCAAAGTTTTTCATAAATTTAATTTATCTTGTTGTTTCATGTTGATAATCTCAAATTAAAGGTTTCATATAATTGAAGAGATATGAACTTTATTCATAGAGGTTTTTCCCAAAAGGCATAAAGAGAATTGCTTAGAGCTACTTTCGACTTGTTATCCAATTACACCTCCTCTTTATCTTGCTCCTAACCTCTTAAAGTTCCCACTAATCATGTGGGACAGGTCAGGAAAGGCTAGAAACTTAAACTTTTATTAGGCTGATTTAGCTAAGGAAGGTCGAACCAACTTCCTTTAGGACAAAACAAGTATCTTTAGGTCGAATCTTGACCCAGTCGACTCCAAAGAATTTAAATTCTAACATTAGGTGTAAATAGTTAGCTTCCTTATCCAAGTAGTTGCTAGTCAACCACCATAATATCACTTACGTTCCATAAAATCAGGGAGTAGTCTTAAACTTGAATCGGATGTATGTGCTGGAATTGGAAGGAACTCTTACAACTATAAAAAGAGGTCCAAAAGCAATAGGTAGCTTTTTTGGACTCTCGAGCACTCTTTCCTTATTTTTACCTATCTTTTTTAACTTAACCTAACTTAGACATCAAAGTGGCAATGCCGGAGTTGCCTTAATAACCCCTTAGCTTAATCATTTTCTATTTTGTAGAAGTGTTTGAGGCCTTAGAGATCTAATTTTGATCCTTTCTAAAATCTAATATCAATAATTGGCATCATCTATTGCTAATACCATGGTATGGCTAGATCTAAGTCGAAGGATACTAATACTCTAAGGGGGAATAAAGCCCCTCAACAAACATAAGAATAATAACTAACACAACCACATACTCCTGAAATACACCAAGTTAAAGTGTGTAATCAGGTGATTTAAAATCAAGAATAATAAGATAGTGATCCATGAATAACATAACTGGAGGCACCATATGCTAGGCTTATGAAGGAATTGGAGGATGTTCACGCTACTAACAAAGAATTACACCAAAGACTAAATGTGAAAGATGCTGCCTCTTCTTTTACTCCCTCTTTGCAACAAGTAGGATGGCAAACCAATCCAATAACCCAAAAAGAGGCATTATGGCAATTGCAATGAAAAGCCTCCATTGTAGACGAGGGATACCTATAATAAGGATAAGAGCCACGACTAAGGGAGAATTGCTAACAACAACAGCTGTTACAAACTCTTATTATGATGTATGTACAAGCCCCTCTAGGTGGACAAGTTGATAGCGTAACTACTTGTTTACCAAAAAAAGCTGTAACAAATATGAGCCTACAAGATTTAGAGAATTGCGTTAATAAGTTAGCTACTAAGGGGACTTATAGGAAAGAGGTAGATGCGAAAGGCAAGAAGGCAAGTCCCTTTATACAAAACATATTAGACAAGGCCCTACCACTCAGTGTTCAGCTACCTCAGTTTGACACTTATGATTGCAAGAAAGACTCAAATGACCATTTGGATACCTTCCAAACTTTAAAGGAAGTCAATGGATTAATCAAACTATTGCTTGCAAAGTTTCCCCATCAACTTTGAGAAAATCCACAAGCAATTGGTTTAATTCTCTAAAAGTAGCCACTATCTCTTCTTTTAACCAACTAACTGAGGAATTCCATTAGTACTTTCTAACCAATAAACCTCTAGCCAAAGGTTACTCACTACTGATGTTGATCAAGCAGAAGTAAGGCGAATCAATCAGAGATTACATCCATAGATTGAACCAGTTAGTAATCGAGATCACCAATTGTGATAAGAGTATGGCATTGCATGCCACCTGCAGAGGAGTTAGGGAAGACCTTAACTTCTTCAAGTGCCTTACAAAACACCCTTGAACCTCACTAGATGATTTTACAAAGAGGTCGGAAAAGTTCATCCATCAAGAGGATCAAATGTAAGCAAGAAGGTAATTAAAGAAAGAAAAGAAAGTTTGACATGGAAAGAGGCGTCGTAAAAGACAGATTAAGAAAGAATTTTGATGTTAGGAGCAAGCTTGGGATCAAAAAAGGCCAATTCTTACCTTTGCCAAACATACCCCCACTTAACCAACTTATGTCAGATATCTTGATAGAGGTACATAATCAAGGTTTTTTGGCATGGCCGATGAAGATAAAGAGAAATCCGACTAGAAGGAATTCCAACAAGTATTATGATTTCCATGGAGATAGAGGACATAACACAGACAAATGCTCGCATTTGAAGAACATACTTGAAGACGTTGTCTAGAGGGGTTACTTGAGAAAATTTATAGCGGATAAAGAAGAGCGCCTTGAGCAACCTATGCAAAGGAGGAGGATTGAGCAACAAGCTTAGAGTGGGGAGGTTCAACCTAACAATCAAGACCTAGTGCCACAAATTGATGGAAGAGGAAACAATCAACCTCCATAAGTCATGATTAATGTGATATTTGGAGGGCTAGTAAGAGGTCCCTCATCCATTACAAACTCATCAAATGCGGTAGGAGATCATGTGTTGAACATAAGGGAGAAGAGACATAAAATTGATGATATGATTGTGTTTTGGATAAAGACATGTAGGGAGTTTAGTTCCTGCATAATGATGCCCTAGTTATTACGACCTATATGGTGAATTTTGAGGTTAAAAAGGTACCGGTGCACATAGGAAGTTCTAAAGACATAATTTTTAAGCATACATTTGACCAGATGCATCCTAAGCTCAAAAATAACAAGATGCAACCATACAAGTATGGCTTGTATGGATTTAATAATCAACCTATAAGGGTATACAGAGTAGTCACTTTGACCTTATAAATTGAAGATGACAAAAATGTGAATGGCAAAGAGGTTGATTTCGTGATTGTAGACTACCCTTCACCATACAATGGTATTATGGGCCAAACTTCTATCAACCTGCTCAAGTTGGCGATGTCTACAGCCTACTAGATGGCTAAGTTTCCTACCCTGACCAAGATAAGGATGTGATGTAAAGACCAACAATTATCTCAAGCTCTATATTTAAAAGCATTAAAGAGAGATCAAGGCTATGCTATTAAACAAGGCCCAAGCAATCATATGCACATTAGAGGAGAGCCTATAGAGGAAATACTGACAATCTAACTTAGTGATAACCCAGAGCATGAAACTAAGGTCAGAGCTACGATGCTAGCAAACCTAAGGGAATACATAATACAATTCCACAAAGCTAATAAGGATATTTTCACTTAGTCTCCCTTTGATATGTCAGGTATAATTGAGGAGGTCATCACTCATAGATTGAATATTAATCTAAGCATGAAGATTATATAGTAAAAGAAAAGACAATTTGCTCCTGAGAGACAAGCTACAATCAAAGGGAAGGTAGGTGAGTTTTGTCAGGAAAGAACCATACCCTACATGGCTCACGAACTGTATGTTGGTAAAGAAAGCAAATGGTAAATGGAGAATGTGCATTGACTTTACTAACCTAAACAAGGCATGCCTAAAGGATTACTTCCCCTTACCATGAATAGATCAAATGATCGACTTGACCTTAAGGCATACCTTATTGAGTTTTATGATACATTCTTAGCATATAATCAGATCAGAATGCAACCATCCGATCAAGTATACATGTCCTTCATTATGAACTTTAGAACCTATTGTTATGATGTAATGCTATTTAGACTGAAGAATGCAGGAGCTATGTATCAGAGGTTAGTCACTAAAATGTTTAAGTGTCAAATACATAGAAATATTGAGGTTTATATTGTTGATATGATAGTAAAGAGTAAGACGAATGATAACCACTTAACGACCTTTAAGAGACTTTTGACACTTTAAGGAGATATAATATGAAATTGAATCTACAAAAGTGTATGTTTAGTACTTCCTTAAGGAAGTGCCTAGGATATATGGTGACGTAATGTGAGATCGAGGCTAATCCAGAGAAGATCTAAGCTATACATGATGTAAAGTCACCAAAATCCATCAAGGAAGTCTAAAGGCTAACTGGTAGAATTGCAGCGTTAAACAAATTTGTCTCCAAAATTACAGAAAGAAGTGTGAAGTTTCTTAGAGTTTTAAGGAACCTAGTTAAGTTTCGATGGAACAAAGAATGCAAGAAGGCTTTCAAAGCCTTAAAAGAATTTCTAACAAAGCCCCCAATCTTGTCAAAACCTGTAGAAGGGGAGATGCTTTATGTGTACTTATCTATTAGCAATCAAGCCTTCTCCTCTATTCTAGTGCAAGTAGAAGGATGAGCATACCGATCAATTTATTATGTGAGCCATGTCTTATAAGGACCTAAACTGAGATACATGAAATTGGAAATTTTTTTCATAGCTATAATAGTTGCTGTGAGGAATCTCTGAACATACTTTGAAGCCCATTAGGTCGTAGTGCTAACCGATCAACCCCTAAAGCAAGCTTTTCATAAACCCGATGCTTCAGGTTGTATGGTTACGTATGCCTTCAAGCTTAGTGCCCTTAGTATATAATACCAACTTAGAGAAGCATATAAGGTGCAGATTTTGGTAGATTTTCTTATTGAGTTTACAAGATTGGAAGGCTCTAACCTAAATGAAGATTGGTTGACCTGGAAGTTATATGTGAGTGGTTCATTAATGAATGAAGGAAGTGGAGAAAGATTAATCCTCATAGGTCTAATGGGAGCACAAATCGCTTATGCTCTAAGGTTTGATTTCTTAACTAATGATAACGAGTCAGAATATGAAGCCCTATTAACTAGAGTGAGGTTCGCAAAAGAGATTGGGGCAAGGCATTTGAATGTGTTCTACAATTCCCAATTGGTAGTAAATCAAATTGTAGGAAGTAACATGGTTAAAGATGAGAGTATGATCAAGTATTTGTAGTTGGTGAAAAAGTATGGACAGAATTTTAAGGATTGGCAACTCACTAAGATATCGAGGATGGAAAATTATGCAGTTGAAAAGTTGTCCAAATTGGCCTCTACGAGCTTACTAAGCTAGTCGGACAAAATTTTTATAGAATATCTGGCTGAGAGAAGTACGAAGATGTGAACATAGGAATGTTTAAAGATTCAACAGAGGGATCCAAAAAGTTGTTGGATGGATCCAATTATGGAATACTTAAAGGAAGGAGTTCTACCTCAAGACACTTGTAGATACCTAATTTTTACCCTCCTTTTATTTTTTAGAATAAGGTTAAAGGGTCCTAAATTCGAAAAATATACAAAAAATAGAAAAATAAGAAAGTCCAAAAATATGAAGTTCAGGAAAATTCAAAAAATAGGAAAATAGGAAAAAACACAAAAAATAAGAAATTTAGAAAAAATACAAAAAAAATGGAAAAATTTAGAAAAATATATGAGAAATTTGAAAAGTCACAAAAAATAGTAAGATTTGAAAAAATGGAGAATTTAAAAAGTAATAAAATTCTTTAGATAATTTGAATAGATTAGATTTTTAATTTAATTAGACTTAAAATAAAGAACCGTTGGACCTGGGCTTAGATTTAAATCTAGCCTAGGCTGACCTAGTCCATATGTGCAAAATGGGCAAGGCATAGGCTAACAACCTAACGGATAAGTGCATAGAGGTTAAGGGTTCAGCTTGGAGGTTAAGGGTTCGAGTCTCATCAAAAGCAGGGAATGCCTTTTATTTTATTTTCCCTACACTCCATGTGTAGCCACATATCAAGGCCTTATTAGGCCATGTGTCTAATTGTGATACATGGTACTCTATGATTGGCCTTGACAACAAATTTTATTTCCCCTTTTTTTCTTCTCCTCTTTACTTTCCTCCCCAACCCACCCCCACCCCTTCACTTTCTCATTTTAAATCACATTATAAAATAGTAAAAGGAAAGGGATTGAATTTTTGAAAAAAGACATGCACACAATAGGCTTTCTAAATTTCAAAAACATATACAACACAGACAAAAGGGGGGGGCACCCACTCTGACACAATAAGACCATCTCACTCACTCTCTGCTTTTCAACCTTCTCTCTCTCCACCATCTCCCTCTCTCTACGGTACTCTCTCTTACTTTCAAAATCGGGGGCTCTCTCTCTCTACTACACTCTCTATTACTCTCTCCACTGACTCTCTCCCCTACAAACCATCATGCTCAACCTCTCTCTCTCTCTCTCTCACCTAAAGACCAACCCCTACACATACGCCCCTACTCTCAACCAACTAACATCGTACTTGCTCCTTACCATCAACCCAACGAAACCCAAACCCACTCTTATACACACACCACCTAATAGACCAAACACACATACTCTCTCTCTCTGACCCCTTCACCTTCTCCAAGCACCACAACACCATCGCAATCCACTCTACCCCCAACCACACCAACAAAACAACCCAAATCTCACCCTCGCCACCATCGAACCCACACCAACCCAACCTTCTCTCTTGATACACATACACATAATACCAACACCTAAAGGAGTACACAACCACATTGACCACTGCACCACTCAAACCTCACTCCCTAATGACCCTTACACCACCGAACGCCTCCCTCACACACGGCCTCGCGCGACCCACCACTGCAACCACTACCAATGGCCACCAAATGTAGTAGCATCAAAACAAACCCCCCAATCCTCAATGGAATAGCTACGAAGTAGCTTTTTCCATTGATTTTGGCCACCAAAATAGCCTCCAAAGCATCAATCCAATCGTTGCAATCATCTACCCAGGAAACTGACTCGGATTCGTGACCAACCTGAGGTTTGACCTGGCTTAACCGACTTAACCTAGCCATCTAGAACCAAAGCCCCAGTCTAACTCGTACCCTTTCCTAATTTAGTCCAGCTTGTGCTTTAGTTTAGGCTATTTTCTTTTTTTATTTTATTATTTTATCAATTTATTTTATTTATTTATTTTTTATTGTTTGTTGTAATTTGTAAATGTATTTGTAAATAAAAAAAGAATAAAAAATGGGAAAAGGAAAAGAAAAATAAAAGAAAAAGAAAAAGAGAAAAACCGAAAAAAAAAGAAAAAGAAAAAAATAGTTTAGTTTTATTTGTTTATTTATTTATTTTAAGCATAATAGAAACAGATAAAATAATAAATAAATAATAATCAAATAAAAAATAATGAAAATCATTTTTATCACTTAGAGAATCAACTTTTCAAAAGTAAATAAAACTAATTTATCATTTTCCAAATTAAGACCCTATTTAGAATTTTCCAAATAAATTACAATTTAGAACCCTTTAGGCAATTTTTTTTAAATGAACTCAAAACAGGTAAAAAACATAAACTCCGGCCTATTTTCAAAATTAAAATTAAATCAACTCACTATATTTCTAGTAAACAAACTACGGAAGTCTGATTCTGAATAACAAGTACGTAAGCACTCAAACGTAAGTATAGAGCGACTTAAAATATGGTAAGTTTCATTTTCCTCTATTTTTATAAATATTTATGCAAATTAATTAATTTAACATGATTAGTTGTTTTAGAAATTAAAAGGGTTATATTTGAAAAGTAAAGTTGAATTCAGGAAGTTAAAAAGTGATACTTGTTTAAGGTTTAATAAATTAACTTCCGAATCTAGATCTTTGGTTTTTCAAAAAGTCGTTTTATAAATTGGTTTTTTAATCGGTAAACCAATAGCTAAGTTATAACTAATCCATCCAATTAGTTATAACTTAACTCTTTTCCCTAACTTTAGTTGAGTGGTGACTCTAATACTTTTTCAAATTGAAAAACGGTTTTCTTTAAACCCTAGTCAGAGATCGGTATTAAACAAGTAGAGTTTAGTATCAATTGGTTTAAAGAAGACTTAATTTTTTTAAAAAACTAAGAGATGAAAAAACCAGACTCAACAACACTAAAGAAGCTCGATGTCTTATCTATAAAGTAGCCAACTTTATGTTGATCGAGGGAAATTTATACAAGAGAGGCATGAGTATGCCTTGTTTGCAATGTCTTTAACCATCTGAGGCGCAACAGGTACTATCCGATCTGCACGTAAGAGTATGTAGTAATCATATCAAAGTAGTAGCACTTTTGTCTGAGCATTAAGATTAGTATGCTAGTGGCCTACAATAAGGAAGAATGCCTTTCATCTAACTTAAACCTATGATTAGTGTCAAAGGAATGCTCAGGTCGAACCAGCCTCGAGCTCATACCTAATTCCCCTTATTAGCCCTTAGCCTTTTGCCTAATGGGGATTAGATATACTTAGCCCATTCCCAAAAACAACTAAACAGAGGAAGTACATCATTGTGGCAGTAGATTATTTTACAAATTAGGTATAGGCTAAGGCTATAGCAAGCATTATAAAGCAGAGCATCGAAGTATTCATGGTAAGTAATATACTAACCAAATTTGGGGTGCCATATGCGATCATAACAAATAATGGGCCACAATTTGATAATGATAAGTTTAAGGACTTCCACAAAGTTTAAAAGATTAGATTATGCTACACATATGTTGTACATCCATAAAGCAGTGGTTAAGCTAAGGTAGTAAACAAGGTAATCCTTTAAAGTCTGAAGAAGAGAGTAAACCAAGTTGGTACTAAGTGGGCAAATGAGTTGCCTAATGTTTTGTAGGAGAATAAGACTACCCAAAAGACCTCAACAAGTTACACTCCATATCAATTAGCTTTCAAGATAGAAGTAGTGTTGCCTATTGAGTTACAGGTATAGAGCATAAGAGTTTAGGCCTATAACTTTGAATATAATGATGTTAGCCTATGAGCTAATCTAGATATCATACACAAGACATGTGCATTCGCTATAGCCCATCTTACTGCTTATCAATAGCGAGTAGCTCGGTACTATGATAAACAGGTTAAGCATAAATGCTTTCTACCTGGTGATTTGGTCTATAAGAAGTTTGAAGCTTTAAGAGCAAGGGGATTTCAAGGGAAACTCACCCCAGCATAGGAGGATCCCATCAAAGTAAAAAAGTTGGTAGGGATCAAGCATGCATATTGGCTAAGAAGGCTTGATGGACAACTGATTGGAGATATGTGTGTTTTGTTTGCATGTTTGTTTCTTTGATAATGTGGCATGATTTGTATTTCCTTAGACTTATTTTTTAGATTATATGTGACAATGTGTGTTTGTTTAACTTTATGAAACTTGGTTTATATAAGTCATGATGATGTTCTAGGTTAGAATTGACTAACCAACCTAATTTCCTATTTGATATGGCTTTTCGTGAAATGCTTGTTTATGGTTCTATTTGTTTTATCCTTTTCTTTATAATGAAGTATAATTTCACAATCTCCATGTAATTTTTCTAATAAGAAAGACTTGAAAATTTCCAAGTCCTATCTAAAGGCGTAATAAGCAAACTGTGAAAAGCACTAATCCCTAAGTCATATATTTGACGAATAACAAGAAAAGGATATGTTCATGTCTCTAAGTCCTATGAATAACGAAATCTAAAAACCTTAAACCCTTGTAAGGGTGATAGGTATAGTGGCTATAAATCCTTTTAAGTATAATAAGCCTATGATTTAAAGTCCTCTTAAGGATGATAAACTGTAAACTATAAATCCTCTTAAGGATCATGAGCTAAAGGCTATAAATCCTTCTAAGGATGACGAGCTTGTGGTTTAAAGTCTTCTTAAAGATAACAAACTGCAAGCTATAAATCCTCTTAAGTACAACAAGCCATAGATTATGAATCCTTCTAAGGATGAAGAACAAAAGCATAACCTTGAACCCCTTAGTTAAAAAGGGAAAAATGTTATGGCCCCAACCTAGTAAGTAACAAGCTACTATAGGGATGAAGAGCCCTAAGTCTAGTAAATGGACAATAGGTTACCTAGAGATCCTAAGCTACTAATTGATGCGAGGATAAAACTCCAGTATGATAGGATCTCACTAAGAGCTTTCAAGCTATTAAATAAATAACAACATAAAAAAATTAGTGGAAAACTTAAATCAATTGAACAACATAATTAAAGGTCATCATAACGTATCAAAGGTTAATTGCAAAGGCAACCTCAACATTTAAATAAAGAACGATAAAGAAGGTCTTCCAAAAATATATCTTATAATACCAAGGTTGGTATACTGACTTAAAAGCAAATTTGCTACAGATACATAAATAACAAGCAAAAAGATACCATTGGCCTAGAGGGAACATTCTAAGTATTAAGGTCTTGAGCAATATCTAGCTAAGTGTTGGTTGAAGAGTTTGGAGATATGACTTCTTAGACTTCAAGGGTTTCATCTTGGTCACCAGCATCAACAAGGTTAGCTACGAGAGTACTTACATTCTCCACTGTCTATACCTCTTCCTTAAGCCCTTTGACCTGAGCTAAGGCTTTTACAACTTGCTTAGCAAAGTTCAAACAACTAAGATCGTACTTAGGGTAGTGAATCAAAATTGCTTCCCTAGCAAAGTTGATCCCATCTAACACCTTCTAATGCATCAACCCTTTGTACTCTTTACTCTCCTAAATATCCTTATAGGCTTTATCGTAACCCCTTTGGTACATCCCACTTTGCTCCTTCTCAACATCAGCCATTTTGATCTTTAGATCTTCATACAAACTCTACAAGGGAGCAACATCCTCACTATGTTTACCCTTAAGGGTCTCAATCTCACTTTAAGCTCCCTAAAGGTTGGTCACAAGCTAAGAGTTCTTCCTTTGCTCTTCCATTAAGGTTGTTTCTTTTTATTCCTTCATCTTAGCCTCTTGTACAACCTTTTCTTTCCAAACCTTGAGTTATTCCTCAGCTTTGGCCTTCTTTTCTTCTAAATCTACCTTCTTAGTCCCCATTTCTCCGATAAATTCCTTTTCTTTGCCTCCATGCTAGCCACTTGATTCTTTACCTCCTCGGTAACTTAAAAGAGATAAAAGGTAGAAGTTATGATTTTAAAGTAAGAGGAAGTTTGAGGACAAGTTTGGAGTAAGACATACAATATTCTTTTCTTCAGACAAGGCCTCCACGATCACTAATAGTCTTTGAGAGTTTTGAATGATCAATATAAAGTCAATAATTGGACATCAAGCTCAAAAAGGATGAGATTACAGAAATGCAACATTTACATCATAACAACTAGAAGCGACTAGATGAAGTAAACTATCTAATCTTGAATTCTAGCAAAGCTTGACTGCATTAGTCAAGGGTTGAAATTTGTTAGGTAAACGAATCCCTTTAGGTAGACGAATCCCTATATGGAACTTCCTTTCTCTCATTGGGGTTAGTAGAGCTACCCTCCACCTTAATTAATGTCACTTAAAGATTTCCCCTTTTCAATATTCCTCTCCAAAGGAAGGCATTAATGAGCATCTGGTCACTTCCTTAGTTTAATGACCTTGGCAACCTTCCATTTTACAAGAGCTTTCGGCTATTAGGACTCCATAACATTCTTGTCTTGCTGACCATCCTTCTCCTTAATGGCAATAAGTGTAGTGGGTTTTGTTGATGGTCTGATCAGAGCCTTTAGTGATGCCTTAACCTAAGGCTTGGATAGCAGTTTAGTAGGGACTTGTTTAGAGGAGGTCTTCCTAGAATCCTCCTTTCCCTTTTATCTAGCGGCCTTCAATTTGGCGAATAGGTCCTTGAAGTTGTAATCCTTAAGTGTCATATCTATAGTATGAAAAACGCAAGAGATTAGATCAAGGATAACTAAAAAAAGGAGTTAAAGAACTTACAATGGCCATGCTAAGTATGGGCAATAAAGACCATCTTGCTCCTGAGTAAATGCGAAGGTTGCTCTTCTTATGAACCCTTCTTAACACAGCAAGATCATAATGGCCCATACCTTACTCAATTTCCACTCCACTTTCTGGTCCTTTGGTGTTTCCATCAAAAGTGCCACTTGCATCCTCATCAACATAATCTTCATCATTAGGGAAGATTGGAGCTCCATTGGAATATTTGGATATGATCTTGTTGACATCCTAAAGAAAATATATGTTATTGTAAGCCTCCATAATGGCATCATGAGCCCTCTTGTCATTGGGACATAGGTGCTTGATATCTAACAACCTGATCAGTTGACTCTAACTAGTTGGAAAATCTAATAGAGTAGCTAACCTACCCACTGTCCATTTCTATTTCCATTCATAGATTAAAGACTCCAATCCAACAAAAGGTTTTTGACAAGGTCAAGTGCAAATATAGAACCAACACTCTTTCTTTTCTAGAGTTAAAAAAAAAAAAAAAAACCTAAACAAAGTAATGATGGTCTCAATCTCTAGATCTTCACATATACACTAAAAAGCTATGAGAAATCTATAAGAATTCAAAGTAAGCATGGAGGGATAAAGATGGTGATATGTAGAGTAAGACCTTTGGAATATAATAAAGGGAAGCTTCAAACTAGCTTCAAACCAACCTTAAAGTATTTTTCAAAGAGGGCAAACTCTTGATCACCTAATGACATGATTCACTCATGAGGTTAAGGCCTCTCAAACAACCAATCTTAAGGGGCACCTCTAAAACAAAATCACATAGCATTAAATTTTTGTTCGCTTATTGTGCTTGCAATACCATTTGGACTCATGTCATACTCAATCCTAACATAAAAGGGTCAGGCAAGAGGCTTACCTTCGTTATCTACAGGATAATCGTTGTATGGAAACTTCTTAATTTTCCACGACTAAAGAGCACAAATTCTTACTAGTCTAGTATACCCAATCAAATCCAATGGACAATCAGCAACATTAAGATCTACCGTAATAGGGGTTCTTCTAGAGGAATAGTGTCACCTACTTGGTGTACAATGGATAACTCTTGGCTTCACTCTTAGGCGTAGGTTAAGTCATTGGGTTAAGTAGAAGACATGGTTTACCTTGTTAAAATAGTTGCTACAAGTGAAGGATAAAGGGAAATGTATGAGGTATAAGTTTAAGAGAGCAAAAATTGAAGAAAATGAGAGCAATAATGCAAGAATCAGAAGAAAGGGGAAAGAGAGTGTGAAGAAAAGGGTTAAAAATATAAAGAGATGGATTTGGCAATAGTTTTCTAGGGACTCGTAGCTGCTGCGATTACCAATTAATGTAATTTGTCTAATTCATTGCAAACTAGACAAATCAAATGGTTTGGATGAAGTTACCCATCCCAAAGGACATACATAAACTCTAATATGATCACATGAATCCTGATAGCAATACGTAAAATGTTACTTTAAACAATTAAAGCTTCTCCAGTAAGCTAAATAAAAGATAATGCTTTAATAGCAATCTAACACCATGATAAGTCAAATTTAAAGCCTGCAATGTAAATAATGAAAGTGACAACTTAAGACTGCCCTCAAAAAAAGAAAGCATGGCCAATATATCCGATCTTTGAAATGGCATTATTATTCCTCTTAATAGATTTGACAAGAGGAGTTAGGGGGTAAATGTTGATAAGAGTTTTTCCTAAAAGGTATAAAGCAAATTACTTGGAGCAACTTCCAACCTCCTATCCAATCACACCTCCTCTTTATCTTGCTCCTGACCTCTTAAAGTTCCCACTGATTTTGTGGGATAGGTCAAGAAAGGCTGGAAACCTAAACTTCTATAAGGTCGATTTAACTAAGGAAGGTCAAATTGACTTCCTTTAGGATGAATTAACTACATTTAGGTTAGATCTTGACCTAATCAGCTCTAAAGAATTTAAATTCTAACATTAGGCATGAATAGTTAGCTTCCCTATCTAGATAATCACTTGTCAGCCATCATGATATCACCCATGTTCCTCAAAATCAAGAAGTGGTCTTAAACTCGAATCAATCGCACGTATTAGAATTGGAGGGAACTGTTACAACATTCAAAATGATCTTACAACTACAAAATGAGGTTTAAAAGCAACAGGTAGCTTCTTCTAGGCTCTCGAGCACTCTTTCCTTATTTTTACTTATCTATTTTTACGTGATCTAACTTAAGCCTCAAAGTGGCAACACCGAAGTTGCCCCAACACCCCCTTAACCTAATCATTTTCTATTTTGTAAAAGTGTTTAAGGCCTTGTAAATCTAATTTTGATCCCTTCTAAAATCTAATATCAACAAACTTCATACCAAATTTAGCCATGTTTGATTCAATCATATTTGAGCTCCAAACTTGATTTGAACTACACCATTATAAAGAGAAGAGCTTAACCAATTCAAAGGGACCTTTAATTTCCCCAAACAAAACATTAATCAAGATTTACAATAACTTTCTCTCTCTAGCCTTCATCTACCATTGTTAACCACCCTCTCTCTCTACCCAAGCTCATTCGTTACATAACATCAAGCCAAAACAACTATACCATTGTCTTTTTAGAGCCTCTAAGTTGTAGACAACGGTCTCTTTTTCGATCAATTTACGTTGATTTGATCGAATTAACTTGTCACCGCTGCCAACAACCTTCATTACATCTCCACCACTTTACATAGTTAAACTAAACCAAACTTATAAATGCATTTATGGGAGTTTCAACCTTCATAAAAGGTCTAAACCTATGTTCAATTTGTAGTAAATTGAAGCAACAAAACCTGACCACCACTGCATATAATCGAACCATTATTGCCATTGCAACTAGTTGTGGGCCATTGCTACCATTAGGTTCCCAACCCTTCAAAAGCTTAGGTTGACTACCCTTCACAAACCAATTATTATCGAAGAGCTACCTAAATATACTTACACATCATTACTCCTTCTCCATTTTTGCTTAGACATGTGGTAGGTATGTAAAACAAATCCGACCAAAATTTTTCTCATATGACTAGTTAACCACTATTGTCCAAGTTACCTACTATCTTATTTTATTTATTTTTCTTTTTTGAAAATAAAAAAATGAAAAATTAGGGAAAAAACATTATTTTTAAAAAATAAAATGAATAAAATGTTTATTGGTCCTTTTTGTATTTTTCACAACATCACATTTAAGATAATTTAAGGCCCATATTAGATTAAAAATAAAGTATAAAAATCAATTTTTGGTTCACAAAGAATAAAGTTATTCAAAACTCATGTTATCACTTACAAAAATGTTTTTTCATGAATAATATAATTTTAATTGGTTGCTTTTAAAAAATTAGGGTATGTTGCAGGTTTTCTCAAAAAAATGGGCAATAAGACTTAGGGTTTTCTAAGTTTTTCTCTTAAATAAAAATAAATTGGCTAATAACATAAACCTAACATCTTTTTATAAACAAAATTTGACAACACACTAAAGTTTTCCCAAAGTAAAGCTACATTTCTTTGATCTACTAAATGGGTATGTAGGTACCTATAAGAAAACCATAAAAATGAAATAGAAAAGTTTTATTTAAATTCGTAATAAATAAAAAAATGTTAAAAATCATTTTTCTAGCATTTTCTATGTATTTTTTTGTTATTATTTTCTTAAGAAAAATAAAAACAATAAAGGCCTTTTGATTAATTTTTGAAAATTTCATATGATGACTTATGTCTTAATAAGTTAACCACCCAATCCATTTTTTTTTTTTTAGTTTCAAATTCTTTTAAATAATTTTTTCATGGACCAATAGCTTGATTAGGGTTTTTTAACCCATTAACCCTAATCATATTTTTACCAACTTCGACTGATTGTTTAGAAAAACATTTTTTTAAACATTTTTTGAGAAAAATGACTTTTCCTTAATTTGATGTCCAGCGACTTATATTAAGTAGACCAAGCTTAATAAATTAAGCAAAAATCTAAGTTAGGGCTCATCACCTTAGAAACTTTAAGATACTCTAAAAGGCTACACTAATCATGAAAGAATGAACTAGTTAAGGGCATTAACATGTGGATATATGATTAAAAAATGGTAGTTGAGATTTGTCTTTTACCTTTTTGGATGGATTTGCTTCTTAGAATATTAATGGTGGGGCATGATGTTAGCAAGATGGAGAGAGAGAGAGATGTAAAAGGGAAAGGAATTTGATCAGAAAATTACTTGAAAAAGGACATATGTAAGGAAAAATGGAAGCAAGAAATGCGGTCCAAAAGTGGTTAGTAAGTGGACTATTTATAGAAAAAGTTTGATTTTCTATTAAACCCTCAAACGGTTCTACATTTACTTTCCATGTTCAATAATTATCTTTCAAGTTCTACTTATATTCAAAAATGAATCAAGGAGGAATAAAGCTAATTTATTTACTAAGGAAAGGAAAATGAATCATAAGATAAAACGAGATTCATTTATTCACAAAAAGGAAGAATAATTTTTTTTTATTTTTTTAGGTCACCGTGTAAGTGTCTACTACCCTTTAGTAGGAACTAGACTTCTTGTAATTCAATTCTGAAAACATTTAATTGTGTTGGTTTATTTTAATTTTGCAAAACATTAGATTATGGTCTAATATGTTTTATTTAGTGAAAAAAGTCTAAGGGGAAAGGCCTTAATTTTAAGTGCTTATTTCTAGAAAATTTCTAAAAATATATCCTAATTTCAAAAAAGGATTCTTTTATATTTTTTATTTTGAAAAACTTTTTCTAAGTGAGAAAGATTTTTTCTTTTATTTTTTAGAATATTTCATTTTATTCATTAAAAAGAAAAACTAAATAAAATTATTTTCTTATGAAAGAAATCCTATATTGGCCTAATTTAAAAATGGCTTTTTTTAATGTAAATAAAATTAAAAAGGAAAAAAAAAACTAAAAAAGAATAAATAAATAAACAAGAAAAGGAGGACAAGGGGTTGGGTAAGTGGGTTAGGTCATTAGTCTCAATTGAAAAATGGGTTGTAGATTAAGGGGGTAAGTAGCAACGAAGTGGATATCCTATGGTGATTTCTACAACATTTTCAAGTAGGAAACTACACTTTCATGAGACTTTTATTAATGAAACTTCAATTAAGCATAATGTCTCAGGTTTTAATGGTGGTTTTAGAGGTGTTAAAGGGTGGTAAAGTAGTAGTTATTCTTGGGTGGTAGTGATTGAGTGTTTTTTATGCATGGGAAGGGTGTATTTAGGGGTTTTGAAAGATGGCAAGCAAAATGGAGTCATAAGTTTTGTATGGGAATGAATGGAGGCTAGGGTTTTGAAGTCGAAAATAATGCATGAAACTCTATGGTGGTGGAGTTCAAGTTAGGGATCATAACTAAGGTTGAGACTGGATAAAATTGAAAGCTTGGACCAAGGGGAGTCTATTAAGGCTAATGGCTTTGCTTAAAAAGCCTCAAGTTAAGGCTATTCCCAAAAAGAGAAAAGAACCCTTAGTAGAGAGAGAAAGCTTGAAGAATGATGAATGATAGGGAACTGATGAGAGTTGATCATCGAAATGAATTTAAGATGGCCTATTTATACATGTTCGAGCTCAATGATCAAGAAAAGAGTCACTAATGGCCAATTTGCTCTTAATGAACAAGCTTGGGTAATATATAGTTCTAAGGAAAAAAAATCATAATTTGAGTTGATTTTATATGTTATCTGATGATATTCTTGTTTAATTAACAAAAGAAAGCATTGATTCAATCCATTATAGCTCAAATTTGACAAATCATGCAAAAGTTGAAAATCTTAGGTTGAATTTTTTTTTTTTTTAAGGTTGATTTGATTCATGTAATGAATGAATTTAGACATGTAAAAGGGTGAGTTCGATAACATCCTATGTGATCTTTGTGTTGAAGAAAAATCAATTAGAAAAGCTCTAAACTAAGTATCCTAGGAGTGTTCTTTGCAAGAAAGAGAAGGAAAGTCTTAGAAAGGGAATGGAATTGCCAATGTCAACCAATAAAGGCTGATACATGGTGTTGAAAATGAAAAATAAATAAATAAAAGGCACTAAGCACCTAGTGTGGGAATTGAACTCCAAACCTCTTCTTATGTACATATGCTCTTTCCATATAAACTACTATCCCATACCCTATTCTTTATTGCATAGAAAATATATTTAAACTATGGATGGGTCTAAACTGGCTTTAAATGTAATGGGGTTGGTTTGGACTAATTGAATCAGTTCTTGAATAATTAAAAATATCCCTATAAAATAAATAAATTAAGCAAGCATGTGCGAAAAATAATTTTCAAAACGAACTCAATTTGATAAGTCTTTTAGCCTCGGTTTGTTATTTATCCAGTTAATTAAAAATTGATTTTTTATTAACTCAATTAACTTAAATACAATTAAAGCCTCATTTGAATCTATGATTAGCTTAAATCGATCACTTTTTCATGATAAAATAATTAACTCAGACTTAGGTCTAAATATTTGATATTTCTGAAAACCCTATATTCTTTGATATTGCTAAAAAATTATCAAATCGCATATGCATGTTTGATTATTGACTTTTCTCTTTGACTTCAAAAATGAAATGACCCTTAAATGATCTAAAACTTTTTACTATTATAACATACCTATTTTAAAATATTTTTTCTTCTTTCTTATACTTTTCTAAATTTTCTTCGTTTTTTTTTTTTTTTTTTTTGCATTTTTCAATTAGGATCCTTTTCATTATCCTAAAAGTTTTAAAAAATGATAGGAGGCAAAAATAAGGTGTCTATAGGTTCTTATAGATCGTACTATGCATTAACCTATTAAAGGAAAACTCTATAATAGATAAGCATAGGTCCCAATTGATCTTGCCAATTGTTGCTTTAAGTAGAGCTCCCATCATCAAGTTAACTACCTTGGTTTTGCCATCTATTTGTGCATGGTAAGTAGAGCTCAACATGAGCTTAGTGCCTAGTCTTCTCCATAATGTCTTCTAGAAATAGTTGAGCAACTTAATGTCCTAATTTGGGACGATGATATAGGGAATGTAGTGCAACTTGACAATTTTTTAGAAGAAAGGGTTAACAACATGTAATACATCATCAATCTTGTGGTAAGGAATGAACTAGTACATTTTGCTAATATTGGTTAGTAACAACCAGAGTAAAGTCTTTTCCTCTCAAGGTCCTAAGTAATTCCAAAGCAAAATCCATACTCAAATCCTCCTAAGGTTTGGTTAAAGTGGACAATAATAAGTATTCTCCAAATTGGTCTTTCTTCCTTTTAGCCCTTTTGCATACTATAGATCTTTACAACAATTTATACACATCCTTCATTATCCTAAGTCAATCTTCTTTTAACAACTCATGTATACACATTGATAAGGATCAATGACAGCAGATCTTGAAACCCAGAATGTGTCGAATGCGTATAGCAAATAGGAAGTGTAATGGTTGGTTTCGACAATGAATGTATATGAATATCACATACCAAGACACAAACACAATCAGGGGTTTGAGCTTGAAATAGGGTTCAATACAGCTTACGAACACTAAATGTCACTTGGGGTCTAAATGAGGGTTAAATGTGACTCACTAACCGACTCAAATGAAGGAGTTCACCACAATCTTGAGAACAAGATCGATAAGAACACGAGAGAGATTAAAGAGTTTGATCTATAGTCAGTAATCCGGCAATGTTAGCTCAAGAGTGTCCTTACTCAAAAGAAGGAAAGATTCCAGAACGCAAGAATATACTTTTCTATCTATTTTCGTATATTAACGTCTATGTCTGATGTTTACAGATGTTTCTATTTATAGCAAGTCCTAAATCCTAACGGCAAAAACTGTAAATAATGTACAAGGCCTTAAACCCTAAAGAATTGAGCCCATAAATAAAATAAAGGAAAACATGTACAAGAATACAAAACTGTGCGTTTTATAAGAGAAGTTAGCATGCAATCACTGGCATATCCTAAAAGGAGTGGTATCCAAACTAGACGAGATCGGCAGTTGGATGTACAGGTTTAGGAAGGAGTCCCTGAAGTCTCACGTAGTTTAGCCGAGACACTAAAGAGGTAGACCCACAATTGCCAAGTTCTAAAGTTAGTTGGCAATGGTCTCTCCATGCCTTACCGTACTAAATGGATCCCACTCTTGGCAACATGGTCTCTCGACTACTCGACGACGATAGACTTGTTACCGAGTGGTTATTTTTCTTCCTTTTGTCGTCCTTCTGGCTTCAACTCGACTTCGACAAGCATGGGTCAGCCTCAGCTTCAGACAGGTCTACCTTAGCTTAGATATAGTTGGAGGCTGATTCCCATCACACATGTTGAGCCCAATCTCATCATTTTTTCTTAATATTTAGTTTATATTAAGGTTAACCCACTTAACATTAATTGCTCGACAAAAAATTAAGGGAAATATATTTCTTTAGAAAAAAGTATTTAGGAAATATCTTTGAGTTGCTACTAACTACCTAAAAAAATGAAAAGGTGAAAATCAAATGATGGACCAAATTTAGCTAAGACCATGTTAGGTTTATTTTAATAATTCGTATAAGCTTATATGTGTTAATAAGAATAATCATATAATAAGGCTATCATATTATATAAAGTCCAAATAAAGTGACATAATAAGATCATGGACTTTAATGTATTTAATCTAACTATGAAATAATATGTGCAAAGACTAGGAATATTATTTCTAGTTTTATGATGAGCCAAACTAGAAATAATAAAAGGTTAACTTATAGACATATACATAGATATATGTATATGTATGTATGGTTATGGTCCTAAAATCACACGAATCGTTCTATTCATTTTGACTTGCCATCATTAGAGAGAATAAGAGAGAAATATCAAAGGACCATTTGTTGATTTGGAAGACTAACCATAGGATTTAGCTTTCTTTGTCTTCCATAATGGATTTAGGTACACTTTCACATACATTTAATTTTGCTCATTGTGACCTTATTTTACACATAAGATCTTTGCATATTCGAAGGAGGAATCTAAAGATTTTCATCATATGTGAAATTAAAGCATTAAAAATATTAAGATCATTAAAAATTTAAGTTAATTTATAGAAGGTGTTATTTTCCCCAATTTTGAGGGTTATGGTTTAACAAGAATTAAGCTCTATATCCAAATTTGTCAAATCAGAACATGACTTGAAGTAACTAAAATCTACTGAGTAGAGTCTGAATAGGTTAAGGAAGCCAGAAACGGCATGAGCCAAGGACTATTGGGTGTCGACTAGACTGTAATGAATTATATTATCTTGATGGTAATTAGCCAAAGGATACTAGCCTGTTTATAGAAAAAAGAACCGGCTTGCCGATTCAAGGCAAACCATAACTGACTTGAGGGTTAAAAGTAGGACTAGCTTACTACTAATAGTCCTTTAAAAGATGTGCTTTTGTTCTCTTTTAGTTCAGTTGTTTTAATTTACAAATATGCCATTAAATTAGGGTTTAGGTAGAAGCAGTATAAATAGCATATCTTATTATCTTGTAAAGAACTTTTATCTCTAAAAAATAAAAAAGGTATTATCACTTCTATTGTTGTATGGCTTTTGGATGAGATCTTTCCTATAAAGTACAAAGAACTAAAGGGTACTAAGGCTAGTCCGATGTGGCCACTTTGATGCGTAAGTTAGTAAATACGTGTTAAGAGAAGATAAAGTGAATAATTATGGGCTATTAGATGGTTCTTACAATACTTCTTCTCCATATTTATAGGCAAATGTCAAGTGTCTAAAACAGTAGTTAATCATATGATTATTGGGACACATAGAGACCTCGCGATCAAGTACATTCCTAAAATGTAAGAATAATGGGCAATTATGTAATGGAATCGTTTTAGGCGATAATTGTTCATGCCACTTTCCTTAAATTTAAACTAGACTTGGCTATCTTAGTCGGCATCTACTGAGAGACAAATTACTCGACGTCTCATCAACCAAGTTGATGAGCGAATGTAATAGATGAAATTTGACTATCAACATTTGCCCTTTAACTCCTATGGTCGAGGATTCGACCAAAGGAGTAAATAGTTTAATATTCTCTTTGTAGGGTTGAGTGAAAAACCGTTTCCTAAATGCCGAGTAATGTGGGAAGTTCTTGATTTTCATCTAGAACAACAAATTGTATCTTAAGGGTCACAACTTTTCAATTTTCTCGCCTGTTAAAAGACTAAGTGGTAGGACGTACGACAGCTATCACCTTAGCCACAATTACACCACAAGCACTAATAACTGTCAAAACCTTGATAACCGTTGGATTTCTACCTTGAAATAGATGTCAATAATCTACAACACCATTGTTAAAAACGTATTGTGGTTATAAGGGTAAATCATTCATATATAAGGAATTTTTCAATACTGTAAACAGATTTCATTTCATCTTCATCTGCATCCATAAGCTTTTACTTGCTTTCGGCATTTTGTCTTTGCTTTCGAAATTCTCAAAAGTTCCGTGATGTTCGTTATATAACAAAATCAGGTATGGTTCAAAACGTAATTCATCAACTAGTTATTTCAGATTCTGAGGTGATTGAAACTAAGGCTACTTCTCCTCCCTTAAAAAGGAGTGATACAGCATGTTCCTCAAGTAGCTCAACCGACAATGCAGTAGAGCGGTAGGACAAACTTGCTTAAATCAACTCTTTTGCAGTAGATACCTATCCAGATGACAAAGAAGGAAGATTTATGGCAAGGTATTTGTATAATAATGTGATTTACTTTAACAATTTGCTAGATGAAGTCGCCAGTGCTATTGACAAAGTTCTTGTCTCAAAATACAATAAGTACTGGCAAGATCTTCCTAAAATATGGAATCTTCAAAGGCCAAGAGAGGAGGAAAGGGGTGTGCTTTCTGAGGAAGCACGAGTTTCACATCTATCTAAAATATCTCGACTTTAGACTGTACTTTCATTTTCAGTTTTTGTCAAGAAATTCTTCTACTATTTCCAAGTTGCACCATGCATGTTCTCAACGAATACTTATCAGCTTCTTGCGGTTTTCGAGATAATTTGTGAAGAGGTCAAGGTTAGAGCTACGCCTCAATTGTTTAGGTATTTCTTTATAATAAGGAGGCAACCTGATGGTTGGTATTTCACAATTACTAAGCATGGGTAGAAATTCATGGATAAATTGGAGTCCAAAATCTATAAGTGGCATGATAAGTTTGTATGTATTATTTCAAATGAAGAATTGGACTTTTAGACCCAATGGACTGAACCTATAAGTGGCCTAACAATCATGTTCTTTATTCGACTTTTCGGCTAAATTATAAAGTTCATTAACCATGATTGGTCTGAACTTAAAAAAAAGTATTAGTTCATTCATTATGTAGTTTGAACTTAGATGATGATACATTGATTATAAAAAGATTAGGAAGGAAAACAAGTTAGAATTGGAACATAGAACATGTTTGCATCTCAAAACAACTAGGCTATTGCCTTACAATACAAATGAAAATACTTCATAACATCAAAGAGATCAATAAAAATAAAGTTTTGTTGAGCCCTATTTCGGTTTTCTTAATTTAACCTATATCAAGCTCAACCCGCTTAATATAAATTACTCAACATTAAACTAAGGAAATATTTTTCTAAAAAACATTTAGAAATTGGAGTCACCAACCGGTTCAACTTGTAAAAAAATGAAATTAGGGTTTTGGCCATTAGTTTACAGATATTCTAAAAAATTGATATTTAGAAAATTAAACTAGAGAAAGCCAAGTTCGGGAGCTAACCTATTAAGACTAAGTCATCATGTAAAAACTAAAGAAAAATTAATGGGCTTTTATTTTTTATAATTTTTCTAAAAATACTAAATATACCTAAATTTACAAAACGTAACTAAAAATGATTTTTTTTTTACTATTTTTTATTAACAATTTTTAAGAAAAAGGGAAAAAGTCTTTTTATTTTTTTATACGATTGCCCCGAAAGTGTTTAGATACTTGCTAGTCGGAATCAAATAGGCCATAGTTCTCTTTTTATAAAATATTTAGTGAGTAGGTTATTTTTATTTTGAAAACCAAGCCAGGTTTACGTTTATTTATCAATTTATTATTTTTTAAAAAAAACCTAAGAAATCTAATTTTCCTGAATTTAAAAAAAAAAACCCTAACTAACTAAATCTTTTTGAAAAAGCTCCATTAAGATCTTTTTTATTTTTAAAATCACTGCGTGTCAAAAATATCTTTTCTAAATCTCAACTATAAGAAATGTTAAAGATATGGTTAGATAAATATCTTTATGCTTATCTTTTCTAAATCCTAACTACTAAATACGTATCTCAATATGTATTTATCTAAGTCCTAATCACAAGACATGTATCTTGATGTAAATCCTAACCAAATCTTAATTATAAAATATACAGAAGATACATTTACTTAAAAAAAAAAAAAACACAATTTTACTAACAACTCGATTAAACTAAATTTTGTTAGAATTTAATAAAATTATTATGCAATACAAAAATAATAATAAAAACCCTGTACTAAAACAAAAAAAAAAAATTAGTAAATAAACAATAAAACTTACTAATAAAATAACTAATAAAAAATAAAAAAAAATTTACCTAAATCATTTGAGTCGCATGCGATCGTCACATTATGTCCATTGGTATGTCGTGCTTGCACTATTTGTTGGTTAGTGGTGGCATGGAATTGATCAGCAAGTGTTGTTGCTGGCATGGATTCGTGTGTCAAGAGTAAGATGTTAGATTTGATCCACACTTCGAACGTTGGAAGGACTCAGCTTCAGAATCATTGGACTTCAGACGTTGGCTAAAATTCTAAACGCTTATATCCTTAGCTTTACCAATTAAAAATCTCAATCATATCACCTAACTCAATCTCTAAGTTTAACTTATACAACATCCCTAAGTGCTGCCTTTGATTCTATCTCTATTTTAGTCTCTGATTCAACCAAAACACTATATTCACTTATGACATTTCTTCTTTATCAAGCCAAGTTAAATCAATAATGAGCATATCACATATAACATTAATTAGGACTCCCCTTGCTGTAGTGTTAATTGTACAAATTACCTACATGAATAATAGGAAAATACTTATTAATTAGTATCCACGCTTTTTAAATCCATGAAAAATCTATTTTTCTTAGAAAATCATACTTATTGTATTCTAGTCATGAAAAGTACTAAAATAGTATAATATATAATATTTTCAAAAATATCAATTTTAAGCCTGATTTTGCTAAAAATTAGCTTAAATTAGGTAAATAACCAAATAAAATTATAAGATTCGAACTGAACATTTCTAAAATTATTATAAATCGGATTCATTAAGAAATTTAATTAAAAATCTATTATTTCTTCAACATGAAAAATATGGCAAATTATGTAAAATAAAGTTAATAAATTATATACCCATAGTTTATTGAAAATTCTTTTTACGTAAATTAAACATATTATATGGGGAATGTACCCATAAGAAATTAGCTCAAAATAATATCGTTTACTATTTTTAAAAATTAATACAAAATTCATTGGATCGAAGTGATTTCTTAAGAAACCCATATGAGCACTTTTAATTTCAAAAATCTAGGTTCATATTCTGATTTTAATGTAAAAATACTTAGAAAAACCAAGTTTCATAAATTTTTAATATTGTTTGATCTTTTTAGTAAACTAAACAAATTTAAAGACTAATAAAATAACATCACCTCCTTGGCGAGTTTACTCAAGAGGGGTGGTTAGCTAGACTACCCTTGATGTTAATCTTTAACTACAAAAACACTACCATGTCAGGTCGTCATTTGCTATAAAAACCCTATTTTCTTATTGTTTTTGCTGTTTTTTTGTGTGAAAATACTAAACTATGGATTTTGAGAGGATTTTTTGGAGTTTAATCTTCCAAAATAGCTAAAGATTAATCTTACAACTCATTTTAAAAGAATCTAGGTGGTGAAAAAGTGAAATCAAATTTCAAAGTGCCATTAGTTAGAATATTAGGTGTATTATTTAGTAAATTAAATAATATTTTATGTAGACAACTCATCCAACATATTTTTCCATGTGTTCAGGTATATGCCATGCCACTTCCATATTATTCTAGGTGGTTTTTTTTTTCTTCAATTTCTTATAATTTTTAGGCATTATTTAGTGTATTATATTGATATATTTACATATAAAGTACATATAATGCATGTAGCATAATTATATAATTATTACATGTTATTTGACTCATAATATTAATTTTATAAGTTAAATAATTTATTTTTAAAGTCTCTTGGTCTTCTAGGACTCATATTTTAAGTTTTTGACAATTTTCGAGTATACCTAATGAAAATGAATTTTATTGAAATTGAATATTCTATATACCTTATTTCAAGAAATTAACCTTACTAAGGATCTTTTTCTAACTTTTATGATCTCATATTAAAATTTAGCTCAATTTGAATAATATTTTTCGAAAGTTTTAAGTTATACTAAATGCCCTAACTCGTATCAATATCAAGAAATTAAGGCTTAATTACATGACTAAACTCGCTTCTTAAACTTCTCTTAATAAGTTTATTTTGTTATTTTCCCCAACTATACTTCTTAGCTTTCATGTGTGATCAAAGTAACCTACTGTCTTGAGTCTATGTTAGTAGGTTAAAAACTAGGGTTTCGCATTTGTAATTTGATAAAATAAAAGGTTTTTCAAATAATTTCTTGATGAATTCCACTTAATGATTTTTGGAATCTAGTAATGATGTTTGGAGTGTTTAGTTTTGATATTGTAATTAAATATGATTATTGAACTAATTTAAGCTAATTTTTAGTAAAATCGGACCTATGATAATTTGTGAACCATATCTAATGGGATAATTTGATATTTCTAATAAATTGATATGAAACTATATATTTTTATGAGTTTGTAGAATTCTTTGTGGAATTAATTAGGCTAGTTTACTATTTATTCTATAAATAACAAGTATTTAGCAATATTTTAACTATACTAATACATAGTAAATAAAATTACTAATATTTATATCACTCAAGCTCAATATTTTCTTAAAGAACACATGCTGATCAATGTGGTTTAGTTTGGATTCATGAGTGACAATAAGCTATTGAGTATAATGTTGATTAATTAGATGACTAAGGTAATATACGATAAAATTGGAATTAAAAAGGACATTTTTAGTAATGTTAGGTTATTGGTCAGGCGAATATCCTAAGATATTTATATGATTTTTAAATAAGGATCATGGTGATATCAGATTTGCTAAAAAGGGATAAGAACTGAAGAAACTATAATCAATAGTAGTTTAACTGTATAATTGATTAGTGATATATGACAGCTACTATTACTGTATTTAGAAAGATAATAGATAAATCACTCTATTATGTGCATTAATGTATATAGGTGAAGATAGCCATGTGGAATAGTAGAATAAGCGTTAAGCTAGGTAAGTACCCCTTGCTTGGTTTTTTGTATTGTGTAATGGCAAAAAATGTAGACCATGTACTTGCTTATTATGTGCTCTATAAGATACACTTATGTATATCTCATAACTTGGAGTATTTATACTTTGGATTGATATGACTTGTGATAAGCCTGTGCTTGGTATATTATAGTTCATGTATTTCATACTTTTGATAATGGATTAAGATTCATTGAAAATGTAACTTAGTTGATCTTAGTGAAGCAATTGTACTTGGCTAACAAAAGCATTTGCATTATATGAAGATTGATCAGAATATATTGTGACTTAGTGAATCTTGGATGACATTGAGTAAATGTCAAGATGAATTCACTTTGTATAAAAGTTGTGACTTCTACATCATGCTATGCATACAATTGTGATATTTGACTAATACGTTGAAAGCTGGGCTAGGTTGTCATTTTCTTTGTTTTCAATATTTAGTCAGAATTCATTCTTAGCTTGATTAACTTGGAAACTATACTTATTGAAAACTGTACTTGGCTGGGTTAATTCATAACCCATACTTGGTTAAGCTAATATGTTGTTTAAATGCATTCATGATATAGCATAAAATGAATCCATAAGTCAAGATTTCTCAGCTTAAGATATTGCTAGACTAAGTTTTGAGCATATATAACTACATTGCTCAATCAATTTTGGCCACTTTGTATGGCTTTAGCTAGGCTAGGTATAGTAACTCCTTGTTGCCCTAGGTTCCTAAACTTTGTATCTAGATGCTTGGGAGAGTTGACTAACCGAATGACATCTAGGCTAAGCTAGGATATTGGTACTTGTGCATGACACGTGCATTAGCATGGCATTCGTATGATGTATGAATCATTGTGCATGTGCTTGATATTAGTTTGATACTTGAATACGCTAAGTTATTAATGATGTTGGTATTATCAAATTTTTGAAATATACATGGTTTCCATGCTTCTTATGTTTAGTTTTATACTCACTAAGCATAAAACCTAAGTTGAGGAGTTAGTTTATTTAACCTTAAACACTAAAGACAAAACAAGCTAAGACTTGGAAGCTAAGATCGGTGAAAGAGAGAGCGATTAGCTATAGAGCTCATATCAAGTTCCTAGAAGCAGCTTTACAGAAAGGTTGTTGTGCTACTTTATAGCTTTCTAATGTTAAGGTTTTAAATGTAAAAGTTTATTCTCCTAATTAGATTTTGAGTTGAATAGTGAAGTAAACTTTAATACTTTAAATGAGATCTACATTTTCTAAAGTTTCACTTTGTTGTTTTATAATAATTGAAAGAAATTTTATTAGAAATTTGTATAGTAGAGTTGATTTAATGGGTTAATTACAGTTTTGGCCTTACCCTTAACTTGGATATGGCATAACGAACCATCTCTTAAGCACCAAGTGTTAAAAAAAAGTATAAGTAGATGCCTTGAGAGGTAAAACGTTACAATGTATGATATTAAAGTTGTATATGATGGGTTTAAGAATGCTTCTATGTCTGTAGAGAATGTGGTACAAATTGTATTAACTCCAATGAGTCCTGAAGATATTGAAAGAGATTAAATAGCTAAGGAAAATTATAAGAAAGGTTTAAGGGCTTATTTGTTGGAATCCACATTTTTCCTTCTTGCAGGTCAAAGAAGTTATGGATTTGAGGGCAAATCCTTTACAACCCTGAATGGATGATGGGAATCAAGCTTAACATCCACATTTGTCAAACTAAAACATAACTCGAAGTGATTGAAATCTACTAAGGAGAGTTTGGATGTTTTAGGGGAGTTAGAAAAAGCACGAGCCAATTACTAATGGGCACTAGTTGAACGATAATGAATCACACCATCTTGATGATAATCAGCAAGAGGAGTACAAAAGGGTTTGATGGAGACATTGGACACTAGCTTATCGCTTCAAGGAAAACCATAACCGACTTGATGGTTGGAAGTATGACTAATTGTTGTTAGTAGTCCTATACTCAATGATTTTTTATTCTCTTTTAGTTTTATTATTATCTCAAATTGTTTTTAATTACAAATATGCCATTAAACTAGGGTTTGGTTAGAGTTAGTATAAATAACATATCTTATTATCTTGTAACTGTCAAGACCCTACAGGAGGCCTAGTAGGAGTACCTAAAATTTTCATAACACGTGTGCACCCATGATATGGAAATCAACTTGAAAGTCAGAGATTACAAGACTCTAAATAATAAATCACTAAGATTACTGATTTTCAAGTAATTAATTTATTAACGTAACGTAACGTAACATAACATATATTTATAAATAACTATAGATATCTGACATTCCACAGTTTTTCAGAACTGTAGAGAATCGGTATCCCCTACAAAATAATAAGATAGGATATACTAACACTATAAAAGAAATACAAGAAAAATTAAATTATCTACAAAGGATGTTTATGTATCATCTAAATAGTACTCAACTATTTCTAATACTAAAATACATATCTTCATCTCACACTCGACACTCGAGGCTTATCCCAATCCCAATGTAAGTAAACCTGCAAGAGATACTATAAGGGAGTGAGCATATAACAGCTCAGTGAGTTTGTTCCTCACTACTACCTGTCAAGCAAGTTTTCACACATTATTATCATATATACAGGCAAGTTATCTACATAAAACATGAATGCATGCGCAATGAATGCAAGCAATACTTCCATAGGAGTCCGGAACTATGGAAGGTATAGAATTACATCGTATACACTTCGATTATACCCTATACTTACCCGCACAGAGCACCTCAGCTTACCCGCATAAAATTACCTAAGGCACTACCCCTCTAAGCAACACTCGACTATTACCCTAGTCGAGAAAAGAGTTTCAATCCAAATAGGGAGATTCCAAACTAGGACTATCTACCCTCCAAGGCCCTTCGAGCACAAACTTGTGAGTCCTCTCGCAACTAAAATTAACCAAGGCCTTACAGCACAATAAACAGAGTCCTCTCGCTATCAAGTGGAGAACCCATGCTAGCTTTGCCTTAACGATAAAATATTATTTATGGCACTGTGGCCCTTATCAAAATCATACAAAATACGTTTAAGATTAGGAAAACTTTTTCCAAAAATACCCTTTTCAACATTTCACAAAGCTAGCACTCTCCATCCATACATTTACTAGGTCATAGACATGCGACGAATAGAACCGGTTATTTGGGTCAGATATTTATATTTATCAATTTAAAAAGTGATCATACAGATGATGGCTTACAAGCAAAATAGTCATTCAAATATACAAGTAACACGCACAAACAAGTAGCAGGTCATTAGAATTCCCTCACCTAGATTATTGCTTATTCTCCAAGCTTTAGGGTTTCTAGAACTCAATATTGAATGCCTAAATCAAAATAGTAAAACTTATAAGTATTTTGAGAAGTCAGACTCCTTAGTTAACTAAAAGTCTATTGTAGTTTATCTAGTTCCCTAATATACCCTAAGTCTTATATGTATAGGGTTTATCATACTTAATGGGGTTAATAGTAACTATTTTCTTATATTTGTAAGTTATAAGACTTCCTTTATGTATTTTGTAACATTTTCATTCTAATTCCGACATTTACGAACTTATATTCGTTTTTCATCATTTTTGGACGTACGTTCACATGGTGATGTCCATTTTGGACGTTAAGACCCATGTTTTACGATATGGGTTTAATTTATAGAAATTTTAACTATTGAAGCTTAGTTAGTCTTATTACTTATATTTATATCCTATGTTTGTACTTAATGATTTAATTATCCATTAGATTCTTACACTTAGGGAGTTTTACCTTGGTATTAGTGATTTATGTACTTAATTAAGTTTAATCTAATTTAGGAAGTGTATTAGGGTTTACTAATTCATGTACCTAATTCTTATGTACTCTTCTTATTTTTTATTTTATAAACTTATGCTTATGTCATCGCTTACATCATTAATCGCTTATGTCATCGTTTATGTTATCATTTGCTTATATCATGGCTTATGTCATCTTTTAATTGCATTATTGCTTACCTCATCCTTTACTTACATAAGCCTTACCTCATGCCTAAGTGTATTATGTACATTTATACATGTGTTAACTATATATCTACACCTTTGCTATACTTATATGTATACTAGTATACTTATACATATATCGTATTTATACTTGTACATATACCCCTATATACGTATTTTTATATAAATTTCGTATGTCAAATTTTTCTCTTAAGAAAACTTCCCTAATTTCATTCTTTTTGTGTTTTAAGAGTGTATTTAGCATGGTATAGGTATGTATAGTTTGTATTTGTCTTAGTTTAAGTTATGTACATAGTAAATATTTATGTACAAAGATCTCCATACATGTATTCCTCTAGTATATCCTTATGTACATATACCTAAAAACATATACACATGCATCTCTTTCCATTGTCTAAAGATTCCTCCACTTCTACACATAAAGATTAAAACTTTAAGCCTTAATCAACATATATATACACAACACATAACTACTTAACCTAACCTAACTCTTCATCTAACTAGTAAAGAATATGAAGCAAGATTTAGTAACATAAGAACATACCTTAATTTGCTCTTAAAATGGATGCAAAGTTGAAAAGTAAAGAGTGAAAGGGAAAGGGGAAGATATGGTTGGGAAAAGAGGAGAAGAAAGGGATTTTGTTTTGTGTTATTTTGTATTTGAAAAGGAAAAGAAGTGGGATCTAGGAAAGGGAAAGAAGTGGACAGTAAAAGAGGAAAAAGGAAGGGAAAAGCCAAAAGAAAAGAAAAGAAATCATGAGAAGGAAGATATTTTTTTCAAATGAAAGGGACATTTTTGTTGACTTTTCTAAATGTTGACTTAGTCAACCTTTTGACTTTAGTCAACATGTGTTGACTTGGTCAATTTTTCATACATAATGTCGTAATTAAGGAAAATTATGAGAAAAATTAAGGAAATGAAGTATTTGGTGAATTTATTAGTAAAAATAAATGATGAGATCTTACTTTAGGTATTTATATTCCTTATACATTATTTGGTAAGTTACTTAGTATAATTAAGATGAAAAATATCATTTAGGGTATTAAGATTTACTACATGTAACCTAAATATCAACTAAACCCCTAACTTTATGTATTACTATCCTAATTATTACTTAGAAGATAAATGTGATCTAGGATGCAATATCTTAGTTTCTAAGGGATCACTTATGTATTCTAAATATTTATGCATGATTGAGAGTTATCTTTAGTCGTTTACTAATGAAATGGAAAAATATGGAGAATATATTATCACTTAGGGTTTTAGGGTAAATTATGGTGGATTAATACTTTTATATCCTTAAAGTAATAGTTTTAGGGTTTTTATTACTTCCGAGTACAATCTCTAATATTTTTACACATTTAGGGTTTAATATATTCATACGCGATTAAGTCTTCGATTGTTAATCTTAAGGTTTTGATAAGGTTCGAGATTAACTTTTGCAGTTACATATACTTGAGGTTTTAGGGTCTTCGTATGCGATTAGAGATTCAATTGATAATTTAAATTTTTTCATATTCACTTTAGGTTTTGAATTGAGATTTTTAGTCTGTTTTAGATCTCACTAGCTCTATTGACTTTAAGAAATCATCTACAGTTTGGGCGTTTGATTCTATATTTAGACAACTAAATTCGTAGGGTTTACAGTAACAAACATTTACCTCTAAAAAAATGGTATTATCACTTCTCTAAGAAGATTATTACATCTTCACATTTTCTTGCTATCAATCAAATATTATCAATCAAACACTTCTTTGATTATAGGTAATATCAAGGATTACCTAATTAAACCATTGTATTTCTACTTCGTGGGTCATATTAGATTAGGGATTTGTAATATCTTTTCATACAATTCTTAAATTAAGGATTTTGAGCCCATCAAGGTGTCAACATAAAATAGTATCACACATGTAAATAAAAAATCGTTCTTTTACCAATTTTTCACCCAATCTTTGTTAGTTTAATTTACTTAAGTTTTACTCATTTCCATCACTAGTATTTGCTAGTTTATTTTCATCATAATATTAGATCACTTAGATATGTCTATAGAGTTGTCATAGCGAGCTAAGAAGGTCATGCCCCACCCCACATTAACTCATAAGTTAAGCAAGTTAGCCCACTTGCACATGTAGGATGAAATTTTCAACTCAACCCAAGCAAGCTAACTTATAAATGCACAATATTTGTCCTATTTTGCTATATGTACATCATGCTATATATATATCTATCAATATTAGGTAAAAAAATGATGAGTTTTTTGAAAATGCACCAAATGGTTCATATATAAATTAAACTCAACATCAAGTAAACAAAATGATGAGGACATCAACCCATAGAAAATGTATGTAGCTTTGTAAGGAAGTTCAATACCCTCTATGAATCAAAAACAACATATACGAATAAGAAAGTGACACGCACACTATATGTTTAGAGAGGCAAAGTTCCTACAAGATGTGTATTTAGGTGTCAAGACAAGTACACACCATGTACTTAAGTTATTTTCCATGTTTGCACCTAGTTGTCATATATTCTGTGTTTTACAATGTTTTTTCTTTTTTTTTTTTAATTTTATCCTTTAACCTAGATATCATAGTACTATTATATAAAGTCTTATTCTTCTTTGTAACAGATAGGAGGTGGTTCAATTATTGGTATTGTTATTTTCTATGAGTTGTAAATCTTAGTATTTTATGAGTAGATTCAATAAGATGGATTTTCTTTTGAAATCTCCTTGATTGATAAATAGATTATCTTGCAAGTATATCGGGTAAACTATTTATCATTTATTAATTCCTATTTTTTGCAAGCTTATTGAAATAGAATTCAATAATTCCAAATTAAATTATTAATTGATCCATCAATTGATAATTGTCCATATTCTTTTGTTTTATTTTTCATTCCACTAAATAAAACATAAAAACCCTAATAATATCTTTCTTTTCTTCATTTTATCCATAAAATCCCAAAAAGATTAGTTCTTTAATCATGTTATGTGATGCTGATTTGTTCCTAGATTTAGTCCTTAGTCCACATCACATCATTATTTAGGTACTAGAGCTTGGTTTCATTGCACTTCATGGTGGTGAGTCTCAAATCTCTTGATTCAAGCTTTGAAATTTTAGGAGAATTTTATGAAGCTAAGGTTTAGTTTTGTTGGGTTGTTGAGGATATTTATTTTGTGGTGATGGAGAAATTTTATTTTCGGGGTTAGATTGAACAAGGGATCATGTTGATTCATATTGGCAATTATTATGCTAATCTTGTTGCCAAATTAGTAATTAATAAGTTGGGCATATAGACTATTGCACATCCCTTTCCTTATGAGCTTATCTATAATATTAATGAGATTTGAATTACATGACAAGCCATAATCACCTTTTCTACTGTTGATATAGACAATAGCTTAGTATGTTTAGGAACCCTATAGCAGTCTTATTGTAATGTGAAGCATGCTGTAGTAAAAAACACTTTTGTTTCACTAAGGATGTTAGATTTAAGCTATTACCATTTATTCCAAAAACAACTAAAAGGGACTTTGAAATGATTAAAAAGGCAATATTATTATGGGAGGAAAAGAAACAAGTCCTTATGGAGAATGAAAAGAATAAGTTAGTGATTTCAAAGCCTTTAGATGGTCATAAGGACAAAGAAGAGCCCGCAAATGTAGAGCTTCTATAAAAAGTTATTAATATGTATAGCAGTAGGAAAGAAATAAGTGTTGAAGAAAAGAGATCAAATAAGGTGAACAAAGAGCTCACATGTGAGGATAATAAAGTTCTTGTTTAAGGTATTAACAAGGAGAGTGCAAAGTTAGTGGAGGGTGTGAATAAGGAGCCATGTCAAGAGTTTTATATTGTTGTTCACCAGCCATTTATACATAAGATTAGTCACTGCATGTTATAAGCCAAACTTGTATTGATATTTTGTTACAACTAATTGATGATTTTTTGAAGCTCCTGATGTTAGTGGATAGAGCTCATGATAAATGAAAAGAGTGCATGTGAGCGAAGGCCATTCATATTCACCTAAGTTATCCATTTTGTTTTGTTTTAGTTTGTACAAGTTGATATTTGATCTAGGAGGGTTGTTAGTCTAAGATTTGAGTTGAATATTCCCTGATAAGGAGGGTATAAAGAGGATATCGACCCATAGAAAATGTATGTAGCCATGTAAGGAAGTTCAACACCTTATAGGAATAAAAAACAAGACACATGGACAAGAAAGGGATACATACACCATATGTTTGAAGAAGCAAAGTGCCTACATGTTGTGTATATGGGTGTTAGGATAAGTACACACCATGTACTTGAGTTATTTTTCATGTTTGCACCTAATTGTCATATATTCTTTGTTTTATAATATTTATTTACAATTTTACCCATTAACCTAGGTTTCATAATATTACCATATAAAGTCCTATTCTTCTTTGTAATAGATAGGAGGTGGTTTAGTTGCATGTATTTTTATTTTTTTATAGGTTTATAAACCTTAGTTATTTTATAAGTAGATTCAATGAGATGGATTTCCTCTTGAAATCTCCTTGATTGATAATTAGATTATTTTATAAGTATACCGAGTAATCCATTTATTGTTTATTGATTTCTATTCTCATGAGTTTACCAAAATAGAATTCAATAATTCCCAATTTCATTTTTAATTGATCCATCAATTGATAATTGTCTACATCCTTTCGTTTTATTCTTTGTTTCGTTACATAAAACATAAAAACCCTAAAAATATCTTTCTTTTCTTCGTTTTATCCTTAAAATTGCAAAATGATCAATTCTTTAATTGTGTTGCACAACAACTAATTTGTACTTAGATTTAGTCCTTGATCCGGGTTACATCACAAAATATTTCAAAAGAGGCATAGGATATTCATACTATACATCGAACATCACGTAAAATAAACAAAGTTCCTATTTTACCATTTTTAACTAGGTGGATAATGAAGTTACATTACTTGAAATTCGTTTTATGTACTAAAGATATCTCAAACGATTATATATATTTTTTGGAACAATGAAACCAATGTTATAGTAGCAATTTCTACAAGGCATCTTTATGGGCTTTAGTTATTATGATGTGTTTGCAAGACATGAAAATAAAAAATTTGGTATAGAAGGGTTTGGAACTGGAAGAGTGTATGTGTTTGATTTCTTTTTTTTTTTTTAATTTTTTTATGTTAATAATTGTGGTTTGTAAGTCAATCTACCTTGCTGTGGGTTGACTCGCGTTAACATATGAGTCAAGTGAGATAGGTTAAAAAAAAAAAACTTGTATTGAAGTAGGTCAAAATTTTTCAACTCAACCCACCTGGGTTAAATAAGCCATCTTACATAACCTGCCTTGCTTGCATAACTTTATAAATTAGTGAAGAAAGGGAATTGGCTAGGATTATAATTAATTGTAATCATGTGAAATGAATGACATCATACTATTACTTGAAGCTATTAGGGCTCAATATATTTGTCAACATCAAGGTCATGTGCATTTGATTAAGTATTAATGCAAAGAATGATTATGAAAGGACAAAAATTGGGTTCCTCAGTTTTCTCATCGTTTTCTATTAATTTGCTTAGAAGTTTGAGGTTTCTAGTAAGATTATCATTCATACTTTTGGCGAGATTCATACTTATAAGATTATTATTCCCTATATTATTATATCAAGATTCTATCTCAATTTCTTGTTTATTATTATAAATAAATTCAAAAAAGGATGTTAAGCGTTAAGGCTAAAATTGAGCATGCATAAAGGGTTCTAAAGGCAATTGATGAGAGGGTTGAAAGGCTATATGCTAATCTACTAACCTAAGAAGTACCCTATAGGAAAGTAAAGAGCGTACTAAAGGAAGCTACTGAGGTTAGAGCTAATAAGGTTGATGTCCAAGTGAGTTGGATGTTCTAATGTCCATTATGGACAAAATTTTAAAGTAACATAGGTCCTACAAAGCTTATATTTGTGAGTTGAAGGACTATATCTGCGCTCAATATGAAAAGATAAGAGATATGGATAATTTTATTAGCTAAGAGAGGCATGATATTTTGGCTTACGTTGTAAGACTTGTAAATTTTGTTTTTCTCTCATAAATTTCAAGTTTTATATGACATTTATAAAGTAACCTAAATATGATATTATGAGTTTTTCATGTGTAAAACTTATAAAACTTGCAATAAAATACGTTAAACTAAAAAAAAATATTACTTTTCTTATCTTTATATTTTAAGTTTATGTGATCTTATTATATAGTAAATGAGAAAGAACAAGAGGAAAGGGTAAAAAATGTAAAGTGAGAAAGGCAATATTAGATTTAGTTATTTAGGATTATTAACTTAAAGTCTTAGATTCTTTCTTTCTTTCTTTCTTTTTTTTTTATTTTTTATTTATTTATTTTTTTACTTTTGCTTAAAAATTTGTTGGTAAAGATTCTTAAGTTGGGCTTTTGTTGTAGACCTATATCTACAAAACAATACATCGTGATGAGACATTAGGGCGTTGTCCGATACAACTACTTCAAATTTAAGTCAACAATTTATGGAATTCGAATGTGATAATAAAATGGTTCAAGAGTGTCTAGTGATTTACCTTTAGGGTTAAACCCTTACTTAGTGTTTAAGAGAGATAGATATTCAAAAAGTAGATATATATGTATCTTGCATAAATAGGATAAGTGAATCTTCCTAATTTAAACAAGATCCGAGATCCTTAGAGATGATGTGGCAAGATTCCTACTCCTTTATGACCTTAGATATGGATGCCATTAGTTAGATCAATCTACAGAATGAAGGTCCCAATCTTCAATAGGTCAGGCTCAATGATGAAACTTGACCTTAAGGTAAAGATCGTGAACAAGGTTTGAACTCGGACTTCCAATAAGTTAGACATAGGTTGAGTTCGGTCAACCTTTAGTCCATATAAGTTGGAATGGGCCTTATAAGCCCTAATATCTAAAATTGTTATTCTATAAGGTAGATACATGGTATTTCTAAACCTATATCTTTATACTTTTGATTTAAATTATAGGATGAACGTAAGGTGGAAAGATCTTGTACACTTATCCTATTCTGTAAGAGTAAGTTTTAGAAAATCTCTATTTAAAATTAACCTTGTGACTCATAATATTTATTTGGAATCTACCTGATTAAGTATGATAAAAATAATTACCTTTATAATAGGATTACTTATTTATTCTTAAACGTTATCAATTATAAATATGAGTAAAAAGAGTCAATACATCCTATCCTACCAAAATATAATTTATAAAATCAATATCATGGGAATAAAGAAGCACACGTTAACCAAATTTAATAAGTTTAAGCACTACGAGTAAGGAACATTCGATGAAAAGCCAAAAATTGAAATTGACGGAAGCCGAACAAATTCAATATTCAATTTAAATATGCAAAAAGAGCAAAGTTTTAAAGCGATGTACTAAAATGTGTATTTTGACCGAATCTGACGTGGCAATTGAGTGGGACCCACCACAAGCTTGACCTCCAACGGGGTCACATCACTTTCTAAACACATTAGCGCCAAGAGGCGTTTTGACTGCGTTTGGGCAGCGGTCAGCACCGTTTTGGGCAGCCTCTCTCTCTCTCTCTCTCTCTCTCTCTCTCTCTTCTCCCTTTCCCTCTGCTGAGCACGCCTAGACACTCACATGACACAAGTCACAACTCACTCGTAGAAAAGAGGGGGAAAAAAAAAGTGAAATGAAAATAATAGAAAAATAAACAAACAATAAAACACACAGTAATTCTCTCTCTCTTTCTCTCTCTCTCTCAAGCACACTGCCCGCTGTGGAAAGAGAAATTTAATCTGGAGAGAGAGAGAGAGAAGGGTTAAAGGGGATTTTATTTCAAAATTGTATGGTGAAAACCAAATCGAAATGTGTTTGTAATTTATTTAAGTAAAGTGTATATTTTTATATTTCAGAGAAAAATAACTTTTACCCTCTGTGTATCCTGAGCATAACTTTTGGTTGCAGTTGCAGCGTGTGATTTTGATTTGGGTTTTTATTTTTTTGTTTCTGGTTTTTCGTTTGATGGTTCTGATGGGCTGCTAAAAGTAGATGCTTTTTGGGGGTGATTTTCAGTTTTAAAAGATTTTTTCAACTGATGGTGTGGGTTTGTAGTTTGGATCTGAGTTGAATTTAGCATATAGAAATGGAGATAAAGTTGTGGGCTTGGATTAATCTCTACTTGATGATCTTCTCTACATTACTGTGCGTGACCCAAGCCAACATGGAAGGTTAGTGTCTTTGCTTTCCATTACGAAGCTACGATTTTCAGATGTCACGGTCGTTCTAGGTTTGCAGTTTTAATAATGCTGGTGTGTCTTTCTTTGTTCTGTTTCGTGTTTTCTTCCCCCTGTTTCTGGTATTGTTTGAAGAGTTGTTGGATGGATGTTAATCCAATTTTCAGAGTTTGACTAGCTCTCATTAACATTTTTCTTTTTATATTAAATTGAGTAGCTCGTTTGGTAGTGGCCGGCTTTTTCTTCTACCTTTCTTTAAAAAGGTGGTTGATTGACTCAACTTATTTTCTTGTAGGTGCGGTTTATTTTGTAGTAGCTCGAAATTAATGTTATCTTTCTAGTGGATGTATATTAGGATCTTCCTCTTTAAAAGTTAACAGTTTGGGTTATGTTTTCTTGTCCTTGCATTTAGAGAAATTAAGTACCTGGTGTTAAAAGATTAAGTGGTAAATGTTCTTTTCTTGCTAACGGAATATTAGGTCATCCTGGTGTTTCACTCTCTGTTGCTTGTGGATTGGGCTGAAAATGAAACCAGGCTTAGTTGTTGTTGGATGTGTGTTAACTGTTGGATGCTGTATAACACCTTGCTTGTCTAAACTTAAAAAGGTTAGGAGCTTTGAAAAATGATATGCAAAACATGATGTAGCTTGCGCTAACCATAAATTCCTCCAATAGGTCATGTTGTGATTTTGGTATTTTAGCTGAGTCACGGGTTTTGTTTGAAACAGGTGATGCATTGCATAGCCTGAGAGCCAGCTTAATAGATCCTAACAGTGTTCTTCAGAGTTGGGATCCCACACTTGTCAACCCTTGCACGTGGTTTCATGTGACATGCAACAATGACAACAGTGTGATAAGAGTGTAAGAGTTTGGTGTTCACTCCAGTGGTGGTATTTTAGAATTTTCTGTCTGTCTTATGAATTCTGTAGTGGATGTTTGACAGAACTTTGTCACTTGCACAGTGATCTTGGAAATGCAGCTTTATCTGGTCAACTTGTCCCACAACTGGGTCTTCTTAAAAATTTGCAATACTTGTAAGTTTTCAGGTTCTTGAATGCTCAAGTTATATGGCTGTGCTGAAATTTGTTTAGATGCTTTTGTTTCTTGAGTAGTTAGTTGAAAGATGGAGCCTGTTGGATAGTATTGTCCTTATAGGTGTTGAGCCATGTGATAAATATGTTGGATTATGAGATTTAATAGTCACAGTAGCTAAGGGCTGTCAATTCCAGCATGTCCTCAATCATTAAAGAGAAAAACGGTTCACAGTCATATAGCTGAAAATATTCACCCTTCTCCATTCTTGAGAAAGCTGTTTCTGTTTAGATTGAGATGTTTATATGGATTTTCACTCAATCTTGGAAGTTGTAGTCCATTACTTTTCACCTCTACTGATAGGTATAGCTTGTCTGTTATGATTAGTTCAGCCATGTATGGTTCATTGGTCAATTGAACTAATGAGGAAAGCTGCCTTTTGTTCTAACAGGGAACTCTATAGTAATAATCTAAGTGGGCCTATTCCCAGTGACCTTGGAAATCTCACCAGTTTGGTTAGTCTGGATCTTTACTTGAATAGCTTTACTGGTCCAATCCCAGATGCACTTGGCAAGCTATCCAAGCTGAGATTTCTGTAAGTATAATCCATATCTTTGCATCTTGCATTTGTTTAAGTTTAAATGTCACATAAATTTTTTAAATGTGTATCCTCCACACCCTCTTTAAATATCAAATAACGTTTATTCTCTCTCTCTCTCTCTCTCTCTCTGTGTTTTTTTCCCCCCTTCTGTGAAGCATTTGTAAGAAGCTATCTGATTGCATCAAATGGATGCAACTAAGGGAAGGATTCGTAATCCCTTGTCTTGCTTATAATTGTATTGCTTGACAATGAATGAGTGGTAGTTCTGAATCAAACAACAAGAATCCATACGGTTGTTTGCACCTTCTAATTTAAACATTAAGGTTTACTTGAATGTTGCCACTGTGATCTATTTGAGTGCTTATGTTGTTTTTCTTTTTTTTTTTTTCCTTCTTTTTGGGGGGTGGGGGTGGGCATAAACAATTAATTCACATATAAGGAGGAAGAACATACAACCAGCAAGGAGGGAGAATATACAACCAGCAAGGAGGGTTTGGTTTATACAGCAACTTCAGTCTATTAGAAAGAGAGTACATAAAAAAGAGTGCTTAAGTTGTTGGTTCTCAACAAATATTATCTCACTTGAATGTCACATCAAACTGTTTTCTGAACTGCCAAATGCACCTGTATGTTCTGCTAAACGATCTTGCAAGCTCAATGCTTATGTCTTCATTCATAGAGATGAATGCAAGGATTCTATGTCTTTGATGTCTTTTCCAATAAAAGGTGTAATTTCCTAATATTCTAAGTGTACTAATATAATATCCTATTAAAATATAAAGAGATAAGTGCAGCACTTTTTACTTTTTCCTCTTTTTTTTCTCTCTTCCTTTTCATAATTGTGCTGAACTTATTGTTTTGTTTTGACATGTTTTAAATATCTCTTGAATTTTGTTGCAAGGACAGAAGGCTTAATAACAACAGCTTGATGGGTCAAATTCCCATGTCATTGACTAATATCTCATCCTTGCAAGTTCTGTAAGTGCCAACATATTCTCCATAATTCTTATTAGGGTGCTTGTTTCCTTCTTTTTTCCTATAAGCCTGTCACATTTATATTCTGTATACACATGCCCACCTACGATAATCAATGCATGATTGTAGAAGTTGTGCAGTTGCACAAACTCACATACACACGTATATTTATTCTTATGCTTCATGGATGCAGGGATCTTTCAAATAATCGTCTTTCTGGAGAAGTCCCAGACAATGGATCTTTCTCCTTATTTACTCCAATCAGGTATACAGATGATAAGTTGGTATTGGCAAAAATGTAGTCTTTTGGTTCCTCACTGAATATGTCCTGTTGATGCAGTTTTTCCAATAATTTAAAGTTATGTGGACCAGTTACTGGGACCCCTTGCCCAGGATCTCCTCCATTTTCTCCTCCTCCCCCATTTGTTCCACCACCTCCTGTGTCATCCCCAGGTGATGTTTCTCTAGATTTTATAAGGATAATTATTTTTCTACTTATCAAAAAAAAAAAAAAAGTTAATTTGTGGTTGTTCCTTTCTTTTAAATTTCATGCTCAAAGCTTATCCCAGTGTCTTCCTTTCTTTAATTTCTTTTTTTATTCTTCTTCCCATTTACGGGGCCTTAATTTTTATAAACTCGCTACTGTATTCAATCATCATATCAATAGTTTTGGCTATGTGGCTGCCCCTCATTTTCGATGATGCAATCCAATTTTCTTGAATCAAATAAAATTTGTTTTATTGGGCTGCAATTTTTATTAATTTGTGGTTGTTGGTTGGTTTAGCGGCATTTTTCTTATGGTTGGTCTTGATATCTCTTGCCATGGCCCATGATGCAGGAAGTAATAGTGCTACTGGAGCGATTGCAGGAGGGGTTGCTGCTGGTGCTGCCTTACTTTTTGCTGCCCCTGCAATTGCATTTGCATGGTGGCGCCGGAGGAAGCCACAAGAATACTTCTTTGATGTGCCTGGTTAGAAGTTTTCTGAGTTTTGTTTTGCCATTTAATAGTCCACCAATCTCCTTGATTTTTAGTTTGCTTCTGTTTGTTGCAGCTGAAGAGGATCCAGAAGTTCATTTGGGACAGCTTAAAAGGTTTTCCCTGCGAGAATTACAAGTTGCAACAGATAGTTTCAGTAACAAGAACATTTTAGGTAGAGGTGGTTTTGGTAAGGTTTATAAAGGACGCCTAGCTGATGGTTCTCTTGTGGCTGTAAAACGGCTGAAGGAAGAGCGTACCCCTGGTGGGGAGTTACAATTTCAAACAGAAGTAGAGATGATTAGTATGGCTGTTCATCGGAACCTTCTGCGGTTGCATGGGTTCTGCATGACCCCTACTGAGAGGCTTCTTGTTTATCCATACATGGCTAATGGAAGTGTTGCATCATGTCTGAGAGGTAGGATTGCTAATAGTTTATCCAGCTTATATAAAATTTGGTTTTATGATCCGATTCATCATTTTGCGCTCTATCTCTTCACATATGCACTTAGTGCCAAATTTTTCAAATTGATTGCATTTTCTTTCTTAGCAAAAGCAACAAATAGTTTTTTTGTTTCTTTTTTCTTTATTTTATTTTATTTATTTTTATTTTTGGGAATTAAAACAAAACAAGCAATGATAGACCTGACAATCTCACATGTTTTGTAATCTAATCCTTTTACTTCTGTAGAACGTCCTCCCTCTCAGTCTCCTCTCGATTGGCCAACTCGGAAGCGTATTGCATTAGGATCAGCAAGAGGACTTTCTTATTTGCATGATCATTGCGATCCAAAAATCATTCACCGTGATGTGAAAGCTGCCAACATTTTGCTGGATGAGGAGTTTGAAGCTGTAGTTGGGGATTTTGGGTTGGCTAAACTCATGGATTATAAGGATACCCATGTTACCACTGCTGTTCGTGGAACAATAGGGCATATAGCTCCAGAATATCTCTCTACGGGGAAATCATCTGAGAAAACTGATGTTTTTGGCTATGGAATCATGCTTCTGGAGCTAATCACAGGGCAGAGGGCCTTTGATCTTGCTCGGCTTGCGAATGATGATGATGTCATGTTGCTTGATTGGGTATGTGCTTGATGCATTTACTTTTAGTGGGTGCTGTTGTCCTAGTTGCTGCTCTTATTGTTATTATTATTTTAAACTTTTGAGCTTCATTGGCATAAACATAAAGTTTGTCTGTGTATTTGTGAATTTGTGTTGAACTTATCTTAAGAGGAATGAATTATGTGGATGAAAGAAAGATATCTTTATTTTCCAGTCATACTGTCAAGGCCGGAACTTGTCTTTAATCATTCTGGTCCATTGCTGGCTGGAAGGGAAATTAAGCACGCACCTTGTTTGCTTGTGCATGGAGTTTTCATTGACATATCTAAAGATGGGCCACTTCTCTAATTAGACACTGTTTTCTATTTTACTTTTAATTAGATATGTGCTCTTTTATGAACAGTTCATTTTACAAGACACATATGAGAATAAGACCGGAAAGGTCATGCATCTAAAACCACTGGTTAATCTCTCTCAGGTTAAAGGACTTCTGAAGGAGAAAAAGTTAGAAATGCTGGTTGATCCGGACCTCCAGAGTAATTACATTGAATCTGAGGTGGAGCAGCTAATACAGGTAGCGCTGCTTTGCACACAGGGTTCACCTATGGACCGGCCAAAGATGTCTGAGGTAGTGAGAATGCTTGAAGGTGATGGCTTGGCAGAGAGATGGGACGAATGGCAGAAGGTCGAAGTTCTCCGCCAGGAGATAGATATGAATCCTCATCCTACATCTGACTGGATAGTTGACTCGACAGAGAACTTACATGCAGTGGAGTTATCTGGTCCAAGATGACCTGCTATATTTGGAGTGAAGAAGCCATTAGTAGTGATTTATATTATGAGTTTTCTGTTTTCTACTCCATTTCTCCATGCCTCTTTCTAACAGCCATGCTGCGATTTGTCTTGTGTAAGCTTGCTCTGCCGTGTATTCATCACACTTTGTGCATACGAGTTAAATCTTATCGAGGTGAAAAATGTGTCGTTCTGTGCTGGAGAATCAATCATCGTTCGAAATTTTTGTTTTACTATCATGAAAATTTGTTTTTAAGGGAAAGAGTGTAATCGCGCGAAGTTGTTTAAGGTTTATACATATAGTATCTCATTTTGGTTTCTAATCCTGAAAATAATGTCTGGCGAAAAAAAAGGAAAAATCCTGAAAATGAAGAGGGATAGTAGTGAGAGGATTCAACTGGGTTGATAAAAATATTAAAATATAATTTTGTTTGTTTATAAATTAATAAAATTATTCATTTATGGAAATCTGAAAGTTGGAGTTATTTTTTATATTTTTGTTAAATAAGATGTAAGGCTTATATATCTAGTAAACTTGTTTCTTTCCAGTGAAGCGGGATAAAAAAAAAAAAAAAAAAAAGAAGAAGCATTCCATGGGAAAATCTGGCTTGTTTTTGGAATCTGGCTTTGTTTCTATAGAAGTGAGACTCGTATAAGAGTTGGTTTCAAATTGTAAATCTGACTTGGCTCTAGGGTGGGTGGGTTTCAATTGGTGAGTTAGTGAATGGGTTAAGTGAGTTTGCTAGTTTAAGTTAGTTCCATCCCTTTTATATTGAAAAAAAAAAAAATAACTATGTATTACATATCTTCTTTTAGTACTTTTTCCTTTCTCAATACATATTAGATATCATTATAAATTATAGTTGATAGTTGCATTATAACTTTTTTCTTCTCATAATGATAATTTATTTCAAGTATTGAATGATAAATTCTTATTACTTGCAAATTGTAACTTTTCTCGCTTAATTTAACCTTACTTAATATTTTAATATTAAAGTAATATTACGCTCATATGGTTTAAATTAATTATTTTTGAATGAAATAAAATTTATAACTTCTCTTGCTTTATTTTATATGGTATAAAGTGTTACAATCATTTCAAGGAAAAAAAAAAGGGAGCAGGCAAAAAATTATTTACAATAATTCATAGGAATGCAAGAATAAGATTAAAGGAAATTTAAAAAAAAAAATTAAGCAACTAGTTTAAGGTTTGGGCATGATTCAACCTTGTGTCGGCCTGTAAATCGGTAGTTCGAAACCGGTTTCAAGCCAATTCAACCTGGCGCTCAAGTCTTAGATTGCACAAGTCGGGTATGAGGGTTAAAAAGGTGATCTGGATTAAATTCATGGCTAAAAAGTTTAGCTGGATTAGACTTGTTGGAATTAACTTATCTTATGACATTGATTAGCATGCACAGTTGCATATATTCAACAAGTAGCTAGAAAGTTTTAGGAGTTGTTTACGACCAAAATCCTATTATAGGTTTATAGAGATGAGAATATATAAGGTGGATAAGATATAATGATGTATTAGTATTATGTCTTATAAGGTATATGTTTTCAAATTTTAAAATCAAAATTTACCTCTCTTTGTAATCTATGTGATTTATGAATTAAAACCAAGTAATTTTTCGATCTTCATTTACTATATGGCAAATAGAAAAAAATTAGGAGAAAGAATGGAAAATATAAATTGGAAAAAAAGAAAAGAAAAGTAAAGGAAATAATAGAAAGTGTAAAGTTAGAGAGAGGGTATTAGGTTTAATAGTTAAAGGTTATCAACTTATAGATTTGAACTAATTATTTTTTCTTTTTATTGAAACATTTTATTGGTCGAAAAATAGAATATTATTATTTATTAATACTATTTATCATTTTCTATAAGATAGGATATCTTAGATAATGGAAGGTATAAGGTAGGAAGACCTTGTACCCATATCTTATTTTATGGAAGTAGGTTTTGAAAATTTTGTATCCAAAAGCTACTCAATAACCTATAATACTAACTTAGAGGTTACCTGATTGAGTAAGGTACAGGTAAGTATCATAAGGTTACTCTCTTACTTTACTATATAAAACCACAACTAGCAACCTTAAAGTAGATTTTATCAATATGTTAGACCTAGACCGAGAGGTTGACTTGAGAATAAGAAGAGATAAAGGATTGAGAGCATCAAATTGAGGTTGAGCCAAGATCAATTAGAGTTGATAAAAACATTAGAATTTGATCCTTATGTATTTAATGAGTAAAAAAAAAATCATGTTTTTAAGATTTAAAAGTCGAAAGATTTTTATAATTTACTTTTCATTTTTCTTGGATCTATATTTATTTATTTTTATTAAATTGGTATATTTTTGAAAAAAGAAAAGGAAAACAATAACTTTTGATCATGTAAATGTGGTTGGGTCTTATAGGAATCAAGTTGAATCAGTCAGATGAACCTAGTTAAATCAAGGTTATTATTAATAAGGGTCAATGAAATGATTGAATCGATTTTATGATCGGATTAAGTTGAACCAAATAGACTAAAAGAGTCAATTTGGATTTGGCAATTTTGTTTTTTATATCATAAGCAATTAATGGGAGAAAATAATCCATAAACTCTTAGATTTCAAAATTTTTATATATGTATCTTTTGAAAATTGCTTGGAAAATCAGATATTTTACTTTTGTAGTTGTCTGCGTATCTATCCAGCCTTGCAGAGATTAAGAAATAACTGGGAAAGTAAAAAACCTATATTCCTCTCGATTTTCTTATGTATTTTCTACTGAACTCGTTCGCAGAATACTAAAGAATAATTGCGTAATTATGTCTCACAGGTTCACTCTCTTGAAACGATTGGAATGGAATTAATAAGCACGTAATATGAATTATAGAAATTACCCTAGAAAACTGAACCGATGGGAGAAAATACGTGTAAAGCAGTAGTAAATGCATGTTTGACGACAAGACTCCTTCAAAGCCGAGTACTCATCAGCCCCACACACCATTCATTAGCATAAAGCATCGCTATTAGGGTTGCAAAAAGAAACACTAAGACCAGAAGAAAAGGTAATAGGAACCATGCCTGTGATTTACATTATTACGTATTGTCACGCTTCGTTTATTCCCGTCCAATCTTTAGTAGTACTGGTGGCTCCGCAATCTCCAACATTGACCTTAATCTAGAGAGGAGTGGATAGCCCTATTATCATAATCTAGAGGGAGATTAAGTCATCATAGAACCGTTATGTAATATGGAAAAATCCAAGAGTAAGTACTATCTTTGATTAGGGACCTTTAGCGTATTATACGAGATATTTTACAACTATAATTTCCTCTTAATAACTATTATTAAGTAATAGTTGAGCATATAATATAAAATTATATCATCCATTTAAAATTAACATAAAGACAGGTAAGAGGGACTATAGGGTTTTTTCCTAATAATAATCATATAGTATTGAAATAAGTCATTACTAGTAATCTAAGCTACTTAATAAATTAAAGATATTTAATGAATAATAATAGAGAGTTTAAATATAAGTAAATCATTCACTTGAGTTCTCATCTTCCTCACACCGATCAACCCTATGCTAGCACAATTAATCTCAAGCATCTTGTGGCTTGGCTCTAGCCAACGATTATGCTACAATAGTAAACTATAAGGAGAGTAAGTTCAATTACTTAGTGAGTAACTTTCCTACCTTGCTAACAAATAATATCAAACAAGTTATTAATCAAGTGTATGAATGTATGAATGTATGAACAAGCATATGCAATGCAATAGTAAATCTAGTCGGTTGGTAACTGTATACAGCATGGTTTCACACTCACTGTTGTCCAAATTAGGAAGTATTTTAGTACATTAAGACCTAGGTATTCATGTCTAATATAAAGTCTCTTCAACAATATTATCACTCTCAATAGTAGATATGATACTGCCTCGAGTAAAAGGCAACACTCTTTAGAGCCAAGTAGTTCCTAAAGGTTAAGGTAAAAACATATCATATGATAAGAATCTCAATACATAATATTAAATATGGATCTAACTAGACATAATCTCTTATTTTATTGCATAGCGTTGATGCCCTTAAATTCATGTTATAAGATGCAATGCATGTCTAGTTTAATTAAATGTCAAATATTTATTAACTTAGATTTATGGGTGGCCAAACAATTATATTCAAACACTCTAATATCTTGAATTATAATGCGGCAAGCAAAAATATTCGAATTATCTTAAGATATTTTGTAATCATTATAAATCATAGCAAACACATGATATCCCATATACCCCAACATATAATAAATTCAATTATTAGACGCATTTACATAATGTACTAATTACAAACACACAACAATAAAATAAGGGGTGACATACTAACTCTACTATGACACTTAGCAGTCCTAATAGTCTACAATTGCATCAACTTAGTATCCTCATCATCTGAAGAATACATTTAAAATATACGAGTGTTCTATTTGCATTAGCTACCTAGACTTATAGCTCACTAACCCTATTTTAGTTTTCATAATTTAGACGTATTTTCTTTGTTTTAACTTTGTTTTCTATGATCTTACAGTAGTTTTCTTCATTTTCGAATCTTCATTTTCGAATCTTCTTTTATTTGGTGAGGTTATTTTTGGATACTTAAGTCAGTAAGTTCTTGGTTTGGGTGTTACAAGGTCGTTGGATCAAATAGTGAGTTGAGTCACTTTAGGGTTTGGGCTTTAGGCTTGGTTTTTTATTTTGGGCTTTATACTTAATAATTTGGGTTTCTTTTTAAGTATTTTAATTAGGCTTTTTTTTGCTCAACACTTTAAATTTTTAATGTGCACCTTTGTGATACTCTTATGGGTCCTTTTTTTAGTTTAAGGCTCTAAATCACTAAGGGGCCTATAATGGGTCTCTTGGATGGGCTTTTGGGCTTAGTGGACTTTTTAATTAACTTATTCTAAGCTTTTCAACCTAAGGTTCAGATCGGGTCACTTATTCATATAAGCTTTAAAGTTAGTTCTTTTTGGGTTTTTGAGCCTAAATTGTATTTTAGGGCTGTAGGCTTAAACCTACTTATCTTTTTGGCTTCTAACATTAATCTTAAGTTTAGTCTACTTTTATTAAGTTTGTAGATTTGGGAATTAAAGTTAAAGTGGTCATTAACACTATTTTTTAGTCTCTAATCACTATCTAAGCTAGTTTAGGGCCTTACTTACACTTTAGCCTACTTAACTTGGTTAATTAAGTTCTAAATCATACTTAACACTAAATAATCATTTTATTAAGTTAATAAACTAAATTTTACATATTTGAAGTGTTCATGGAAGTGGTGGCCATCTTGTGTTCTTAAGGCTATTTCTTCTATTTTCATGTAACACTTGATTTTAAGATGATTTTACTTAAGTAATCTATGTTTTTACTCATTTATAAATATAATCATAACATAATAATGTGTAGACAAGTGGTGTGGAAACATGTAAGTGGTAGTATGCATAAGAAATGAGGGTTCCATCACATTACTTAATGATTTAGTACTAAAACCAACATTACACTATGCTACAATACCCTATTTGCTAGTGTTATAACTCTTATTGAAGTGTGTTTTTCTTTTATTAACCCGCACTTGTTCTTTATGAAATAACCTAAAAAATCTAAGACCTAGCTGTAAAGTAAAGATTATCTTTCAAAATGTAACTTTCTTTTACTATTCTATAAGAAAAACAAAAGAAAAACTTACTTAAACACTTACTGGAGCAAGGAGTGGAAGTTGCTTCCTTATGGGTGTTATGTCATGCGTGTGGGTGTGTGTATGTGGACACATGTGTGTGTGTTGATGGGTTATAGGAGGGTATATGTATGGTGAGGAACTTGGTGCTTAGTGGTTTAGAGTGGTGGTAGCAATGATAGGATGGTTGATGGTAGTGGTTGTGGCGGCCAAAAGGAAAGGGAAGTGGGAGTGTTTTGGTGTTTGATTTTTAAAGAGTGTTTGTGAGTTTAGAAAATGTGAGAGAATGAGGGAAATGGGGGAGGGATGATTAATAGTAATTAAGTACAATTAGCTTAATTAGGTGCAATCAAGGTGTGTTTAGGGTATTGTCAGATTTTTGATATTACACTTTAGTTAATTTAAGTATTTACATGTGTGCTTAGGGTTTATTTAGGGTTAGATATCCATTTATAGTAATTTGATTCATGTACGAGCTCTAAAGTTATGGTTTTAGTTGTTTAGTGATATTGATCACTTTTATTGTTGGATTTAAACTTAAGATTAGTGTTTATTTGTTATGTTAAGATGTTTGATTGTTTAATTAGAGCTTAATGATTTTTTTAGGATTTTGTTATCATTTTAAAGTTTTTCAGTTATTAATGTTCTTATGGTTCTTACTTGTTTAGTTAGGGTTTTAGGGCTTTACTTCTTTTAAAGTTTTGGTTTAACGTTTAGGTTTTGGTTCTTCTACTTAGGGTTTTATCATTAAGTTTGAGTGGTTCTAGGGATTATTTGAAGACTTTTCCATCTAACTTTGTTTTTGAGTTATCGAAATTTTATAAAGTTTACACCTGTTGTGCAAGATATCTACTCAGAATCTATTGGTGGGAAAAGGTGGTTCGGGATAGGTTTTAAGTAGTAATTTCCTAGAACCTACTCTCACAGAATAAGGCACATATATGATGATAGGGTACCATGTACCCACTTTGGAGTATATACTTTACAGTATACAAGGTATAAGTTTTATAATGCCCTATTTTAGCCTACAATAAAACTTTGAGATTATATACTTTTGTGTCTACTATTTTATTTCTCTCTCTTATTCTTTTTCTTTTCTCAAGTAAAACCTTATTTTTTCTTATTATGTATATAACCTTTTTATGATTTGATAAAAACTTATTTTGATGATTTCAAAGGAAAGGATAAAATAAGTAATTTAGCATGACCTAATCAAGGATTAAATGTTTCCAATTGTAAAGATTATTTTCTATTCTACCTATTAAAGTTTTATATTATTACGATTAAAATATATTGTATATATAAGAACCTTTCAAATATTACTATTTAGTTTATTAATTTGGTTATAAGTTTAATATTAATTATATACCTATACAATATTCGAAAGAGAAAAAAAATTTTTATAAAATACTTTACTTCTTATAAATTTTACAAGGGACATGATATAAAATGGTTTTTAAGTAACACATGATAGGTTCTTAATACAAAAATTTTAAAATATATACCTATAGAGTGGGATACAAATAAGGTATCGTATCTTATCTACCCTATACCCACTTACTCTTACCCTAATCATCATTTGACCTGACTTACACTTTTAACCAAAGTCTTGCTTTCATTTGCTTAAAAGGAAAACATTTTTATGCTTCAAATCTTAGCTTATCTATAATATTTCAAGCAAAACATTTAACAATCAATTTGGGATCTTTATTAATTGTTTGAAAATATTAAAACAATTATATATTGAATAATAGAGTGAGAGATAATGAGATACCTGCCTTGCAATTGCATGAATTGAAGTAATCTTCCCTTGTACTAGATCATGTCAAAGGCTAACTAAAAGCTCTCCTCTAAAAACCATATTAAATTGAATTCAAAATAAGTCTCTCTATTTTAAGCGAAAGGATATTCCACTAAAATATATTAAAGTACATGATTTTAGTCCAATTGTGTAAGAACTCTAAAAGAAATCGATTTTTACAGGCTATTAATATATATATATATATATATTTACACACACATTGTTGAGGCAACGTTCTCTAACATTTTTTTTTTTTTTTTTTTTTAGTCTTCAATTTCTTCACAAATACCATATATGTATAGATTATTAAATATCATCCTACAAAAGAAAAAACATATGAAAATAAAGAAAAATTAGAAAGTGACTTCAAGACCTGCAAATTCTTGGGTAGTGATTCAATTTGTACTATACCTATAACCATCTTTTAAGGTAATCTATTCATTAATCGCGGGACCGAAAAGCAAGCTTCATACCGCAAGAGCTTACCTGCAGCATGGTACATAATAATTGCTAATTTAAACAATCTATAATCTTTAATATGTAACAATATGAAAATGATCAGAGAAAGACCAATATTATAGCAAGTGCTATCTCCGTTCCTATCCTTTCGTTTTCCAATATGCACCCTAATATAGAACCCTACTTAAAACACACTACTTTTACTATAGCCTGTACAACTACAGGTCCAGTAGCAAGCGTCTGACTAATCAACATCCTTGACACTATCCACTACAACATGCAACATGCCATTCAAGCAGAAAGTAAAAATATATGTAGTCATTTACATTGACCAACAGCACGCTATTATCCAGGCAAGTGCATAAGGAAATCTCGTAGGAGATACAGCACATACATGTAGGAAAGAAGAATACAGTTTACTACTGAACAAGATATACAAAGCAAATCTATATCAGGCTCGAGAATAAAAATGCCATACTATTGGGGAGTTCTCAATGGTTTGCCGTCTGAAAAAACCCACGAATTGCCAAATTTTATGGAAAGGCATAATTTTATTTGCAGCAAGACCATACAATATACCAGCAAATATTTCAATGCCCCAAAATTCAATCTCCATATAGGACTGGAAAATGGAACGGACAATGTTGGATGACAATGCAAACTCATTGATCATGGTGAGATCTGGATTTATCAGTAAATGAGTTTTGCGAAGAGAATAAGTTGGGGTAGGACATGTAATCCTCATCCATTGAAGATAACCTCTGAGGCTGGTGATATGAAGGGTTGTGTTCATGAAAACTGTTTGAAGGTGATATATCAGCATCAAACTTGGGTGCTTCAATGGATGGGTTTAATTTGGGCTCATTCAAATCTCCATCAAACTGGAGACTTTTGGGATAAGTTATGTCATGTTCAGAACCATCAAAAGACTTCTGATGGTCTGTTCCATAATTCCTGGTATCAGCAGCTTGATCTGGATTCTCTGTATGAAATGGGTTATCACAACTGGAATCAGGAACCTGGACACTATTTTTCCTAGTGAACTCAGAGATTCTGAGCTGTGCAAGGCTGGCAGCAGAACGAGCTGCTGCTGCTGCACGTTCTGCAGTTTCAGCAGCAGCCTGAGCAGCAGCTAGTACGTCTCCTAGATCCACGTTATCAACCTCACTTTTTGTTCTGGAAGGGGAGCCTGCTGGATGGCTGTAATGCTCTGCAGCAGACATATCAGGTGAGGAGGAAGGGGGAGCAGTACTCTTAGCTGGAGAAAATGACTCACTTGAAAGTGATGGTGGAGAAATAAAAGGAAGAAACTGTTTGTCTTCCTTGGAACCACCGAAATTGTTGGCCTTCCCATCATTATGATCCACTTGATGCTCTTGCACAGCTTCTTCCATTTCAACACGTTTTTCTGGAGAAATTTCTTCCATGGTAACAGAAAATTTAGATGGTTCTTGATTGCTGGGACGGACAGGGGCAGCAGCTGGTTCTGGTGCTGAGGCGGCATTTCCATTAGCCCGTACTGAAACTGTTGGAACATCAGGGAAGTCTAATGTGTCAAGGCCTGCATCAGAATCAGGCTCTTCCTCATGTGCATGTTCTGGTCCACTGTACAATGATTCATCATGTTTCTCCTTTGGAAGGGGCAGCTTAGATCCACTGACAAACTGAGTTGATCCATTCTGGACAATAGACATAATCCATGTAAGCCAAGAAAAAAAAAATTAAGGAAAGAAAGATTTAGCACAAGGACATACAAGCAAATCTTCATGAGATTTAAAAAGCTCAGCTTCAGAGGCACTTGGATCCCAATCTAATCCGTGCTCTTCAGCAATTTCTTTAAGAAGCTTCATTTTGTCCTCTGGAGGAGGGGCTTGAACAGAGAGAAGCTCTATTAGCTGCAAGTACAGCACTTGGTGATGACTAGACTATTTAGAAAGAATACATTAAGATGATTAACCCAAAAAAAAATTAAATTAAATAAGAAAACAAAACAGAGAATATATTAAAAAACCTGGCGATTAACACCACAATCTGGCATGAGTTCAGTTGCAGCTGCCACAAATTCTCTTCCATATTTAGCAGCAAATAACATCTGACATTGTATCAACTCTGGTAAATCTGCACATCTTGGAGCAGCAAAACACACACTAGAAATGGCTTCTTTTAGATCAAGAGGACATTCCCTATAGAAAGGAAAAAAAAGAAATCCAATTTCAAGGAAAATTCAGTTCTGAAACTGACTCTGATAATACAGTGCAAGGGATAAGAAAAAAACATAAAACCACAACTTGTTTAAGGTGACTAAGAGACTACAATCTTGTGATGGGAAATGCTCAAGGGCTACTCAGTCCCAGCTTGGGCATTTGGGAGAATATATGAGAATCTCCCCTTCCTCCAAAAATAGTTGCATTTTTATTCTTTCTTACTCTCCTCAATATTCCTTAATTATGGGCATCTCAATCCTACCATTAGCATTTGTAGTTTAGATGTAACCAACGTGTTCCCATCTGGTACGATAAACGAACAAGTGAGAAGCCAAGTATCCTAGCTAACAATGACAATCTTGAGCATCCATTATAGACAATTAAAATTTTTTAGTCCTGATGGCTATCATTTTGATGCTTTATTTAGTGGTTTATCAAAGACTTCAAGGGAAGCCATAGTCTATAATTCTTCTCCAATAAGGCTGCCAACCATAAACTGACTTTATGGAGTAATGAAGCCCCTTCCACCATGAACTTTTAGCTGGACAGCCACTTACACATTCATTCCATCGGGAATTTGATGTACATTTCTTTTCTAAAAAGAAGAAAATGCATTTCTGTCTTTTGATGTCAGGAAACTTTCTAAGATATGGCCATTAGCCATAACCGGACCTACCACTTACCATGTAGCCAGTACCTATAACAATGCATTGTGATTTCTCAATAATAACTTTTTGCTGAAAAGTTTGGGATATGCAAGGATCCAGTTTACAGCCCTGTAATAATGGATTTTACTATAATTTGCAAGTTAAGATAATCACAACAACCAGGTGAAAGAATAATCCTTATCTATTCTGCAGTAAGCAATATCAACTACAAGAATCAATCTTCCATGCAAGCTTCTCAACAAAATCAACACTATCCAGACTACTAAAAAAATCAAGATCACTTAAAGGTCAAGCAAGCTGATAGGTCTCAATTAGAAATATCTGACCAGTACAGAGAAATGACTAAAGCAATATGCCAGTTACATTTACAGAACTACTGGAAGTTCAAAGTGGGAATGGGCCTAATCAAATTTAAGTTACCAAAGTTCGCTGAAGAGAAATCATTAACAACTACCAAAATTAGGACTTCATCTATCTAATTCATTTGACATAAGACAACCAAAAAATGCTGCCATGCAAACTTCATATGGACAATCATAAATGGAAAACAAAGCAGGCATCCAAACACTTTTATGCATGTTAAGTTCGCTTGTTGTAGATTGAAGCAATGCTCAAGATACTAAAACCCCAAAAGAAAGATAAATTCAAAATGATCAAAGAGAAAGGCACGAGGAATGTAATTATAACCTCTGTGCCTCAATGATTGGAAGGCGAACAGCAATTAATTCGCAGAAAAGCTCAAGAATCTCCTGTGCAGCCATCATTTTCTCCTCCCTTATTATATGCTCCACCTATGAGAGCATATAGTAGTTGCAAAAATTGATATCAAACCTCAAGGTCCTTGCAAATGAAGATAAGCTACATATCATATTGAAGAACTATGTGAGAAAAGGCGACTCTTTCATACCCGAATCCGGGCAGTGGCCTCTTGACCTGTCTCTAGGAGCTTGGCAATGTCACGGCGCATCTGCTTTATCTGAATTTCTCTTCGGTTTCGCAGCAACTTTATCCGCGGGATAGTCAATTTCAAAAGGGTTTTACTGCAACATGTATATTACACCGAAATAATCATTCTTTTTTTCTTTTTTAATTGTGTAAACATCATTAAAAAAAATAAAATAAAATAAAACCTAAACCTTATAAAGCAATGAATTTGTGATTCAATATATGAAGTTCAATTCATCAACAATCAGACTCAGATCTTCTTCTACTTTTTGCATGGTCTATGAAATCCCTTTCTAATTAAACCAATTAAACATCGTTACCTTAGAAAACTCATTAAACAAAGTCTGACAACAAAAGAATCAGAAGGAAAAAAACAGAGGAACTGGATAGCAAGTGAATACCATTTTGCAGCCTTGAAGACCTTGTTGAAGAAGGAATCGAGCATCGACATGTTTGAGAGTAGCCAATTATCGGATCACTACAGCGCAGAACCAGCAACAAATATTATATATAAGTAGGAAATAGAAGTATCAAAACAAAAATGGGAATTTGATCGCCATGTATATCTATATATACATATATAAAGCAGTTAAAAAGAGGTGAAATGATTGGATTAATGGAAACTGAAAGAGCTGGAAGAAGGAGAGAGAGAATGTGATGACGATGGAGATGATAATAACCACAATGGTTAGAATTAATAATTCACAACTGCTTTACTTGTAGACGCGCAGTTGCCAGTTTCCTTAGGAGAGAAGGATGGATATGTGTCTTGTGTTGTATACGTGGAGGGGAATACTATCTGGAGTTCTACCCGGTTTGGTGTGGTCCATTCGCCCCCCTTCTCGACAAATTTATATATAACCTGTAATAATTTCGAAAGAATTTTTGCCATCGTATCTTTTAATTTTTTTATAACCATAATAATCTTTTATATCAACTGCTTCTATCAACTATAGCTATTTAGTTTTAAGTTTGGCGCATTCATTTTTCTTGAAAAGACACCTTCTTTTGTATAAGTGAGGATGTATTTTGAAAATTACAACTTCGCATAAAACAAAACATATATCTGATTGCAGTCTAGATGTTTCAGTTTTATATTTTGAAAGTTTATAACACTTTTTAAATGAATTTATCATTTTTATGGAAAACCATAACAATTATATAAAGGTTTAATGCATTTTATTTTATTTTTTATATAAATAATATTGTTCACCTTATATTTATAACAACCACATTGTTGGGAAAAGGAAAGAAAAAATTGCTAAAAGCAAAATTCCCCAAATATTGTCTCTAAGAAAATATTTCCATATCAATGATACTTGAGAAGCGATTTTAGAAGGTTAATTGGTCCTGTAGACACAAGAATAAAAGAATGTGCATGCACTTGTAGTTGATTTTAACAGTGAATTTTATACATTTAACCTTTATAAGTCTACCAACGAGTTCTAAGTGCAATAAAGTGACTATTTTATCCTTTTCGTCCATATATTATGGGCGCAATGCAATTATAACCTCGAATATTTGCTTATTATAATCAAAGACAACAGAATGATGGCTACTTATTACTTTATGCCATCTACCAATTTTTCTCTCAATAAATTTAGTCAATACCTTACTCATGCCCATCTAATTTCCTATTTTGATCCAACGCTGATTGAAGTAGTCATTGCAGTTATAAAAGGTTTGCCATCTATCAATCTTTCTCTTAGTAAATTTAGTTAGCACCTTACCATACTCATCTAATTTGCTATCTTGATTAGATGCTGATTGAAGTAATCATTACAGTTATAAAAGGTCTTCTTCACCAATGTTGCAATGGGTAGGTTCTTAGTATCTTTTAGTGCATTGTTATAACTCTTAGCAATATTTGTGGTTCTATGATTGAAGTGAGCTCCATCATCATATGATAGGGTTTACATCCTTGGATGCATGCTACTGCAACTTGGTACTTTGTAGAATTGGCTGAGATTTAAACTTGAGCCCCAATGTTGTCATCATGCCTTCCAAAATAATACTCAGAGGGGATGTTAATTTTATAAATTTCAATATACATTTCTATTGAACCACTTACTCCGTCGTGACCTTATGAGATTGTTAATAACTATTAAACATCATAGTCATTATTAATTGGAATGGCACATAACATGTCCTTACCCTCTCTTACAATGGGACATCTGTCAATCAAATTGACCCGATGAGTCATCATGTTAACTTATAGACGACTACATGTTAAGCCAATCGACTAGTCATAGATTGCTCTAATAAATATCTTAACTATTGTTGTTGGACACTTATCATAGCATAACCCATCTTCCTCTTCTATAATATTTCCAATAGTGTAGCATAATACCCTCACATTATTCATTCTCACTTGCTTATCACATTAACTCCATAAAATTCAAAATATCGAAATAAACTATATCTTATATATACAACCATACATTTATAGATACCATTAATATAACTAAATTGAATTTACAAATTGATTAATAACTAAGTATTTTTCCATAAAAAATACACTAACTCAACCTATTGCTTCAACAATAACTATTTGGGTTCATATGACATATTATACCTAAATTTGTAATATAATAACATGAACAAATCGATACGTAAAAAAATTTTACATAAACAACAATGTACCTAAATATTTTCTATTAAAATTAAACTAACTCAATTAATTGCTTCAACAATAACTAACCGAGTTCATATAACATATTATATGTACATATATAATACATTAATACAGACAAATTGGGTACGTGAAAAAAATTGATATAAATTACAATGTACTCGATATTTTCAACAATAATGATATTTCTCACAATTATGTCTGCATAAAACGAATTAAAACAAGAAAAAAAATTACATTTTGGTTTGTTGGCGCCTAGAGAGAGAAAGTGATGAGATCATACGCATTTGCTATCGTTTTGAAGAAATTTCTCTAGATATGTGTTGTATGCAACATCCATAAGTTAAATCTGTAATTGATTTGATAAAAAAAAAAAAAAGAGATAAGAAATCGCTACTATGACGAGAGGATATATGTGTGGGTATGTTAGAGAGAGAAAGAGGTTTTAAAACTAATTAACAAGGAAGATAAAAGAGCAAGTCGCAGGAGGTCTTGATATACTTTGTGTTTTCACCTGAAATTACTTACCATGATCCTGCGAATATTTTTCTAAGAATTGCATTTTTGTAACCTTTTTTACATTTTTTTCCCTTTTCCCTACCATCGTTCACCCTATATTTATAACAACAATGATAAGAGATTTGTCAACATATTAATTGTGATAATTTTTCTTAAGTAAAATTATTATTTTAAATAATAAATACTCTCAAAACCAATAACTACATACAATGCAGGTCTTAAACTAGTTACGTGAGATCAAAGCTTAAAAGTATAGAAAGAGATTAGTAGATAACATACTTAACAATATAGGCATAAAAAAAAGAAAAAAAAAATAAAAATAGTTAAAGCAAAAATGTGCTATCTATTTTTTTCTTTAAAACTACTATAATGAGAAATGAACCCAATCCATCTAATTAGAAGATTGCTACTCATGCTACCAAGCTACTAATGTTTTAACAAACATAGTATCTATTTATTCTTTATCGAAAATAACATCTAAAATAAAAGAGTATTAATTGTGCCATTTCATAAAAATCATACTTCTCTACTATGTGAAATGCTATTTCAAAATAGAAATTGCTATTCTTGATTTCTTTTCTTCCCTATTTATATTACATATCTAAATTGATAATTTTTTTTAACTAATAGCATTTTATAGTGTATAAAAAGCCATTTTGCTAAGCAATATAAACATGATATAATGTTAATTGCCAAAATAAAATAAAATTTATATAAGTGCAACATGTGACATGAGCCTATTTTATATGATGTTTCATTTTTGAAGGTACATCAAGTTGGACTTTTGCATTCATCATAACCATATAGCAATGGCTATTTCAAGCTATGCTAATAATCATAAATGATGCAATGTACAAAACAATAGAGAGCATTATCACTTGTCAATTTATTACAAAAACATGTATTTTTTTTTAAATAAGTGAAATTGTTATTAGCTAAATAGGTTTCTTCAATAATTGAAATAGAGGGTTTTAATTATCTATCAATTAGTATAATCAATGAAATAGCCGGATCTCTTTGTAGGACCGAGTGGATAACCTTATTATATAGGATACTAATAAGTGCTTGATTACATTTATATTGTTAGGGACCTTTATGATGCTCTTGTGAATTTCATGGATGTTTTGACTGATTTTGATGCTCATTTGATGTACAAGATATATGCCTTATTATCTAATTTTTCAAGTGTATCTATTTATAATCACATCTTTTGAGCAACGTTCGTTCTCTAATGATGCTTGAGCTCCATAAGTAGTGAACTCTAGCACCTTCAACTCACTATTGGCTAAATGCCTCATGGAAGCTTGATAATAGTGAACAACTTATAAAATTTGATCTTCCTTGATGATTGTCTCCATTATGATGAGAACATGGGCACCTTGCTGAGAACTTGATACTTTGTGAGTACACCTCTTAGACTCGATAACATTTGTTCTAAGCATTGTTGCTTCTATGTGTTGTTTGTCATTCGATGTTGCTGATGACACTTAAAATGTGCCTTAGGCCTAGATGGTACTCTTTAGTTGGAAGTGGAATCTTGCTTTAGGCGCCTTAGTCTAAGCCTCGCATGCTTAAAAAGATGGAAGTTGAACTATTTAGGTAGTATGAATTGATACTTAGCATTAGGATGGTAGTATTAAGAATATGAGGTAATTTTAGAAGTTTACCTTAGGCTTAAGCTAGTATGAATGTTTAGAGATGAAGAATCTAAGGTAATGCTTAATGTCAAACCCATTTGAATGGTTGGAAGCTTAGCCTTCATGAGAAGTGCTTTAGAAGTTGTCCTATAAAAGGGGAAAAAAAAAAAAACTAAAAATGAAACAAAGAAGGAAAAGACAGTTTAGACCTTTTGCAAAAGGTTAGGACCATTTTGGTTTATCTTCAACTTCCAATAGTAGTGAATAGAAGCTTGAGTAGCCTATGGAATCCTTGATGCTCCTATAAGAAAAAAAGAAAAGAAAAGAAAGCAAATAACGCCTTAGAAGCATGGAATAAGTAAAAAAACTAAAAGAAACAACAAAAACAAGAAGAATTGAAGGGACTATGAATCAAAGTTCATACCTTTCCAATAAACTCATTACTGGCTTCTTGGAAAACAAAAAGCTTCAATCTTTAACACCTTCTCAAACTTTAGAAACTTCAAAAATTTCCCACTTGTGTCTCTTCGCTACCCATAATTGCTTATGTTGTGGATGGCAATGAAATGTAGAAGGTGCTCTATGTACACTATGGAGCTAAAACATTTTTTAAAAAAGTATTAATAGGTTAAAAGACTGTTAAAATAAAGTAATGAAGAAATTTGACAACCAATGATGCGGATTGTGCAATGCTTTTTCCTTAAGTTGTTTGCTTACAGTTTTTTCTTAACTCTTACGGCTTGTTCACTTTATGTAATAGAATGAGCCATAAGGAATGGAATAAGGATATAATATATATTATTTTGTTTAGTTGGATTTATAAACAATTTAAGAATAGACATGTAATATAATTTTAATGACTAAATTATCCTCGGTCCATTTTCTTTCTTAACTAATCTTAAAGTAATAAGGGGCGGCGGCGGCGGTAGCAGTAGTGGTAGCAATAGTAGTTGATGGCGGTAATGGTAGTGATGGCTACAGTGGTTACGGTAATTGGTGGTGGTGGTGGCAGAGATGGTGGTTAGGGTGGTGGTAGTGGTAGTGGTGGCGATGGCTATAGTGATTGGTGGTAGTGGTGGTGGTTATGGTGATTGATGGTGGCAACGGTGCTAGTATTAGTAGCTACAGTGGTGGTAGCAGCAGTAGTGACTAGTGGTGGTGATGGTAGTGGCTACGATGGCTATGGTGGTCGGTGGTGGTGGCGGTAGTGGTGATCACGGTTAGTGGTGATAGTGGAAGTGGTAGTAACAGCGGTCGGTGGTGGTGGTAGTGGTAGTGGTGATAAGGAATCATGATTTCTTAGTTAAATTAAAGATTCTCTATTACTTGATTTCAAGTAATGGGGATTTTTATGGAATTGCGATTTTATGACAAAAAAACTAAGTGAACGTTATAATAAAGAATAAGGAGAAAATGAAATTCCAATTCTATGAAGTGAACGTGTAGTTGGTGTTTAAGAAATGGTTCTTTATGCCAGTTCTTTATGTTTATAGTCAAATTGACTCCACTGATACACAAACCTTTCAAAACTTTACTTTATTAACATCACATGACATGGTGAAAACCTTATTAACATAGCTTTCTTTCAATCAAGAATTATATTATTACATTCATAGCCTTTACATGTGTAATGCCCTTAGACTCAAGAACGCTGCAGAGCGTTATGTGTCTCTAATATTCATTAACACATCAGGCATAAAAATTTAACTTGTTGATGGAGGTTTTTATCTTAAGGAGTTATAGACCCTTAGGTGACTTGAAGGAGCTAATGTTCGACCTTTTGAGCTTAGCGTTTGGCTTCCTAAGCTTAGCATCCGACCTCCCTCATTAGCCTTGGAACCTCTTTAAGGATTGATGACTTAGGAAATGGATAAGCTTGGATTGACCTATACACATGAAAAGAGATTGAGATGGCCTTAAATAGGTCAAAAAAGAAATAAGGAAGCTCGGAAAGACTTAGTTAAGCCCTTAGGAGTTCAAATTCAAATATAGGCATGAGTGGTTAAGGGTTAATACACAAATAATTGTCCATAACCTGCTAATAACTAACCTACGATCCAGGAATTTAGAGAATGGTTTGTAATTTGAATTCCCTATGTAGAGAATATGGAAGCAATAGTTACAAGATAGTTATTGATTGCCTTATATGAGTAGAGATTGATGCATTACAGGAAGCTACTTCCGACTACTTGAAATTTACATACTTTATTTGCCTTTTCACCTTTTGTACACTTCATAACTTGAATTTTATTTAAGCATGGGAGTAACTACGCTTGAGTTGTCTTAGCAACCCCCATAGCCTACTTTTTTCTTTTTTCTTTTTTTTTTTTTTTGTTTTGTAAGCTTAAGCTTAGTTGAGCAACCTAATTTCTCTTTCATCCAAATTTGATTATCAATAGTTTGGTGCCGTCTATTCTTGCCCTAGCATGGTTACTAATAGTAGACATAGCGACAACACTACTTCGTAGTGTAACAAGTAGAGTTGAATAATACTCCAATGTAGGCACAAACCCAACAAGGTGATACATCATGTATCTTACAATTAGAAGCTCTTTGTATAAGATTTACCAAAGAGTTGGAAGAAGTTAGAAGCATGAGGCAATAGCTTCCTCAACCCCTTCTTTGGAGGTGATAGGTGAGAAGTAACTTCAATTACTTAAGAAGATTATCAACATTGCATAGATGGCCAGGCTCCTATGGTGAATGTAAATGGTTAGCAAGTACGACATGGTGCTCCTATTGAGAAGGATTGTCAACAAGCACCATCATAGACTCCAACTTATGGTTATGCTGTTGTATAGATGAAATGTAAGATCAAGCATATGACTGTTTGCTTATTACAAAAGGCCGTTGCTAACATGAGTTTGCAAGATTTGGAAAAGTATATTAAGAAGTTAGTAATTGAAGGAAGTTTTAAGAAGGAAATTGAGATGCAAGGAAGAAAGCTTAGTCCTTTCTTTCATGAGATTATGGAGGAAGTATCACCTTTAAGTGTTTGAACACCTTGGTTTGGCACTTACAATGAAAAGAGAGACCTAAATGATCATCTAAACACTTTTTGAACATCAAAGCAGTAATATGGGCTTTCGGATGCTAGGGGATTTTTGAAACATTACTTAAGCAAGAAATTTGATATGCACAATTAGCTATGTAGACCTTAAGGAGATCGGAAGCAACCCATTTTGACCTATGTAGTTCACACACCTTCTAATTGACCTATATCAGGTATTTTGATGGAAATCCAGAATTAGGAATCTCTTGCTTGGTTGGAAAGGATAAGATAAGTATTGTGATTTTTATGGTGATTGCAATCACAATACTGACGAGTGGATTTAATTGAATAATGCACTTGAAGATGTTGTATAGAGGGGGTATCTTAGGAAGTTTATTGCTGATAAGGAAGAAAGGATAGAGCATCCTACCCTAAGAAGAAGGATTGATTAACAACCCAGCAACAATGAAGGTATGGATGATAACTATGAGTTGGTAGCTTGGGATAATAATAGGGTCGATAATTGAGCTCTCAGAGGGGTGATAAGTGTGATTTTTAGAGGACTGGTTTGGGGGGGGGGGGGGGTGGGGGGGTAAGGGGAGGAGCGGGTATGGAAGTGTGCTAGCCACTTCAAGTTTGATGATTGCCCCAAGAGATCAGGTACTCTATGTTTGAGGGAAAAGATACAGGAGATGAAATGGTCGACACAAGAGATTAGGTTGCCTACAATGATGTGTTTGTCATCATGATTATGCTAGCTAAGTTTGAGTTAAGGAAAGTTATGGGCGACATAGGAAGTTCAATAGATATTATTTTAAAGCATGCATTTGACCAAATGAGCTAGAAATTGGAGAACTATTGGATGCAACCCTACAAGTACAATTTGTATGGATTTGACAACCACCTAGTAAAAGTCTAGGGAATGGTTACCTTGACTTTGTAGGCGATGATGAGAATGTGGTAGAGAACGAAATAGATTTTGTAGTAGTAGATTGTGCTTCATCCTACAACGGGATTATGGGTCGACCATCCATTAACATTTTTAAGATGGTTATCTCTATGGCACATCAGAAGGAAAAGTTTCCAACCTTAACTGGAATTGGTAAATGCAATGGAGATTGATAATTGGCTAGGGCTTTATATTTGAAGCCTTCAAAAGAGATTAGGTGTACCACATTGAGCAAGGGTCAGACTATCATTTGCAGGTTAAAAGTGAATTGGCAGGAGAGACTCTAATATCTGACTAAGTGATGATCTCGAACATACTACGAAGACTAAAGTGAGCATGGCTCTCAACCTTCAAGAATGTGTGATAGACTTCCTTTGAGCCAATAGGGGCGTATTTACATGGTTCACGTTAGATATGCTAGGTATCTTTGAGAAGTGATAACTCATTAGCTTAATATTAGTTGAATGCTAAAGTGGTACAATAGAAGAAGACACATTTCACTTTAGAAAGGCAAGCTGCTATTGAAGAGGAAGTACAAAAATTGTTGAAGGCCGATTTTATTAAAGGAGCCATACATAACTTGGTTGGTCAATTGTGTGCTAGTGAAAAAGGCAAATGACAAATGGTGGACACGTATAGATTTTACTAACCTTAACAAGGTTTGCTCGAAGGACTATTTTCCTTTGCCTTGAATAGATCAACTAGTCAACTCTATCTTAGGACATGCATTATTGAATGTTATGGATATCTTTTTAGGATACAATTAGATCAAGATGTATCCTTTTGACTAGGTACACGCCTTTATCATTTCCAATTTCATATTGTTATAAATTCATGCCATTTGGTCTAAAGAATGTGAGAGCTACATATTAAAGTCTATTGACAAAGATGTTTGAGCCACAAATGCACAAGAATATTGAAGTGTATGTGGATGATATGATTATAAAGAGCAAGTTCTACGATGATCATCTCTTTGATCTAGAAGAGACCTTGATACTTTGAGGCATCACAATATGAAGTTAAATCCACATAAATGTGTATTTGGTACTTCATTAAGGAAATTTTTGGGTTTTATGGTAACATAGTGAAGAATAGAAGCTAATCCTTAAGAAAATTTGAGCTTTTTTAGATATGGAATCCTTGAAGTCCATTAAGGAGGTTCAGAGGTTGACAGGAAGAGTTGCAGCTTTGAATCGTTTTGTGTCAAAGAGTACTGAATAGTGTGTTGAGTTCTTTCAAGTTTTAAGAAATCCTTTTGAATTTAGGTGAAAGGAGTAGTTTAAGAAGGCGATTAGGAATTGAAGGAGTTCCTTACAATACCTTTGATTCTCTCAAAGCCTATTAATGGTGAGACTTTATACTTATATTTATCAGTAAGTGATCGAGCTCTTTCATTCGTACTAGTTCGAGTAGAAGGGAGGATTTGCTGTCTCGTATATTATGTCAGTCATGTTTTGCAAGGTTTGGAACTTCATTACATAAAGTTGGAAAAGTTTGTTTTTGCAATAGTTGTAGCAAAGAAAGCTCTGACCTTACCTTTAAGCCCATCATTTTGTTGTTTTAACCGACTAACCATCAAAGCAGGCATTGCAAAAGCCCGATACTTTAGGACAAATGGTGAAATACACTTTGGAGCTGAGTGCCTTTAGAATTCAATATCAGCTAAGGGAAGCATACAAAGCTCAGATTTTAGCACACTTCATAGTAAAGTTTACGAGAAGTGAAGAGCCCATTGTTTAGAGCTAAGAATCGACCTAGGTTCTTTATGTTGATGGGTTATCGACATGTAAAAGTAGTGGTGCTAGCTTAGTATTGGAAGGCCCTATGGGAGTACAGATTTCCTATGAGTTAAAGTTTGGATTTTTAGCTAATAACAATAAATCTAAGTATGAAGCTCTCATAGCAAGGATGAAGTTAGTGAAGGAGATCAGAGCTAAGAAATTGGATATACATTTAAATTCTGACTTGGTTGTTAATCGAGTGAAAGGGGATAGTGCGATGAAATATGAGAATATGGGGAGGTAATTGCGGTTGGTTAAGGAGCTTGGAATGTGTTTTGAACACTAGCAGTTGGTTAAGATCCTATGAAAGTAGAACTATGTTGCTGATAAGTTGTGAAAGTTGGCATCTATAAGCCTACCTAACTAGGAGGAGAAAGTTTTTATAAGATACTTACCTGAAATGAGTACAAAAAAACAATCTATGGAATGTTTTGAAGTGAAGTTGAGAGAGTTAGAACCTTATTGGATGGATCCCATCCTTGATTACTTAAAAGAAGGAATTTTACCCACAGATACTAAAAAAGCTCAAAGACTCATATATAAGACTGAGAATTTTATTATCATTAATGGAAAGCTATATAAGAAAGGTCTGAGTTTACCATACTTAAAATGTTTGTGACCTAATGAAATTGAGTAGGTGTTGTTCAACCTACATATGGGAATTTGTAGTAATCATATTAAGGCTAGTGCTCTATATGTGAAAGCTTTAAGGCTCAGTTATTGGTAGCTCACTATGAATAAGGATGCCTTCAAGTTAGTTTAGATTTGTGACCCTTGTAAAAAGAATTCTCCTATGGAGAAAGCACCGAGTGTATACCTTATTCCATTGACTAGTCCTTGGCCCTTTACCTAGTGGGGATTGAATATTTTAAGCCTATTCCATAAGACCACCAAGTAGAGGCAGTATATCATTATAGTAGTGGACTATTTTACAAAATATGTTGAGGCTAAGACAATAGTGAGCATCGCTGAGAGAAGTATAGAGGCTCTTGTCATTAGTTTTTTTTTACTAGATTTGGGATCCCTTATGTCATAATTGCAAACAATGGCCCTCAATTCAATAATGATAGACATGAAGTTTTATGAGACACATCATACTAAGTTATGTTATATGTCAGTTGTACACCCTTAAAGTGATGGATAGATAGGGGCAATAAATAAGGTTATTCTTCATAACTTACAGAAGAAGGGTGAACTGAGCTACAAGTAAGTGGCAGATGAGATGCCCAAATGTTTTATGGGGTTATTGAACTACTTATAGGACCTAGATTAGCCATACTCATAAATTGGCCTTTAGGTCTGAAGTGGTTCTACGATTGAACTCTAAATTGCAAGAATGAGGGTTCGAGGTTATGACCCTTAGTTTAATGATATTGGCTTCTAAGAAAACCTCAATACCATCTATGAGACTAGAGCTTTGGTGAAGGCCTATCTATTTGCTTACTAGTAGTGTGCAACTTGATACCATGGCAAGTAAGTCAAGCACAAGTGTTTCTGACCTGATGATTTGGTACATAGGAAGTTGGAAGCTCTTAGAGTTAAGGAAAACTAAGGAAAATTGACCCCTGCATGGGAAGACCTTATAAGAGTAAAAGGGATCATCGAGAATGGAAGAGTACATAGATTGGAAAGGTTAGATGGCGAGCCTATTCCTTGAGCTTGGAATGTTGATAACTTAAGGTTGTATTTTGAATAACTAACCTCTTTGAAACAATTGATATGTTTGAATTCCTAATTTGAAATTCTATGATTAGTTGTCTATTTCTTCAGATCAATATGTGTGTTTTACTTTGTAATGTTCTTTCGACTATTAGTGTTTATGTGCCTAGTCATATTTATTGATGCGTTTTTGTTTCTCCTTTTGTGATGACTTAAGTGATGAAGTACATTAATTATATTAAGTTAATTGATGTTGTGCTCTATTTTTCATGAGTATCCTTTCCTTAACATTAAAGCTCCAATTCTAAATAAGGCTAAGCTAAAGCCTATATTACTAGCCCATGCTAATGTAAATGGCTAACAGGTTCCATTTTAACTTTTCATGAAGTCTAAGAAGAATTAAAAAGCCTCTTTAAAACCTAGATATAATGGGTGATGAGTAAGCTAAGCCCCTAAATCCTATAACAGAACATGGATGGCGAGAGTAGGATGTCCTAAAGTGAGGATTGAAAGGATCTAACCAAAATTCTAAATCCTATGACAAGTACGGATGATGAGTTATTTAAAGCCCTGAACCATTAAGAAGCAACAGGTTAAAGATCTCTTAAGTCCTATGATAAGTACGGACAACAAGCTATCTAAAGCCTTAAGCCATTAAGTAGCAAGAGCTAAAACTCTTTAAGTCCTAAAATGAGTATGAGTGATGAGTTATTAAAAGCCTTAAGTCATTAAGTAGCATCAGGTTAGAGTCATGGATCAAAACGAGTGAAAAACTCAATTAAAGCATAAAATAAGTAAGAATTGATACTATACTTTGGTCATGGAATATGAATATACATGTACATAAAACTAAAGTTGGCATATTGACTTGAATGTTTAATAGAAGTTTTGGATAGATATAAGGAAAAGGAAAGATGGGCAAAAAATAGCAGCATGATTCAATCTTTGGTAGAGGAGTTGTCAAGAGCTAGAGCTAGATCTATAGAAGGATTATTGGTAGGGGCATCAGGGTAGGCATTTTGGTTCTTGTCTTGGGCACCAACATGAAAATTATCTCTTTCCAACCTCTTATAGCGAAGTTTAAGCAGCTTAAAAATAGTCAAGATGGTGAATCAAGTTCTTATCCCTAGCCATGATGATACCATCCAATATATATATATTTTTTGAGAAGATACTTATATACTCTTTACCGTCTTGAATTTCCTAAAGGATTTTCTCATAACTGCCCCTTCGATTGACTTTCCCTTCAAGATCAAAGACCTTAGCCTTCAACTCGGCACACGAGCTCTTAGTTGATGGACCCCCTTCGTATGTTTGTTCTTAAGGTTGTCAATTTTGTTCTAGGTCCCTTGTAGGTTGTTGATAAGTTGGGAACTCTTCTTTTGTTCCTTTACTAAGGCAACCTCCTTCTCTTATCACAGTCCAACGTCCTTATCCAATTTATCTTTGAAACTTTTCACTTCCTCTTTTAACTTAGTCTCCTCCTTACCCCATTTCTACTTAAGTTTCATTTGCTTTCCTCCAACATGAGCTACTTGATCCCTAGCCTTCTTGCAATCAGGAAAAAAAGGTAATGAGAGTGGTTAAGATGGAGCATGCATAATGGAAATAAGACCTTAAGCGGGTGGAAGCCTTTATTGCCTTCTTTTCTTTTACCAGAGCATTGATGATCATGATTGGATGTTGTGAACAATGAAAAGGAATGAGTAAAGTTACAAAGAGAGGTATGAAATCACTAATGCTCGTGATAATCCATTAAATCCTTACATCATATAACTTGGCAGTAGCTAATTGTTGAAGACTATTGGAGCCCTAGATTGACAATATTGGATATTCTTAGTAAGCGAATTGACATCATTAGGAAGATGAATCCCTTCCATTAATGATCTTACCATTACTAAGGGCCGTAATCTCCTATGTTGACTTGCTAGAGGGGAAAGAATTTGTACATAGACTCATTCTCCTTCCTAGATGTAGCCATAGGGACGAGAATTGCCATAGGAGGTTGCTTGTTTAGGGATTTGTAAACCCCCCATTAGGTTACTTAGTATCCTTCTTTTCACCCTTCTTCTGAACTTCTTTTGCAGCCTTCCTTTTGGTAGGATCTTGAATACCAAGCTTCTTGGGTTTGACATTAGGTTGCTTCCTTGATGGATCAGCTTCCATGACTTTTCTCTTTTGAGCAACTCCCCACTTAGGAGCTTACTCCTCTTCTTGAGCTCTCTTTACAATCGTTGTCTTAGGTGGATCGGCCTTCTTTGTCTATCCATCTTTTATTAGAGAAGTTTTGGCCTTAAGGATGGCAAACAAACTTTGTAAATTAGGGTTCTTGAATTGTACATATGCAAGAAACCAAAGGGTAGGTCAAGTAAGAAAACGGTAAAAATGAAAGAAAAAAAAGAATAACTTACAAATGTTGTACCCATCGCCCAGCCTCTAAAGTAGTTAATGAGGTCCCTCCACTAGCAAGCCCCACTTAGTATGGTTAATCGCAAATATGTACCTTCTTAGGCCACAACTATATGTTCATTTGTACCTTCCAAAGTATTCTCATCCCCATGAACTACACTTGTAGCCTCTAAGGCCTCGATCTCATCTTTAAGGAAGATCTGAGCTCTACAATAGTACTTTTAGATAATTTTGTCAGTGTTCCAAAGAAACCAATGTCTATTATATGCTTTCATGATCATAACATGTTCCCTGCTTGGTCATTTAGAAGAAATTTCTTTATATCTGTTTGCTTAATCAATTGAGACCAAAGTGTAAGAAAATTAAGATCAATCTTTGGCCTAACTAAAACCCATTTTTTCTTCCAGTTATGAATTAAAGATTCAAACTCAATCAAAATTTCATTTTAGGTTAGGCGCAAATGTAAAACCACTCATCAACTTATTTAATTGTAAAGAAACAACAATATTAGGTCAGGGTAGCCTTAACCTCTAAGTCTTCACAAATGCATTCAAAGGCTATCATTAACCTATTGGAGTTAGGGGTTAGCATGCTTGGGAATATGTGGTGGTAAGTGAAAAAAGACCTTTTGAAAAGAGAAAAAAAGATATCAAAGATCAACCTTAAAAGAATTTTTCAAAAAGTGCAAACTCACGGTTTCCAAGAGGTGTTATGCACTTGTGAACTTAAGGTTGTTCAATTATCTAGTGATGAGGAGTGGAATGGAAATAAAGCTGCATGTCATTGAATTCTTTCTTCATCGACATGCTAGAGACTCCATTAAGGCTCAAGTCATACTCTATGCTTGTGTATAAGGGACGAATGGAAGGTTACCTTCATTATCAACAAGGATAGTTGTTGAATGGAATTCCTTGGATTTGTGAGGCTCTAAGTATATGTAACTTTGCTAATCCAATATAGGTAGATATGTCCTAAGGGCAATCATCTTCCGCGTTCACTGTGCTAATGGTTTGCTCTGAAGAAGGAACACCAACTGCTTTAGGGGTTATGAGTGAGTCTTAGCCTTGATTTTGAGCATCTGTTGAATTATGAGATTGGTTGTTATTTGAGACAATGCTGGGCATGATTACCTTGAGAAGATAACTGAAATGAACAAAAAGAGAGGAAAAGAAGGAAAATTTTTCGAGTAAAAGTATGAATGGAAAGTAGATCTTTGAGGGATAATGAAGTTTAACCAATTGTTAAAGGAAAGTGGTAGAAGAAGAAGAAAGAGAAAAGGAAAAAGGTAATAAAAATATGAAGGCATTAAGTGGGTACAAGCATCAGGATCTGTAACATTTGTCTACAACCAGTAGTCATATGATGGTGCCCCTCTTTAGAAATTGAATGATTAAGCTTAAAGCTCATAGCACATGAGGCATATGGTAACCATCACGTCGGCATGGATATTAATGTATGAAATACAAAGCTCCACTAATTAGACATGACCCCTCTCTTATAAACAAATTGAAGGTAGATTGGGTAATAATAAAGATTAATCATAAATTCATAATCTAATTAGTGCAAATGTAGAGCTAAAATATTAAGCTCAAAATAAGTAAAGGTCGGACGTTGCTATGTCATAACATGTAAACTCCATGAATCGTATCACTTAAAGTGTCATGATGGATTATGTTACTCTCCTTAGTGTCACCACCATTAAGATTCATTAATGTGGTTTTAGGGATGCAAATGTTGATAGGGGGATTTTGTCTTAAGGTATTGGAGACCTTTAAGTGACCTAAAGGAGCTAATATCCGACCTCCTAAGACTAAAATCTAAACTTGCTCGTTAGCCTCAAAACCTCTCCAAAGGATCAACTGTTTAGGAAATGGATAAGCTTTGATCAAAGCTATATACATGAAAAGAGATAGGGATGGCCTCAAGTAGGTTGGAAAAGAAATAAGGAAGCTAGACAAGACTAAGTCAAGCTATCAGAAGTTTAAATTTAAACATAGGCATGAGTGGCTAGGGATCATTACACAAACAATCATCCATAACTCACTAATAACTGATCCATGGTCTAAGAATTTAAGGGATAGTTCGTAATTCAAATTCCTTATGTAGAGATTCTAAAGGCAACAATTGCAAGATAGTTACCAACTACCCTCTATTAATAAAGGTTGGCGCACTATAGTAAAGGTGTGCATGTGGGTTAAACGGGCTAACCTAACTCGACTTGACTTACTTTAACTTGCGAGTTAAACGAGCCAAGCTCATTTGGCCTATTTTTTAAATAGGCCAAAAAAGCTAGGTCCTAACCCATTTAAAAAGCAAGTTAAATGGGTTAGCCTGTAGGCTAAATAGGTCTTAACCCATTCAAAAATGAAGGATGGTAGCAAATGGAAGACATGTTTTTTCCCCTACGGTAATAACTTACTACTTTGTTATATTATTATAATTTCATTTAACCTTTTATAATGAATTGACTTTTAATATTGGGCATAGGCATTTGTCTTTATGGGAAAGAGTGATCTTAAAGGTCTTACTCACATTTTACATAATAGTGAAGCATTCATATGAAGACCAAACCGACGCAATAGGGTACGTACTCTTCTTTACTATTCCATTTGACATGTATTGAAATGTAAGTGTTAAGCTCATAATTCAATGTAGGTGTACAAATGAATGAATCCATCAAAGTAACATTGGTATTTGGTTGACCTACAGATGACCTGTGAGACGATTATGGTATATGATACCATGAAATTATTAGTCTATGATAGATAGATTAAGGAGGTGAAGAAAGTTGTATGTTGTGGCCCCATCCATTTTTAAACATATTGCATGGTCCATAAGTTGAAATCTAAATATAACTATTTGATGGCAACAATTTAGCAAGTTAGAGTTATGGATGATATATTTTGATTGAAAGACTTTAGAGATGACAATGCTGGTCAATTTGACAAAGTGATTTCTAGTTGGCTAATTGAATAAAATGATAAAGTGCCAAATTAACTAACTATTGTTGATGGGTAATACTTTTCCTTGTTATGTACTCATTTATTCAATATAATTCATGGCCGAAATGCAAGTAACATGTTTTTTTCTATTGTAGTTCCAATTATGGCATATATATTCTCAACTTTATGCAAGCTAAAGGTCGAACAATTGAGATCATAGGAAATATAAGTGCTTTAGTATTTTCTATCTTTTATCTTTTCTTGAAGCCTAATGTTGTTACTAACCTTCTCTTAGTGCATGCGCTTGTGTTGTGTCCCAGATTGTGAGCCTTAGGGATCATCTAGACATGATTGTAGAACTTGTGAAGGATGAAATTTGATGAGGGAATATAAATGTGAAAAATGCATGTAATCACTATGAGAAATCAAAGAAACTAAAACTAGATACAAACACAAAAGAATTTGATACTAATTCTAAAGATAGCATGCTTAGACATTTTTTTTTTTTGTTTGTAAATTCCAAATGAAATTCCATACTTGTAAATTGTACTACTATTATTGGCTTGTACAAATTCATTCATTTTTAATGTACATAAGAAGTAATGTTATATTTCATTTGCAAACTTTTCATTATACTTTACTATTGTCATAATTTGTAAAATTATTATAATGGAAAAACACTTTTCTATGAAGGAATAGTAATTGATCGTGCTAAAAGCTCACTTTACTGTAGAGGGATAGCAATTTACTATACAGAAAGCCTAATTTACTGTAATGGAAGCTATTTTTACTGTAAACTTCACTTTATTGTAATAAAAGCTATTTTTATTGTAAAGGAATAGCACTTTATTGTGTTAAAAACTTACTTTACTGTAATGGAACCTTAATTTACTATAAAAGAATAGCACTTTATTGCATTAAAAACTCACTTTATTATAATGGAAGCCAAATTTACTATAATAGAATCTTACTTTATTATAAATGAACCCTACTTTAATATGTTAAAATAGTCACTTTACCGTAAAAGAAGCTCAATTTACTATAATGTAAGCTTAATTTACTATAAAACAACCCATCTTTATCGTGTTAAAATACTACTTTTTCCATAAAGGAAACCCAATTTACCATGATGGAGCCTTATCTTACTGTAAAGGAACCTTACTTGATTGTGTTAGAATAGTCACTTTATTGTAAAGGAAACCTAATTTACTATGATGGAAGCTTAATTTGCTATAAAGGAACCCTTCTTTACTGTGTTAATATACCATTTTCATTGTAAAGGAAGTCTAATTTACCATAATGGAACCTTATTTTACTGTAATGGAACCTTATTTTACTATAAAGGAACCTTATTTTATTGCCATGCTCTAAACTAAGAAGTCGTAACAGTTCCGCCATGTAAATCAATCTATATTAAAAGCTTGCCACCATAGCTATAATGTAGTTATAGCTTATATAAAATGTTCACCAATCCATTTCTTGGAAGCATCTTATTCAATACTTGGTAGGAATCAACCTATGGTGTAACTTTTTAAAATAGCTACTGAAAATAATTTTTATAGCTTAAACTCTAAGGAAAATCAAGTTTCAAAAATCGTATGAAGAATGAAACCTTGAATTTACTAAAAATTTCAAGCATTACGTTGTTGCAAAAAGTTATGGTGTCTACTAAAATTTTACTAAAAACCATTGGCTTGTAAAGTATGGAATAAATCTCATTAGCTGAAAATTAGGGGTCACCTTAATAGATGCAATGTATAATTAAGTAAATGCCGTCACATGATATTGACCGATTGTTACAAGATTAGAGAAATTATGCCCACTCTAATTTTGGTTTTGAGGAGTTTAACTCTGTACACTCGCGAATGGGAACCAAACTAGGGCTTGTGCAATGGAGAATACCCTCCACTTGAGGCTACCTTCAAACCATGGACCTTAACTTTGCCGTGACCTTCTCTCTTGTCATTTAGTTCGAATAAGGGTGAAGAAAGGACTATTTCTGCTATCTTCATTGATGGGTACGTGTTTGGCTTGAGAATCATAGCCGTTTCCTCTAGTGGGTTGTGATGGAAGTCCAATTAGTAGTTAAGTTTAGTTTGTGTTAGATTGCTTTTTGAGGTGATCAAGCAATTCAAATAGTTCAAAGTAAGTAATATCATGAAGCAAGCAATACATAAGTCCAACACTCAGAATAGTACAACCATATTTAAGCACATACACTGCATACGCATAGGCAATTAACTTACAATCATAAACAAGACAAATACTATGGTCTTTAAGTATTCCTAAAAATACTTCAAAGTGCGATGAAACATTGATCTCACTTACCTGGATATTGATGCTCATTCTCTCCATGTGTCGTTCTTGTTTTCCTTTATTATCCCTAAAATTGAACATGATATCTTTAGTTTCCATCCAATATATAACATATGTGTTCATTATGGACATTTAAGTACATTTTCAATTATGTTAGGTGAGTTTTCTAAGGTTTTTATTAGGTATTAGTTAAGTAGAGTACACTTTGACCAAAGTTCTAACTTGGTATAGGTTGCTGTCTAATAGTTTTTTACCTAAGTTTTGATTTTAGTAAATTCTTAGAATGTATAATTAGGTGACTTTTTGATCTACTCTCCATTTCTTAATGATCTAATATTCAATACTAACCATCTTTCAAACTTCCAATTGCTCCTATATTTTGCATCTTCCATCGTACTACTTTTCGATTAAGTTTCTAACTTAGGTTTTGACCCATCCTTATGGTATAGGCTATTGTCTAAGTGGTTTTTGACTTATGTTTTGACTTTGATAAAGGTATAGAATTCATATACAAATCACCGACTGATCTATTATTGGACTTCTAATGTGATCAAGGATATTCAATATTGGACTACATTTTGACCCATTGTCCACAATTAGATTCTTATTTAGGAAGTTTCTAGCTTACATTTTATTCTTTAGAAATATTGTAGAGTCTAAGGATGGCCACTTTTTAATCCTGATCCAATTTCTAGTGTACTCACTATATTCACACTAGGTTACATTTTAACTTACCTTCTGACATAGTTTCTAATGCTGCTACTGCTACTGCTACTGCTACTAGTACATTTAACTGCTTCACATATACTCCACTTACTCTACATTTATAGAATTTTAAACCTTACATATGCAGTATGTATCAACTAATACTTCAATAATCTATTTCCTTTCTTTATCATATTATTCATTAGTTTACAATTGTATTAAATACATAGAAAATTTAACCCTAAATCACTATATACCTATTTTTATTAAAAAAATCATCCTTCCCAAACTCGTATTAAACCACTTTCAGCTATTACATGTAGGTAAATATAGGCTACACTATAGTTTTATAAAGATTTGGTTAAGTTTCTTTGCAAAATGAAACTAACACATTAGTTACATGAAAAGGAAAATCTTCCTAAAATCCAATGACCCAATTTTTACAATCCAACCAAATAACATCAAAATTCAACCTCTTAGGAGTATAATCATAAAAACTTAAGCCAAAACTACACTAAATAATTTTTAAAAATCTGATCGAAAATTGTTGCACAAGACATTTTTCTTAAAGAACTTATATCTACACTGAAAATTTGAAAATCTAATTAAAGATTTGAATTTTTCATGGAAAAATACGTAGGGAAACCAAATTTCAAAATTTTTAGAACTCATTTGCTATTTTTAGAAAAATAGAATTGAAAACAGGTAAAATTGATACCCATCATTACTTGCAACTTCAGCTACCATCTAAGAGTAGAGGTTTGTCTTCCCAAGTTGGTATCACCTCCCTTGTCTTTAGGTGGTTGGATTCGCTTCTAGGTGGTCGTCCTCTCTAGCAACTTGCAAAACCCATAATTTGCACACTAAATTTCCCTATTTTTGTTTCTACCCTTTCTCTTACTATTTTTCTCACTCTTAATATTTTCTACACTTTCAATTGACCAAACTTAGTCTAGTTAACAATTTAAAACTTTTATATGAACATATGATGATTTGATTTTTTTCTCCTTAGCCAACATGTGTAATATACCCATCTTAAGTGTCTTTCCATGAATTTTTTTTAGGTTTAAAATCGCCCCCCCACACCACCAGCCCTACCCCTACCCCTACCCCTACCCATGTGCTTGCTATGCCTTACTACATGTCTCCTAGTTGTCCCATGGTTTGGTAATTTTTTTTATAATTTTCCCTTATTTTTATTTATTTATTTAGTAATTTTTTCATATTTTTGACAATTATGGGCTAATATATTTATATAATAATTATACCCGATATGTATAGATATCTTTTATATATTCTTTCATGTACAATATTAATTATATTATTCTTATAATTTATCTCAAGTGTTCTTTAATTTTTTGAGAACTAATTCATGCATTACTAATAATATACTAATATAGTAAATTGCTACCATTTTAGCTACATATTTAATATTTTAATACATTTTTACATTTTGAGCCTACAAGAATTCCTTGATCAATATTTTTAAGCCATCCTTATAAGTTTTTAGCCTAATTGAGTTACTTTCCTGAATACCCTAAATCGGTTACTGAACCTAATCATTCAAGTGCAAGTGTAAGTCTAACATTTATTGTGTTAAAATAGTCACTTTATTATAAAGGAAGCTCAATTTACTACCAAGGAACCTAACTTTATTGTTATCGAAATAAACACTTTACTGTAAAGGAATGACTTTCGCATCATATAACTATTGATACTTTAATTTGCTTATTGACAGTTATGGAGACTATGGATAATTTTGCTGTCACTCAACTGTTGACAATATAAGTTAAACTATTGATGGTTTGTGAAGTTGTCTTTCTAGGAGAGGTTATAGTGCTTACAATTAGTTGATAGTATAGTATGAAACTATCGATAGATAGAGCTATTGCCTTTTTCCAATATTTTACTACTATACTTCTATTGATAGTGTATTTCACAATTGTCAACAAATTGTTAAATTCAAGAATAAGTAGTGTCATCTTTGTTTACACATTATTACTACTTAATGAGGGCTCACATATGCTATATTACTGCTTAATGAAGGCTCGAATTAAGTTTTAACCAAAAGGTCATAAGCCATTATCTATATTTAACCTTTTGTCAATATCTTCTAACTTATATTTAACCAAAAAGCCGTATGACATGAAAAGTTTCTTTATATTTGTCACCTTTTACAACTTTTTCTACTAATTTCATTAAGTTGGGCTATCTCATTCTTTGACTCATGAACCTCTTTAGTTAATTCCATCAACTTTTCTACTTTTATAAGTATGTGGATATGCTGATTTGATAATTCATTACACATTCTTTTCTTAACAACACAACCATAATGATTTTTGTATAATATAGAAATTAGGAATAAAAATAGAAACCAAAGATTGGAACCTTAAAACTAGAAATTCCATTATATTCATCAAAATATCACCATAAGGAACCAAAATTGTAAGCATAAGCATTTCAATTGAAAACCTTAATGGTGCTCCCTCATTTGTCCTAAATGAAAATAAAATAAATATAGACGTATCCTAAAAACTTAGAGTTGAAAGTTAACACTATATAAGTCGTTACTATAGAATACATAAGGCAAAACATGTTTAACTATCCAGCAAAATGACATATTAGTTTTCCATCCAAAAATCCATCCAGTTGCTATCCTTCGATCTACTTTAATCCATCCAAAGATAACACTTTCAACCTTCTAAAATGAACCAAACAATGTAAGAGCAATAGTATTACATATATGAGATTGCAATCATTAATATTCAAGATTATACCTTTCTATACAACTATGATCACTCTTGATTGTCTTGTTAAGCCAATGGATTGGATGATGTTGGTTGTGGTGGCCAATTAAGTCTAAAATGTTGGTACAAGTCGGAAAAATATGTATCTTAGTATTTCCTAACTTAGCGAACTTCTCCCCTAATGTCTCTAATAGATGTATCAAGGCCATTAACTTGCCATATTAGGTTGTTCACTTGTTCAATTAGCTATGTAATGTCACTCTCCTTATCCTTATCCTTATCCTCCTTGTCCTCCATCTATTATTGTAGTGGAGCTATGCCCTTGCCTTGGGGGTCTATCCCATTTACCTTCCTATTCTTCTTAATAATGGCTCCTCACAAGACATGACTTATCAATTGTCTCATGACTTTGTTTAACGATCGGCTTACTAGTAAGGATAATTCCTTCTTTTTCTAAAAAACATGAAATCAATCTTGCATGAGGTGGTGTCTTTCTTTTACTACACAACATCATGAACCAATCACAAGGAGTTGAGTTAGGAGACTACAAGGACTCACCTAACGTATCCTGACTCCAAAACCACTAGGAGAAGGAGATTGCATCTATGCCTAAGGTTTGCTACACTTCAACTGCTTAGATTGTCGAGCATTAACCTTGATTAGGATGATGCCCAAATTGATGAAGATCGAATACATGAACATTAAGCTGAAACTTGATGAAGCCCATTCTACCTTTTGACCAAATTCGGCCCTTACCCAAGCATAGTACTCGAGTGTTGATCCCTTTAGTTCACTTCCTTCCCTTACTAAGTTGTTATCCTTAAATGCTGGGCTAGTTTAGTTGCCAAGGACTTCATGTTCACAAGAGTAGGCAAGCATACTTTATGCCCATTTGTTACCACAGTCTCCAACTACCAATTGTACGTACCCCCTGGCATAACATTCCAGAGTGATTCCTTTTTGTACATTGTACTATATTTTTACCATTTTTCCCCTTTTTTAGCATTAGTCTTATAATCTTGTGTCTTATTTGTGATTTGCCTGTTAGTGTCTTTTCTTAAATTATGTAACCCTAGAGAGGACTTATATATATAAGCCTTGTTGGCTTGTATATATACATGATCCTTGACATTTTTGAAAAACAAGCTTTTTTCTTTGAGAAATACTCTTCTCAACTTAGCTCTTATCCATTTCCTTTAGCAAGGAATAGTGGTAAGTGACCCTAACCTTTACCTTGTGGTAATATCAAGGTAACAGATTAGGTCAAGTAAGATTAGTTGGTGCATCATATCTAATTAGAAGTTGTTTTAGGATTTGCTAACCCTTTTGTTTCCTTTTGGCTTCTTATTCGTTATGGTACTTCTCCATATGTCTAACCATAAAGATGCATCAAGTTTGTTGGTATTAGAGTATGATTTCAATGGAGTGTGTGAAAGTGTAGTGAAGTCCTTGTTTGTATTTGCTATTAGTAGCTGCTTTGTCCTAACTGTAGCTACTATAATGTTATTGTTAGTATGTGTTGTGTTTTAAGTAAGTGGTCAAATGAGTGTAGTAGTTGTTTGAGCAACTTGAAGTGGTTTTGGTGGTTGTATGGTTGTTATAAGGAGTAGGTTGGTTGTTTTATGTAGTGATTACAGTGCTCTATTCTCCCTTATTTTCGATTATGAAAACAGAGCAGGTTGTATTACCTGTGGTTATTGAAATATTAAGGTGTAGGAGCTTGTCGTGGTGTTTAAAGTAGTAGTTGGAGTATGTGTGATTCTAGAGTAGTGTTTAAAGTAGGGATTGAAGTACACTTTATGTGATTCTTGAAGTTGTTTTAGCTGAAGAAGCAATGGTTTCCAGTGAAAATGTTAGATTCTAGTGTTCATGGAACTATTGGAGATAATGAAAGTGGTGCTTATGTTAGATGAGGCCACCAAGGAAGCTATACCCTGAGGCCATATGAGACAGCCTTGAGAAGCACCCAATCGTAACCAAGTAGATGATGTATGTAGGTAAGATTATGTCCATCATGGTTGAGCCAATCACCTAGCTCGACCTCTTCGAGTTAGAGGACTAGATAGACTTGCTTGACAAAGGCTAGAAATGGAAGAGATTAAGGAAGTCTACGAGGAGATTGGAAGAGCGAGGACATAGAGTGCCTCAAGGACTTGACAAAATTAAAGTTTAGATTTCGACCTTTGCAAGTAGTGGAGACCGAATGAGTATTTGGATTGGGAAGAGAAGGTTGAAAGAGTGTTCACTGTTATGGGTATGTTAAGAAAGTGAAGGTCTAACTTGTTGCCATCGAGTTCTCTGAATACATTGCCATGTAGTGGTAAAATTTGAATGCATCTTGAGTAAGAGATGGATGACAATGGGAGGAAACTTAGAAAGACATAATGAGAGGAAAATTTATCCTTAAGTCATACTTGTAAGACACCTTTGCCAATAAGGGAGTCGTACTATTGATGATTATGTCAAAGATTTCCAAATGCTGGTGATTTGAGCTGATGTAGATGAGCTCGAGGCTCATACTATATCAAGATACATTTTTGGACTCAAATATAAGATTTACAATATTATAGAAGTGTGAAGGTATTACATACTAGAAGAAGGAATTAAAATTGCTTAGAGGATCGAGAAACAAAGAAAAAATACCATCTTCGAACCTAGTTTGAGCAGTTTTCAGTTATTTCTTGGTGCCATTTAGTTAACACGAGTAGAGAAGTTCGACTTGAGTAGATGAGATACATGACTGACTTGTTGATGGTTGAGATGACCTAAAGACCCAACTTGTTGATAAGACCATTGAAAGGAGGTTTGAGAAGGGACAGCCCTCCAGATGTATGATGAGTGAGGTTAAGTGCTTTAAATAATTAGGTTATAGACACATGGTTAACCAATGTCCTAACTAATGTGCTATGTTGTGCAAGGTCACCAAGTGGATAGCATAGATGAGAGGGAGCTTGAGAAAGAGCAGAAGGAGGCTACAAGAACTAAAATGGAGTATGAAGAAGAGACCTGTGTCTATGTTGACAAGGGAGAAGTAACGACTCTAGTATTGAGAAGAGTTTTAAACTCAATGTCGAACTTAGAGGAAGACTAATGAGAGAACCTATTCAACAACAAGTGCATGATTAAGGGACGGTAATGTACAATTAGAGTAGATAGAGGAAGTGGCATGAACGTTGTTGCTTAGTCCCTCATACAAATTCTGGGTCTATTGATCTCTAAGCATCTCTAACCTTATAAGTTGCATTAGTTACATAATAAGGGTGCTTTGCATGTGAATGGAAAGATAACTATACCATTCTCAGTTGGGAATGTCTATTAAGACTAGGTAGTTTATGACATCATCCCATGGGAGCTTCACACTTGCTATTGGGTTGACCATGGTTGTTTGATCGATGTATTATATACAACAGCTATAAGAACACTTATGCCTTCACTAAGATGTCAAGAAGATTGTGTTGCTACCTATGAATCCAAGCCAGGTGAATGAATCTCATAATTGGTTGACCCAAGCTAGTAAGAAGAAAGCTTTAGCAATGAGCTAACGAGAGCTCTAAACTGTTAAGAAGGTAGAAGAGCCTATGTTTTTGCTGATCCAAAGGTTGTTAGAGTTTACAGACATAGTCTATGTACTAGAGGAGGTTAAGAGGTTGATTGATGAGTTCTTTAACCTGCTTCCAGATGAGTTACCTAAAAGACTACCTTTAATCCAAGACATTGAACATTATAATGATCTACAGCCTGGTGCTACCTTACCAAGCAAAATTGCTTATAGGATGAACCTTGAATAGGTGTAACAATCTAGCTAGAACTCATCTTATCAAGGTATTGTCCACTTTGGTCTAAAATGCCTCATGGTTTTGTCCTCTGGTGTAGTAGCTTCCTAAAAGATCACCCATCTTAGAATTGTTCTACCTCAAGTACGCTTAACTTTGGAGTTTCGATGTGCTCCAAGCCGCTACACCAAAAGGCTCCTTAATGATTTAGAATTCCATCACTTGGCATATAAGGGGTATTACAATATACCGCCCTCTCCCTTATAGAATTAATGTCCTTGTTAGTTTCATTACATAGGTCCAAGACCACCACCAGATAGAGACTATGCCCTTCTGACTGGTGGATTGCTCTGATACCACCTGTAACGACTTGGCAGAAACTCCTTTTGTCAAGGTATTATTTGCTTTGGTGTGAGACACTGCACTAATGTAGCAGCTTTTTGGGAAGTCGCTCATCTTGGGATTGCTTTAGCTTGAGCATGCTTAATTTTAGAGTTTCGATGTGCTTCAAGCCGCTACATTAAAAAGCACCTTGATGATTTAGAATTCCATCACCTGGCATATAACGGGTATTACAATAGGTTGCTGAGTTGAAGAAACAAGTGGATAAGCTAATAAAACGAGGACATGTGAGGAAGAGCATGAGTCCCTATGTTGTGCCTACCCTATTAGTCTTGCAAAAGGATGGTTCATGGTGCATGTTCATCGACAAGCATGTGATTGATAACTAAGCGATCAACCATATCATTGTGAAGTATAGATATCCCATAACAAGGCTCGATTACATGTTGGATGAGCTTCATGGCATTAGTGTGTTTTCTAAGATTGACTTGCATAGTGGTTACTATCAAATACATATGAGACTTGGTGATGAGTGGAAGACTGCACTCAAGACAAGACATGGTCTCTATGAGTAGTTAGTCACGCCATTCAATCTAAGTAATGTGCCAAGTACGTTAATGAGACTCATGAACCATGTAATGCGACCTTTGATCAAAAGATGTGTGGTTGTATACTTTAATGACATTTTTGTGAATAGTGCCGACTTGAAGGACTACATAAAACATCTCCGAGCTGTCTTTGACATACTTCGTGCTAAGAAATTTTATGGGAATCTAAAGAAGTTCACGTTTTGCCAACACAAAGTTGTCTTTCTAGGTTATGCTGTGTTAGGAGATGGATTCCAAGTTGATGAGGAGAAATTTTGAGCTGTCTTGAAGTGGCCAACATTGCAAAATGTCACTATCTTCACTTCTTTCTATAGAAGATTCATTAGAAACTTCAATACAATTACCACCCCCCTGACCTAGTTGACTAAGACGGGTGATGGATTCCATTAGAATGATTGCATTGAGAAGAGCTTTAGAGAGATCAAGGAGAAACTGACCTTTGCTCTTGTCTTAGCTTTATTAGATTATGATAAACCATTCGAGCTAGAGTGTGGTGCTTTAGGTGTTGGCATTAGTGCAGTCTTGATGCAAGAGTGCTAACTTATTGCTTACTTTAGTGAGAAACTTAGTAGTGCCACCTTGGATTACTCTGTGTATGAGAAAGAGCTATACTCTCTCTTCTAAGCTCTGACGATATGGCAGCATTACTTATTACCTCAATAGTTTGTGATTTACATGGACTATGAGTCCTTGAAGCACTTAGGAAGTTAGAGCAAACCCTTGAAGAGGCAAGCTAAGTGGCTTAAGTTCATGGAAGGTTTTTCTTATGTGATCAAGCATAAGAAAGGTAGTGTGAATGTGGTTGTTGATGCTCTATCATGTCGATAAGTTTTACTAACTACCCTATAGACAAAGTTATTAAGATTCTCCCTTATTACTGAGTAGTATGCTCAGGACCACACTTCATTCCAATACTTGAAAAGTGTAGAGAAGGGATTGTTATTAGAGGTACTATGTAAAGGATAGATATCTGTCCAAAGATAGAAGGGTATGTATATTAAGCTATTCCATAAGTGAGCTAATGGTCAAGAAAGCTCATAATGGTGGATTATCTAGGCATTTTGGTGAGACTAGAACAGCTGACCTCCTAAAGGAGAATTTTTATTAGCTTTGTATGGCTAAGGATGTCCATGAGGTCATTGGAAGCTGTGAAGTTTGCAAGAGGGAAAAGGGAAAAAGAGAGCCTCATGAAGAGTATATGCATTTACCAACACCAACCTCACCTTAGGCCGAGCTCAATATGGACTTTGCCCTAAGGTTGCCTTAGACGTCTATAGAATGAGACTCAGTCATTATAGTTGTGGATTGTTTCAACAAAATGGTCCACTTCATCTTGTGCCACCAAACTAATGATACTTTATATATTGTTGATTTGTTTTTGTAAGAGATTGTTTAGCTACATGGAGTTTCAAAGTCTATCATATTAGATTGGATACGGAATTTTTGAGCTACTTCAAGAAGACCTTATGGAAGAGACTTGGCACTAAGCTCGTGTTCAGTTCAAGTAGCCATCCTTATATTGACAGCCAATCTAAAGTGGTAGATAGGACGTTAGGAACCTTACTCCAAGCTATTATGGGCAAGAATATAAGGGATTGGGATCTCTATTTGCTTATAGTACTACTAGAAAGAGCCCCATTGAGGTCATTTATGACTTCAACCCGACCATTTGACTTGATTTGGTCGACACTATAGCAGCCCTCAAGGAGAGCCAATCAGGAGTAGATTGAGCCTAAAAGTTACACAAATTGCACCAATATGCAGCCATAAAGATTGCCAAGTTTAATGAACGATAGTAAGGGATAGGTAGCCATGGCCATCGAGCTGTTTCCTTCAATCCAGGTGACCTAGTATGGATTTACCTCAACCGATAAAGATTTCCACACTTATGGAAGAACAAACTATCTCCCTAAGCTAATAAACCATTCAGGTTGCTAAAGAAGATCAATTGCAATGCCTACCAATTCAAACTACTTCAGGACTGTGGTGTCTCTTCCACTTCAATGTATTTGACTTGATCTAACACATAAGCCAAACAAGGAAAAAGTACGGTAAGGAGAAGTATAGGTCAAAGAAGACTTCGTAAATTTGAGGTCAAATCCTTTTGTCCTCGGACAAGATGATAGGAATCAACATCATGGCTTAATCACTAGGAGCTGAGCTAGGGGACTAAAATGACTCACTTGATGTATCTTAGCTTGAGAACCATTAAGAGAAGGAGATTCCATCTATGCCCAAGGTTTGCTATACTTCAACCACCCAAATTGCCAAGCACTGACCTTGATCAGGATGATGCCCGAATTGATGAAAACCGAATAGATGAGCACCATGTTGACACTAAACCAGACCCATTTTGCCTTTTGACCAAATTCAGCTACTATACGAGCATAATACTTGAGTACCAACCTGATCCCCATTAGGTTGACTAGTCCCTTTAGTTCACTTCCCTCCCCTACTAAACTGTCATCCTCATATGCCAAGCTAGTTCAATTGCGAAGGACTTCACCCTCATAGGGGTAACCAAGCACACTTCATTCACATTTGCTATCATAATTTCCTACCACCAGCTATCATGCGCCCCCTAGCACAACATTCTAGAGTGATTCCTTTTCGTGCATTGTATTATATTTTACTATTTTTTCCCTTTTTAGCATTAGTCTTAACAATCTTTTGTATCTTATTAGTAATTTGCCCTTTCTTGTCTTTTCTTAATTATGTAACCCTAAAGAGGCCATATATATATATAAGCCTCATTTGTTTGTACGCAAACATCATCCTCAACATTTTTGAAATGCGTACTTTCTTCTTTTAAAGATACTTTTCTCAACTTAGCTTTTATCTATTCCTTTAGTAAGGAATGGTGGCAAGTAATCCTAACCTTCACCTTATGCGTAATATCAAGATGATAAATTACGCTGAGTAGGATTAGTTGGTGTATCACATCTAACTAATAACTATTCAGGATTTGCTAACCCTTTTGTTTCCTTTTGGCTTCTTGTTTGTTGTGGTGCTTCTCCATGTGTCTTAACCTAGGAGACGCATCACTATGTCAATCTTTTAATTGTTTAGTATTTGTCCCATCAACCATAAATCCTCCATAAACATAGTGGTATGATCCCCAGCTACTGTTAAAACATAATATGAAATAATAAAATAAAGAATCCTATGGGGAGGCAATCAAATGCTTTGTTCCCATAATTTGAATCATCCTTACCCAATTTTCCTTAGTAATTATATCTAGGTTACTATGTAGCATTCTACAAACACCACTTCCTTCATACGACCCTTTGTTTGGCATTTTTAACCCTTTGCTCCTGACCAAAAGGGTATTAGAAAAGCAATGGGGATCAACTTGGATAACTATGCCATTTACAAATGTTTACAAGTTGGTAGAGATAGTGTCAAGGTCGTATAAATCATTGTGCATGTCACTTACTATCATGCTTGAATAAAAAATCCTAACCAACCTTGGATACACTATGTGATCCATCTTGACTAGCTGAATTATCCCATTATTAACCAAATTTTGGTAAGATTCAACATAAATCTCTTCCTTTCAAAAAAATTTTCTTTATACCTTTGATAGTGGGACTTAAGTGGGAAATCTACAAAAAGAAGCCCATTAAGCCATCCCTCCTTCGTTTGGTCTTCTTAGTATTAGTACATAGGGCCATGGATTTATGATTTGGAGTGGATTTGTTAGAGTGATTAAATGAATTTAGCATTCTACTGTTAACTTGTACTATTTTTTATATTATTCTAGTAAATTTGATATTATTTTGAGCTTAATTTGTTTAATTATTGTTTTCAAGGACTTTTAGAGCATTTTATGAAGTTTGGAAGGTTTTTATGAGGTTTTGAGCTTTATTGAAGTAAAAGCATTGATCGAAGAATGAAGTAGAAAGATTTTGAGCAACAATTTAAGTTTGAAAAAGATTAAGACTAGCAACCACGATTGTAGTTCTTGCCAGTGTTCCCTTGGTCTTATAATTCCATTGAAAATTTGAGATTTCAAACATAGTGCAAGTATATGCCTAAGCTTCATGGTCATGTACCTCAACTATGGACTTGCAATGATTTTTAAATCTTTTATTTTTGTTAAGTTTTCTTAGTAATTCTAGGTTCACTTCTTATAAATGAATACTTAAGCCTACAGTTATAAAGAGAGCCCCTTAAGCATAAATCAGTAAGATATAGAATTACAAGTGGGCTTCTCTCTCATCTTTTCCTTTCTTTTAATTTCATGTTTTTATTTTAAATTCTTAGTAAATCATTGTTGAACCTTAAGTTATAGAGTGATTTTTACTCATGAAATTCGATATATGATTTTGCATATTATGATTGAATTGTGTTATCTATATTGCTTACTTTAATTCAATACATAGGTGATTAAGTTATTGCTAGAGTCTATTATAGAGCTTGCAAGAGCATGCAATATGACTGAATGACACAATTAGGCAAAACTAGCTAGCTAAAACATTTAGTAGTTTGGTTTTTCTGGATTAGGGTAACCTAATTGTGAGATTCAAGAGTGTCATGTGATCTTACGATGCTCTATTAAAAAACAATTTATGTAGAGAGGTTTTAGGATTAGGAATTAGCAAGAGATGTAATTTTGATTAGCTCATAATAAGAATCTCTACAATCTAATATAGCAATTGAGATTGAATAAAACACTTAGAATTAGGAAGTAGACAATACTAAGGATTTACTACATAATATGTTATCTTGCTTATTTAATTGTTGCTCTCAATTAAATAACTTTATTGTTCCTATCTCTATTTATTTTGTTTATGTTATTTTAGTTATTATTGCAATCTTCAATTGTTATTCCATTAAATCTTCCCTTGCATAAGTTAGGTAATTGAATAATCTAGGATAACTGCTAAAAATAATTAGATACTACTCCCATGAATGGTTCTTCAGGAGATCAACACTCGAACTCATAATTTGTTTTATTTATTAGTGTGCCTAAGAGCTCAGTTATCACTAGGACTTACCTTAGCAAATTTAACTAAATTGGGTCCTCTAAAATATCAAAAAAAACTAGAGGGTAATGGTCTACAAACGAATAAGATTAGTTGACATAAAGTTGCTTGGAGGATGTGACTTACCAACGAACACAACACGACTTGACACCTCACTTAATTTGGTGTATAAGTTGATGTTAAGGTCAACCCACCATTAATGCTGTGCTACTCAGAAAGATTAGATAAGAGTGTATGGAAAATGGTCTTAGAGAGGGTTGTCCTACAAGAGTAGAATATTTAGTATTAAAATGTAAGTTATATCTAGCTTATAAGAGAAAAGGACTATTTATAGTAAGTCCCTAAGGCAGTATTATGAATAAAGAAATTACAAAAAGGTATATACAAAAAGGGATTTCTAGTACATACGAAAAGGGGTAAAAAGGACAAAAGACCAAAAATGGGAAAGTAGTATAATGTCAGACTAGGTGGACAGGTGGTAGTGTAACATTGGTTTTGTACGAATATTCTCTAAGCACAGCAGGTGTGAGGGGCCAAAATGTTGCGACAATAAAGGAGTCGGGACAAGAGAGATGGTGGCATGTCGAGAGAAAACTATTCAACTATTTAAGTGAGTCTCTCATCATTAAGCTAGAACTTTTCTGCAGTAGTTGGTTGGATTACTCAACATATGGTCCTTAGTAAGGGAATGGTCAGTATCATCACTATACTATTGAGTGTGTAGATTAATGTATGACAATTTGAGGAGCTCAAGGAGTTCAGCAACATTCCTTCTGCGTAAACTTTCTCGTCATCAATAGGTTGTCAAGAGAGAATTCGTCGGGTGAGAGATTGGAGTCTTTGGAGTCATATGTGAGTAATGGGACCGTTGGTAGGCAGTTCATCAGTTCCCCGGGTTTGTTGAAGATTTGCCCTCTAGTCTTGGTCTTCGTCATCTTCGGGTACATATGGAGTTAAGTCGGCGACATTGAAAGTGGTAGACATGCAGAGACCTTTAGGTAGCTCAATCTTATAGGCATTATCATTAATGTGCCTCAAGATCCTATAGGGTCCATTTGCTCTGGGAGATAGTTTGTTCATTCTCTTGCTAGGGAAGTGTTCCTTGCTAAGATTGATTTAGACAAGGTCCCCAGGGGCATAAATGATTCGTTTCCTTCCTCGGCTTCCCATTTCCTTCTATCGAGCCTCAGTTTTGGCCAATTGTTTGGCAATTTTTTGATGTAACCTGTAAAATTCCTTAGTACGTTGTAGGTTGGATTGACTCTCCTCTTTTGTAGTCAGACTATTAACTAAGTCCAAGGGTAAGTTTGGGTTAAGTCCATAAACAACCTCAAATGGTGATGTTCTAATGGAGCTATGAGTTGAGCGATTGTAGGCATATCTAATGATGGGTAGGCATAAATCCCAGTCACGAGAGCTCTTTCCAATAGTAGCGCATAGGAGATTGCCAATGGTTCTATTAACTACTTTAGTTTGGTCGTCTATTTGGGGGTAGCAAGAGGTACTAAACAGGAGCTTAGTGCCGAGTTTCCTCCATAAGGTCTTCCAAAAGAAGCTTGTTAATTTAGAATTACGGTCAGACATAATACTCCTTGGCACTCCATGCAGTTGCATAATTTCTTGCAAAAAGAGGTTAGTGATGAATAAAGCATCATTAGTTCTATGGTAAGGGATGAAGTGGCTCATTTTGTTGAATTGATTGACTATCACCATGACTGAATCATGTCTTCTTGGCGTGTAGGGAAGGTTGAGCACGAAATCCATGCTTAGATCGATCTACAGCCGCTTGAGAATTAATAGGGGTGTATATTCTCTATAGGGCTCTCTCCTCCCCTTTGTATACTTACACACTTTGCATTGCACCTTTCGAGTATTCGGTGCACAACCCTCATCATCCCAGGCTAGTAAAAATGGTCCTTTAATATCTCAATCAATCTCTTTTCCCCAAAATAGCCAGCTAAACCCCCAACATGAGCTTCTCGAACCAGTAACTCCCTTACAAAACCACTCGGTACGCAAATCTGCTTGCCCTTCATAAAAAACCCCTCACTTAAGTGAAATTCGTTCACAGCTCCTCTATCACTACACTTGGCTAATAAAGGCCTAAAATATGGGTCATGCTCATATTGATAAGGTAAAGTGCCTAATCTAAGTACTTTGGCTTGCAATGTCGTGATGAGGGTACGACGGCAAGAAAGTACATTAGCCATTGTGTTGGTACTTCCCTTCTTGTACCTGATGACATAGCCAAAGATCTCCAAGAACTTGACCCACTTAGCGTGATGCCCAGAAAGCTTCTGCTAACTGCGAAGATGCTTGAGAGATTCATGATCCAAATAGATGATGAATTCTCTCGGTAACAAATAATGTTACCATTTATGAAGTGTATGGATAAGGGCATAGAACTCCTTATCGTAGGCTAAGTAATTCAAGGCAGCAACTCGAAGTTTTTCGTTGAAGTAGGCAATGAGCCGGCGCTCATGCATAAGGATAACACCAATGCCGACACCAGATCCATCACATTCAACCTAAAAAACCTTCTCAAAATCTAGTAGGGCAAGTATTAGAGCAGACGTCAACTTACACTTCACATCTTCAAAACTCCTCTAAGCCTATTCTATCCATTTAAACTCAATGTTCTTCTTAGTCAATTCAATTAACAGCGTAATTATGGAGCTGAAGTTCCAGATAAATCTCTAATAGAACGAGGCTAAGCCATAGAAGCTCCTAACTTTGGCAGCACTAGTTGGTGTAGGCTACTCATTAATAGCTCTGACCTTTTCCTCATTAACTTAAACTCCACTCCCTGAAATGACATATCCAAGGAATATAACCTTGCTTTAACAAAATGTACATTTCTTCAGGTTGCCGAATAATTTCTCGATGAGGAGTATGTTAAACACCAATCTCAAATGTTCGACATGAACGAGAAAGTCAGCATTGTAGACCAAATTATCGTCAAAATAAACCACAATGCATTTGCCTATCAATGTTTTGAGTACATGATTCATGAGCTGCATAAATGTACTCGGCGCGTTACTTAAACCAAACGGTATAACCATCCACTCAAATAGACCATCCCGAGTCTTAAAGGCTGTTTTCCATTCATCTCCCGGTCTCATTTGTATTTAATGATAGCCACTCTTTAGATCTATCTTTAAAAAGATGCGTACACCATATAACTCATTGAGCATTTCATCAAACCGCGGGATCAGGTATTAGTACTTAACAGTAATCTTATTGATGGTACGGTTGTTAATGCACATCCTCTATGACCCATCTTTCTTTGGTACTAGTAAGGCTGGGACAACACATGGGCTCATGCTCTCATGGATATATCCACGATCTACCAACTCATCAACTTACCTTTTTAGCTCGGCTGCATTTTCAGCTCGACTGCATTTTCAGCTCGGCTACCTTTTCAGGATTGAGTCTATAGGTAGGTTGATTCGTTAGGGCTGCTCTAGGTTAAAGATCGATGCAATGCTCAAATCCTCTTAAGGGAGGTAATCCTTTTGGCATCTTAATAGGGAAGAGGTCAGCAAATTCCTAAAGTAGCTGTTGCATTTTGACAGGTAAGTTTTCAGCCTCTCTAACCTTTAAGAATCTCCTAACTAAGAGGAGTACATAATCCTCGACCTTAGCCTCTTGTGTAAACTGAGTTAAGGAAATCACCAAAGACTACTATTGTAGAGATCTAGCAACCTTTTCTTGGGCTTCTTGCACCTCCTTAGGACACATCAGTGTCAATATAACTTTCTTCCCATCCTTTTAAAACATGTAGGTGTTTCTATACCCATCGTATAATACTCTTAAGTCAAATAGGCACGGTTGGTCGAGTAATATGTGAGATGCACACATGGGAAGGACATCACACAGCACCTCAACCCTGTACCTATCACCAATAGTAATCGACACTTTAACTTGCTTGGAAAAGTGTAATCCCTCTTTCTCGTTCAACCAGTGAATCTTGTATGGCTTAGGGTATAGGAAAGTTGGCAATTTCATGGCCTTAATTACGCAATGACATTGGTACATCTCCTTCCGTCAATGATCATGCCGCATAACTTACCATTCACCTATTAATTCATATGAAAGAGGTTCTCTCTTTGCTCATTCTCATTAGCCATAAAAGTACTGAGAGATCGCCGAGCAACAAAGCAATACTCGACTCTGCCCTCAGGGGGTATCTCAGCCTCTTGATCTTCCTCCAATTCTTCCAGCATCCCATTGGTTGCCACTTCTTCCTCTCCTTCACTCGCACTTTTTACTTCAAATTAGGGCTTGTCTCCCTTTATGGTCATGACTCGGTGGTTTAGACATTGACTAGCTACGTATCCATAGCCAAGGCATTTAAAACATTTGATTTCTCGGGTTTTCCTTCCTGAACTCTGACTTTAGTCTCTTCGAATCTCAGGTTCCTCGGTCTTGCTCTTACCTTGGCCCTTGTCTGGTTGGCTCGATACATGACCTCAGTGTTCTACCTTAGAACTGTTTGAAACCCTGTCATTCCTTGGTCTACTTTGCAGGCCATTCCTATTTGGTATTAGTGTTTGGTTACTTGGCATTCAGCTAACTCGGTTTTGCCATTGCCTTTTAACTCTTTGGGCTACACGGATGGTTTCATCTAGAGTTATGAGGCTCTATAGTTCCATGACGTGACCAATCTTAGCTCGGAGTCCTGAGATGAACCATGCTATAGTTCGGGTCTCAAGCTTGCTAACATCACATCGTATCATGAGCAGCTGAAACTCTTGGACATAATTGTCTATGGACCTATTACCTTGCCTCAAGTCTTAGAGTCATCGAAAAGTGTCTTGTTCGTAGTGTTTGGAAATGAACCCACTCCTTAGAACTGTCTTCATCTCGTTCCATGTTCAGATCTCGCGTCGGGTCCTCAAGTGAACATTCTGTAGCTTCTTCCGTCACATTGTTGCATATTCAGAAAATTCTAATGCGGCCACTCTAATGCGTACAACATCTTCATAATCATAGAAGTCGAATATCTTTTCGATCTTCTCTTCCTAGTTTAGGTAATCATCAGCATTACCAGACCTATTGAAGTTCGGAATTTGTACCTTAAGATGTTTGGCACCTCTTAGTGCTCTAAACTTATGCTCATCAATCCCAATACACTAGTCTTCTTCTTCTTCTTCATACTCTTCTACTTCATCTAACTCTAACCTTCTATTCACAACTCTATCGATACGATGCGGTGGTGTGCGGTTCATTAGAAGGCTTTCAGAGCTTGCTTATTCATCTACCTCTTCGGCCTATCTCTCATTTCTCGACCCTACTCAGTAATTCTCTCATGTGGTCCATTCTCTAAGACCCTGTTTACTAAGATAGCTAAATTGACCACAATAGCACAATAGTAGTACGTGATGTTTATTGGGTAACTCGACTACAACCATGAGCATCACTTTTGACATTGTGAGTCTCTCTATATACACTAAGGTTCAACATTCCCAACATAAAATTTTAGTAACTACATTTGATACGAATGGCTACAACACATACAGTATCTTGAACAATAGACTGATTATTACTATATAGCTCTTGGTCTCAACCTCAACTTCAAGCTCTGATACCAGGAATATATGGTGTGCCTAGAAGCTTAGTTATCACTAGTACTTACCGTAGCAAATCTAATTGAATTAAGTCCTCCAAAATATCAAAGAAAACTAAAGGGGAATGATCCACAAACAAACAAGAGTAGTTGACATAAAGTTGCTTGGAGGATGTGACTCACCAATGAACACAATATGACTTGACACCTCACTTGATATGATGCACAAGTTGATGTCAAGGTCCATCCGCCACTAATCTTATGCTACTCAGCAAGATTAGATAAGAGTGTATGGAAAATGGACTTGGAGAGGGTTGTCCCATAAGAATGGAAAATTCAGTATTAAAATGTAAGTTATATTCGACTTACAAGAGAAAAGGATAATTTATAGTAAGTCCCTAGGACAGCATTACAAATAAAGAAATTACAAGAAACTATATACAAAAAAGGGATTCCTAATACATACGAAAAAAGATAAAAAGGACAAAAGACCAAAAATGGGAATGTAGTACAATATCATACTAGGTAGACAGGTGGCAGTGCAACATTGGTCCCGTATGAACATTCTCTAAGCACAGTAGGTGAGAGGGGTCAAAATGTTACGACAATAAACAGGTTAGGATGAGAGAGATGGTAGCATGTCGAGAAAAAACTATTCGGCCGTTTAAGTGAGTCTCTTGTCATTAGGCTAGAACTTCTTGGCAGTGGTTGGTTAGATTACTCGATACAAGGTCCTTAGCAAGGGAATGGTCGGCATCATCACTACCAAGTCTACAAATCAATGTATGACAATTTGGGGAGCTATAGGAGTTCAGCTACATTCCTTCTACGTAAACTTTCTCGCAATTAGTAGGTTGTCGAGAGAGAATTTGTCGAGTGAGGGATTGGAGTCCTCGGAGCCGTGTGCGAGTAATGGGATCGTTGGTTAGTAGTTCATCATCTATACTATACCTTAACTAGATGCACTTGCCTAAACCACTAAGTGATCATCGCTCTCATAGGGTTAGGGTTTGAACAACAATGTTGGGTGTATTAGGGTTTTGATTGAGATGGAGAAACTATTGATACCCTATTTGGGGGTTTAAGATATATGTATTGGGGTTTATATTCTTAGGGTTTTTGAGTTTTTTTTTTTTTTTTTTTTTTTTTTTGCTTTTGTAGACAAAACTATCGATAGTTACACTATGATTGTCACTAATTCATGTTTCCACAATAGTATATTTGCACTCTAATAAGGTAAAGCTACCACCTTTTTAGTAAATTGGCATCCATTTTAGTATAATCACTTAGCTTTCGACAGTATATATTGATTGTCAATAGATATGACATTAGAGAAGTTAATTATTGATAGTTATAGGGTACATTGTCGATAGTTACCTTGTAAAGTGTATTCCCCTCCAATTTTATGCAGAAACTATCTACACCATGATAAAATAATGCAAGAAGATGAAATGACCATCTTATTTTTGAAAATAAGAGAATGCTACAAATAGAATGCATATGTAACACTCATTGACAAGTCTTTGTATAGCAAAATGGAATTACAATGGCTCAAAATGGCCTTTCAAATACATATATGCTAATGTAATGCTCACTCAAAGTCAAACATTATACTATTATCATATAGATCAATGTAGTTTGTGTCTTGTCCAAAATTAGATGATGATTAGTTCTCCTAGATTGAGACACGTACTCTAAAGGATGCTACATTATTTTCTTGTGATGGACTACCTAATTTATAGTCAGATCTACATATCTCCTATTGTTTTGACCACCATTCCTAGCATTTCTTAGGCAATGGGCATAATTATGTCCTTCTTATTTGCATAAGCCACATCAAACCTATCTTCTTGGTTGCTTTGATTGCTGGCTAGATGAATCTTTTACTCCAATGACTTTTAGATCCTTGATCCTACCTACACAACATAGTAAAGTGAGCTATAGGAAGAAACTACAAATGTAATAGGGCAAAAGATGAAAAGGTAAAGGAATATTACCACTTGCTACACAGTTAGGTGTTGGAATGCCATCTGTGTCATCTAAAGCTTCTTGCATCTTTAAGGTCAAGCATATGTTCTCCTTCATTAGTTGGTAAAAGCTATGTCCAATTTTGACCCTAGATCACACATTACTCAGTTAGTGAATAATAGTGCACATATCTAACTTGTTTTATCATGATTACATCTCTAATGGCTTTCATAGACCCATTACCTCCATGAATGCTCTTTACCAATGTCATCTACCTTAGTGATATGAGGTTTTGGGGTATACTATTAAGAAGCTCTAGTTTAGCTACATGAAATGCATGGCTATAAGGAAATCTAGTAGTCTCATGGTGTCAATAGTCGCAAATAATGGACTAGTCTAAATTTTTTAATGTCACCCTTACAAGTTTAGAGGGGTGCTCATAGCAATATAAAGTATGGATGGTCACTCTAGGTTGGCTATCGCTGTGAAGGTACGGAATCCATAAGGTCTCTCATTCAATCTTTAACTTCACTTTTTCAAAGGACACCCTTGTATATATGGAGGTTACATGGTCTTAAAAACCCTTTAGTACGACACATGAAATTGGTTTGGTGTATGTACTCTCAAAGTTGGCCTTTAGTTATCCATGCCCTTGATTGGTTAATACCCTCTTAAAGTGCTAAATAACTTGGTACATCTAATACCTCCTAGATACAAAATGGTTTCCTATTATAAACGAATGAATTCCCTCACATCATTGGGTACTTCGTATAAAAACACCAAAGTATCCCCTCAAATATGCATGTTCCCAAGACGGCTGCTTCTGGTACAGCTTCTCACCCATTCATTGCCTTCAAGATCATGCCTTTTAAGAATATCTCCTTATGCTGCTTCGAATTCATCAACGGAGTTTGTATCAAACATGCATCTCTTGAAATCTCGAAGGAACTTATTGGTATGAACATGATATATTTCATTCCTCTTAAGGTGCCATGAACAAAGGTAGTGTTGTACCTAAGGACAGATAACAATAATGGTTGCTAGCATTGCCTTATCCCCATTAGTAATAATTGACATAGGCACCAAGTATATGCTTCTTCTCTCTCATCATCTAATAATGTACTGCAAAAGATGTAAGCTTGATGGTGATGGTTAACATGGACTAACATAACCAATGGCATTAGGTACTTGTTAGATAAATATGTGGAGTCAAAAGTAATGACATCTCAAAAACATCATAGTTTAGTTTACACATGGAGTTTGACTAAAACATTTGACTAAGTTCTTCATTTACAATGTACTCATAAATTAACTTAAGATCAGCTTCTTTTTGGCTCACTAAGAATGCTATGGCTACCTTAGCATTACTTTCAAAAGTATCTAGTTGCTTCTGGTTATTGATATAGTAGTACATGTCTTTCCTTATAAATCCAACTTTCTCATATCTACCTGCTACATGAACTAGACATTCCATTATATCATGCAGTCAGATAGCATAATTTAATATGCTTTTGATTTGAGCCCGATTAGTGTCTAACACAAACTTGTTGGAATTTAGGAAGTAATTCTTTGATGGCAACACAAGCTTATGATCATGCTTAATCTTTATTGCTAAGACTTTTCACAATCCATCCTCCTCTACAAGTCTTACTTTAAACATAATTGAACAACCAATTTAGTTAACGCCCTTTCATTTCTAACTTGATTAGTCCTATCAGGTGTAGGTAATCCTTAAAACCTTCCTTGTAGCATACTTATATTTGTGTTTTCACTTGGTTTTTCTCTTTTTTTAGTATTACACAAACGAGTGTCAAATCTATCTATAGTAGCATATCTATTGTAAAAATCCTTTGTTGCTAAAAATGATGCAAACTTTTTACCAACTAGATATTTAATTCAAGACAAACCTGTATAGGATGACAAATTACCAACGGTGATCACATTCTTCTATTGAATAGAATGATGACTTCCACTATCACTTGAGATTGAAATTTTTATGTACTTCACCATGTTTAGCATTAGTTTGAATATCATGGTCACAAATATCGTATTTGTCTTCATTGTCACCACTAAAATCAAATGTATGTCTACTAGAATCCATATCCAAATTGATGGAGTTGTTATTTTTATTTTTCTAGATCTTCGATGTTCATGTAGGGTTTTGGAGTTGCGAATTATATGTTTTTTAATAAAGGGAGAGGACCTTTATTGGGAAAAAATTAATTTGCAGAAGTCTTAATTTTGAAAGGCTGTCAACAATTAAGTATTACTATTGACAATTAGTTACACATGCAAAAACCTATCGATAGTAATATTAAACTGTTGGTAATGGTATCCTTTGTTATGATTTTAGATATTAGTTAAGAAACTTAATAAATAGTTGCAATTGCTACGATGAGTTAGTTAAGGAAGATAGTAAATAGTTGTAATTAGTAAAGTTTGTTAGGAAATTAATTACTATAGGAAATATTATAAATAGCAATTATAAAAGCCAAAGGGTCATTTTCATTCATAACAAAATTCAAGAACTATTCTTCAAAAGTTTTCTCTTCGTCTCTTTCAAATTTCTAGGAGTTTGTTTTTGACTTGAACTAAAGATGATTATGTTTTTCTTACTCATATGAATGATCTACGCAAAATTCTAACAATGGTGCTCTTGTTGCTCATACCCATTGATCTGTTCTCATTGATTTATTCTCATTGATTTGATCTCATTTGTTTCTTTTCTTTTCTTTTGCTATCATCACCATTTTGTTTGATGTTCAATTTCATTCTTCATTTTTTATCATGATAAATATGCAAGCTCCTATTAAGTTGACGCAAATAGAAAATTTGTTGAAGCAAATAATGGCAAAACTACAAGTATTGGAACAAAAAATGATGGCCTTATTCAACAAAGTAGAAGAAGGTTTAAGTAAACTCATAGGAAATAATAAGCATTTGGAAGAATTAATAATTGAATAGATCGAAGAAGAGAAATTGATGAAACTGTATGACAAAGATATTACATAAACCATAGAAGCTATGGATGAATTTTTTTTTCAAGAAATGGTTCAAAATAATGATAAGAAAATGTTGCCATTGTAAAACAATAAGATTCCAAGACTAATATTGAAGAAAATTTCCATCATGACCATAAAATTTTGGCAATTGAACTATTCAGATTTCCAAAGAATCAAAATATGAAAGCGGTTGATGATAGTCTCCTTGATATCGATTTTGGTACAATGGTAGGGGTGATTGAAGTGATTACTTACATTTCCCATAAGCAATATGTTTTCCAAAAGGAGTTGCACTAAATCTTAAAGACAATATTTAAGGACATTGAAGAGCCAAATCATAAATAAGGAAGGTAATTCTATAAAGACAAACTAATAATGTACACTTCAAGTTTTTAGAGTATTGTTGATTAATTTTTACTTTTGTTAAATATGATTAGTTAATTCTTGTTTGTTTTCTTATCTTGTTCCCTTAAACCCTAAGGACAGGGTTTTTATCAAGGGTGGGGGAAATTGTTATGATTTTAGATATTAGTTAGGCAATTTAATGAATAGTTGCAATTACTAGGATTAGTTAGCTAAGGAAGATAGTAAATAGTTGTAATTAGTAAAGTTTGTTGGGAAATTAGTTACTATAGGAAATATTATAAATAGCAATTGTGGGAGCTAATGGATCATTTTTATTCATAATCAAATTCAAGAATTATTCTTCTAAAGTTCTCTATTCTCCTCTCTCAAATTTTTAAAAAGTTTGTCTTTGACTCAAATTAAAAACGATTACGTTTTTCTTATTCATATGAGTGGGCTATGTAAGATTCTAACATCCTCCAATTTAGTAAAATGTATCTTGGGTACAGTTAAATATTACTCGTTATAGTAACTTCATTTAAGTTGATAGTAAAACAATGCATTTTTCTATCAATAGAAATAAGAAAGCATTTATGGATTGACTTTGTTCATTAAGAAATTGCATCCAAAACAACTAAATACTTAGCCAACAATGGTTAAATATAAGAACTATAATAGAAACAAAAAATAACGTACATATAAATATATGCTCATATTTTTATATACATGCTATAAAATTTATACTTGTATCGTACAAAATTTTAACATTACATATCACTATTACAAGATAGTAATATTATAGCATATTATTTTCGAACACAAAATTATATATAGTATATTAACATTATTTATGGAGCACTGATATGTGATCTTAGTGTAATAATATATCACTTGGAATATTTCATTTATTTAATATCAATGAATTATAGCTATTTATTATAATATCAATATGAATATAAGTTTATACATTTATGAAATAAAAGATTATACTTATATCGTACTAAATAGTGATTATATAGAATAAGTATATGGTACTACCATTACATAATAAAATTTGGAATGTCATATCATATTATATATTGAAATGATTTGTTAATGACATGTATGATGTGCATTCTTACTATACAATATTAAGTTGTAGTTGTATTATAGTGTTATGGAATGCAAGTATTGTCACATCCCAGCATAGAACAGAATGCCCCATTACATAGGAAAACCTGCTATAAATAAACTCAATTCTAACAAACAACACTTTATTATATACTTGGTGCTTAAAGAAGTTTAGCTGTAGATTTTTTGTTACAAATATATACATCATTTACAAACTTCAAAAACTTGAACACAAAACTTCAATTAAACTTCCAAGTCTCCATTGTACTTGTTTAGTGACACATTCACTTTCAAAATAACTTACTTTATCTAGTGCTCTTTAAGAGTCTACCCTTACTGCTGGTGATGCCCCAAAATTTGCATCTTAACTTGAGAATAAGAGAAAACTTATCCCCTCAATTATTGTTGCACTAAGTAAGAGTGAATAACAAGCAACAATATACCATAGCACATAACACCGACACACAACACAGGTACAGAAGTTTCATATTCAGTTAATATCTGAGCAACAAATAAGATAATGCAAATTGTATGCCATGTTAATGTACATGACATGCATCGATACCGATATCCTAGCTAACTAATCAACTTATTTGGTTTAGTTGACTACAAATCTAAGCATCCAGAGAATATATCTGGGAACCTAGCAGATTATCTAAGTCTAGCAAAACTACGAAGTGTGGTTGAAGTTTTGGTCAATGTGGAACTGTATGCATGAAGACCCAACTTTATAAACTTATCCTAGTAAAACCATAAATTTTGGGAAAATTGACTCGTAGGTCCTTTTTGTGTCATGCCATGTGTAAACCCTTAAAATTTTTCAACCTAACATCTGAAGTAGACTCAAATGTGTTAGATATCCCTAAGAGTTGACAAAGCTAGTGAAAGTGAAAACCTTAAAATAACGAATCAATTGAGTATAAAATTTTTCTACCTTAAACGTATGTAAACACTAAAGATTTCATCCGAAAGTAATAAAAACCCTAAAAATATAACTTTAAGGATATAAAAGCACTAATTCACCCTAAAACCTTAATTGATAATATAACCTTAGTATTATATTAAATCATTAGTAAAAGATTACAAATAACTTTCAATCATTCATAAATACATATAATACTAAAGTAATCCCTTAGAAACTAAAATATTGCATCATAAATCACATTCATCTTTTAAGTGTATAACTAAGTTAGTATTATATAGAGTTAAGAGCTTAGTTGATAATTATACTACATATAGTAAGTATTAGTACCTTAAATGACACTTTTTATGATAATTACATTAAGTAGCCTACTAAATGATGTATATAGAATATAAACACTTAAAGGAAGATCTCATTACCTATCTTTACTAATCAATTCAATAAACCCCATGTTTTCTCTCATTTCCTTAATTTTCTTCCTAATTTCCCTTAATTATTTTATTATGTACACTTAGATTATATGTAAATTTGAAATGTTAACCAAGTCAAAGGTTGACTAAGTCAACACATGTTAACTAAAGTCAACATGTTGAAAAGTCAACAAAATGTTATTGTCATCTAGAGAATTCCTTCCTTTTTCTTTAACTTTCTACTCATTTTTCTTTTCCAATTCCACCCCTCCTTTGCCATCCACTTCCTCCCACCATAGACCCCACTTGTCTTCATCTTTTTAAGATACAAAACAAGATAAAACAAAACTCTTTTACCCCATTCTCAAACTGTGAGCTTTCCCCTTTGCTTTGTCACTTTCAACTTTCCAAATTTCACTTCCACAACTCTACTTACAACACAAACCAATAACACATATATACTAGCTTTTCTTTTTATATTTTAAGCAAGAGAAATGTATGTTATTATGTATTTTTCCATCTTATGTAGTAGTTAGATGAATAGGATAGGTTAGTGTAGGAAGCTGCTATGATATGTGCATATGTGTTATTGAGAGTGAAAGTTCCATTTTTTTATGCTTAGAAGTGTAGGGGATCCTTAGTAAATGGAAGAAGAACAAATGTACATATGCTTAAGTATGTATACATAAGAGTACACTTGATAAATATATGTATGAAGACTCTTATACATAAGTACCCATTATGTACATAACCTAAAAAGAGATATATACTAACTATACATACATATACCTTGTTAAATACACCCTTAAAGTGCAAAAATATGAAATTTGTGAAGCTTTCTTAAGAGGGAACATTAGGCATACGAAAATACATATAAAAATACGTATGTCACCATATGTATATATGGGTATGTGTATTAATATACGTATAAGTACACAAGTGTACATACTAGTATGTTAGAAGTATAAGTATATATATAACATATGTATAAAGTGTATGAATACATAAGGATAAGAGTACATATGTAATGGATGATGTAAGCAAATGATGATGTAAGTAATGACATAATCAAATGATGACATAAGCAATTGATAATATAAGCCATGACATAAGTGATGATATAAGAAAATGATGACATAAGCGATGACAAATGCAATTGATGACACAAGCCTCTAAAATAATAAATCATAAGATCATTTAAGTATAAGAATTAATGGCTTATGAAATCATTAACTATTAAAATAGAACATAAAACTAGCCAATAAGAATATTTAAGCTTCAATAGATAGCATTTCAATAAATTTAGTCTATATCATAAAACACGGGTTTTAACGTCCAAAACGGACATCACTGTGTGAATGTATGTCCAAAAACGATGAAAAATAACTATAAATTTATAAATATCAGAAATGGAATGAAAAAGTTACATACGATATCAAGTCTAATCGAATAAAAATTGGTAATAATCTAAGTAGAATTAGGTAAATAGATATCTAGAATTACCAGTTAATTCAATTGCTTATTATTGTTATTATATTGTAATGATCACGTAATCTCGACGTGGGCGAGGATCTCCTAATTGATTTCTATGACTAGAGCTAGTTGTTATGGCCGAGTGAGTATTTACCTTATGATTCCATGCTTGTATGTGATTACAAATAGTGGACTTAAATGATATTGTTAATTGATTGTTGTGTGGAGTCGGGAAATGCCTGTATATGTTATTATGTGCTGAATTATGAATTTATCTTAAGTACGAATAATAATTTGTTGTTGCATAGTAGTATAGATAATGATCATGTGTGCTAGTAGATGGTCACATCATAATTGGACTTAACTATACTTAGCCTATAAGAAGAAACCCGTACATGCATCAACATGCATTGCATGGACATAATTCTGGCCGTTACATCACACGGAGATAGGGAGAAGCCATTCGGGAGTTATTATTATAAATTTATTAGTTTTGTATGGTGCGCTTGTACAAAATGACCTTACCCTAACCCATAAGAATACTAAGTGTTAAAGGTGCCAACTATCTGGCTAAGGGTCGAATCTTGAGGTCTCTGTTTAGGGGTAAGTGTGGATTACGGGGGCCCACTTATGATTATACTAGAACTTAGTTTTTATGAAAATAAAGGACTTCATTGATTTAAGTACGGAACGTAGAGTTCCGTAGTAAAGTAAGTTCTAGTATAATATCCAAATCTGACTGGTGCTGCGTATACTCCAACCTGACTTCGGAGGGCGTTAAATCTAAGTTGCATATATTGACTAGTTAACTATACATATTGTTTGGCATTCTATTTGTTCATTCATTCATATGCGTAAATATAATGTACTTATAATTTGCTTGTGGTGTGGCTGAGGGTTTTGCTCACTAAGCTTAGGCTTACGCCCCCTTAGACTTTTGTTGCAGAATGGCTTATTTGTTGAGGCTGGTCAGGGGATGCTACAGGTTAGCTTGGGGACCTGGGCAAGAGCAGGCCATTTGGTGTGATGAGAGAATTGACTATGCAGACTTTTACTTATGTACTATTGTTTTGTTAGTAATATAAACCTAGATGTGCTAAATTACTGCTTACTGTAAACTTTGTAGTTTAAATTTTATATAAATATGCTTATGTGATGATAATATGTAGATCTGTATGTTCTTGGGAAGCTAGTGATTGTAGAGCCTTGTATATTGTGTGAAGAGTTCATGATTAGAATGGTAACTAATCAGGGGTTCTTCATACAGTATATGACGTCTATCATGACTAGAGAATTAGTATCTCTAACTAGGACTATCGACTTGCTTAGTGGAAAATAAGATGATACGCAAAGGCTGCTACTATATATACATATACACACACACAAATGGAAAAACATTAACCTGTGCTTATTATATATACACTGTCTCCATCTCCATCTCCCACTACTAAAACATAGTATATATATTACCACAACCAGACATCATGAGTAAGATAGTCAAGATATGGAGTTTATTATGGGTTTCTCAGTTTCTATTGGCCCTAAGCGGTATCCATTATTACGACTTTGTTGTAAGAAGTTGATTATTATTTCTTTGTTTTATTTTTTGCATTGTATGCAATAAACTTATGATATGTGTATGCGTATATAATGATTTTTATTTATTGGGTTTGTATCACTGTAAATGCTTGTAGTTGAAGGAAACGAATGTAACGAAGCTATGCGTAAGCAGGCAAATTTTGACGGTGAACGATAGCCTTCCTGGTCCTATAATTTGTGTCTACAAAGGTGACACTACATACATGAATGTTATCAACCGGGGTGATTATGGAGTCTCACTTCACTAGTACCTCCCATATCTCTCTCTTTCTCCCCATTCCATTTTTAAGTAAACCATTGTTCCTTTGATACTTGTGTGAAGAAATATACTTACTTATTGTGTAGTATTTATTAGTTGTATATATTAGTTTGCAGTACAATTAGTTGTAAACAGCATGTGTACTAAAGATGAGAATTACTTAGTTAGTTAGCCTTGTTAGTTATAAATATCAACATATAAATAGAGAGATTGATGATGAACAGACAATGTGAATATTTCTTCTTCCATATTTCAAACCTCTGTTTCAACCTTCCCTATGCATTCATCTTTTGCATCGTCCCTTGCATCAAGTGTAGACACAAGTCTTTAGTATGTAATGGAAACTATTTTCTTCACATGGTATCAGAGCAATCTGGTAACACAATTGACTAATTTTCATTGATTTTGTTGTATTAGTCGTGTTCTTGATTGTTTCATTATTAAGTGATCTTTGTTGAAATGTTTCTTCATACTGCACATATGGTTGTGAACGATCAATAATTGAATGATTGTTTGTATGTTTCGGCATCCAAAAGTCCAGGAAATGTATTAGAAAATGTAAGTTTCAATGGAACAAATTTTATGGCCTGGAATAGATCAATATGTGTAGTACTTGGAGTGAAACTTAAGCTAGGGTTTGTAGATGATACAATTCCAAAACCATAAGCTAACTCAAATGATGTTACAAAATGGACTAGAGCAGATTATCCGGTTCACTATTAGATACTGAATTATATGATTCTAGAGTTGTCTCAAAGTTTTATCTTTGTATAGTCATCCAAAGAGTTATGGACTGAAGTATTGAATTAGTATGGTCAAACTAATGGACCATTAGTTTTTTAGTTACAACATGAATTATCTAATGCTAGACAAGGAAATCAGTCAATAACTTATTACTATAATAAGCTTAAGCAAATGTAGGAGGAGTTGAATGCATTGAGTCCATATCCTACTTGCACTTATGGTAGATTGGAATATTATACCTATGATTTGGTAAATAGATTAGTTGAGTTTTATACTCAAATGAAACTTATGCAGTTTTTGATGAGATTAGGAGGATTATAAGCCTGTATGTAATCAAATTCTTGTTGCCGATCCATTGCCAAATGTTAGTCGAGCTTTTTATCTTGTATTACAAGTTGAGAAATAGTAGCAAGTCACAAATTCATTCACAATAGCAGGGGAATTAAACATTACATTTGTTGTATCTAAAATAAATAATAAGAAAAATTTTGGAGTGAAAAGAGAAAATAGGTATAATAGGCCTTTTTGTAAGAATTACAAGGTAGAAGGACATTTAATTGAATCTTGCTTTGAAATTATTGGATATCCAAATTAGTATAAAGGGACGAAAGGCAAGAAAGGTTTGATAAAAATGGGAGCTACAACTAATAGTTGTTAGCAGACTGGTCATTCATTTGGATATAGTACTCCATTTGATCATGAAATTAATGATATTAATTCAAAAATTGTTGATCCGTTTGTCCTCTATGACTTCATTTAGCAAGAATAAGTACTTCTAAGGTCAATTACAGTTCATGAGTATATATATACATATATACCAGTTAAATACTCACTCGTTGGTTGTTAGTTCATTGTAGTTGGTTCTAATTTAATCTCTAAGTTTAATTCTAAGTTAGCTTCTGAAATAGCTTCTAAGTTACTCTCTAATTCGGCCTACATAAAATTCTTATTAGACTATCCTCTTAGCTACCCTCTGACTCTGTTATCTCTAAAGTGTTGAGGAAAATCAACCTTTAACTAAGCTTTTGAATCCCCTATTTTTTTTTTTACATTTGACTCAAATTTTGCTCTTAACTCATTCTTTGAGTATCGTTTTAGCGCAAAATTCATTCACAAAACCTCTGAGTTGTCCTTTGTCTTTAACCAATGTCCTAAAATTTAGTTGATTTACTCACTTTTCTTTAGAGTTATGCTTATAGAATCAATTTAAAACCTTGAATAACACTTCAAACAACTTTCCTCAACTTCATTACTTCTTAACTCCTTATATATTATATCATAATTCATCAATTTTTCCAATCCAACAAAATAATCAAATACAAACCTCACTTTTTAAGACTAACTCACAATATTCTATGACTCTACATTTTACTACTCAATCTAACCATCTCAGAATAGTATAAATACTTTAATAACTAGTCTAACTCAGAATCTAAGTGAGGTTATTAAGAGAAATAGGTTATTTTTCACCAAAAATACTATTTTCGGCATAATTTAGGGCTAAAAAATAAAATAAAAATTTTGAAAATAATTTCACGAAAGACTTTCACTTAGAAATTTAATATTGATTTAGGACGGTTTATAGAAAAATTTTAAGGTGGAAACTGCATCATTAGTAATATTTATTTCAACATCGAAAATTGTCTAATCTCTTCGATTTCTTAAGGATGTATATTGTAACTACTAAATTTATACAAAATATTATTCTTCTCAAATTTGTAAAAATATGTGTAAATAAATTTTTTTGGGTATTTTTGATATTTTTATTGAATTTTACAAAATTGTATAAAAAGAAACACCCACTGAAAAATGAAGCTTTGGCCCCTCATAGTGGTCCCTACCTTGTTGATAGCTCCAAGCATTGGGTGTAGCTTCTGGTGGTGGTGGTGGTGGTGGTGGTGGTGGTTCAACTTTAGCAACTCCCTTCTCTAACCATCCCTCTAACTCTCTAAATAATGCATCAATTTTCATATTTTTACAAATTTTAGTTCTATGATTCTTTCAGCTCACTTTGATTTTTCTTAGATCAACACTTGAATGAACAAAATATTGGAGAATGTTTCGGAATTTCCTAAACTGGTTAAGTGATGGAAATGAATTTTCTTTCTTTCTCCTCATAATTCTAGGCTTAAGTAGCATGTTGATTTTGCATGTAATTTCCTTCCCTAATACTAACAGCAATCCATTTGAAGCCACACGGCCTATTAAGAAGTAATCCAGTTGTTCTAAGTGCATTAGAGATTTTTTTTATTAATTTTTATGAACTTTATTAGCTTATTTCGGCTTAAAATGCTATTTTTTGGGTATTTTAATAAATTTTAGTTATATGTATATACATAAAAATTACACACAACTAATACCTATATACTCTACATATTATTTTATGTCCAGTAATAATTTTATTACATATATAATTTATTTTTAATGGCTCGTTATGTTTCTAGGTTCAAACGTTGAGCTCAGTATTTATCAAACATACTTGGTAAAAATATGCTTTATTGAAATTCAATATTATTTATACTATTTTAAGAAATTGATCTTACTAGCACTATTCGTTTAATTTTTATGACCTTATATTAAAATTTGGCTCAATTCGAGCAATATTGTCTGAATGTCATAAATCGTTCCCTAAACATCATAACTCATATTAGATAGTTTAGTAACTAGGGTACTTAATCAACTAGGGTCTTACATTCTACCCTTTTTATAAAAATTTTTGTCATCGAAACTGTTAATAGTCAGTTTTTGCTCATCTAATACTTGGCCTTTTATCTGCTGAGATGCCATGTAACTAACTCTCTCGGCATTCATACTAGATAGATGACGTACGGTATTTATGCTGAGTATAAGAAGCGCTCCTGGTTTGAATTCAAGTTTATGGCGTGAACAATTATCATAGGTACGATTATATTACATAACCGCTTGCTATCCCTATATATTAAGGGAGATGTCAAGTTAAGAAGTTGCCACGTGTCTTAACAATTATCCCGAAAATTTCCTTAGACACTATAACCATCTATAAATACCAGAAAGAAACTCTGTAAGGTCTCTTGACACTTCTTATTCACATACTTACTCTACTAAGTTACCTTACTGACTTAGGCATTGGAGTGGTCGTACTAGACTGGCCTAAGTACCAAGTATTTTACTTCCTTTTGTAGGATTTTTCCTTATCCCAAAATTCACTAACAATAGAAACTTACTTTTATAATAAGTTAGTTTGCATACCTAGAATTCTAACTAACTACGAATAACTTATCATAATCAATATACTAACCTTGAGTAAATAGCTAAAGGTATTGAGCCCTCATGCCATCTGCAAACTCCTACATTGCCTCATTTGTGGTGTGTCGACTTCATAAGTTTTCCTTTAGCTCCACAAGTGGTACATCCAATATAATCGCGAGATCCCCTGCAAACTTTCTTAGAGTCAAAGCATAAAAAACATTATGAATACCTAGCATTTCTTTTGGCAATTCCAATTCATAAGCTACCTTCTCAATTCTTCTCTTAATCTGATTCGGTCCCACATATTGCCAACTTAACATTCCTTTAATACCAAAATGCTCGACACCCTTCATTGGAGATATTTTCAAAAACTCCCAATCACCTACTTAAAATTCCAATAGCTTCCTTCTATCACCTACATAACTTTTTAGTCATCTTTGTGCTATTCTTATTCATTCCAATATCACATATACTTTTTCCTTAAGATCCTATAGCATGGCTGGTCCGATCATTTCTTTATTACCTACTTCATCTCAATACACTAGAGATTGGTGCCATCTGAATAGTTCTATGATAACTATTGTTATAAACAAATTCTACTAACGGTAAATGATTATCCTAATTTCCATCAAACTCTAACACACATGCCCTAAGCATATCCTCAATTGTTTGTATGGTACGTTTTGATCATTTATGGATGATATGCTATACTAAAGCTCAACTTAATTCCCAATTCTGCTTGTTAAGGCTGCCAAAATCATGACATGAATCGAGAATTACAATCAGAAATGATCGATATCAGTACCCCATGCAAATGAACTATTTCTTTAATATACACTTTAGCCAACTAAGGTATGGTTGTAGTTTGCTTGATAGCTAGAAAACATGTAGACTTAGTAAGTTTATCTACTATAACCCGTATCACATCATTTTGCTTCCTTGTTCTAGGTAAATCAATTACAAAATCCATCATTACATGCCCCCATTTCCATTTAGGTATTAGCAAAAGTTATAATAACCCACTTGGCTTCTAGTGCTTTGCTTTCACCTTTTGACAATTATAATAACCCACTTAGCTTCTAGTGCTTTGCTTTTACCTTTTGATAAGTCACGTACTTTGAGATATATTGTGCTACGCCTCCCTTCATTCATATATACTAGAACTTCTTCTTCAAATCCTTGTACATCTTATTATTTTCGAGATACAGAGAACATTTTGTATCATGAGCTTCTTCTAAAATCACTTCCTTAACTTCTACGACCTTTGGAACATACACCCTTTTGTTGAATTTTGAGATTCCCTTATCATCAATCCAAAAGTTAGAGTGTTTTTCCAAATTATCTTTGACCTTTTGTAATTCCACATCCTTTCTTTGAGCTACCTTTATAGTTCTAGGAGTATAGGTTGTGCTTCCAAGCTCATCAACATTGATCTACTCCCTTTGATTAAGATTTCCAACCTCATTCTTTCCATCTCTTTAATAAACTCTCTCTTATCGGTAATTAGCATAGTAGCATTATTGTTTCTCGAGTGATAGTGAATCCATAGATTATAATCCTTAAGTAATTCCAACCATCTCCTTTATTGTAGATTCAATTCTTTCTGCGTAAAGATGTACTTAAGACTTTTATGACTTGTATATACCTTGTACTTCTCACCATATAAGTAATGTCTCCAAATCTTTAAGGCAAATATTACTACTACCAATTCTAAGTCATGCATTGGATAATTTTGCTCATGTGGTCTAAGTTATCTTGATGCATAAGTAATCATCTTATTGTTTTGTATCAATATGCATCCTAAACCATTCCTCGAAGCATCACAATAAATTTAGTATTCCCTTGATCCATCGGGTAATGTTAGTACAGGTGTAGTAACCAACCACTTCTTAAGTTCTTGGAAACTTCTCTCACACTTATCAGTCTATTCAAATCAAATTACTTTACATATCAATTGTGTTAATGGCACAACAATCTTGGAGAAATCTTAAACAAATCTCCGATAATAGCCTACCATTACTAAGAAACTTCTTACCTCAGTTACAGTTGTTGACCTTGCCCAATCCATCACTGCTTTTACTTTTGTAGGATCCACGGCTATTCTAGTAGTATTCAACAACATTCAGGGATGGATGTAGACCCATCAGGTAAGGATAATCATTTTGGTCTTAGGGGAGGTGGTGACCTAATACAATATATCCAAGAAATCTAACTTGCTCTAACCAAAACTCGCACTTCTTTTACTAAGCATATAATTTGTTTTCCTTCAAAGTCTAAAGTACTGTTCTTAAATGCTTTGCATGTTCCTCCCCATCTCTTGAGTAAATCAAAATGCCATCTATGAACACCACCATAAACTCATCTAAATACTTCCTGAACACACAATTCATCACGTCCATGAAAGTAGCTAGAGCATTCATCAAATCAAATGGCATTACTAAGAATTCATAGTGTCTATATATTGTTCTAAAAGATGTCTTAGGCATATCATCTTCCTTAATCTTCAGCCGATGATACCCTAATTATAAATCTATCTTTGAAAATATAGTAGCTCTTTTTTATTGATAAAACAAATCATCAATCTTTGGAAGCGGGTATTTATTCTTAATCATAACCTTATCCAACTTTAGGTAATCTATACAAAGCCTCAAACTTCCATCCTTCTTCTTGACAAAGAGTACTGGTGCACCCCAAGGCGACGTCCTAAGTCTAATAAAACTTTTGTTTAGTAGCTCTTAAATTTGCTTCTTTAGTTCAACTAACTTGATTGGTACCATACGATAAGGGGGTTTTAGAGATAGGTATAGTCCTTGGAACAAGGTCAATGGTGAATTAAATTTCCCTGTTGGGTGACAATCTAGGTAAACCTTAGTGAAAACCTCAAGGAACTCTCATACTACAGGTATGTCTTCTAATTTGGTTTCCTTAGCTTGTGTATCCACTACTGAGGCTACGTAACCTATGTTTCCTTTACATATCAACTTTCATACTTTACTTACTGAAATTACTCAGGGAACCGCATCACAAGAACTTCCCTTAAAACAATAGTCCTCTCCATCTGACCTTTAAAACGCCACAGTCTTATTTTTATAGTCAACATTTGCTTTATACTTGGTCATCCAATACACCCCTAATGTTACACCAAATCCTTTCATATGCAAGACTATTAATTCCACCGACATCTCATGAGTATCTATATAAACATCCTCGTCTCTTAGCTTATAATACATAATTTGTTCTCCTTCAGAAGGTATTGTGACTACCATCTCATATACTAAGGTTTCCATTGGTAATTGATTTCAATCAACATACTCCTTCAAGGCATATGAATAAGTTGCTCCAATATCAAATAAAGTATGCGTGTAATTACCTCCTATGCACACCAATCCTATAATAGTTATTTATAACTATATCACTTTATATTCATAGGTAACACCGGTATATTTAAGCTAACTAATTAAATATACTCAAGTTAGAGAAGTTTAGGTAATATTTATCTACTACTATATGAGCATCCCCTGCTTCTTCTTGTTGGAGCACATAAACTCTTCCTTGTACCTTAGGCTTTCTTGTAGCTCTACCTAGCCGATTGTTGTTCCTGTTGGCTAGTTCTGGTCTATTACCTTAGGCTTGCTCTTGCCTTACCTGTGGTTCAGTACATTAGTTTACATTATGACTTGTCTTGTGACAATTGGTACAAAACATACCCCTAGGGTTCAGATTATGACAATTCTTTGCCATATGCCCACTTCTCCACATCTAAAACACTTACCATATAACTTAGGACAATCCATAGCTTGGTGCCTTGCATTACACTTCCAACGTAGAATTGTAGTTCCACCATTGCTTCAATCCTTACTTACAAACCACCTACCTCACTTTCCTTTTACCCTCTTATTGCAGCTTTTAGAGCTTCTCCAAAACCTTCTTTTCTTACTCTCCATTCCATCAGCTTTTTCTTGTAAAGTATGAGTTTGTTGAATTAGTTAAGCCTCATTCACCAAGTCATTGTACCTTACTATCCTAGCTCTTTTCAACTTCGCTTGGAAAGATAAATCAAGTCCAGCTTTAATTCTTCCAACCTTAGCCAATTCATTATCTTAGACAACCTTTGGTGCAAATTTCAGTAACCTATTAAAATCCCTTTCGTATACCTTAACTAACTTACCATCCTGCTTTAGTTTGTAGTACTCTTTACACATCTGGTCCCTTATGTACTCAGGGGAATATTGCTCTAAAAATGCAATCCTAGAAACATTCCACTCAATAGGTTGAGCTAAAAATCACTTCTTATTCTTTTACTAATTATTCGCACAACCATTTAACAAAATAGCTGCAATCCCAACCTTTCTATTGTCTTCCACTTTGTGCACTTCAAAAGCCTTTTCAAGAGAATCAATCCATTCCTCTACAACTAAAGGATCAGTATCCTTACCATCATACGGCTTCACTATCTATTGTATCCGAGCTAACTTACCACCTCCTCCAACTCTAACTCTAACTAGAGCAACTATTAACTGTTGCATAAATTCCATACTTGGCTAAGGTGGAGCCAGATCAGGTTGTGGCTAAGGTTACACCCTTTGCTCTTAGGGTTCTCAATTTACTAAAGGCCTTCCACATCCTCTTTGCATCATTTTCTAGACACCACCAAACAACATAAATAGTAATTACACTTATGGTGCTATAAAGTTATAACACTTAATCATTTAGTTACGCCATACATCTTACATGCGCCTAGAAACTTAAGGTCCCTAGCTTATGCTCTGATATTACCTAAAGGATGTTGTATCTTGGCATAGCATAGGATGCCTCATCTCATAGATAAACTTATTATAAATAAGCTCAATTCTAACAAAACAACACTTCATTATATACTTGGTGCTTAAAGGAGTTCAGTTGTAGGCTTTTGATTACAAATATGTACTTTATTTATAAACTTCAAAAACTTGAACACTAAACTTCAATTAAACTTCTAAGTCTCTATTGTACTTGTTCAGTGATACTTTCACTTTCAAAATAGTTGACTTTATCTAGTGCTCTCCAAAAGTCTATCCCTGTTGTTGGTGATACCACAAAATTTGCATCCTAACTTGAGGTTAAGAGACAACTTATCCCCTCAGCTACTATTGAGTAGAGTGAGAGTGGATAACAAGCAACAATACACCATAGCACATAACACAGGTGCATAAGTTTCATATTCAAACAATATTTGAGTAGTAAATAAGATAATACAAATTGTATGCCATGTTAATGCACGTGACATGTAATGGTATCGATATCCTAATCAGTCTAGCAACTCATTTGGTATGGTCGATTACAAATCCAAACATTCGAAGAATATATTCAGGAACCTAACAAGTTGTCTTAGCTTAGTAAAACCATGGAGCATAGTTGAAGTTTTGGTTAATGTGGAACTATATGCATGAAAACCCAATTTTATAAACTTGTCATAGCAAAACCATAAGTTTTAGGAAAATTAACCCTTAAGTTTTTTTCATGCCATGCCATGAATATATCAACTAATTCTCAATCAACATCAAGTATAACAACAAAGCTGATCATATTCTTCATGTCTTTACTTTAGGTTATGAATTTGCTTCTGAATTAGCTGTTGATTTGAATACTCATTATAGCATAAGTCTTCATAAGTTTTACTTGCAACCAGGTCTAGAATTCATCACATAAAACATTGTCAACATTATACTCACAAAGTACAATATCACTAAGTACGTCCATCACGACTCTAGGAAACATTCAGACAATTACTCCAATCACACACAAGAACATTCATTATCTACTAATCAAATATAAGTCAAGTACTTTATACAGCAATTCTAAGCATCATTCAGACAAACACCTCATTCATGTGCAAGGACATTCATTCTCCACTAATCAAATGTAAATCTATACCCTATATACGCAAATCCACTTACCAAGCTAGTGATACAATCCTAATTTACTCGTTTGCTGGAACTTCCTCCTTGATGACTTCACTTGGTAAGAGTAAGTACTTCTAAGGTCAATCATAGGTCATGGGTATAAATACACATATATACTAGTTAAATACTCACTTGTTGGTTGTTAGTTGATTATAAACTAATTTTGATTTAGTCTTTGAGTTTGATTTTGAGCTAGCTTCTAAAACAACTTTTGAGTTACTCTCTAATTTGACCTGCTTTAAATTCTTATTACACTATTCTCTTAGCTACCTTTTGACTCTCTTATCTCTAAAGTTTTTAGGAAAATCAACCTCTGACCAAGCATCCGAATCCCTTATTTTTTTTTACATTTAACTCATAGGTTTTGCTCCTAACTCATTCTTTAAGTATCCTTCTAGTGTAAAACTCATTCTTTAAGTATCCTTCTCATTCACAGAACCTTTGAATTTCCTCTACCTTCAACTAATGTCTTAAAATTTAGTTGATTTACTTACTTTCCTTTCGAGTTACACTTATAGGATCAATAAAAAACATTGAATAACACTTTAAACAACTTTTCTCAGCTTCATCACTTCTCAAGTCATTATACATTACATCATAATTCATCAATTTTTGGAATCCAACAAAATAATCAAATACTAACCTCACTTTTTAAGACTAACCTACTATTTTCTACAACTCCTCATTTTATTACTTAATCCAACCATCCCAAAACAATATAACTACTTCATTAACTAATCCAACTCATAATTTAAGTGAGGTTATTAAGAGAAATAGGTTATTTTTCACCAAAATCACTATTTTAAGCATAATTTAGGGCCCAAAAATAAAATAAAATTTATAAAATAATTTTATGAAAGACTTTCACATAGAAATTTAATATTGGTTTAGGACATTTTATTGAAAAATTTTGAAGTGGAAACTACGTCATTAGCAATATTTATTTCAATATAAAAACTTGTCCAATCTTTTCGATTTGTTAACGACATATATTGTAGGTACTAAATTTATACAAAATTGTATTTTTCCCAAATCCTATACATAAAAATATGTGGAAATAAAAATTTTCATAATTTTTTGGATATTTTTTATATTTTTAATAAATTTTACAAAATTGTGTAAAAAGGAACACCTACGGAGAAATGAAGCTCCAACCACGTACGGTGGTCCACACCTTGTTGGTAGCTCTAAGCATCAAGTGTGGCTTTTAGTGGTGGTGGTGATTGAGCTCCTGCAACTCCGTACTTCAATAAGTCATTTAACTCCATAAATTGTGCATCGATTTTCATATCTTTACTAATTTTAGCTCTTTGAATCTTTTAGCTCGCTTTAATTTTTCTTAGATCATCACTTGCATGAACAAAATCTTGGAGAGTGATTTTGAATTTCCTAAGTTGGTTAAGTGTTGGAAATGAATTTTCTTTCTCTCTCCTCAGAATTCTAGATTTAAGTAACATATTGATTTTGCACGTAATTTCCTTCCGTAATACTAGTACCTATCCATTTAAAGCTACATACCTTATTAAGAAGTAATCCAGCTACTCTTAGTGTCCTTGAGATTTTTTATTAATTTTTATGAATTTAATTTGCTTATTTCAGCTTAAAATGCTATTTTTCGAGTATTTTAATTCATTTCAATTATATGTATATACATAAAAATTGCACATAACTAATACCTATATATTCTGCATGTTAGTTTATGTTCTGTAATAATTTTATTACATATATAATTTATCTTTAGTAGCTTGTTACGTTTTAGGGCTCAAACGTCGAGCTCTCGGTAATTATCAAACGTACTTGACAAAAATATGCTTTATTGAAATTAAATATTATATATTTTATTTTGAGAAATTGATCCTACTAGCACTCTTTGTCTAACTTTTATGACCTTATATTTAAATTTGGCTCAATTTAGGTAACATTGTTCGAAGGCCCTAAATTGTTTCGAATATTCTAAATGTCATAATTTGTATTAATTTGTTTTGTGACTAGGGTACTTAATCAACTAGAGTTTCATAAATACTATAGGAATTTATTTTTAGCATCTTATGAAATACTATTACAACATTAGAGCATTACATTTATCATATCAAATTATTTAGTGCAATATGGACATGTACTAGAAAACTTTGATATCCTCATAGTAATTGAAAATATTTATGGATTATACATGTGAGATATATAATATAGTATAGTATACGAACATTGATGGATGTGGATTATCTGTATACTAATTATGTGCATGATTTATATATGAATTATAAACATATGGTAATTATAATTATATATGCATTACGTAGAATAATTTCAGTAATTTATTGAAATTACAAATCAATAAGATACGTAATGTTTTATTTTGGTGATAATATATGGATTACATTTATAGAAATTATACGTGCAGTTTATAGAGAATTAGCTTTGTAATTTATATGAATTAGTAATAAAAAATATACCTAGCATATTTTGTAAACAATAATATATTATGTATGAAGTTCATCCCTACGAGTTATATGGGCGAATTATAATCATATCCAAACTATATAGTATGTATCTTTTAATTTTGATGAATCACAAATCTAATTATACATATAAAAAAATACACAATATAGTTTGTAGATAATGATATATAAAGATCACATCCATGTGAATTATATGTGCAAATTAAAAAAAAATATAAATTATATATAGATTTAGTATTTTCTATTAATCATAATATATTTTATAGACAATGATATACACGGGTTATGTGCACATGAATTGTATATGCAAACTACCAAAATATATAAATTATATATAGATTTAGTATTTTCTATTAATTATAATATAGCTTATAGACAAGGATATATATGAATTATATCCATGTGAATTATATGTGCATATGACAAATATAGATGAATTATGTATAGAATTAGCATTTTAAGCCATAAACAAAATAATGCAAATTACTAATGGATAATGACAGATTTTGGAAAATGCACAAATTATCCCTATCTTTTAGTAATTGTACAAAACATTTATTTATTTCTAATTTATATGAATTTTAGAATAATAATAATATAAATTATAAATGAAGAAAAATTATATAATCAATACTTTAATATAAAATATGTAAGGATATATGTTATAAGAGAATATATTGTAAAAAGAGAGGGAGAGAGATATTATAAAAAGAGAGATATTAATACTTGATTGTAAAAAGGGAGAGGGATATTGCAAAATGAGAGATATTAATAATTAATTAAATAAGAAAGGGAAAGAGAAGGTAACTTGTTAATATTCAATAGTTAGTTACAATGGCCAGTGTTACAGTAATATTCTTTTACTAACATTACTGTAAAATATCGTTATTACCAAGGTATTTGATAATTGTTATTATTAACATTGTTAATATTGGTGTTATTATTTATAGTTATCATTATATTTTTGTAGTGTTTTAGTTCATTTGGGAGGTGCTCAAGATGGGCTTTTATTTGTTTGTAGAAATCATAACATATTCATGAGTTATTAGGTTCGCAGATCTGGTTCCTTATTTCATACTCTTCTAATCAATACAATTGTTTATTTATTATTTCTTAATTGCTCTTTAGTAGTTTTTTATTTTGTTCTTTATTGGTCAACCAAGAAAATTTAGTGCGTATTTATGAATACGCGTATATTCTTGTAGTATATAAGTCAATTTTTATTATATTTACTACTTTAACAATTTTCAACTTTCTCTTCTATCATTCGCTAGTCAATAATTCTTATATTTAAGGATTAAGTTTTGCCCATTTTATTTTCTTCCCAAAATATTTTTATTTCTTACTTTGTTATACTTGCACCATTAGCTAAGATTATTCACAACTGTTTGTATTTTCACTTTTAAATTATCTTATTAATTTTATGTTTTATTACATATTGGTCAACAATGATGTTATAAAGGTTTGTGAATATATATTCATTAGGTCACATTATCATTATTATTTTTCCTTCTTTATTTATTGGTGAAAATTATGGGTCAACTAAAGTTTAATATGCTTTTATGGTTATGAATTTCCATAATCATGAATACACATTACGCTTATAGCTTTCCAAATCATTTAATTATAATCACACTACTTTAAGGGGATTTTAATATGGTAAGAGTTCCCATCTTTATTATCTTATCCCACTGTTAACTATATACTTCTATTCTTAAATTTTTTACTCCTGTTTCCTAAATTACTACGCATGACCAAACTTTGATGTACGCATCAGTAATCACTAAATAGTTAAATGAAAAACTTCAAAATAAATTATCTTGAAAATAAATAACGATATAAAATAATATAATTGCGCGTAACTGCAAATCTAAAGCATAAATTTACTTTTAAGGCTAAATCTAGCCTATGTTCTACTCCTCGTCATCTTATTGTCTTACTAATCAATAGCTTATTATTTATTAATTTTTTTTTTTGAGGATTCATAACCTATGCTCTTCTATGATCAATCAACTTAAGTTATTCCATTATTCATCAATCCTTCTATGATCCATAAACTTAAGCTTTGCTACTAATTTATCTAACACCCCTATATTTAAGAACGCTACAAATCATTATGTATCTATAATATCTATTAACGGATCAAGCATAAAATATTTAACTAGAACTCCAAAACATTGGTAAAGCCCCCAAATAACTCATAAAATTTGATTCTCCATTTCAAATCATAACAACAACTAAATAAATTACTTTAATCCTTGAACAAGAAATAGTTAATATAAATTAGTTTCTATCTAGCCTAGCTCAAACGTTGTTTGTATAATGGTAAAACTAATCATTGCTTTCCAACCTAGTAGTCTTGATGCTCTCCAAATTCAATAATTTATGTTGTTTTATCTCAAGCATCTACATTTGAAAAGTGATAAGTGATAAGTGATAAGCCAAAGCTTAGTACAAAAACCTACAAACACATAGACATGTCATGCATCATACATATTTACATACACAAAAATAATGTAACAAGTTTATCAACTAGCCCATTTAATTATCTTTTATTAACTAACAACAACACTTGGGATCATTTGTAGCTAACCACAAACTTAGACTAATTTATGACTCTACTTTCTCAGTTCATAGGTTAGGACACTAGCAATGTTGCCTTTATCTAATGGCATTAGAGCATTGGTATTATAGTCTCTCAATACCCCTAACCTAACTAATTTTGGGGCATTGGTACTATGATCCCCATACACTAGTACTATCTATCTTAGATGATTTCCAAAGATAACTTCACTAAGAGCAACACCACTAAGGATCATCAAGGTACCACCTTAGGGATATAGGTACTATAACCCTTTAAGCTTAGCTAATTACAAGCAAGAAGAACACTTTATATTTCGAATAATTATTAGTCCAGTTTATTTTGAACTACACTACATAAGTGCAAGCAACAACAAGCGTAATACCTAAAGTAGCAAAAAAAGGTTCGATTAAAACCAAGTTTGTATCAATTTCTACACTTGGAGTAATCATACAAAACAATAAGCATATTAGATTCTACTCTTAATTCTTACTAAGCTCTATTCTTATTTTTATTTACTTCTTAATTTACTCTATACATATAGGTTGAAAAAATATCTTGGTTAGGAATTGTTGGCTAGGGTCTTCCTAAGGAATTCTAGATTATCCTTTAGCATTTTTAACTAACAAATTAATCTTATATTTATTTAATAGCTTTATAACATTAGCTTAATAGTATTTAGGAAATGAAATATAGAAATTTTATTTATTATGTAAGAGTACGATTTTGGAACTCCAACAATACATGGTACATATTGTACACAATTACAAAAATACATGTCAAGCCTTATTATGATTTTTCTTGATTTAACCTATATTAAGCCTAACTTGCTTAATATATATTACTTGACATTAAATTAAGGAAAAATATTTTTCTTTAAAAAATATTTAAAAACATTTTTGAAAAATAACTCATAGTCTTCAATTAGTAAAAACTGGTAAAAAAAAAAAAGGGCTTTTTGATGGAAAAACCTTATCTAAACCGCTAGTGCACAAATTTTTCTAAAAAATATAATTTCTTTAGAAAAAAATTAACCAAAAAATTGAGCTTAGAAACTAACCTATTAGGACAACAATCACCATATATGAATTAAAAAAAAAACAATTAATAGGTCTTTAGTTTTATTATTTTCCTAAGAAAATGAAAGCACTAAAAATGAAAAGAATGCAAGAAAAATGATTTTTTTATTACAAATTTTCTAAAAAAATAAAAATATTTTTTTTAATGATTGCCTTGAAGGTGTTTATGCACTTATTAGCTTGAGATCAAATCAACGTAGTTCTACTTTTTAGAAAACTTTAGTGGTTTAGTTCTTTTTATTTTAAAAATAGGACCAAATTTATATTTTTAACCACGTTATTTTTATTAAGAAAAATCATTAAGAAAACACTAATTTTATTCCTGATTTACACAAAAAACAATGTTTTGAAAAAGACCTTCTATTTTATAAAAAAACTAAGTGACAAAATAACTTCACTAAAAAAATTCCCTAAAATGCCTAATTTTGCTAAAAAGTACAAATCTAATGAAAACCATGTAATTCTAACCAAATCATCTAAGATATGCAATTTAGATGCAAGTTTGAATGGAAGACAAGAATTTTGAGAAAAAGATGCAAATGTACCCTAAAAATGCAACTTTTATAAAAGATGCAACTTTTGTAAAAACATGCAAATTCTCTAAAAATATGCAATTATCTAAAATATACATTTTTTCTAAAAAATGTAATTTTTGTAAAAATGCAACTTTTATTAAATAGGCTAAAAAAGTGATTTTTAATGATGAATATACAAGTTATGTACAAAATATTATATAAGGACCTAGAAAAGGACTTGCCTTAGTATTTATTCAATTCAAATAAACTAATTAAACTAACTTCTTTTCAAAAGCATGTATGTGGCCAAAAAAATCATAAACATAATAATAAAGAAAACTATTAACAATAATTAAAAAACTACTACTAAGTACCTACAAAAACAACTTAAAGTTAGTATAGTTTTATACATAAAATAAAAGCTAATAAAATAATAAAAAAAAAAAGAAAATCAAAACACAAACCTACCTATGCTGTACCAAGTTGTGGGTTGTACTAGGGGCTTCAAGGCGCGTATAGGTTGGATCTGATTTGGATCTCGAATCTCCAACATAGTTCATGTTATGTCATGGATGGATCTTCACTATAGAAACTTTTCCAACTCCTCACGGTGCGTTCTAAGTACTGAAACAAGCAAGTGATTCAACTTCCATGATAAAGTTATTGATGAAGTGTGGTTTGGTGTTTGTGTCTCAAGTAGTGATGGTGATTTGAGTGGTTTTTGCAATTGGGTGGCGGCCGTGATCTTTGTGTGATACGGTGGCGATTGGCTTAAGGCAATATGAGGGTAGTTTTATGGGTTTAAGGCTATAAGGAATTCGTCATTGTGTTTGGTTTTGAGAAAGGAGTATTGTTCTATGGTGTTCTATGGGTCAATGATAGTATGGGTTTGGGTTGCAATGGCTATTGTACAGTATGTGGATTGCATGATGACGATGTGTGTGTGTGCTTATGTAGCTATGTCACTATTGAGTGTAGGGGTATTGTGTGCAAATGGTGGTCATGTAGGGTTATGGTGTATAAATGGTAGTTGCATGAGAGAAAGGGCGATTGGGGTCAGGGAGTGGTGATTAAGTGTATACTAAGGGTCGAGAGTAGTGTCGTGCAAGGGTGAGGATGGTTGTCATGTATTGTTAGTTATGTTCGTGTATTATTGGTTATGTGCTATGTCGATAATGGAGATGGGGAGTAGTTGGTTTGGGTGTGTCATGACTTTGTTGAAGAAGGATGGGGATGGCATTGTGTTTGCAACGTTGATAAAGATTGGTGATTTGTATGTTGTTGTTGAATCCCCATCCTATCATCTAAGCTTCTTTTATAAATTTACAAGTTGAATCTTCGTTCAAGTATGTATTGACATGAATCCATCATGGAAAAGATTTTTTCTTCACTTAAATCTACCAAATCTTTTTTGGTGATTATTGATACAAATCTATATGATATTTTTAAGTTTTGTTAATGATTTTATAGATTCGAACCAACTTCCATAAAAAAAATATGAAAGATTTGATAAATTTGGATAAGGGTTAGTAGTTAGATCTTTTTTCTTTCCTCCATTTTCAGCCATAATTTGTAGGCATCACCTACGTAAATCAAACTGGTAACATTTTGTTATCCCATACGCATGCCTTCTAGTTCAACTATGCTCAATTTCTTGAGAATCCATCTACACCAATAGCACTTAAGCTTATAGATCTAGGCCTAATTCAATTTGAACTTTCAAACTCAAACCCAATTTGATCCGATTTATTTAAAAAATTACCCACACATGCTCAAAACAATTAAACAACAAAAATATACATGCTAAAGGATTTTCTACTCAATTTCAATTTAATAAATCTTGAGTTTTATCTTAATTTATCTAGTTATTAGTATTTCAAATTTTAAGTTCAATAAAACCTAAATTTTACTAGACTTTTGAAAAAATATTTTTCTTAATGAAACCCAATTTTTCAAAGACTCAAAATTTATTAAATTACATATATGTTTTTACTATTGCTTAATCTAACCCTAAATGACTTACTAACTTGACTTAGATATTTTTAGCACTTTGTGTTTTAAATTTTTGAATTTTTTTTTATGTTTTTTCTATTTTTCAATAAATTTTTTTTTTGTAAATCTAGCACAAAATAAATAAAAATAACTTAATAAGGGGGGCAAAAATGGTATATCTATAGTATACGATGTATCCTTTTGCATTTGTATACGCTTACACCCATATACACAGTGTGTAATTAAAAGAACAAGTCTTGTATCCCCACTTTGCATGTACACGGCAGGTGCATGTTTGAACGTGTGTACGCTTGTACATGTTGTGTACCTCTTTCATTCTTTTTCTTTTCTTTGAGTGCATTTTCATTCCAACAATCCAATTCCAACTCCATGATCAAACTCAATCCATCCTACAATTCCGATTCTCCACATAAATAATCTTTTATCATTCCTAACAATGGAATATTAGAATGATTTTGCAGCTCTTGTTTAGTTGATAAGATAATGAACATAGCTGAATTAATGTGAGTTGCAATTTTCAACATTTGTGCTTCACACCAAATTTGACTACATGATATCAAAATATACATTCACCATCAACTAGTAACATGATTATTTGCTTCTCATCAAGGAAATAGCCTTTTACCAATTTAGGGTTTAGCGAAAATCACTTACACCACTAACAATCAAAACACATTGTTCAAAACCTTTAAGTAGAAAAATTGCCATTGGATCTAATTTGCTGAAATCTTTTCTTAGAAGACGGTTCTTACCTTATCTTTTGTTTATTATTATCTTTTTACTAATAAAAACGAATCTCTCTGTTGTAGTCTTTATGAAAGGAGGTGATACACTATTATACCAAAGGTTAAAATAACTTAGGGTTTCATTGCAACACTTTAAGTAGTCTCCTTGGCTATTTAGCATATTGCCCCTTGACTTAATATTTTATTTGTTTTGATGCTTGATTGGGGCTATTAAGCAAGTGCGGTTGTCAAGTAATAATATAGTGAACAATGGAGTCCAAGGTTGTCAATCCCTCGGGGACTATACACTTTACTCACTCATGCTTTATTATTCTACTAAAAGGAAATATAGATTTCAATTGTAAAGCAAAGGGATTAAATTTCAATTAAGATAAAATAAAATCAAGTAGCAATCAATAAAAAGAATAAGAACAATTAAGAAATCCTAAATAACAATAAGGATATTTAGATTCCGTTTCATCGAGAAGTTAACATACAATAATTCTAAAGATTTCTAATTTGTTCTCTATTCTTATTAACTAAAGGAATTCAACTAGTGAATTAATAGGAATTGCTTCATGTACTAACTCTTAACCCTAACTACATTCAATCTTAATCGCTTCTACAATAGAATATGTTAGAAAAACACGATGAACACGAATTGCTTAACATTTAATACTATAAATCAATTCTAGAAACATTCTATAACTTATCACTCAAATTATAACAATTCCTTTCAATTGCGGTAAATCTATTCATGCATCGGGTTTCGCAACCTTGACATACAATATTAAATAATTAAGTTAAAACTATAGAAAGAACAACTCAATCAATACAAAACACACAATTGAATTAACAAAAAATAGGGAATGTCTTTGTAATGAACAAGGTGAGCATGTTACATGTTAATTCAAGACTTCACAGTTCTAGATATCTAAAAGTTTATTCTAAAATCATAATAGAAACACAAAATTGCATAAAGAAATTATTAGACATCTAAGAAATTCTACTAAACAAAAGCTTGTACACTTATTCCTTCTCCTTCTATATTCTCCTCTCTATTTTTTTTTTAAATGAATATTTAGCTTACCATTTATAAAGATCTAACAAAACAACCCTAATTTGGCAAGTTTTAAGGATCATGGAATGACCACACCCAAGAAACAAGGGATTGTACTTGGGGGCGTATACTCCTCCTTGCATGAATTTTTCAAGAAATTCATTGAATTCTTTGACTAGAGAATCACGACCAAGGAACATGGTCATGATATTCAATCGTGGTCCTCTCTGAACTTTGATCCTTGGTAAAATTCTCTTTCAACACTTGCTATCATCAAGTTGTTCTTCAAATCAAGTGGAATTCTTCTCAAAAAGCGCACAATCTTCTTCTTCTTCTTCTTTTTTGCTTTGTTACTCCTTTGAAGCTTTGAATTTAACAAATGATTCAATTGAGTGTCAAAATCATTGAAATCACCTTAAAGTAGAATAAAATGACTATAAATATTTAATTAGAGGTACATGTAAAATTACACTCATAAAATCTTCTCACATCTAAACATTTGCTTGTCCTCAAACGAATTAATCAATCATTAACAAGAGTTGAAAAAAAATTAGGACAAAAACTATTAATTCTACCCCTTACCATTTAAGATACCCAAAAAATCATATTAACCCTGACATATATCAAAAGTCTTCGCAACCTTGTGAAGCATCTATAAAACATCCTTAGCAATGTATATAATCTTTCCCTTCTCACCTTCTCAATGCATAAAAAATACAAGTACCAAAGTTCAATGGCTAATTCATGTAAATTAATGTTTACTCATACTATTTAACTAAGGATTCTCCCTTGAATTAGTTCCTATTATATGTATTCGAGTAAGAACCATACATGACCTTCTTACACTTAGCTAGGATATATATAAGGCTCTCCTTAACCTCACCAATTGCTACAATCAAGAGCAAACACATCTTGCATCTACTCATCCCCCAATCATCCCCCCTCGTACACACTTTTGTTGAGAAGCTATTTAAGTTAGTTTTTAATCATTTTGTTGAAGCTTATTAGTAGTAGGAAGGTACCTTATTTTTCTAAGGGACTAAGATTGATTCTTACTAATATAGGCCTTACATTTTTATTGATAACGAGAAAGAATTTTGCTCTTTTGAGAGACTATGGTTAATCCATACATTTGCTTCTTATTATTTTATCTTTATTTGCATTGCCAACTATTTTAAGTTTTTTTAAGGAATTTATAAGAAATAAATTTCACCCACTCATTTGCTTAGGATTATAGAGCTCTAAAAATGAAAAAAGGGATAAATGTACATCTAAGTAAACTTTAAGAATAATATATAATTAGTGCTTAATCAACACTTTTATTATTTTATTGATGCCTTAGAATTTTTGGCTAAATAGTATGTAACTTTACCCCACACGAATTCTACTATCAATTCTAGCAATGTGTAGAATATGTAATAGTGGTCAAGAAAATTCCATATAAGCACTATTCATACTCTATATTGCTAAATAAAAGAGGGTTGTAGACTTAAAAAGGGGGGGGTGGGTGGTTTAAAAATAAAGCATAATTAATTTCCTGAATAAAACCATATGGTATACTTATTCTGTCATATCCGTTCCCCCCACTTAAGACAATATATTGTCCTAAATGTACTTATAATGAAGCATACTAAAAGTGTGAAAAAAGAAGCATAACAAAGCATAATGGAGAAGAACGTATTAGAGAGACAATACTCCCTTGAATGAGTGCAAATCTCACATAAATGCATACAGAAATTAGCATTTAAGGAAGTCGTTAGTGAATCGACACAACACAAATCTAATAGAAAGATTAATAGATGAGAGAAATATGTGCAAGACAAACAAGATCTTTATTATTTCATTATGGGGAGTGGAATTGAGAATATAGCAAAATAAAAAAAAAAAAGACAAAAAGACTTAGAATTAATAATGAAAAAGAAAACATGTAAGCTAAAAACTAAATAAGTGAAAGAAATAGTTCAACATGAGAGCAATTAAAAGAAATCTAAATCATGTACTTCAATCTTGTAAATCCTACTATTTAAGGGACATATAATTAACTAAGAGTACTTTTCGATTATTTCCACAGATTAACTAAACTAAGAACTAAATTCTACATTTAGAAAATGAACGTAGTCATTCAATTCAAAAGTTCATCATTGATAAAAACTCGAATATGAGAATAATGGACCTTAAGTCACCCAAAACCCTAAACACTAGGATAATTAAAGACATGTGACCCTAAGTGAATATTTGAACAATTATTTTGAGCAATTCTATTCAACTCTAGAAAACTATAACTTCCATAGGAAGAATTAATATAAGAGCTAAACCTTAAAAGAATTACATATAAGGTAACTTCCTTATTTCCCTTATAAGCTATGTCATATATGGAGAGGCAAACCAACTAATCATATTAAATAACTCATCATTTAAGAGTTAGAATCACCTATCACTTTATAATCTATGAAAAGCTTGTGATAAGATAATTTTCCTAACTTACCATAACCTATACTACATATGGTTAAGCTATACAACTCCCTTATCTATTAAATTTTAAAACATGTGAAGTGATACTACCATACCCCTAAAAACACCTAAATGGCCAGTTGAAAAGAGAGGGAATGGGGGGCCATACCATATTAATCACACATCAAATCATTTGTCTGTCATAAGTGCTATTTATCCCTTATTGCTTATATCATCCAATCATTGTAAGGTATGGCTCACGTACAACATAGAAGACAACAAAAAGGACTCGTTTAGAATTCTCATATACATACATTCAAAATGGCACTCTCTTCCCCATTTTCTCTCATCCTTTACTCTCTTTTTTGCACTTCAAACACACAAACAAAAGGAGAAACCAAGCCCCTTAAATCCATACACAACCGCTACACATATATACACATATTCATGGTACAAAAGTGCCATCCCACTCCTCTATTTTAGTCCACCTAAAAGAGAATTTTAGGACACCAAAAAACTAACCTCAAACCCTAAAGTTATGGCATCATAAGAAGCTTGCAAAAAAGAAAGGAAAACAAGGACCAAAGAAGGACTCTAAGTGCATAACGACCTTACATACTTCTTAAGATGAGTAAGCTTTTAAATTTGAATGCTATATGCCATGCCTAAGAGTTTATATATTTTCATGAAAATATTAATATGTGTATAAGGCAATAACATAGCTAGTTTACATTAAGTATTAAACTTATGAATGTCTTACATGAAAGTTAGACTATGAGTATACTAGGTTTAGTATTATCTAGGATAAATGCCTAGCACTTAGAATGGAAGCTTGTGACTTGAGAAAATCATGAAACATGTATATGAATGATTGTTAAACATGTTGGACATGAGGTTTTAGAAGGATATTTAGATGCTATTTTTATTTCTATTTGGTTACATATGCTTAAATCTAGTTTTAGGTGAAGGAAAAATCATTACATAATGTTTTATGAGGAATCAACTTTTTGAGATGTAAACTAAGGTGTAACACTTATGATAAGTATGTGATCTATAATTTTCACTTAGTACTTAAGCTAAATAATCTTATTATGGAGAAGAAGTTAAGTTAGAGTTAGAATATAAGTAGTGTAGGCTCTTGAATTATCACGCAAACTTAAGGAAATGATGAAATAATTAGAGAAACCAAGTTGGAAGCCCATACACCCAACTAACCAGATTTGGAACCATAAAAAAAACCCACTTAAAAATACAATAAAAAAAAGTGAAAAGGCCAATCAAAGTAAGTATAATAGGTGTTAAAAGCATAAAACTCAAAATTGAGCTTAAAAACATCTAAATCAAGCTTAGAACTTCTAACTGGGCTCTTAAGAAAATTTTGACCAGCATGTTAATTAACCAAGAAAAGTTATTTTGAGGCATAGAAGAATCCTACATAAAACTTCATAAGCCCAACAAAGTCATTAACTTTAGTTTGGACAAAAAACGAGCCTACTTGACTACATAAGCCCATTTAAGAGTCCAATAATATCTTGATAGCATCGAGGTCATGAGAAAATGATGGAAATTTGACTTTAAAGGGTGTTTTAAGCTTAGAATAAATTCCTAAGCTCAAGCCCAAAAGATTTTCTAAAATAACAAAAAGCCCAAAAACTAAACTAAGCCCAAAAGGGCACCAAACCTTAAGGAACCATATTGTTCTGACCAGTGGATAGAATTACAAGTCCTATCTCAAAAATTTAATCACACCATGTTAAAGTACAGTAAAAAATGATGGAAATCGACTATAAAATCATAAAAATCAAATTTAAAACAAGAAAGTTATATGCGATTGAAGTTTTAGTACAACCTGGAAGAATATAAAAACTATGTTAAAAGTGTAACATAAAAGATTTTAGGTTAGCCTTCTAATTTTATTCGAAATTCTTATAATATCATATTTGCGATGTTCAGGAGACCCTACCATTGAAGATGACCTACTCCTGGACTATTGTAACCGATCAACTATGGCCGAGTGAGTGATTCTTGATGACCTTATGCTTGGTTTTGTTTGTAGTGTAGTTGCACTTAAATTTATATAATGAATTTGAATGCTTGTAGGATATGGGAAATGCATGTGTATGATATTATGATTGAATGCCATGATTTGCTAATCAAATAATAATTGGAACTATTTATGATGATATTTGATGCATAGTGGTATGGAACAAAATTGTCAGATCATAATGAAAATTGAATTACGTAATTCTTCGATTAAAGAATTCAATGAGTCATGCGTTTCTCATATCTACATCATAATTATATTGACTGTCACCTCATGTGGAAGACAGAATAGGGCTCACAGGAGTAGCAAGGATTAAGTAACGATTATGCCATTATTATATTATTGAGTCTTTGTCTTAGCTACTAGGCTTATTAGGTGCTAGGGTATGCTAACCATTAGCGAAGGGTAATGTCTTGCGACTTCTGCTTAGGGTGTGTGATGTACATTATGGAGACCACCACATTGCTAGATTTGGAAATTTTGACTAAAAGTTTGATCTTTTGAAAAGGAAAAATGTATTTTTGTATGAAAAGTGAAGTTGTTTTTGCATTCATATGTTTATGTATTTAATAAAATTGTTATGTAGTATGATGAGGGGATTAACTCGCTAAGCGTAAGCATACACCCCAATAGATTTCTTTTGATGTAGGACCATCTCTTTGTCCACTTGAGCTGAGGAATGCTCAAGGTGAGTCTTGTGTAGGGATGGGGCTATGTGATTAAGAGAGCAAAGAGAGAAGTTCATAGTATGGCCAATAGTTGTTTGTTTCTTTTAGTTAGCTAAATTTCTTGTAAATAGATAGACTTATGACAAACTTAGATGGATTGATTTATTGTACTATTTTATCATGGAATTCTAAGTTCCACGCTTTATTTTTGGTAGTACTCTTAGATAATATGCTTGATATTACTCATCTATATACCCTATGGTAACGTAGAGGGGAAGGAGCCTTATGTGCCGTATGAAAAGCTTATGATTAACAAAGGGGTTGATTGTAGATCTTCGTATAGTATACAGCAATTTACCATGACAATGATACTATTTGGGTCTTGATGGGTCTCATCTTCATAGCTACAATCCAAATTAATGTCTCCTTCTTTTCTTCCTCTTTTTCATTCTCCTTGTCTTCATCCCTTAAATCCATCCTTTTTGTGACATCGATTAATTACTCTTTCGTAGGTGGAGGGATTTTTATCTTGACTTGATCTACTAGAATGCTGCAAAAGTTCATCAATCGTATTTGTTATCAAAACAATCTCTTCAAGGATTGCTTAAAGAGTGCTTAGCATGTCACAAACTTTTAAGCCTCAACTTTTAATCTCTTCACTTCATGGACTAAACTCTCCTCATTGATAGATGCTTCATAGTCTTTCTATTTAAGTGTATTCTTATTGATATCATTTGGTAGGAGCTTTATTTGATGGAAGGTTGAAAGTGACATTAAGATTACATCTCTTACCATAGTTAATTAGGGGTTGTCAATAAAAAGTTTAAATCTCTTTGCTAAGGGCGTAACATATGACCTACATCCAATTTGGTTGACTCGCACATTGGTGGCTTGGTATCACATGTAGAAAGCTAATGCCACTGCTAAATTGATTAGGTATCCCTCTATAAGACTATAGAGGTAAAAGATCTGATGCATCCCTACTACCTTAATGCTTTTTTCTCTCCCGCTAATTGTATAGGTGAGCAACCAATGGAAGATTTGTTGTGTAAGATTTTTCAAGTGACATCCTCTGGCAAACTTGGGGTTATATGTCTTTTTCTTTAGCCAGTTTTTTCCAATAGTTTGCAAGGGTGAGTCCACATAGGAGTTTGCAAGGTAACGTATAAAACTTGAGGGATTAGACAAATTCTTTCTCATAGAGCCCCATGAACCTTCAAATTCGGCTATGGAGAGTATGAATGTTTCTCAAAGATAGTAAGTTTTAGCCTCTACATGGAATTTGGTCATGTTCCATTAATAGGGTGGTAAGGAATCCTAAAGTAAGTTCCTTATAGATCGATTCTTGGATACTAAAAAGTTTCCTAATCTAGGAAACTTGATCTTGAAAAGCTCTTCCTACTTAACATCTCAAATCTTGCTTTGTGGTTGGGTGTTTCAAACTCAAGCATGTGTTTGGGGTATGGTGATAGGGTTGCTAGTGGATTATCTTCCAAAATGGCTTGGGAAGAGGCCCTTCAAGTGTTACAAAGTATGGTGGTTTTGGGTTATTAGGGAGACATAGATATGAGCAAGAGATTTTTCCCCACACTTAGTGCTTTGGCTATGGTAGTGAGAGTGTATTAAGGAAGATGATAATTTACACAACAATGGACTTGTTGTGTTATTGCTCCTCAAAAGGGAAACTTGCTCTTGATAAATATGGTAAATGTACAATACTATGATGGGTAATAACGAAATCAACAAGACTTTTTTTAGTTTTCAACATGGCTTAAAGAAGTAATGTATTGACAAAGGGAAAGTGATTTTTCAGGAGAAAGAGGTCGAATTAGGAAAGTTTGGAGCAATAGAATCATGGATGATCTGAGTAGGGGTGGTTGTGAATAATATTGCTTAATACGAGTTAGATCACATGGGTGATCTTTGGCTGTGGTGTTACCCTTAATTGTTTCCTTTATTTAGAGTTAATTGCTATTTCTAACAAGAGGATCACAAGTAAGATCACCAGTGTGATCCTTGATCATAGTTCTCTTTGACCCTTTTTTTCTATATTTGATCCAAAATTTTGATTAGAGGAGTACAAATAGGATCACAGGTGTAATAATTGACCATGGTCCTCTTTGACCGCTTTTTAATTTTTTTTTAATGTAATGGATTTTAGTTGGTTCATGATCATTATCTTTACTTTCTTTTCCTTAAGAAATTCAACTTCTTCTTAAGTTTCTTTATGTTGCAAAACTTGGGATGATTCTAAAAAGTGGAGTGTGTTGAACTATCATATGATAGGAAAAAAAAAATAGAAAACAATGAAATAAAAAGACATAGGGAAGAAAATGGCTTGGGTTGCCTCTTAAAAAGCGTTTTTGTTTAATGTTATTTGCTCGATGAGTTAAGATATAGATTACCTATTTTCCTGGACTAGGTAGAGGTCAAACTCAATACAGTTCTCTTGATCAAAATCTCCCCTTAAGTACAACTTGAGTCGCTGGCTATTCACTTTAAATGTTCCTCTGTCGAGGTTTCAAATCTCCACCACTCTATATGAGAATATTTGTGTTACTTTAAAGGGTCCAGGTTGTTATGATTTGAGTTTACCTTGGAAAAGTCTCATTTGAGATTGGTATAAAAGAACACCGTCACCAACTTGGAATTATTTTCCTTGCTTAATTCGACTATCGTGATATCATTTGGCTCATTCCTTGAATATTCTTGAGTTTTTGTAAGCTGTTTCATGCTATTATTTTTGCTCATTCAGCTAAAGTTTTTTGTATTTACTAGTACATTCAAGATTAAGGTTAGCACGCTTTATAGCCCAATAAGCTTTATGTTCAATTTTCACTTGTAAGTGATAAGTTCTTCCGATACTAGTCGATATGGAGTTGATCCAAGTAGCGTCTTATAGGCAGTTCGATACTTGGAGAGAATCATTAAGCTTCTTTAATCAATCTTGTCTATTGTGCTTGATTGTCTTTTCCAAAATCCTTTTTAAATCCTTATTTGCAACTTATACTTATCCACTTGTTTAAGGGTGGTACAAAGTTGTAATCCTATGCATAATGGAATATTGCTTTATGACTTTTTCTAATTGAATGTTGCAAAAGTAGGTTCCTTGATCACTAATAAGTGCCCTAGGTGCATCGAATCGATAAAATAGACTTTTTAGGAACCCTTTCACCACCGTAGCATTATTATTTGGTAGAGCATGAGCTTTCGCCCATTTAAATACAAAATCCATTGCTACTAGGATGTACTTATTTTTGCTTGAGTTTGGAAATAGCCTCAAGAAGTCAATCCCCCAAATGTCAAGGACTTCATGAATCAATATTAGATTCTGCAACATTTTGTCTCTCTTTAATATATTCCCTACTCTCTTAACACCTATCACATAGTTCCATAAATCTTTGGGATTCCCTAAATAATGTTAGCCAATAAAAACCAAACTTAAGGACTTTGTGCACTATTTTATTGGGTTTAAGATGTTGTCTAGTTGGTCCTATGTGATGATGATCTAAAATCTACTAACCTTCTAAGTGAGATATACATCTATGAATTATTTGATCTGCATAAATCTCAAATAAATATGGGTTTTCCTAAAAGTAACTTTTAACATCATGGAAGAACTTCTTCCTTTGTCTATAGTTTAGTCCCTCAGGAAGAATTTTAGCTACCAAGTAATTTGTTATGTCAACAAACTAAGGAGTTTCTGATGGACTTACCTAGTAAAGTCGCTTTTCTAAGGCATCATTGATGGGAATCAGCCTTCAACCATATCCAAGCTAAGGCTAACCAATCCCAAGCTAAGATTGATCAAGTTTTGCCGAGGTCAATCTAATAATAGAAGATTGAGGGGAAGAAAAGGAGACACTCGGCACCAAGTCTATCATTTGCCAAGAAGCTGTGAGACCATAAGACCAAGGACTCGAAGCTAAAGATCCACTCGATACGGCATCGATAGACTAGTGTTGACTAATTCTATCACTCAGCAGTTATGAGCTGATCTTTTTGGTGTCTTGGCTAAGCATTGCAAGACTTTAGAAGCTCTTCCTTGGACTTGGACATCTAATTGCTGACCTCGCCTAATTCGAATCTTACTCCTTCTAGGACAGGTCAAGTGACTGCATGTCAACTTCTATTAAATGTACAGTTTTGTATTCATGTACATATTTTCTTTATTTTATTTATGGGCTTAATTCTTTAAGGTTTAAGGCCTTATAGATTATTTACAATTTTGCCACTAAGGTTTATGACTTACTATAAATAGCAACATTATAATAAAAAAGAGAGAGAGAGAGAGACATAGTGAAGAATATTCCCATATAGAGAGTGAAACTTTCCTCTTTCGAACAAGGCTATACTTGAGCTAGTAGAGCTTGCATTTACCAGATTATTGAGTGTTGATTAAACTCTTTAATCTTTCCTATGTTCTTATCAATCTTGGCCCTAAGATTGTGGTGAACTTTTCATTTAAATTGGTTAGTGAGTCGCATTTAACCCTCATTTGAATCCTGAGCGACATTTAGTGTTCGTGAGTTGTATAGAACCCTATTTCGAGCTCAAACCCTTAATTGTGTTTATTCTTAGTACATGATATTCATATACATTCACCTTTAAAACCCCTTGCATCATCTTCCTTTTTGAGATCCATTACCCGCGATACACATCAATCATTAATGTCTTGTTCATCTAGTTTTTCTAGCTATGAATTCTCTAAGCACAAGAGATGGTTTGCAACCAAATTCTCAACTCCCTTCTTATCTCTAATCACCAGGTTGAATTCCTGAAGTAATAATGTCCATCTAATCAATCTTGGCTTAGCATCTATTTTATTCAATAAATAATGCAAAGTAGAATGGTTATTATAAACAATAACTTTAGAAAAGATTAGACAAGACCTAAATTTATCAAATGTAAAGACCACTACCAATATCTCCTTTTATGTGGTAGTGTAGTTCTCCTGAGCTTCTATGAGGGTCTTATTAGCATTGTATATTAGCTGGAAGTGTTTCTCTTGCATCTGTCCTAAAACTATGCCTACAGTATAATTGCTTGCATCGTACATAAGTTTAAATGGTAAGCTCCATATGGTGCTACCATTATTAAGGGCATGCATCAATTTATCCTTTCTTCCAGTAAGAATATAAAAATGGGGCATCCTTTTCTAATAGTGAAGTTAAAGGTCTCACTATTTTTGAAAAGTCTTTGGTGAATCTCCTGTAAAATTCGACATGGCCTAAGAACTGCATACAATTGTGACTGTATTAGGAGGAGGCAATTTTGTAGAAGTGTCAATTTTTGCATTGTCCGCTTCATTATCTTTTCATTGCACCTTAAGTCCTAGTACTATGCCCCTCTTATAACATAAATTGGCACTTCTCCAAGTTTAATACTAGATTGGTTTCCTTACATCTTGCTAGTACTTTTTGCAAATTCTTAAGACAGTGATCGAAAGAGTTCTTGAAGATCGAGAAATCTTCCATAAACACTTCCATTATATCTTCAATAAACTCATCAAATATTGTCATCATGCATTGTTAAAAAGTTATAGGTTCATTACAGAGACCAAATGACATCCTCTTACAAGCAAAAGTGGTCATTTCCCTAGTTCCTCTAAGGCAATCAAAATTTGAAAATAATCGGAAAGACCATCTAAACAACAATAATACATATGACCTGATAAATGTTTCAACATTTGATCAATAAATGGTAAAGGGAACTAGTATGTCCTTGTGGCATCATTATGCTTCCCATAGTTTATGCAAATTCTCTTGTATGTAGCTGCTCACATTAGAATGAACTCGTTTTACTCATTAGCGACCACTATCATGCCTTTGTTCTTAGGTACAACCTGCATAAGACTAAACCAAGAATTTTTCAGCAATTGGATAAATGATACTTGCAAGAGTTTAATCACTTCACCTTTGACTACTTCCTTCATGTTTAGGTTTAGTTGTCTCAAGGTTACACTACCAGTTTGTGACCTTCTTCCAATATTTTTTTCCTTCTATTACCCATTAAATTCAAAGGACACTATCACAAGCAATTTTGAGTTTTCCTTTAGAAAAGCATGTTCCAAATAGTCCAATAGTTGCTTTAACTCTAGCATAGGTGGTCCTCAATAGAAGACTTTAATTTTGCTCCTTTAGCTTGCTCTATCCTATTAAACCTTTTTCTCTAGGAGAATTACAACAAAAGGGATCAATGTTTGAGAGTAAGTTCAAACAAAGAATCAATGTTTTGAAAAGTTCAAATAAAAGATCAACGTTTCACAAAATGGTTTAAACAATTTTATAAATTGGCTATTATAAATCCTTTATTTGAACTATTTTATGAAATATTGATCCTTTATTTGAAGTTTTCTAAACATTGATCCCTTATTTGAACGTAGCCCTAAACGTTAATCCCTTTCTTTGTAATTTTCCTCCTTTTTCTCTCCATAGATGGGGGTTTGGCTTCCAACTATGTTGTTGCATTAGTAATGATCTGGTTATTAGATAACCCTTTTTGTTTTCCCTGTTTCAAACAATAATTTAGAGGATCTCAATCATTAATTCCTATACACTAGTCATAGAGGCATCAATAACATTAAAACAAAAGAAAATATCATCTTGTTCAATACATTTTTTCATCACCTCTTTTATTTTAAACACCATCTCCTCTTTTCCTATCTTCAATATAAGTTTGCCATCACTACCATCAATAATAGCTTTAGCCATAACTAAAAAGGGCCTCCCTAAGATAAGTGGTACTTCAATATCTTCATTGATGTCTAAAATTACAAAGTTTGTAGGAAAAATAAATTTATTTGCCTTAACTAGTATATCTTCAATTATACCCCTAAGGTATGTTACTAATTTATTTGCCAATTGTAAGCTTAGTCTTGTTAGTTTGGTTCTCATAGGTCTAGTTGTTTAAATAATTTATATGGCATTAGATTTATGCCAGCTCCTAGATCAATTAATGTTTTCATGGTAGCTAAATCATCAATCAAGCAAGGGATAGTAAAATATCCTAAATCCTTCAACTTTCTCGGAAGGTTGTTTTGGAGGATTGCTTAACACTCTTCACTTAATGTAACTGTTAACCATTCCTCTAATTTCCTCTTGTTAAAGAGCAACCCCTTCAAGAATTTCATGTACTTAGGCATCTACGACAAAGCTTCTACAAAAGATAAATTGATATATGATTGTTTAAAAAGATCTAAGAACTTATCGTATTGCTCATATGAGGATTCCTTCCATAACCTCTAGGGATAGGGAATTGGTGATCTATATTCCTTCACTTTCCAAGGTTTTAATTCTTCCTTTGGTGATTTTGGGATTTCCGTAGCCTCATTATTTGGTTCTACTATAACCGGTTCTAGGCTTACTTGGTTCTTTTTAGGTTACTTACTAACTTGTGATTCTTTACCACTTCGAAGAGTTACAGCTTTTGCTTATGCTAGTAGAAGAGGTTCTTGTTGCTTCTTAACCATAATTTTTGAAAGTTATTCAATTTGCTTTTCAATAATTTTCAATTTAGCATCACTACTCTCTATGTATGTAGTCAAAATGTGTGCTAGTCTTGACTTTTCTTCTTGCTGTGGAGAGCCTTGAAATCCTTGAGGAACATTCATATTTCTTGGTTGAGTCGCATATGGATAATCTCCTTAAAAGGTAAACTAGTCCTTACATTGTTCTTCACAATTGTTATAAGGCATATGTTGTCCTAAGGTATGTTACCGATTCATAAAATTATCAATCTTCCTTGGGTAATGTTGTCCTATATATCCCTTTAGATTGACTAAGTTAGGCATCATCACGGGATATTGTGGTGGTATGGAAAATTTTTTTAGCTTTCAGCTTAGCACCTCAACCTTAGTTACTAAAGTCAAAATGGTGTCTATTTCTACCATGCCTGGACTCCTTCTACTAGATCTAATGTTTTCCCAATGGTAGCTATACATAGCCAATCCTTTAATCAAAATTGAGCTTCTTCGGGCATTTTCATGTTTAACATTCCACTTGGAGCTAAATCAATTGATTGTTTAGTGGAAAAGTTTAACCACTATAGAAGGTTTGTACGTGCATCCAAAGTGGAAGGGTGTAGGGTAGTCATCTTTTGAACAGCTCCTTAAAATGCTCCTAGGCATCATATAGAGTTTCAAAATCAAATTGTACAAATGATGAGATGTCAATTGCTAAGCTTGGCAATCCTACTTGGAGGGAAGTGCTTTTCAAAGAACTTATCCGTTAGCTCTTCCCATGATGTAATAGAACCCTTCTAAAGAGAAGCTAACCACTTTTTGCTTTTCCTCATAGTGAGAAGGAAACATTCTCAACCTTATTGTAGCGTCCATAGGTCCATCAATTTTGAAGGTAGCACATATCTTCAGAAAACTAATGATATGCGCATGCAAATCTTCTTCTAGAGAATCGTCAAAATGTTATTGCTATTGGACCATCTAAATAATTATAGGCGAGATTACAAATTCATTCACAGTTATAGCTAGTTTTGCTATGCTGGAGTTGGCTTTACCTATTGAGGGTTTGATGTAATCAAATAGGGTCTTCGGTGCTTCCTCATTGCTAGCCATTACTTCAATTTCCTCATATACACAAAAAGAAAAATAAATTAGAATTGATTTAACTCAAAAAAGAAATAGAAGATCAATTGAAAGAGAAATAGTAGAATAATAAAGGCATGAGCTTTCTTGCTTCACAGTCCTTGACAATGGCACCAAAAACTTGATTAACTAACAAGTGCACATATCAAGTTATAATATAGTAGACTTGCAATTTCAGGTTGTTGATCAGTTAAGGACTGTATATACTACTCATATTTACTCTAGTATCCTATTTATGAAAGAATACTTAAAATTAAATTATAGAATGAGCAATGAAAATCTAACAATCGAGAGAGATAAGATTGTGCAACCATTAATTATCAAAGCAATAATAAAGCAAGAACCTTAATTAACCATATGGACATTGTTGAGTGTAAAATTACACTACGCCGTGTACTTAGCTGTAAACTTGCAATCTATTTTGATTCACTTGCTATTTAGAGATTATTTTGCCCAGATATTATAAATAGAAGAGAAATACATGTATAGAAGAGGGAATAGAGAGAAAGAGTTGTAGTAAGGCATATAAACACTCGTTTCTTAAGGTTTATTCCATTTTTATCAAGCAAGCTTTTACCTTTATCATGATTGTAGTTTAAAGCATTGATATCTAAATCTATAAACCATTGAGGTAATAAGGTAGTTAACGATAATTGTTTTATTTTGATGAAATTCTTTTATTCTTATTAATTCAATTGCATGTTTTTTAAGATGAAGTTGTTATTTCTAGAGTCTCAACTTAATTATTTGATTTTATGTATTGAAGTTGTAAGGCTAACACATAAATAAATCTACCGTAACTGAAAAGAGTTGCTATAAGCTAAGACATAAGTTATAGATTTCTTCCACAATCCAAATTTGTATCTTGTTTGTTATATGAAGTTCCTGTTCTTAATGCTATTATAAGGAGCTCTATTGTAGAAGTAATTCAAGTAGATTTAGGATTAGAATTTAATAGAAAAGTAATTCCTATTAAATTAGTAATCGAATTCCTCCAGATAATAAGAATAAGAAATTCATTAAATAACCTAAGTTACTACATGTTACGCTTATGGTGATCAGGGTCTAGATATCCCAATTTATGACTATTTAGTTTTATTTCACTGTTTCATTCATAGTTAACTATCAACGATATTGTAATCCATTATTAATTAGAGTAATTTAAAGTGGGAGAGTAAGTGTTTAATCCTTGTGGGAACGATAACCCTAGACTTTCGAAGTCTTCTACACTATTATTTGACGGGTGCACTTGCCTTATAAGTACAGTATACGCCTCATCAAGTTTTTGGCATCATTGTTGGGGATTGTTGATCAAGAAAGCTCATTCCTTTATTACTCTATTACTTTACTTTCCATTGTTTTTCTATTTCTTTTTATTAGTTCAATCAAAATCTAATTTGAATTTTCTTGTTTGTATTAAGGAAATTTGGAGCGATGACTAGCAACAATGAAGTACAAAAGACTATGTTTGATTATATTAAACCGTCAACTAGTGGAGCCAACTTTAGTGTTGCAAGACCAGCTATCACTATAGAGGAGTTTATGATCTCACCAATTATCATCTAGATGGTTTAGTAGCAATTGTAATTTGAAGGCTTTTTAGAGGAGGATCTACATGTACGTCTTGTAAACTTCTTGAAGATTTGTGTAACTTTCAAAATCAATGGATCTACTGATATGCTATAAGGTTGAGATTATTTCCATTTTCTTTACGAGGGAAAGCAAGGTAATGGTTAGCCTCATTTCAAAAGCATTCAATTATATCTTAGGATTTACTAATAAAAAAATGTCTAGAAAAATATTTTTCTCCAACTAGGGCAACTAAGCTTTGTAGTGATATCTTGTCATTTACTTAGTTTGATGAATAAACAATTTATGATGCTTAGGAACATTTTAAGGAGTTGCTTAGAAAGTGCCTTAATTATGCTTTACCACTTTGGATGCATGTATAGACCTTTTATAATAGATTAATTTGTTGATGCATCTATATTATAGCAATTGGCCTCTAGCGCTATCATCTATAATATAGATCTATCAAATTGGAGAAAATTGCTATAAGCTTAGTCATAAGTTATAGATTTCTTTTGGAATTGAAACTTGTAACTTTTTTTTTGTGTGGAATTCTTATTCTTAATGCCGTTCTTAGGAGTTATATCCTATAAGTGACTAAGGTAGAATTTAATTACAATTAGATTTAACAAAGAAGCAATTGATATCAGATTTTGGTGAGGGTGTGATCTTGAACACAAGATTTATAAACATTACAAAACAAACAAAAGTTAGGCTAAGGGGGGTATTGAGGCAACTCCAGCACTACCACTCCGATGCCTAAGTTATATAATGTTGATAGAGATAAGTAAAAGTAAGGGAAAAGTGTTCGAAGGCCTAGAAGAACCTGTCCGTTGCATTTAGACCTCCCTTTATAGTTGTAGGATCATTTTGAAAGTAGTAATTGTTCCCTCCAATTCATGTATGTACACTTAGTTTAAATTTTAAGACTACTCCCTGATTTTAGGGAACGTAGTTGATGTAGTGGTAACTTTAGCAGGAGGGCTAATTGTATGTGCCTAATGTTAGAGTTTGAACCTTTTGGGGTTGATCAATTTAAAGCTTGACCTAAAGTTGGTTATTTCGAGCTAAAGTAAGCACATCTGACCGACTCTTGGTAAAACCTTTCTTATTGAACTCTAAGTACTTAGTCTTTCCATACCTAGTCTTATGATCGATAGGACTTGAAGGAGGTCAAAACGAAGTAAAAAGGGAGATATGATTTTGATAAGAGATTGGAGGTTATCCTAAGTAGCTTGGTTTGTGCTCTTAGGGTAAACCTTTATTAACATTTGCCCTCGACTCCTCTTGATGAACCTATCAAGAAGAGTAATAATGTCACTATTAAGGATAATAAATATTCTCTATGCTTCCTATTTCCAACCTTCAAAGGTTGTAGATTGCCTTCTAGGGTGTAGCTTTTCATGTAACTTGTAAGAGAAGCTTTAACTATTGAGTGCGACGATTCATATACAACCATCAAGATTTACACAAATGTGTCAAAGTTAATGCATGTCTTTTAAGATGGGCCATTTTATTTGGACCATTTGATTTATCTAATATATAGTAAACCAGATAAACCACATCAATTGGTAACTATAAAGGCTACAATCCCCTAAAAAACTATCACAAAACTCACACTTTTGTTTTCCTAACTTTCCTTTTGCATTCTCTTTCTTCTTTCTCCTGGTCTTAGTACTAATGTTCCTTTTTTCTTCAATTGTCGCTTCCTTCATCCTATAGTTCGTACATTTTCCTTTTTCCTTCACTTGTAGCATCTATTTTAGCAAGGTAAACTAAGTCCTCTACTCAATCTAACGACTCAACCTGTATACAAGAGTGAAGCTAAGATCTATCCATTATGCATCCAATAAGGGATTCTCTTCCTTCGAAAGAACCCTCCTTACATGATAGATCTTGATGTTGTTGATTGCCCTCGAGATTTGACTGGGTATACTGGGTTAGTGAGAATTTGTACCCTTTAAGTATGGAAAATTAGGAAACTCCCATACGATGATTATCCTATGGACAATAAAGGTGAATCTCTTGCATTGCCCTTATATGTTGGAATCGAGTATGATATGAGTCTAAATGGTGTCATAAGCATAGTGAGTGAGCAAGAATTTAATGCTATGCAACTCTGTTTTAAAGGTGCCCTTCAAGATTCGTCATTTGAGAGACCTCAACCATATGAATGAATCATGACATTAGGTGACTAAGAATTTGCCCTTTTGAAAAATGCTTTGAGGTCAGTTTGAAACTACCCTTTACTATATTCCGGAGGTCCTACTTTACATTTCACCATCTTTATCCCTCCATGATGATAAGAATCAACCCCTCGGACCGATTACGTATAGCCAAACTAGAGGACTCCAAGAATTCGCTCGAAGGATACTAGCTCTAAGCTATAGTCGAGACGGGGATTCTTACCCTAAGCTAACCTCCTACCGACCTAACTATCAAATCTTTACATGCATCAAATCTACCTCTATTTAGTAGCGATGCTTTATCCCAAAAGTAGCCGAAGCGAGCTGTCGATCTGACTACAAGCATCCAACCCTGAATCAAGTTGACTTCTCTTCAAAAGAATTAATTAGTCTTCGACTTGGTCCACATCAGGTCGGTCCCTGACTACAAGCGTTACTCTATTTTCAACTACGTTGTATCATATTTCTCCTATCCAGATGCCAAGCGACACGTATCTTTTGACATAGTATTCTAGAATGATTCTTTTTTTTTTCACATTGAATATTCTTTGTCTCTTTTACCCTTTTTAATATGTCTTATGTAACCTAGTTGTAGAATACCCTTTTGTCTTTTTATACATGTAAAGTAACCATAGTAGGTAGATATATAAACCTTTACTTTCTTGTATGTAGGAGAAATCATCTAATCAATACAAAACTATTCATTTTAGTGATCTTAGTGTTCTCGTTATCATTCAACTCTTATCTATTTCCTTTAGTAAGGATGACCCCCCCAGTTCAGACCGGTGTGTCATACCCGGCAAATTGTAAGTTGAGTAAGATCGAGTGGTACATCATATTCGTTCTGCAGCTGCCCTAACTTTGCTAACCTTTTCCTTATTTGTTTTGGTTTGCTTCGTTGTGGTGCCTCTTTGTATGTTTAACCTCAGAGATGCATTAGTTTCGCTGGTATCAAAGCATGGTTCCGCGAGGGAGTGTATAAAGCTGCAGTAAAGTTTTGGTTCGCTTTATTGTTAGTGGCTGCTGTATTCCTTATATAGCTACTATAGTGTATTGGTGTGATGTCAAGAGTAATTTTATTGTTACTCAGTTTTTACTCTGTTTCTTATTACGAAAATAGAGCAAGTTTGTTACTATTCCATTTGAGTAACTATCAAGTATTGAAGTTGTTAGCAAGTTGTTAATCTGTTTGAGCAATACTGTACTATGTCAGATTCAAGTGTCCAGGAAGTTATTGGTGACTAAAGTAGTGGTGCTCAACCTGGTCGTGGTCATAATGGTAGTAACACCCTGGGTATGGTTGACAATAAACTTAATAGACTCACAAACCTTGTTGAAAGTCTAGTTACTACAATGCAAGTTAACAGACAACTACCTGTACAGTAGCAAAACCCATAGGAAGATGCCCCTAAGAGATACTATGGCTAAGGCAATCAGACTAGTTGCCCAATTCGACTGCCACGAGCTAGAGGAGTAGCAAATAGAGCTACTAGATGAAGACTGGAGTTAGAAGAGATTGGGAAAGATGACGGGGAGATGGATGTTAAAGAGTTTTAGTGAAGAAGAAGTAGACTGTTACTAAGCGTAAGAATGAGGATGCCGAGTCCCTCTAGGATTAGATAATGTAAAGGTGCAAATCCCATCCTTCAGTGGAAGTAGAGATGTAGATGAATACTTGGAGTAGGAAGAAAAGGTCAAGAAAGTATTTGAATGTTATGGGTATGAAGATGCAGTCAAGGTCTAACTTGCTGCTTTGGAGTTTACTGTGTATGCTACCATGTGGTGGAAGAATTTGAATGTCACTAGAGCAAGAGATGGAAGACGAGGTGTTAGAACCTGGGATGAGATGAAAAGGCTACTAAGAGGAAGATTTGTGCCCAAGACTTACCTACAAGATATGTTTGCAAAGTTGTAGTAGCTTCACTAAGGAAGCCAATCTATTGATGATTACATGATAGAGTTCTAGATGTTAATGATCTAAGCTAACATGGAAGAACTAGAGGTCCATACAGTATCGAGGTTCATTTCTGGGCTCAAGTATGAGATTCACAATGTCGTCGAGGTACAGAGGTTTTATACATTGGAAGAGGTCATTAAGATAGCGTAGAGGGTCGAAAGGCAAAGAAAAACTGTTCTAAGCCGACTTGGGCTAACATTTTCACGAGTCTTAGTACCGCATCGACTTGATCGAGTTGAACCAAGGAAGCTAATCAAGGCCGAAGATAGGATTGATCGATTTGAAGACAGTCGAGCAAGTTTAGGCCGGTTATCTAGGCCAAGTCGAGAATAAGCCAACCTAAAGGATATAGGAGAAAGGGCAAACCTTTAGACAGAAGACCAGTGAGGTAAAGTGCTTTAAATGCTTGAGCTTCGGACATATGGCTGTTAAGTGTCCGAATTGATGCATCATGGTGCTCTGAGGAGATGTGGTGGATAGCATCGACGAGAGCAAGCCCAAGAAAGAGGATGTTAGAAAACCCGAGGCTGAAGAGGAAGAGGAAACTTGTGTCTATACCGACCAAGGAGAAGTGATGACCCTAGTCCTAAGATAAGTACTAAGTTCCTTGTCGAACCTTAAGGAGGAACAAAGGGAGAATCTAATCTATACCAAGTGTACAGTCAAAGGCCAATTATGTACAATCATAGTGGATAGAGGAAGCTGTACTAATGTGGTTGCATAATCCTTTGTATAGAGGTTAGGCCTATAGGCCTCAAAGCATCCCCGACCATATAAGCTACATTGGCTTTATGATGAGGGCACTTTATACGTAACTGAATAAGTGACCATGCCATTTAGTGTTAGGAATGTGTACAAGGATGAAGTAGTGTGCGATGTCGTCCCCATGGGAGCTTCACATCTACTGCTTGGATGACCTTGGTTGTTCGATCGATGTATCACTCACGACCAGTATAAGAACACTTATGCCTTAGTTAAGGATGGAAAGAAGATTGTGTTGCAACCCATGATCCCATCCTAAGTAAATGAAACCCTTAATGAGCTTACCTAAGCTAATAAAAAGAAGACCTTAGTTATGAGTCAAAGAGAGCTTCGATTTGTTGATAAGGCTAATGAGTCGATGTTCTTGTTGGTTAGGAAATTGTTGGAGATGAAGGAATTACAAGATGTCTTAGAAGAGATCCGAAGCTTGCTAAATAAGTTTTCCAACCTATTTTTGAAAGAATTGCCTAAAGGATTGTTACCAGTTCGAAGCATAGAGTAGTGTATTGATCTACAGCCAAGTGCTGCCCTATCGTACCAACCTATATACAGGATGAACCTTGAGCAGGTTGCCAAGCTGAAAAGATAGGTGGGTGAACTCATGGAGCAAGGATATATCAGGGAAAGCATGAGCCCTTATGTTGTACCAGCTCTACTCGTTCCAAAGAAAGATTATTCACGCTATATGTGCATCGATAGCCGGGTAATCAACTAAATTACTGTCAAGTACAAATACCTGATACCAAGGCTTAATGATATGTTAGATTGGCTTCATTATGCCAAAATATTTTTGAAGATTGATCTGCAGAGTGGCTACCACCAAATTCGCATGAGGTCGGGTGATGAATGGAAGACTACCTCTAAGATTAAGTATAGACTCTATGAATGGTTGGTTATGCCGTTTAGGCTTACTAATATGCCAAGTACATTCATGAGATTAATGAACCATGTAATGTGGCCCTTAATTGGGAGATGTGTAGTTGTGTACTTTGATGATATATTGGTATACAGTGCTAACCTTAACAACCATGTTCAACATCTTCATGAAGTATTTGACATTTTACGAATTGAGAAGTTGTATGGGAATGTAAAGAAATGCATGTTCTGCTAAAGAGAAGTAATATTCCTAGGGTTTGTAGTATCAGGTGAAGGAATTTGAGCAAATGAGGATAAGATCTGAACAGTTCTAGAATAGATGACACCAAAGAATGTCATTGAGGTCCAAAGTTTCCATGGCCTAGCTTCTTTCTATAGGTGATTTATTAAGGACTTTAGCATAGGAGCCACCTCATTGACCAACTTGACTAAGAAGAGTGAAACATTCAGGTGGAATAACCAAGTTGAATAGAGCTTTAAAGAAATTAAAGAGAACCTCACCTCAGCACTTGTTCTTTCACTCCAAATTTTGACAAACTCTTTGAATTGGAATGTGATGCATTGGGAGTAGGAATTAAGGCTATCCTAATGCAGGAAAAACGACTTGTTACCTACTACAGTGAGAAACTTAGTGGTCTTAACTTGAACTATTTTGTGTATGAAAAGGAGTTGTACTCCTTTTTTTGGGCCTTTATTGTTTGGCAACACTATTTACTACCATGAGAGTTTGTTATTTATACAGATCATAAGTTCCTAAGGCATCTTGGAAGTCAGAACAAGCTTTCGAGGAGATAAGCCAAGTGGTTAGAGTTTATGGAAGGGTTCTCGTATGTCATTCGGCACAAGAAAGGAAGTGCAAATGTGGTCACCAACACTTTGTCACGACGGTAAACTCTACTAGCCACTTTATAGACAAAATTATTGGGATTCTCACTCATCATTGAGCAGTATGCTAATGACCCTTTGGTTCTGTCGTTGAACAATGTCAAGAAGGAATAATTGTTGGAAAATATTATCTCAAGGATGGCTATCTATTCAAGGACCGCATGCTATGTATTCCAAACTGCTGTATGCATGAGCTATTGGTTAAGGAAGCTTACAGCGGTGGACTTTCAGGCCACTTTGGGGAGGTCAAGACAGCTAATCTATAGAAGGAGAACTTTTGCTGGCTAAGTTTGGCCAAGGATGTCTATAAGGTAGTTGGTAGTTGTAAAGTGTGTAAGCGTGCTAAGGAGAAGAGAGAACCTCATGGAAAGTACATGCCTTTGCTAATGCCAACCTTACCATAGGCCGACCTCAACATGGACTTTATCCTAGGGTTGCCTCAGACACTCAGAAGGAAAGATTCTATTTTTGTTGTAGTGGACTGCTTCAACAAGATAGCACACTTCATTCCATGCCATCGGACTAACGATGCTATATATTGTTGATATGTTTTTATAAGAGATTGTTTGACTACATGTAGTACCAAAAACTATAGTCTCAAATAGAGACACAAAAATTTTGAGCTATTTTTGGAGAACTCTTTGGAGAAGACTTAGAACTAAACTTTTATTTAGCTCCAATAGCCACCTTCAGACTGATGGTTAGACTGAAGTGGTAAACAGGATGCTAAGAAATCTGCTCAGAGCTGTTGTGGGAAAGAACTTATGGGATTGGGATCTATGCCTACCAGTAATGGAGTTCACATATAACCGAACTATCCATAGCACCATTGGGAAGACTTCATTTGAGGTCGTCCATAGCCTTAACCTTACCATTCCCTTAAATATGATCGGTAACCTAACAACTACTAAAGAGAGTCAATCTAGAGTGGACCGAGCCCAAGAATTGCATGAGCTACACTAGTCTGTAATTAGGAAGATCACCAAATTCAATTAGAGGCACAATGAAATTGGCAACCGAGGCCTCTGAACTATTTCTTTCAACCCAAGAGACTTGGTATGGATACATCTCAGCCGAGAATGATTCCCACACTTAAGACAGAACAAGCTATCTCCTCGAGCTAATGGTCCATTTAAGGTCCTTAAGAAAATCAACCGCAACACTTACTAAATCGAGTTACTTGATGATTATGGAGTTTCCTCCACCTTCAATGTGTCCGATCTGATCACTCACCAACCAATAGAAGAAGACCCTACAAGCACCCTAGAGAAAAGAGTAGAGACTACTCCATATTTGAAGACAAATCTTTCTGACCCCTAAGTAGATGATAGGAATCAACCCCTCAGATCGATCACATGCAACTAAGCTAGAGGTTTCTAAGGACTCACTCGAAGGATATTAGCTCTAAGCCATAGCTGAGACAGGGATTCCTACCCTAAGCTGATCTCCTGTCGACCTGACTATCAGATCCTTACATGCATTAGATCTGCCCCTATTCAACAGCAATGCTTTATCCTAAGAGACAGCCTAAGAGTAGTCGAGGCGAGCTCCTAATTCAACCATAAGGATCCGACCTTGAATTGAGCTGACTTCTCTTTAGAAGAACTAATTGGTCCCCAACCTAGTCCACATCAAGTTGGCCACTAACCACAAGCTTTACCTTGTACCATATTTCTCCCATCCAAATGCCAAGCGACACATATCTTTTGATACAGCATTCTAAAATGATTCCTTCTTTTTCACACCGCACATTCTTTGTCTCTTTTGCTCTTTTTAGCATGTCTTATGTAACCTAATTGTAGAATGCCCTTTTGTCTTTTTATACATGTAAAATAAACCTAGTAGGTAGATATATAAACCTTTACTTTCTTGTATGTAGGAGAAATCATCTAATTAATACAAAACTATTCATTTGAGTGACCTTAGTGTTCTCGTTATCATTCAACTCTTATCTATTTCCTTTAGCAAAGAGTAGTGGCGAGTGACCCTTCAATTCAGACCAGTGTGTCATATTCAGTGGATTGTAGGCCGAGTAAGATTGAGTGGTATATCATATCCATTCGATAGCTACCCAGACTTTGATAACCTTTTCCCTGTCTATTTTGGTTTGTTTTGTTGTGGTGCCTTTCTGTGTGTTTGATCCCGGAGACGCATTAATAAGAGTGCAAGAGTAAACAAGCTAATGAGAGCAATGTTCACAAAGGGATATATTCAGTACATTGATGATAAGATGATTGCAGCTACATGTACAGTGGGCATTTATACCAAAAAAATTAGGGTAACCTACCTAAAATGGAAAAGACTAAAAGGGTATTATTTAGAAGTAATGTACAAGGAATAATAAGGGTATAATTCAAAGTACAACAAAATGAGTAGTTTATACGAATGATTCTATAACACACTTGCTCATACATGTGGCTCCCAGTAGCTAGATGACTTTCTAGCAGAAAAGACAATTTTGTATGATTAGTTTGTTTTCTGCCAAGCCGAGATGTCGAGTAAGGGTAGCAGGTTAGTCATGCCATGTCGAGTTGAGCAGATAATTCTTTTAAAGTGAATTTACCTCAGACAACTTTAACACGACTCAGGTTCAAGTCAGTTGAGTTGATGGTTGAATGAGTAGAGTTAACGTTCAAGTGCAGTTTAAGTCAGCAACTAGAGAAGAATAACGAGTGCAAGAGGGTCCAGCTCGGCTAGTACATCAGGTCAATAGATTGTAGTAACTCGGACTCTTTAGTGGTGAGTCTTAAGGAAAGAATTCGCTTAGCCATACTTTCTAACCCTCGGGCTCGAGCATGGGTCAAGGCTCTAATCATTTGATTCCTATTACATAACACATTGTGTTTGAAACGAAAGGTCATTACCTTTTAGTTTCCTACCCTTTCGTTTCTTACGCGAGCACGTAGATAGCTATCACAATCGTCATCATTGCACTACAGGGTTTACTAATTGTTGGTGGTATGATGTCTCTTAGATGTCTAGCCTCAAATACGTGTCAACCATCTATGGCAAGCCATTAAATAGGAACCCAAATCCCAACTAATCCCATTTTTAACTTTTGAGAGTAGATTATTAACATACGCATATAAAGGTCCTCAAATACTCTAATATTCCATTTCTTACTCTTGCTTTCTTTTGTCCACATTGCAAATTTTCCTCTCCAAAATATCCTTCAACTTTCAAGCAACTTTCTTATGCAGTTGATTTTGATACTTCATCAAGTACGGTTTAAAGGTTAATTCACCCTCTCTACTAATTCTGAGGCTACCTTTCCCCTCCACAAAAGAATTGGTTTGGTTTCATCATCTGGTAGCTCAATGAATAGCACAATAGAAAGATGGGAAAAACTTGCCCACATTGAAGCTTTGCTTGTAGACAACTACCCTGATGATAGGGAGGGCTGATCGGTTGTTAGGTTCTTGTAGAATAACATTGTTTACAACATCAACTCTTTGAATGAAGTTGTAAGTGGTGCTATTAGGTCGTTCATATCGAAATATAACAGATATTGGCAAGATCTCCCTAATAAATGGCACTTGCATTGGTCGATAAAGGATGAGAGGGTTTGTTTTACTATTGATCATGAGTTCCATTTATATTTGAAATGCCTTGATTTTGGGTTGCATCTTCCGTTTTCTTCTTTTCAAAAACAATTCTTCAGCTACTTTCGTGTTGCCTCAAGCATGTTCTCTCCAAATATGTATAGGCTCCTTGTAGCATTCAAGGTAAATGTGCGAGGAACTTGAAGTTAAAGTCACACCTAAGTTGTTTAGATTCTCTTTCACAATAAAGAGGCAGCTGGATAGTTGGTTCTTTATAGTAACTTAGTATGGTCGCAAGTTTGCGGATAGGTTGGAATTTAAAATTCATAAGTGGCATGATAAATATGTTTACATCAGGTTGAATGAGGAGTTAGATTTTTGGAATAAATGAACCAACCCATTCGAACTAAGGACATTAAGTTGTTGCCAAATGATGCTACCGCTGCCAAAAAGATTCAAAAAAGGCATGGCAATAAAATGTTTTTCTAGGATTTCAAGAAGATCATCTTTAAATATGAAAAGGGGAGCCCAAATGTAGTTCCCTGTTAAGTGACTAGGAGAGAATTGGTTACTATTAAAAATTTAAAACTTTTTAGAAAACTTAAATCCCTTTGATTACTTAATTGTTGGTGTGAAAGTATTAACAAATAGTAGTTAATAACAAGAATATAAATATGCACAAATATAAAAGAGAGAGAGGNAAATCCTCAGTTTTAAATTAAAACCTACCGGTTTTCTCACTTAATTAGAAAAACGTATTTAACAACCAACAATTTCTTAAAGGCATTTAAAAAAAATTCATCAATTAGCGTTGTTAAACGTTGCAACTACCATGCTATTGCTATTAAGAAGTTGATTTAACTCGATATTTCAATCAAAGTTCAATCTACTTCTTTGATGCACATACGTTGGTTTAATATATTATATCCAATGCTTCCACAGCATATTTGCACATGGATGATGCAGAACAACAAAATAAGTCTTGTTAAATTAAAGTCTTTGCTACATTCTTATCATCTCTGAGAGAGAGAGAGAGAGAGAGCGAGAAGGAAGGGGGGGGGGGGGGGGGGGGGGGGGGGGGGAGGGGGGCGGGGGGGGAGCAGGCGGGCGAGAGAAGGAAGAGAAGATCAAGTGAATTGAATTAAAGTGCTTCAGCTTTATGCCTACTATACTCTTCTAACTCCACTATTGGGGACTCGATATTCCTTACCAGATTCATTCCACTATCTACTTTTAACAATATCTAATACTTAAGAGATTAAAACCATAAAGTCATCTGTACTAACTTACTTAGCCTTACCTTAGGCTAATCACTTAGATCTATAAAGTTACAGAAATCTCTCTTAAATATACATAACAAACTCTTAAGAGAATACAAGAAAAAAAAATAAAGAGGAAATGTTATAATTAATCCTCAAGAAATAAGCTCATAAAAAAAAATACATTGCAAACAATGTAATCCTCTAATTGATCTTCTGATCTTATTGGACTTTAGAGATTGATTCGAAGATAATCATTGCTACACTTGTATATATATTTTTTTCTTTTTTTCTTCAATGCTGCTCCTTTGGATCCCATGCCTTTATATACTCCTTCATTCCAACAGCTAGTTAAGGAATATTTTGGAATGCCATTCAATGCTTTGAATTAATTATTGATATTTCCTTAGATTTCTTGAAGCAATCATTTAGAAGGATATCTTGGCTACTCGATTTGAGCTTCCATACTTTTTTTTCCTTTTTGAGTATTTTAGCATGTAATCCTTTCTTTCATAATGATTTTGATTGAGCTATTATGGAAATTTCCTAACAATCTTTGGCTTATGTGACTATGGAAAGCATATCACCTTTGATCTTAATCCATCTCATATTGGTTATCATAAATTTGAATTTTGAACTAATGAACATTCCAAACTTCTAGGTACGGTGTCTTATTGCTTACTTGCTGATCGTTTTCCTAGAAATAAATATATTTTTTTTTCCTTCTAAAAAAGATCCTTGCATCCCTTATTGAAGCTCAAAGAAAGAAGATATATCACCATTTGACTTTCTTGGACAAGAATGCATGTAGACATGGTTTTCCCCTTGATTCTTAGCTTAAAAAATGTTTGAATAATCTACAAATGTAGCTTTCTGAAAGTATTCCTCCATACTTAGTCGTGATACAAGTCAAATGGAAGGATATGATTTGTATTCTAGGTGATATGAGTTGTTCTTTACCATATCTTCCTTTTATATCTCTCCAAAAATGTGAAATCCAATTATTTCATAATAAAACATCTTCTATTTCCCTTAATATCAAATGCATATTACATTTGATCCACCAAAATAATCACCTAAGCTGCTCCTTCAAATTTTCAAACCTTATAGTAGTAAAACAACTCAAAATTTTTTTACAAAATCATTTTAATATATTAATAAAATAATTTCCTTGATTTAATCCCCATGGATGTTGTCCAACTTAGTGGAATGCATTGGATGTATTACCTAAATATACCCAATAGGTGGAGCTAGGTCTTTAACTTGCTAAAAATCCAACTTAATACTCATTTTATAAAAATCTCATTTTGCCTAGATTTTGCCCAAATTCTCTTATTCATCTTTTGATCTTCCTCTAATTTTAAGCTTTCCTTGTCAAACACTTGATTTTTCTTTTATCCTAAACTTATATTATTTTAAATGTTTTCCTGTACACTTAGTAAACATTAGCTTTAACTTAATATAAGTTTTGTTATCATCAAAACCAACTTAGGGAATTTAATACCATATTCTCCAATGATGAAGATAGGGTTTGATCTACCTTTCATACCGAGTTGAGTTATAGGAGGAAAGCTAATCTAATGACTCATAAGGGGAGACCTATTGCCTTTGAGCTTTGTTAGGTACAAATTTATAAGTTCTCATTTATTACTTTTTTATATAGTCTCTCTTTTCTATAGGTATGGGAGTAAGGAGATAGGATCCCAAGAGGTTATTGGCCTAGGCTAAAGCTAAAAAATAGAAACTAGACAAATACATTGTTGCTAATCAGCTGACAACACTAAAGAAAGTAGCCAAGGAATAGGTCATCAAAGAGTCGGCCATTCAAAAGAAGAAGAAAAAAACCCCTCATGCTAATGGGGGTCAACTGATAAAGCAAATGGAGACTGTTGGGACTGTATAACTAGAAGTGCTTCTTGCCATCAAAGGTACTATTAGGGCAAAGCTACTAGGAGAACCTAGTCGTGATCCTGCTGTTGATGTCAACATAAAGGCTATTCCTCAAGAGATGGTGGACAGCCTAGTTGACTAGCTAAATTCGTTGCTAAGCCCTAAGAAGAATGGGAAAGAATTTGCTAACCAAGTTGCATCTAAGATGAGTAAGGGCATGGATGAGAAGTTGAAGGAGGCTTTGAGGAATGAGGTCCTTGGCATCAAGTCTACCGAGTTTCTTCCTAATTGTAAGGTGGGCAAATATTTTATGCCATATTGAGAGTACGTGGTTTTAGATACCAATTCTACTTTAGGTGATAAGACAAAGTCCTTAGCCCTAATGAAGGGGATTGTTCTACCAAAGGACAAGGATAAGGCCAGGATGGATGTAGATAGAGTTGGTGGCTATAAGAAAGGCCACATCTCTATTAAGTTGTACAGTGTAATTCCTTTGTGATTGTAATTTGGTTTAGTTTACAATATTGATTATGTTGTTGACTATTTGTTACTATACAAATTAATGGTCACATTTTGACAGCCCTGAGAAGATGAATAAGGTATGATCAGTTTTGCATTTAATATTGCTAGGAGCTGATTAAGTCATTTGGCTTGTGCAATATTGCTGAAGGTAGAGGAGGCTTATAACTCCTCTAAAGAGTAAATGATTACGATTAAAAGCATGAGGATTAAGGCCAAGATAGAGGCCTAAAAATTATAAGAGGAGCTATCAACTGAAAAACTGGCATACTCCTTAATGGTCGGTGAAGTATCAAGCCTAAAGGCCTAGAATGATGATCTTTTCAAGGAAGCTAAAGATCTAAAGGAGCAGCTCCATAAGAAGAGGGAGGAGTGCCGAGGGTTAAGAAAGGCGATTACCACCATAAGTGAGGAGGAGGACAAGTTGAGGGTTTAAATCAAGAACTCTAGATAAGAAGCACGCATTGTCAAGCTAGAGGAGGCTGTAAAAAGGAAGCCTTCTGTTAAGGAAGCTTTATCAATAGTAACCCTTAATCAACAATATAAAAACTGCTTTGAAAAATGTTCTTACAAGGGGTCCAACCAACCAAGGTGAAAATTTTAAAGCTTTATTTTGATTATAAACTGTCATGTCTCAACTTTGTCGATGTTGATAAGAAGAATGCTAACAATGGTGATGATGAAGAGTTTGGCAAGGGAGAAGAGTGTAAGGGTCAAGAGCAAGGTAAGAAGGAACAAGCCAGTATGGAGGTCCCTACAGATGCCAAGGAACTATCCTCAAAGGAGACCCCCTATTCTCTTAAAGAGACCTCTAACTCCTCGAACAAAGCCCTTTGTGTTGAAAAAGAAATCAGCTATAATAAGGTCTGCTCAAGCTTTGCCGATCAAGACCATAATTTTGTATAATCTAAAAGAAAGAATATTCCATAATCCTAAGGAGTCAATTGATTTATGTTCATTGTTTGATATGTCAAATTTTTCTTAAATTTTATTGAAGTCAAGATGCTAACCTTCTAATTGTAATTAATCTTTATGTTTAACTTTATTGAGTTTATGGCACATTTTGTTTCATGTGCGATTAATACTTTTGTCCTTTTGTAGACATAGTTAGTGGTAGTTTACTAATCATATAGGACTTGAACTTAAAACACTAAGATTCATTTTTTGAATTGAGTAGTCACCTATTAGAGGCCATTTTGAGTTCTTTAGCCCTATTAGGTTGGAACTTTTTTCAAAGAAAGTTTAGCATCATTGGCTAATTGATGTTAAGCTCATTGATCGATTTTGGTAAGAACTTTCTAATTAATAGTTTGTTTATCGTATAGGTAGAGTTACATTTGTTTGTTAATCATGGTTAAACCAGGAATAAAAAGGATTACGAGGAAGGATGCTCATGAACTAAAACAGATACTTCATATTGAACATAACATAGGCTAATGCCTTACATGGTTTGAGAGGAAAAAGTAAATGCAAACATGGAACCTCATTGATAATACAAAACAACTATTCAGAATAAAACTTCAAATTCTCATAGTCCATGTGCAAGGAATAATCTAACCATCTAGCCTTTCTAGTTGGTAGGCCCCCTCACCTATGACTTCTTAGACCATTATTGGTTTCTCCCAATTTGCACTGAGCTTCCCTTAATTGTCTTACATGCCAGTTGTTTCCAACTTCCTATAAATTAAGTCTCTAGGTTAAAATACTTTGTGCTTCACTTTCTTGTTACAATACCTTGTTGCCTTATGTTGGTAAGTAGTAACTTCTGCTCTTACTATGTCTCTTATTTCCTTAATTGTGTCCAAATTAGCCATTAGGCCGACCCGATTACCTATGATGTCGAACTTTTGGGTTCCTCAATTTGGGCAACTCTAACTCAATTGGTAGAATAGCTTCCAATCCAGAAGCGAGCCTAAAATGTGTCTCTCCTATCAAAGTCTTATGAGTGGTCCTATACCCCCATAAATATTAGGCAATTCATTGACCCATTTACCTTTGGTCTGATCAACTTCTCTTTAAGCTGTATAGAATAGTCTTGTTAACAACTTCTACTTGTCCATTGGCTTGGGGGTAAACCATTGAAGTATAGTTCAGCCAGATGCTGTGCTTTTAACAGAAAGCTCAGAACTTGTTGTTGTCAAATTGTGGCCCATTTTCAATTATAATCATGAAAGGAACTCTAAACCTTAGTATAATAGAGTTAAAAACAAACGACTCAATCCTTTGTTCTATAATCTTTACTACTGCCTCAGCCTCCACCCATTTGGTGAAATAATCAATTATGACTATTATAAATTGCAGTTGAATAGTAGTGCTTAGGAAAGGCCCGATCATATCTAGCCCCCATTAGGCAAAAGGCCAAGGGCTAGTTAGATTATGCAATTCAACAAAAGGTGCATGACTTAAAGCCTCATGTTTTTAACATTGTGGACATTACTGTACAATAGCCTTAGCATCTTCTTCTATCATTGCTAATAATAGCCAAGTCTCAATGCGCGGATATATAGGGTCTAGGCTTTCACATGGTTGCTACAAATACCTCAATGCAATTTAGAAAGAACTTATTAAGCATCTTTGGGGGAAAGACATCAAAGGTAAGGTTGTAAGAGGCTGCACTTGTACAACTGGTCATCAATCGATGTGTAATTTGCGACTTAATATACCAAACTTTGATCTTCTTTCTTACCTTTAGGTAGGACACCATCATTCAAATAGTCAATAATTAGATCCATCCAAGGCCTTTCTTTTGGGCTAGAAATTAGATCATAACTCTACCCGATTGTTTCCAAACTTTTACTAGGGAGATATTTGATAAAGAATTTATCATTTAGGTTAGGAAGTGCTGTATTAGCCAATTTTTAAAGTTTGTCGACAGCAATATTCTTGATTCTTGATATCTTCTTAATTGTAAAGGATTGAAATTCTTCTATAAGCGTTCGTGGTATTATCAAGTATTTGCTCATTACATCTTCCTTTATTGCATAGCTCCCTTTCACTTGATTTACAATCAACTGTGAATCAAAGAAAACTTGGACTTTGTCAGCTCTAATTTCCCTTACTAATTTAAGCCTAACAATGACAGCATCATATTCGGCCTCATTGTTATTGGTTGGAAATCCGAATTTCTATATGTATTGAATTTTCTCAATGTGGGGTCTTTATCACATCCCGGCTTAGTATGGAATGTACAGTCACATAAGATTTGTTAAAAACTTAACTTAACCTGCTTATTCATCAAAAGAAAACTTTACTCATATAATAATGGGGTTGATACATAAGAGTTTAGCTAGATATTCAAGCACAACATGTATGTATAACCTAATATTTACATTAAAACATGAACAATCCTTTTCTTTTGTCATCTTCAAAATAGTAGGATTTCCAAATTAATATAAGCTTCTTCCAAAAGTCGTTGACTCCGACTTACACTCTCAATACACATCCACCCTAATGTTAGGCCTTTAATAATGTTGTTAACCCAAGGATAAAACATTTTATCCCTTCAGCTATTGAAGTTAAGTAAGAGTAGATAACAAACAAAAGTAATATCACAACTAAAACATTTCAATCATAACTAGCAAATTGAGCTCCATGCGTTCATTAGCCTAACCAAGCATTTATTGCTAGCAATGTAGTATGCTATGCTCATGTATGTGGCATGAATTAGTACCGATATCCTATGCCCTTCCCATATCCTCATCCAGTTAGTTGATAGAGCTAGGCATCTTGATACAGTATCCAAGAACTTAGGGTAATAAGGAGCTGCTAGGGAGTAGAACCCCTAACTTTTTTTTACAAAATTAGACTACACACTATAGTTTACCAAATCAGACTATCAAAATAGTCAAGATGTTCAAGTAACGAGAATCTATAAGCTTCTAAAAATTAAGTTCATAAAGCCATGCTTTTTCTTTAATCACTTAGAAGCCTCATTTTGAAACTTTTGACTCGTAAGTCTCTTTTTGTGCCATGCTATGATGTGCAATAACAAACTAAGTATATCATTCACTACCATCAACCTTAAAGTTTTATTCAACCTAGTTACTTGAATTCTAGTTTTTGAACTCTCCCTAGCAAAATTCTAATATCTCACTTAGGGTTCACTTAAGTGAACACCCAAAAAATTGACTTAGTAATCCCTCAACTCTCTAAGTTAGTACAATTATTCATAAGCACCACATCAATACCCAACATAGCAACATAACAGTCCAACCCAGATATAGTTACCGTCATTTAAAATCACCACATTAGCATCCACTATAATAGCATATCAATTCACCTAAGATATAACCATATCCAATCAATACAACATCAAACAATATATAATGTTGTGATTAGTAATATATTTACTCTAAGCATGAGTTAGATCAACTTAGCTAGCCTTAATAGTAGTGTAAAATCCTAAACTTCACTACGTAGTCCTTCCTTATTTATCACACCTAAGAAAATATAAACATGGTTTTTCAAAGTTAACTACGAGTCAAACCCAAACTCTTATAAGCTTTCACTATTGCGTTTTTAAACTTCATTTAACCGTATCTTACTCATTTCTTATTCGATTTTAGTAAACTTTATACCATCACGCTCGTTGTTTCGAGTACTATTAATATATCTTAAGAAACAAGATTAATCAATATGCTTACAAGCCTAAAAATACCCTTTCTCACTATTGACTCAATCGTACGTTATCGTAACTTCATAATTAACTTGCATAAGCTTTAGTCTTAAACAAAAAACCCTAAAAATTATACTTTTGAAACTTGAACAACATCTATTTTATACCTAAAATATTGCTCTTGTACTATCTTATCAATTATCATAATAGTATTATTTGCTATTTTACATATTAGTTCAATATATAAGCTTATATTAGGAAAATACGTGATAAATGGTACATGAGCCCAATTAATTCCATGAAAAATCCAATAAACTCATAGAAACAAATAGTTTAATTATTGATCATTAATTACACTAAATGAGCTATTGTATATTTTTACTAAAATAGCGATTTTAGCTTAAAATTATGGAAAATTAGGGAAAATAAATAAATTTACGTGTGAGATAAAAATTAAGTGCTCCAAATACCCTTATAAACTTCTACAAGTCAAAACATATGGGTCTCATTCATTAATTTTGTCAAAAAATAATTATTTTAATAAATTAGCAAAATTGGTTGTTTTATCCAAAATAATTATAAAAAAATAGTAAACATGCTTAATTTAAAAAATTATTGTTACCAAAATTAAATATATATATTAGGTGTATTATATACAAAAATTGAGCTTAAAATAAGATCATCTAATATTTATAAAAATTAATTCAATTTTCACCCAAATAGGGTATTTTCTTAAGGACCCTATATTTCCACTAACTATTTAATTAAAATAAAATTACTGCATTAACATACATATAAAATAACAATAGAAAACATTTTTCCAAATTTTTCTAATTAAATCTAGTATTTTTAGAAAATAAAATAACTTACGAGCAGAAAATGGATTCGCTTAAACCAGCGACCTCCGGCTACCACTCCTTATCGAAACTACCTTTCTCATGGCCAACCTTCAGACCACCAAGCCACTTCACATTAGGTTGTTGATAGCCTAATGAACAACCCTAGACTTGATTTGCCCTTTTTTTTCTATTTTTATTTTTTTTTCTAATTTTCCTAAATTATTTCTTGTATTTTTAGAGTCTTAAAATATTAGAAATGAGGGTTTAGGACCTATTTATAGGTTTTTAAGTTAGTCTGATTTAATAAAAATTGGACATGTGTATGCCACATGTCAATTTTCCATTTTCCTAAGTATTTACTAAGTATCATGTATCATCCTCTTGTTATTTAAGTATTGACTCATCACTCCAAATGATTCTCAAGTTGCCACATCATTTGGTAACTCACCAAATTCTCTTCTATTAATTTTACCTTATTTTGATAATTTATTGTTATTATATGTATATATTTAATGCATATCACATGTAAATACATGTATATTATATATAATTTACTTCATTTATTATTTTTATAAGTTAAATAACTTATCTCTAATATCTAACTATATTTAAAAGCTCAAATTTCATATTTTCCATAGTTTATCAACTTTATTGATAAATTGATCATTGTATCAAATTAATCACTTTATAAAACTTATTTCAAAAAATTGACTTTACTAAGATATTTTATCTAACTTTTCTAGCCCTATTATGCAGTTTAAATTAAAACGGATAATGTTGCCTAACACCCTAAATTTAGTGAATCCTATAGTTATCGTATAGGCTCAAAATTCTAAGGTATTATAGTCCTTGTAAGATAAGGCTTACACAACACCCTTCCTTAGTAAAGGAACCATCCACTTATGAATTCCATGTGGGTTTCTCGACCATGTCTATGCTATCCTCTTCTCCGAAGTACTTTGCCACAAAATCTACTAAAACTTGAGCTTTCAATGCCATTTTGGGTTTATATTGTACATGATAAGCACTTAGCTCCATAGCATATTTTATCATCCTCCTTAAGGAATCCGGTCATTGCAAGGCTTGACACAAAGGCTGATCAGTGAGAACTATAACTTGATGGGCTTCGAAGTACAGCTTCAACTTCTTCGCCAAGATTACCACGGCCAAGAAAAATTTCTCAATTTTTGTATATCTCTACTCCAGACCTTGCAAGACATGACTCACGTAATAAATCGGCTTATGCTCCTCTCCTTCTATCCAAACAAGGATAGATGAAAGAGCTCGACTGCTAACTAATAAGTATAAAAACAAATCCTCCTTAAGGATAGGTGTCGAAAGGATTGGTGGTGATGCCAAAAACTCTTTAAACTCCTTAAATGCCGCCTCACATTCATCAGTCCAATGAAACTCCTTTGGATTCTTCAAAATTTTGAAAAATGCCATGCACCTATTTACGCTCTTATATACAAATCTATCTAGGGCGGTTACTCACCTAGTCAATTCTTAAACTTCTTTAATAGAACTAAGAGACTTCATGCTCCATATTGCATCAATCTTCCTAGCATTCGCTTCAATGCCATGCCAAGTGACCATAAATCCCAAGAACTTGCCTGAGGTAGCCTCAAAAATGCATTTTTGTGGGTTAAGTTTCATGTTATACCTCCTTAAAGTGTTAAATGTCTTTTTGAGGTTAGCTAGGTGCTGACCTTTCACTTTGCTATTAACTATTGTATCATCAACATAGACTTCAATATTACAATAAATTTGGCACTTAAACATTTTAGTCACAAGCCTCTGATAAGTTACTTTAGCATTCTTTAGCCTAAAGGGCATTACTATGTTACAATAAGTCCCGAAATTCGTGATGAATGGCATGTAAACTTCATCATCCTTTTCTATCTTAAGCTAATTGTACTTGAAAAATGAATCCACGAAAGAGAGCAAGGCATGCCCAGCAGTTAAGTCAACCATCCGATCAATGTTCGATGAAGGGAAACAATCTTTGGGATAGACCTTAGTCAAGTCCATAAAGTTTATGCACATACACCACTTGCTGTTCAACTTCTTGATTAGTACACAATTAGCTAGCCAAGCGAAATAAGGCTCCTTCCTTATGAATCCTATCTCCAATAACTTCTGAACCTCTTCTTCTATAATTGCCTGCAGTTTAGGGGCAAAGTGCCTTTTCTTTTGATGAACTATCTTCGCATTCGAATCAACTATAGTTTGTACATCATTATTTCTCTAAGGATGCTTAGCATATCCAAGGCAGTCCAAGCAAAGACATTAGCGTTTTCCTAGAGAAACTTGATTAAGTTTTGATGAATGTTTGCTAGCAACGGTCACCTTATCTTCATCATCTTTTCAAAGTTGTTCCCAAGTTGGAGTTGTTCTACTTCTTCTTGCATTCTTAATGCCACTAGATTTCTTCTCTAGGTTAGCTTCAATTTGTAAAAATTCTTCACATCGTAGCACTCTCAAATATAAGGATTTAGCTAGTTACTAGTCTCCCTTGCATACTCCGACTCTAGTAGAAGTAGGGAATTTTACCTTAAGATGTGTAGTTGAAGGGGATCATGCTAAACAAATGCTAGCAAGGTTAGCTCATAATCAGATTATAAGGGGACCAGCACTTTACAACAAGTAAATCTACCTTGTCCTCCGCAGTATTCTCATCATCTCCAATCTAAATTGAAAGGGAAACCACTCTAGTGACCCATATGGGTTGATTGTTAATGGCATACAAATCATAATTGTAAGATCTCAACTGTGCCTTGATCTTTAGCTTCAATTGGTTGAAGGCATGTTGGAAAATAATGTCTACTGAACTTCCAGTGTCAACTAAGATCTATTTGACCTTGAAGTTGGCAATTCTCGCATTGATCACCAGTGCGTCATCATAAGATTTTTATACACCCTCGAAATCTTCCTCTGTGAACGATATGGAATTGTCAACTTTGACTTTCTTACCCTACACATTGCAAACATAATGTACGATGTTAGTTGAGCTCAAAGAGCTAGATCGACCTAAGGTTGAAGGCCCACCAACAATGGTGTTTATCATACCATTTAGGGCTCTATTGTTACCTACATCCCATACCTCCCTCCTAAGTTGAGGAGGGAGCTCTACATTTTCCTATTCATCTCTTCATCTCTAAGTAAGCTGCTCAATGTTCTTGGCGTCATGAGTAGGGAAGTTTCCTAAATACCTTTGTTGGATCATGTCTTCAATTGTATTTTTGAGTTGAATACACTCATCAATATTGTGGCCTCTATCAAGATGAAAATTGCAATACTTGTTTAAATTTCTGCCTAATAGATTCCTTCTCATCCATTTTAGCCACTACAATACCCCCCCCCCCCCCCCCCCCCCCCCCC